>JAYJMM010000016.1:0-1200000 GCA_037349105.1 Limnomonas spitsbergensis
CCCCTCCTGCACCTCCTCCTCCCCCTCCCCCTCCCCCTCCTCCTCCCCCCTCCCCCCTCCTCCTCCCCCTCCCCCTCCCCTCCCCCTCCTCCTCCCCCTCCTCCTCCCCCCTCCCCCTCCTCCTCCCCCTCCCCCTCCCCCTCCTCCCCCGCCCCCTCCCCTCCCCCTCCCCCTCCCCTCCTCCTACCCCTCCCCCTCCCCCCTCCCCCTCCCCCTCCTCCTCCTCTTCCCTCTCCCTCTCCCCTCCTCCTCCCCCCTCCCCCTCCCCCCTCCCCCTCCCCCTCCCCCTCCCCCCTCCCCCTCCCCCCCTCCCCCTCCCCCTCCCCCCTCCCCCTCCCCCTCCCCCCTCCCCCTCCCCCCCTCCCCCTCCCCCTCCCCCTCCCCCCTCCCCCTCCTCCTCCCCCTCCCCCTCCCCCTCTCCCTCCCCCTTCCCCTTCCCTCCTCCTCCTCCTCCCCCTCCCCCTCCCCCTCCCCTCCTCCTCCCCCTCCCCCTCCCCCTCCCCCTCCCTACACTCACCCTACTCCACATACCTGGTTCCATAGTGAGCCGCCCTGTTCCTGTTTCCGCCGCTCTTCCTCTTTTAGTGCTAGCACCTCCTCCTCTGAAAGCTTCTGCTCGCACACAGGGCGCGTCAGGGGCGGCGTCTGTTCAGTCATGAGTACAATCATGACTGCCAGATCGTGGTGATGAAAAAACTGAGAAATGTGTGGAATGCGTTGGGCCTTTGAGGTCACACACAGGGCGCGTCAGGGGCGGCGTTTGTTCAGTCATGAGTGCAATCATGACTGCCAGATGATGCTGATGTACGGCAGTGAATCAACTGGGAAATGTGTGGAATGCGGTGGGCTTTCGAGGCAATTGTATAGAGCATGGCATGCAGATTGCCCCATGCCAGCAGGCAGCTTCAGTCAAGTGGGATCCTTGCTGCACACATGCCATGGGGGAGGCATGGCATGGGGGAGGCATGCAGGGCCGTAAAGAGAGGAGGAGGGGGAAAGGGGGGAAGAAGGCATGTGTGCAGAATGCATGGCATGTAGATTTTCTGATGCAAGCAGGCCACCCGGTCAGTTAAGGGACATTCGCAAGCACGACATAAGGGAATGGGAGTGAAACGCATGTGCGCAGATTGCAAGGCTTGCAGATTTTGCATGCATGCCACCCATGCATGCCTCCCCATGCAAGCAGGCCCGATTCAGTCTACAGGGGCCTTGCCTGCATGCATGGGGGAGGCATGAATGGCAAGAAAGAAAGGAGGGGAAGGGTTAAAAGAGCATGTGTGCAGAATGATAGGCATGCATGCCTCCCCATGCAAGCAGGCCCAATTCAGTCTACGGGGGCCTTGCCTGCATGCATGTGGGGAGGCATGCATGACAAGAGAGAAAGGAGGGGAAGGGTTAAAGTGCATGTGTCCAGAATGATAGGCATGCAGACTTCCTCATGCAAGCAGACCCCAATCAATCTAGGGAAGTAGGGGGGTCTTGGCTGCGTGCATGGGGGAGGCAATGCATGGCCTGAATGAGAGGAGGGGGGAAAGCGCATGAAAGCAGAATGCAAGGCATGCAGATGGCCCTATATAAGAAGACCCCTATTGAGTCGAGAGGGGCCTTGGTGGCAGGCATGGAGGGGATATGCATGGCATCAGGGGGGGGGGGAAGGCGAAACTGCATGGCGTATAGATCACCGCATGAAAGCAGTCCGCTCAATTGTAAGAGACGCTGGTTGCATGCAAGGGGGAGGCGTTTATGGCATGAGATAAGGGGGCGAATGCACAAGCGCGGGATGTATGGCATGCAGATCGCCCTGGTGAGAACCGCCCCCACTCTCGGGGCATGCATCATGGGCAGTTGTAGGTCTTACCCTCGGTGACAGTGCTTCCGTAGCTGAGGACTTGGCGAGAAAGTAGGAATACGACAGATCCGCCTGTTTGTAGGGGCAGGGAGGGGCAGGGAGGGAGGGATGGGATCAGGGAGGTGTGAGCCCTACGGAGGGGTAGGTAGGGGTAGGGGGGGGGGTAGGGATGTATTTGTGTTGGGGAATGAGGCAAGTTTGCGAACATGAGCTCGAATGGGCCATGCGGACAGGGTAGTAGGGCTCGAGCTTCGGAAGTTACCAGGGCACTATCGCACCTTCGACTTCGCCTGCTCCTCAAGCTTGCTCTTATGTTCTGGCACATCCGAGTTCATCCTACACTTTTAAAATATATAGCGCACTTTGCTGCTGGATCACCGGAAGACACGAGGCTTATGGAATACGGCTCCAAGCAGACAGCTGCAGCTGGTCACAAGGGATGGCGTATATTTAAATAGTATTTTCGCGTCTGAAACGCGTTGTGGCGTGACTTGGTGTATTCTTCAACTTGTAGAGAGATGAGCAAGTTCTAGAAAATTTGCACCTAAAGGTATGAAGAGTGTGAAGGCAGGCCTAAAGCACTAGAGTGGCCCCCCTGGTTACCCCTGGTACAGGTCACCGTCTAGTGATTCAGACGAGGTCCTGACAGATTCCTCAAGCCACGCTCAGGCGTCTCCTTTCTCTCTTTCAGACAAAGGCCTGCGTCGAGATCAGAATCCTGACTTTGTTTGACCAGGGCCTTTGGCATGCCCCTTAGCATAGGTTAAAAGGTTGTTGCCATGCCGCCATGTCTCTCTCTATACAGGCGGGCAAGCCTGATGCCTCTTCCGTGTCCAGGAATAGGGGATAAGAGTTCCATTATTTTCTTGACTGCGTTCGCTGTTCACCGGTAGGAAAGAAACCTCATCTGCCCACGGACATTGTGGTGGCTGACTGCAATAAATCTGATAATCTGAACATCCTAGGAATAGGGACCCAGACAGAGGGAAACATAGCCGATGTATGCACGCAATAGGGGATGCTTGTCAACGTGTTAGACGGCATGATTAACCGCATGCAAGTCAGGATTCAGGATGGCATGCATGTCGGCAAGCAAGGTGGCATACTAAATGGTAAAATGGCACACACGTCAGCATCGAAGATGGCACTAGGGCATGTGCTCGAAGTGGCGGTTACTGGATTTCCCCCTTCCCCTTATCTGCCACCTGCGGTGCTCCATTTGCGCGACAGTACCTCCTCAGGATCCATGTCACAAAACATACAGTTGGTCACGCTCTGCTAGCCAGTACTGAAATGCAAGCCTTGCACTAACGAATACTAATGACACAAAAAGCGCTTCTGCCGCTTGTACATGCACGCCCGTACCGGCGACCACTGTGCCGCCTACCCCTTAACAGAGGCCTGCTGTGCTCCCCTTCACTGTCATTGTCAATGGTGGTTGGTCACATCCTGCTTGATCAAAATGTAAGGCAATGAGTAGGCCCTAACAATAAAAACATAATAAAAAGCGCTACCGCCGCTTGTACATGCACGCCCGTAGCGGCGGCCACTGGATCGCCGCCCTCCCCTTCGCGGAAGCCTGCTGCGCTCCGCTCCCCTGTCGGTCCTTCTTCAGGATCCACGTCACAAACATGCGGTTGGTCACGTCCTGCTTGCTGAGGTGGAAGCCCAGCCGGCCTAGGCAGGACAGGAAGGGCTTGAAGTCTTCTTTGCCCTCTGAGCTGCCGAAGCGGCTGCGCACCTGCCAGGACCAGACAGAGGCAGAGCAGCGGGAGGTCCGCGACCAATGAAATTGTTTTGACGTTTTTTGGGAGGTCCAGGAATTTTTGTAGTGGTTACTGGTTACGAGCCATAACCAAAATGGTAACCAAACAATTAATTCGGCGAAGCCGATGTTCAGTAGTGCGGTAGCGAAAATCTCCAAAATCAATGATTTTGAAGATTTCCCAAATAGGATAGGTAAAATTTCGGCGCCTGCTGCGCGCTCTTTGCCAATAAATCCGTCAGAACCAGCTGCTTCTGGTAACCAACATGAAATCCGAACGTCACTAGAAATCCCTGGTGAGGTCAGTGACTGATGAAGCTTTTTTAAGTTTCTTCGGTCCAGCAGAGCATCACATTTGAAGGTGCAGGAGGGGCGGACAAAATTAACATGACCAGTGCCGGTCCCAACCACACAGCCCCAGAGTCTCAGTCACCCCCCACACAGCCCCCACAGCCATACAGCCAGAGTCACGAGGCACAGGCTGACAGAGTGTGTGTTTTCATACTCAAACATCGCACCCACCTCAGCAATCCACAACCAGCCCCCAGGCTTGGTCACCCCCGCAGTCTCCACCAGGATTGGTCACCCGCGCTGCCCCCGCCGCAGCTGCCACCCACCCCACCCACCTCAGCAATCCACAACCAGCCACCAGGCTTGGTCACCCGCGCTGCCTCCACCAGGAAAGCGCTGTAGTCTGTCCCCATGAGCGCCAGGGAGAACACCGACGCGTCCACGCTCGCGTCACCCAGAGGCACGGCCGCCATGTTGCAAGCGATGACGCCGGGGGCGCAGGCCACCAGGTCGAAAGAGTGGACTTTCTGCTCGTCGGGGGGGTAGGTTTCAGGGTTATATGTCGAAAGTGTGGAATTTCTGCTCATTGGCTTTAGGGTTTAAGGTTCAGGATTACGGGTCGAAAGAGTTGACTTTCTGCTCGTTGGGGGTATCAGTCAGGGTTGGGTATCAGTCAGAGTTGGGGTGGCTGTGTAGCCTTTGAAAAACAACAGCATGCTGTGTAAGTAGGAAAGAAGGAGGGTGCATGTGTGTGTGTGTGTGTGATGGGTGGAGGGGGGGGTCGCGCTGGCTACCAGAATCAGATTACTTTATGCTCAGGAGGCTGTCAGTCGAGAGTTTTGGTAAAAGCGGGTATCGGTCAGAGCAGGGGTCTCTGCGCATGCTTGTGTGTGTGAGACGCGCTGGCCACGAGGTCGAGAGAGTGGACTGCCTGCTTGTCAGGCTGTCAGTCCAGTGTTTCGGATGAAGGGGAATTCCTCCGTCCTTCCCTCCCGCTCCTCCCACCTCCCATTCCTCACTTCCTACCTCTCCTAAAATCTCCTCCTCCCTCCCGCTCCTCCTGCCTCCCTTGCCTCTCGCCCTCCCTCCCTAACATCCCCTCCTCCTCCCCCTCCTCCCTCGCGCTCCTCTCCTCCTCTCTCTCCCCCTCGTGCGCATCTTTTCCTCACCCTCCGCTCTCCCTCAACCTCGTAATCGCGACTCCTCCATTCCAAATACCGTAGATTTCCTCTGCCTTCCCTCATAATTTACACCACTACCTCACACTCCTCCCATCCTTCCTTCTGCTCCTCCCTAGCTTTATTTTCTCCCTCACGCTCCCTTCCCTCCCAAGAATCCTCCTTCCCCCCCACCCGTCCTAAGGCTCCTCCCTAGCCTTATTTCCTCCCTCACGCTCCTTCCTTCCCAAAACATTCCAGGCTTCTTCTCTGTGCGAGCAGATCCTCGTACCACTCATCCAGCCTGGCAGGTGGTAACAGGCCACGAGCTCAAAGCATCGCGCATCACAACCAGCGTACGCTAGCATTGCCAACATTTGCAATATGCTGATCATAAATGGCCATCCCCCTTCATGCTCGTCATCATCCGGGCGTCCCCGCAGCGGAAGTCCAACAGGCTTAGGATGAGGGCAGTGTGCAAAAAAGGTTAGCAGTACATGGAAAGTACAAAGCCTGACAGCCTGTACTTCCTATGTACCGCGATCCTTTGATACACAGTGTCCTCATTCTAAGCCTCGATGAGCCTGATCTGCTTCACGCTCCCGGGTCAGGTGCGCGTAAGATAACTACCGATAGCGCTAAATTAGGGTCCAACGTCATCAACCATGCGTACCCGCGGCCCAATGCCTACATGACGTATTTCCTTGCCTCGTACTGCTGTACTACGCAGCGTATGGTAACGGTACTGCCCTCATTCCAAGCCTCTATATTCAGCCATCTGACCTGCTTCACGCTCGTCATCAGCCGGGCGTCCCCGCAGCCAAAGTCCGCCACGATCGCGTCCGCCGCCATCCCCGCCAGCCAGCGTGCCGCCAGGTCCACCGGCTGCGCCGGCCAGCCCTTGGTCTGCTGCTGAAACCCGTTGTGGTAGTGCGCAAACAGCTCCGGCGCCTCGGACATCATCTCGAGCGCCTCGGCGCCGGTGCGCGTGTACAGCGCCTCGTTGAGCGAGCGGAAGCGGCCGCCCTGCAGCCGCGCGGCCATCTTGTCGATAACAGAGGAACCCGAGGAGGGACGAGGTTGCTGTTGCTGCAGCTTCCCTGACTGCTGCTTCTCTTGCTGTTGCTGCTGCTGCTGCTTCTGCTTCCTCTCTGGCTTCTGCTGTTGCTGTTGCTGTTGCTGCTGCTGCTTCCCTGGCTGCTTCTCTGGCTGCTCCTGTTGTTGCTGCTTCTGCTGCTTCTCTGGCTGCTGCTGTTGCTGTTGCTGTTGTTGCTGTTGCTGCTTCCCTGGCTGCTTCTCTGGCTGCTGCTGCTTCTTATCCTGCCCCTGCAGTTTTTGTTTCCCTTGCTGCTGCTGTTGCTGTTGCTGTTGCTGTTGCTGCTGCTGCCCTTGCTGCTGCCCCTGCTGCTGCTGTTGTTTCTCTTGCTGTTTCCCCTTCCCCTTCGCCTGCTGCTGCTTCCCGTTCAGGGCATGCTGCTCCGAAGGGCTCTTCAAGGCGTGTGCTCCTGAGGACGAAGCCTCCGAGGCGCCCGCTGCTGAGGTAGAACCGGGCGGCACGGCGGGAGCGCTGCCTCCCCCTGGTCGTTGCCCGCTGGCCCCTGCTTCAGCCTTTGAGGAAACAACATCAGCAGCAGTAGAAGTAACAAGGGTGGCGGCAGCAGCAGCAGGGGTGACGCCAACGCCAAGCTGCACGGCTGGTTCCCGCGCTGACCCCTTGCCCTGCTTCTTCAGATGCTGCTCTAGTGCGTCCCTTCTGTCGTACCTGACGGACTTCCCCGCCCCCTCGCAAGCTGGCTGGCCGGACGGCCCTGCCACTCCCGCGGCTCTCGGGTTTTCCACCCCTGCTGCTGCAGCCGTCAAGGCAGCAACTGGAGCGGCAGCGGCGGAGATGATGCCGGGCGTCGTGGCCACTGCCGCCCTCCCCGCATCCTTCTTCCCCGAAAGCTTCTTAAGCATCCTGTCCTCGCCGTCAAGTGTGCGCCGGGCGCCCACGTCTGCGGTTGCTCCGACCATGGACGGTGAGGCGGACTCCGCCGCACCGGCCGCCGGCCGCTGCCCGGCCTCGCTGCTCGGTCTCTTCTGCGGTTCCATTTCAGCCCCAGCCGGGACCGACATTGTCCGCCTTGCAGCAAGCACCGGCCGAGGCGCATGCTCCTCATCCACATCCCCGTCCTTACCGGAAGGCCTGTCCAGCTGCCTGGCCGCCGTTTTCGCGCGTTTAGCCGAGGGCTGCGGCGGCGCGTGCGCCGCCCGGCCCGAAGCTTCTTCCTCTATCACCTTGGCAACTGCCTGGGCGTCGCGCTGGCTAGCGCCTGACGGCTGCCCCGAAGCCTGTTCCTGCTCACGTCCCCGGTGAGGCCCGTGCTGCTCATCACGGAGCCTCTTCTGATTCCTCTTCCTCTCGGCCTTGCTAAGTTTCGGAGCTTCCTCGGCACCTAGCTGCTGCTGCTGCTGCTGCTGCTCTTTGTGCGGCTTCCTCTTTGTACCTGGACTGCTAGAACCGCTCGGCTGCCCAGCGGTAGAGGGCCCATCCTTTGGGGCCCGCTCCTGCTCCCTCTTAGCAGGCTCCACCGGCACGCCCTCCACCCCGACCGTCGTCTTCTTCCTCTTCTTCTTTCCAACTGCATGAGATGCATGCATGACAAGGGTGAGGATGAGCCAGCACCCGCATATGCCTGCATGTTGACAGTGCTGACAGCACGTAACACAGCTGGCATTGACTACTTAACCAGCACTTCAGGAGGCACTCCTTCTTCCCTTCTTTCCTGTACGTCTGCATTCACAGCATGCAGTTGTTACCTCAACAGCTGCACATCCATCGTATAGCCTCAGCGCGTAACTGAGCTTCCAATCTACCATGCATCCAGTGAGACATTCCTGCTATATCTGCTTGCAATCTGCATGCATGCAGTGGAGCGCCGCACCGGCGGTGGAGCATCACACTGGCGGATCACTGCACCTAGAAAGGAAGAGTGCCTGCATATAGGCAGGTACCTCATAAATAAGAATCTAACTTGGTTCGTAAAATAAATATGAAAAGCGGTCCAGCACGCCCATTCGTACGGTGTAGTCATACGTCATGACACATGCATGCGCCATGTCGAGGGCTGCCGACAGCGTGGACAACACCAGAGGTAGTGCGTAATACAAGACATTAGTTCGTGGCTGTTGTAGCTTGCCTGGGAGCTGCACAGGCTGATCTATTAACTCCTGGAGCCTTCTGGAGGTGGCAGGGTTTGCCCTGGCAGCGCCGTACGATGACCCGCTAAGGTCCCAGTCGGACATCGAAAGGAAGTCCAAGTTTGCCATGGCGACCTGCCGGGATGAAAATATAAGTAATGGCCATAGCGCAGCGGGCGCCGGCACATCGACGATATGTTCACACGTGATGCAGGCGTTCACACATTTGGTTCACGATGATCCGCATCGGGGCAGGCCTGGGAGGGTGCTTGCTTGACATCCCTGCCCTGCCCTGCCCAGCCTTCTCATCGCGGCTATCATTCGAGCCCCCCACCACATTATATTCTGCTGCATTCATCGATCATGCAGTGGGCACACGAGCGAACTTTCTTGAAGGTGCTCGAGAAGGTGTCCGAGCGCGCCACAGAATCGATGCTGCAGCGCGTAGCAGAGATGGCGGTGGAGAGCGAGCAGTCCTTCTTCAAGCTGATCGTCAAAATCATCGAGCGCGCATCCAAACGCGCCGCGGCGTCGACAAAACAGCAGCTGAACCTACTGTTCGCTATCTCTGAAATCCTGCGCTTGTCGCACAAGAGGATGGGAGCCAGCGGCAAATACTGTAGGTCATGCCGCTCGTAGATATTTCAGGCGCACCTAGTGACAAATGCTTGTTGGTGCTATTCCCGGCGACATGTACTGCGGGTACTCCAAGGGATCAGCGCGTTCTTTCACACGCCTGGGTGCTTCCACCCTTGGCTGATTCCGGCATCGTCTGATCGTTGCTAATGAGTTGATTGGCGTTTAGCATCACCAGATATGACAATTTTATGGCCGCTATGCCCATGCCCATGGCCGCACGCCGGATGCCATGCATCATGCATGCCCATGGGCTTTAACTGACGACCCCCAGCAAATGGTTCGGCACAGTGAATAGGTTTGTCCTAGCTCACAGGTGTTCTGTGTGCAGCCTTTTATCAGCGCAACTCATCGAGAGTATCAAAGCGACTCCTGAAGCGCAAACGAATAGAGCCTTCTTCAGCGTCATAGAATAAACGCGTCATGTCATACGCAAAAGCACAGTGTCCTCTCAATCCTCAAAGCATTAAACCTAACAGTGTGACGATCAAGGTCCTTACGGTAGCTGGATTGCGTATCTGAATTTCGGTCACCGCAATGTTAAGGCAAATTCAGCTACTTTTACCCGCAAGGGACTTCCACGATTTCTAAATTACTGCGCAACTGCACAGCACTGATTAAACCGCCTTCTGAATCATCACTGTATCAAAGCGTCTTCTTGGCCGCATGCCAGTTGCGCCAATGTAGCGCCTTGTTAAGCTTCTAGCACATTCTTAAGCATTGCAGGCTCACAGCACTGGCGGTGTTCATTCCTTTGGCATCAATCTGCCTGGCTAGATGCATCATGCATATAAACCACCCGTTCCATGTCACCCATCTGCCCTCTTTTGCTCTCTGTTCCATTCCCCCTTCACACATCTCCCTCCCTCCCGTGTGCAGGCGAGCGGTCTGAGGTGCTCATCACATCACTGCTGAAAATCCTGACCAACACGGAACATCAGGTGCGAGATGCCCAGATCACTCTTTGGCTCATGTTACGATACGGTACACATTTGATGCCCCGCGTACCGGCACTACACATGAACCGGTCCACCATATTCAGAGTATAATAAAAATATGCGTTGCCTTTGGATCACTATTTTGCACACATGCAGGCGTGACATATTCGTCGCGCTTTCAGGTCACAGCGTTGGTAAGTGCGGTACCGCGGATTGGAATTGTCTTCCCACGGTTTTGCTTTCCATAGAATGCATCCCAAAGCACTTGGATAAATGGTCTCAGAGCGGCTATATCTTGGAGATGTACCGTACGGGTAGATAAGTTAATTGTCATATTTAAAAAGTGTACCTGCCCTGCCCTGCCCTGCCCTGCCCTGCCCTGCCCTGCCCTGCCCTGCCCTGCCCTGCCCTGCCCTGCCCTGCCCTGCCCTGCCCTGCCCTGCCCTGCCCTGCCCTGCCCTGCCCTGCCCTGCCCTGCCCTGCCCTGCCCTGCCCTGCCCTGCCCTGCCCTGCCCTGCCCTGCCCTGCCCTGCCCTGCCCTGCCCTGCCCTGCCCTGCCCTGCCCTGCCCTGCCCTGCCCTGCCCTGCCCTGCCCTGCCCTGCCCTGCCCTGCCCTGCCCTGCCCTGCCCTGCCCTGCCCTGCCCTGCCCTGCCCTGCCCTGCCCTGCCCTGCCCTGCCCTGCCCTGCCCTGCCCTGCCCTGCCCTGCCCTGCCCTGCCCTGCCCTGCCCTGCCCTGCCCTGCCCTGCCCTGCCCTGCCCTGCCCTGCCCTGCCCTGCCCTGCCCTGCCCTGCCCTGCCCTGCCCTGCCCTGCCCTGCCCTGCCCTGCCCTGCCCTGCCCTGCCCTGCCCTGCCCTGCCCTGCCCTGCCCTGCCCTGCCCTGCCCTGCCCTGCCCTGCCCAGACTTCCCCTACCCTAAACCCTAATCCACCCTTGCCCTTTGGATACTCTGCTGATACCTGCCTACTGCCCCCTCCCGCCTCCTGGCCTGCCACAGGAGAAGGCTCGCCGGATCCTCAACCTCTGGCAAAAGGAATCGGTGTACAGCCATCAGCGCCTCGTCCGGTTTGCCCAGACGCTGGGTGTCCAGCTCAAGGACGAAAACGCTGCAAAGGGAGGGACCACGCCTCGTGCGGCGGCAGCAGGAGCAGGAGCAGCGGGAGCAGCAACGGTGGCGGCAGATGCGGCAGCAGCAATGCCTCTTTACCAAGGTAGCGCGGGGATACCTGGCCTGGCCGGGATTAGCAGTGCGGCGCAGGTGCTGCCGCCGCCACCGCCGCTGTCGCTGCAGCAGCAGCAGTGGCAGCAGCAGCAGCAGCAGGAGCAGCAGCGGCAGCAGCAGGAGCAGAAGCTGCAGCAGCAGCAGCAGCGGCAGCGGCAGTGGCAGCAGCAGCAGCAGCTGCTGCTGCAGCAGCGGCAGCAGGAGCAGGCAGAGCAGCAGCAGCAGCGGGAGAAGCAGGGCAAGCTCGATTCCCCTCTGGGCTCCGTCTACAGCGTCGATGACGCCGACGGACATCAGAACTCCGGCCGCTGGAACGCGGTGCGGGACCCGGGGTTTCCTATCCCCGGGCTCTCAATGCAGGGCGACCCCCGGGACTCCGCGCGGAACCCCAGCGGCAATTGGGCTTCGGAGCGGGAGGCAGGCCACCGGGATGGCCGCAGGGAGTTGGACAGGGACAAGGACTCGGCGCGGGATTATGGCCAGCGTGGATCGGAACGTGACTATGGCCAGCGGGATTCGGAGCGAGACTACGGTCAACGCGGCTCGGAGCGAGACTATGGTAACCGAGCTCCTGAGCGGGAGTACAGCCACCGAGACCAAGAGCGGGACAACAGCCACCGGGACTCGGAGCGAGGTTACAGCCAAAGGGACTCGGGGAGGGACTCTGGGAATAGGGATTACGAGCGGGAGTATAGCCACCGAGAGTCAGGGAAGGACTCAGGACACCGGGACTCGGAGCGAGATGGAGGTCAACGGGACGCCGGCCAGACGAACTCGGGCTATAACCATGCGGGGATCGGGTCGTCTGAGCGGCCCTCCTCCACACCCTCGGCCTTGCCTAATCGGAGCCAGAGACCGGACGAGGTGCGTCGGCTCTTCCGTCTAATCTCGAACAGAGCGGGCTGAAAGACCCATATAGGGTCTACAAGCAACAATACATGTCGCTCTGAGAGGGGTTGCAGGTTCAGGTTGCAGAGAATCGCCTCAAAACCCTAAAACCTCAGACCCTGAACCGAAGCCCATAGAACCTTGAACCCTGATCCAAATAAACCCTACTTGTTGCGAGGTAACTACAGGTAAGCTAAATCCTGAACCCTAAGGTTTCGGTGATGCCTTCGGCACATACCCTGTTCCCGCTTTTGCTTGCGCTTAAGGCAGCTGTGCGCCCGAACCATAAGCCATAAAGCCTTTATTTATTAACCCTGATCAAACCATGAACCCTGAACGTTGCAGGTTCTGCCCGCAGTCCCGCCAGCCTCCGGCATGCCCCTGTTCGTACCGCCCGCGCCTGTCCCACCCGCGCCCGTCCCCGTACCGGCTGCACCCCTCGACCTGTCCGCTATGATTCGGGCAGCCGCAGCGGCTGTTCCCGGCATAGCCCCCGCAGCGGCGTCGGTCGCCAAGCCAGCGCCGCCGCCGCCGGTGGCCCCACCAGCCCCGCCGCCGCTGGTGGCCCCGCCAGCCCCGCCACCCGGGGCGCCCGCAGCAGCCGTAGCAGCAGAGCCACCTCCCGCCGACGAGCGACCGGCGAGCGACGACGACATGGAGACGTACGACCCGCTGAGCTCGTGGCAAGACGACGCGATCGCCGCGGGCGCGATAAACGGGCAGCCCGCTTTTCATCCGCAGATGGCGCCTCCTCCGAGCCAAGCGCCGCCGATGCTGCTGCCGCTCCACACGCAGCAGCAGGGCGGTCCAGCCTTCCACGCTCCTGCGCCCTACCCGCAGGTGCCGGTTTATGCAGGGGGGCCTCCGAGCCAGCCCCCGCCGATGCCGATGCAGCCCCACCAGGGTGGACCAGCCTTTCTTGCCCGTGCGCCCTTCCCGCCGCAGATGTACGAAGCGGGAGCGGGCTGGCCGGTTGGCGGCAATGCCATGCGGATGGAGCAGCACCAAGGAGGGCCGGCTTGGGGCGGAGGGCCTGCCATGGGCGGCGGCGCGTGGCAAGCCCCCAGTGGTTTTGGAGCACCCCAGGGCCCTCCGATGCCCATGTTCCCGTTTGCGCCACCTGCAGGGCCGCCACCATCCATGCCGCCGATGTCGCCGCCGGCTCTCCCGTCACTTGCGGCTGACTCTGCTTTTTCAGACACACAGCCAGCCGCCGACGCACAGCCCGTGCCTGGGCAGTCGGAGGAGGCAAATTTTGCCGAGGGGGATGAGGACCAGGTCCCTGCGACACAATCCAAGAAGAGTAGATGGGAATAGGTTTGGAACGGTGCATACCCGTTGGGCTCTGCTGAACGCTCGGCCATGTGGGGCTGGTAGGGAATGACTAGGCTCAATTCCAGCTGCCATGCACAGCCTGGGCCATAGTGCAGCCATGCCGTCCTCCTATGTGAGGGGGGCAGGAACATGGAACATGGCGTTCTAGGCAGGGGAAGAGAGAAGATTGCGAGGCGGGTTCGATCCCTCAACCTCAAGATGGGATTGAGCAGCGAGGCTGCAATGTCGGCTGCCAGGTGCAACTGCAGGGACAGATGTACAGCTTTGCTGCAGAGCTGATCGGCAGGCCGTAGGCCTCGCTCGCCGCCGTGGGCAGTCTATCACGTTACACCTCTGGGCCCTGCTCAAAAGGCTCGGCCGCGTGGTCAGTGAGAAGATCAGTTTGGAACCTCTACTTGCCGGTAGATTTGCCTTGGGAGACTGTCTGACAGGCACTTCTTTTATTTACGAGAGGCTCCGTATTGCTATCCTCGTACCGTACTTAAAAATTATTAATTTGTTGGGGGGGGGCTCTCAGTGCGAATGGGAAGTTGGGATTCTGGCGGTCGGTATGAACCTGGGGAATGCTGGAAAAGGGGCCGAAAGGCCATTTGTGTGTGTTGTAAATGACGTCACACATCTTAGCCCTCCTCAAAAAGGCTATGAACAGTGCTAGCGCACCACTGTTCGGTTGGTTTTCGGTTGGTGGGGGGTAATATACAGCACACTCTTTATACAGTACGGTATACACATTTTGAACACCTGCCCCTGAAGGGTTAAGAACGGTGCAAACCCGCTGGGCACTGCTTCTCGCTCAGCTGCGTGGGACTGCTAGGGGATAAGCAAGCTCAATTCCAGATACCTTGCACAGCCAGGAACATGGTGCAGCCATGCCATCCTCCTATGTGAGGGGGGCAGGAAAATGGATCCCGGCGATCTAGACAGAGGGGTTCGGCGTGTAATGAGGTTACAGCCATGGGCCGTCTGGCACCTCTTGTTCTGGTGGTGTAATGAGCACGGTGACAGCCGACGTAGTAATCTCACTCTGATCCGAAAGGGTGTCATCGCAGGATTCTTGATGTGACAATGATGTTCCACCTCTTCCTCCCATGTGGCCTTTTCAGCCTGGCCCAGTCCGCCCAGAGGTGTCATGTCATTGACCTCTAGGCCCTGCAGAAAAGTCTTGGCCGCGTGGTCGCTACGTTGAACAGTGGAGGTGGGGGTATTCGAGATGTGTTAATAGCGTTACACCTATAGGCCCTGCTCAAATAAGGCTTGGCCGCGTGGGTGCCTAACTATTCGTGATGTGTGCATTGTGAAGTTTGCAGAGAGACCGCAACAACTGAACCGCCCTGCCCTGAGACCGCAGCAACTGAGCCACCCTGCCCTGAGACCATAGCGGCCGAACCACCCTGTCCTGAGACAGCAGCGACCAAGCCCCCCTGCCCTGGGACAGCAGCGGCCGAGCCATCCTGCCCAGAGACCGCAGCGGCCGAGCCATTCTGCCCAGAGACCGCAGCGGCCGAGCCACCCTGCCCTGAGACAGGAGCAGCCGAACAACCCTGTCATGAGACATCAGAGGCCGAGCCACCCTGTCCAGAGACAGCAGCGACCAAGCCACCCTGCTCAGAGACAGCAGCGGCCGAGCCGCCCTGCCCTGAAACAACAGCGGTTGAGCCAGCCTGCCCAGAGACAGCAGCGACCAAACCACCCTGCTCAGAGACAGCAGCGGCCGAGCCGCCCTGCCCTGAAACAACAGCGGCCGAGCCACCCTGCCCAGAGACAGCAGCGGTCGAGCCGTCCTGCCCTGAGACAGCAGCGACTGACCCACGCAGCGGCCGAGCACCCCTGCCCAGAGAGAGCAGCGGCCGAGCCGCCCTGCCCTGAGACAGCAGCGTTCGAGCCACCCTGCCCATAGAACGCAGCGGCCGAGCCGCCCTGCCCAGAGACATCAGCCAACCCAGGTAGTCCCTGCGCGTGACCTGATCGTGCATGCACGTGTCGCATGGTGACAGGCACTTGGTCGTGACGCGCGTCTGCACGCGCGCGCGCCCTGCCGAAGGTGACAGTGTGGCCGGAATAAGTATCAATGTAGGGTGGGTGAACAGGAAGATGATACAGCCAGGGCAGCTAACTATCCCCTGGGCTTCAAACCTGTTTCAAAGCGCATGTACATGAAGTGTCCCAGCGCACGTTTTGGGTTCTTCGCATGCTGCTACCGGTATTGGGCATTGAGGCGATGGGGCGGTGACCCGGTGTTGAGGTAGGGCGAGGTACCAGTATGTGGGATGAAGCGCTGGCGAGGGCCTCCCTGATCCCTGGCCCTCGAGCTGCCTTCCACTTCTTCACGCACTCGCGTGTCTCCTATTGGGGCAGCCACCCCACCCCAGGCCTGACCCCTAGATAATGGAAGCCTAAACCCTTCGCACTTCCCTAGGCCGCCCTATTGGCCCCCGGCCTTGAGTTGCACACGGCGTTGACCCGTCGCGCATCCGCGGACATGGCGTGCGCCCTCGCCTCATCCACCCAACAGCAGCAGTCTGACGGACCTGGCCCTTCTCCGCGCTATGGAGAAGTGCACTTCTGGCGCCGGGTTTCTTTATTTAGTCGTCCACGCGGCCGAGCCTTTTTGAGCAGGGGCCAGAGTTGTAACGTCATTGACTTCCGGCGCCGGGCCGGCTGCCTCCTCCCGATGGTGTTCGCAACGACCTGCATGCAACGCGAACTGGCTACACATGCGCATTGAGGCGCTAGCATGGGCGCGGCGGAACCTCCGGAGGAAAGAAACCCCGGGAGGAAGGAGGGACGGGGGGGGTATCCTCTATGGGCACGAGAATGACTATCTTTCTTGCGATACACTTTTGGGCCCATGTCCCTCTTTAGTTAGGCGCCCATGCGGCCCAGCCTTTTTGAGCAGGGCCCAGAGGTGTAACGTCATTGACCAGTTGTGCCGGGGCAGGCATGAGTAAGAGGCCCTGGCTTTACTGTCCGACGGAGCATCGTATTCACGTACAGAAATTGTACCCGAAACCCTTCTTATTTCCACACCCCAACGGAGAATTTGATGCATGGGGCAGAACCCCGACATATTTAAGTACCCCTTCGGTACAGTTCAGTTACAAGAGGAGAACAAGTAATATTGCTGGACAGATTTTGAAAGTAACATCACGAGACAGATCTGGAAGGTGTCATATCGCTTTAAAAGCCGAAGCTTCACAAAAGACTCTTTAGACACCTGGAAATTCAGGGCATGAACTTGCAAAAACCCTATCTTCCTATGATAAATTGGGGAAGCTCCCGCTTGCCTTGTCCCGCATGGAAGGCACACATGCCCTGGCTAATTCACAACTTTTACTCAACCCACCTCCCATCAAAATGAATTCTTTCAAAAGGAGGAGCCTGCCGAACGGCACACCCATTTGCAGACGACAAATCCTCTGGTCGGAGAAATAAATGTATAATTATCAGCACAAGCTATACGGTAGGTGACTATGCGATACACAAATCATGCGTGCCCAAACTTCAGCAGGGCACTCACGGTACTCAAACACAAGCAATCAAGATTGCGCAAAAAGAAGTAAATGCATCATAATAAGGCTAGGCGCAATGACTAGCGCAACCTTAGATGATGTACGTTTTGACAAATATATGTTCCGCAGTACATGACTCAAGTATTGAACCATGCTCCCATGATGACGGAGCCTCAAAAAAGCTGGCTCTAAACGTGGTGCTTAAGGGACGAGATTAACAACCCGGGGTATGCATGTATGTGGTGCTATAGAGGCGAGATAAAAACTCCCATCCCCACATTCAAAAATCAAGACTTAATGACTTGTGACGGGGCGAAACTCCTGAACGGTTCACTCCGCTCGGTCTCAAGACGACAATAAAGGAGTTGGTCAGTGTAAACGGTCAATAAAGGAGCCGGTGCAAACGCTGGTCAATAACGCGGGTTCGTGCTGCAGCGAGCTCTCATGACCGCATGAAAACTGCTTTGCGCAAGCACTGCGCCCCTGCTAAAAGAATTAATTACTCCAAAACAAATGTCGGATGCTTCACGAATCGCGCAATATCTCTTCGGGGTCACGGAAAGACGGCAAAAGAGCAAAACAACACACTTGAGTTGTTAGGCAGGTCACACTGTCATCACTCTTAGTTAAGGGGGGTCATGAAAGGACGCAGGGCTTTAGGGAAAATATCTAGACCCCAGATCGATCCTGGACCTTGGATCGATCCTAGGCCTGGCTGACACCAAAATCGATCAAGGCAAAACAACTAGCCCTCCGCTATCCAAGCTAGAACCTAAAAGTAACAACAAATGAAAAGGAAATACCTTGAGGAAAGTATAGTACTGCCAATAAGTCCCATCAAACAGGACTGCCCTAAAGGACTGCCAATAAGTCCCATCATACAGGACTGCCCTAAAGGACTGCCATAAAGTCCCATCATTCAGCACTGCCAGAAAGTACTGCTATACAGGACTGCCATGAATTACTGCTACACAGGACCGCTTTGGCTTACGGACAGGTAGAAAGCAAGCTTCGACTGAACAGCTGGCTCATTCTGCTGAACAAACTGAACTTATGTTCTGTAAGCAAGTTTAACTTTGTACAAAGGCGCTTCTGTGCAGGCAAGCTTGCGCATGAAATGCTGTCCAGTCCGAGCAAAAGCTTGTCAAGCCCAAGCAAAAGATGCATACCAGCAGAAGGCCTGACGAGGCGAGTTCACACTGTAGCGCCGCATCAGCAGAAGGCCTGGCGAGGCGTGTTCACACTGTAGCGCCGCATCAGCTGGTTTTGAAGCCAGAGCCGTTGGGCGGCGTACCGCTCGACCATGCCCAGCGGCGTTGCGTCTGCGCACGTGTGGATAGTCCGTAGGCTCTTCATCGCCTGCGTGAGGAGAGGTGGGGCGTCGCGTGGTTGGGTCAAAGCTTCCTCAAGTAAGTTAGGGTTTAGGGTTCAGCTTTACACACAACAATCGGCACAGCACACACAAACAAAACCTCTGCGGTACTCATGTATCAAGTACAGAAGTACGCAACTGACGCGATTGGCAAGTCTCGCTCATCACCTGAGACAGCAGCATGATGTAGGCGGGTTGGCAGCAGGCTGAGATCGACAGCGCCAGCAGCAGCTCTTGCGTGCCGACGGCATGCATCGCCGCAGATGCAAACAGCGCGGCCGCGGACGCGTGCGACGGCAGAGCTGCAGCTATGATGCACGAGAGGTCGGAGGGCTGGCCGGCGGCGGCGGCAGTTCGCCGGAAGTGGCAGGGCGAGGAGGACTGGGAATCTTCTGAAAAGGAGGGGCCTTCCCAGGAGGAGGAGGAGGAGGCCAGTGACGACGTGCCCCAGGGGCTGACGGCACCGACGGCCGGGCTCCCGTACGGCGCTCTGGTGGGAGCTGCGGTTAAGCAGCTGTTGGGAGCGAAGGCTGGAGGGGTAAAGGCTTCCGCCGGAGCTGCTGCTGGAGCAGGCGCGACTGCGCTGGCCGTGGAGGAGGTCAGCGTGGAGAGCTCGAGGAAGTGGATTGCGAGCATGTGGACAGAACCGGACTTGGCGCCAACCTGCCGGAGGCGGAAGGGGAATAGACAAGGCCTCAAAGGAAGCGAGAGAAGAAGGAGGAGGAGGAATGGAAGGTAGCCCAGGCAAATGCTCAGATAAACCGCGTGGTTTGGCAAAGGGTTAAGGGTTTAGTTCAACACAGTTTAGGATTAAGGGTTGGGGTTTGCCCCTTTCTTAACCCTGAACCCTGCAGAGACCATGTCTAAACCCTGAACCCTGCAAAGCTCCTGCCTTTACCCAAACCCTGCAAAACTCCTGCCTAAACCCTTAACCCTGCAAAGCCCCTGCCTGACTCACCCTCTGCCCGTGGTAGTCTAGAAACTTGAGCGAGGTCGGGGCGCTGAGGTCGAAGTGCAGCGCTGTCAGGACCTGGGTCTCCATGGCCAGCATGTCGCCCACGCTGTAAAACAACGCAGAGGAGGAGAGGCGGCAAGCACTGAGCAGGGCAGCAAAAGAGGGCAAAATGCTACGCGAGTACGCCCCTCTAGGGTGGGAAGAACCGCAAACAAGGAGGGGCAGCAAGCACTGAGCAGGGCAGGGAAAGAGGGTAAATGCTACGCCCCCCTAGGAAGGGGAACAACGCAGCTCGGGGCCGGTCCAGGTTTAGTCTCAATCGGCCCAGGGTCTTCTGCCTAGCTGCTGCCCCCCAAGGGGGTATATTGCGCGATCAAATAAACGCTGCTTTTAAACATTGTTTAGGATGGTGCATATACCCGTTTGGACCTGCTTGACGCCCGGCCATGTGGGGCAGGTAGGGGTGTGCAAACCCAAACACTGCGTGTGTGCATTGTTTAGGATGGTGCATATACCCGTTTGGACCTGCTTGACGCCCGGCCAATGATTCTTGCATTTCTTTTGATAAACTAAATATCCCATGGGGCAGGTAGGGGTGAGCAAGCCCATACAATGCGTGTGTGCATTGTGTGGCCACCAGCGTTACCCGGTACGGAAATATGTAATGGTCAACCGGTGCGGTACGGCTTAAGTGGACGGACTGGATTTTCTGATTTTGTATCTTAACACAGGACGGTTTTCTTAAACAGTACGGTAAACGGTACGGTAAACGGTACGGTACGGTAAACGGTATGGTAAACGGTATGGGATTTTGGACCAAACAGCAGTACTGGGTCACCCTGGCGGACACCGGATGGTGGCAGGAGTTAGCCCCCGACGGCAAGCGAGCTGAACTTACTTGTACAGGTTCTCCGTCATCTCAAGGAGGTCGAGTGCCATGGGCTGCCTGGCCTCCTCCAGCTTTGCGGCCAGCCACAGGCAGACGATGCCCAGGAGCTGGAACTGGCTGCGAGAGACGTTGACAAGGCAGAGGTACCTGCGGGTGGGGCCGTAAGTAATCCGAGGGCATTAAGGATTGGTCCACACGCGTGACAGGACTCGAGCCCAGCAAGCCCCATGCTTACTAGGGCCTTCAGAGATGGTAGCTAGGATGCCTAGTCTCAGCATGTCTGCCAGCAGGCACGTTTCAAAACAGCAGACACGTGAGCCGCTGAAGGCCAGGCTAGTTCGCAGGCTTGCATGGATGCTTGCATGCATTTGCATAGCTGCATGTCCTCCATGGTCCTCATGATCGATCCTTCGACACTTGGGTGGCAACGTAGTCGGAGGGAGCTAGGTAGAACAGATACTAACCTCGCTAAGCATGTCCAATGCATAAGTGCATGGACTCATTGCATGGTATGGGCATGGGCATGATGCATGATCGTTGTATGCATGCATGGACTAATTGCGTGAATGGTGGACGTTGGCGCGTTGCATGATCTCTACCTGCATGCATGGACTGATTGCATGGATGCTGGACATGGTTTAGTTGCATGATATATGCATGCATGCATGATCTCATTGCATGGATGGTGGACACGGCCACGTTGCATGATCCCTGCATGCATGCGTGGAACAATTGCATGGATGCTGGACGTGGGCACCTTCCAGGATCACTGCATGCATGCTTGGAGCCATGGACTAATTGCATGGATGGTTGACATGGGCTCCTCATATGACCACTACATGAATGCATGGCTGGCCAAATTACATGGTGGATAAGGGCATGTATCAACTACCTGTCCAGATAGCCGACAGCAAGGAAGTATGTTTCCCGGACAAACTTGAGCTCTGCGCTGACGTCACTGAGCCACGAGACGAGCACTTGGCGCATATCAGACGTGACTTCGTCTTGGACTTTCGTCAGTCGACTATCCATAGCCGGACGGAAGTGGACCTTCATCAAAGAATGACATGTGTCACGGTGTCAGTTGGAGCAGCATTATCGGGGCGTGTACTGGTATACATCTTGCTATGTTGCGAATATCCAGACTAGCGGGGTGCCTTGGCCTGGCCACCGAACGATGCACGGTCGTGTCTAAACTAGAAGAGTGCGCAAGCATGACTCACAACTTACCTCTCGGGCGCGCCAATGTTGTGCGCTCAGGGCCAGGTCGTCATCTTCTGGGCAACATGGTACGACCGGAGAGGAGTTGATCTGCCCGAAGGACTGTGTATGTGAACGAACATGACTGGTTACAACGAGTCCTGGGTGAGATGGGGAGTTAAGAGTGCGAAGCTGCCCCGGTATCTGGAAGCTTTCCTTCCGATTCACGCTGCCCGCCTTTCAAGATCAGCAGACTCTGCAGTGATCCAGTGCGAGGCTGTGAGTACCGCCTATCACAGAAAGACACAAATGTAAGGGAGGTGCCAAATGTGACGAGCGACGCGACGGGAACTCGATATCTCGAGTTCTGCATTCGAAGACACTAGTTGCGTGCATGGCAGTCCATATTTAGCTCGCGAGCTCCTACCTCTTTACTCACCTCGCTTGCTGACAGGAAACTTGCCGTGCTGGAGACACGCGTCAGCTTCCCCCTCTTGACGACGCGCTGATGACTCGACACGGCTGTATCCGATGAGCAGCATGTCTGCAAATCAATGGGGGCGGGATGTGTGCGATTGCGTTTGTCACAGTTCCTCCTACGTCCGAAGTCCGGTTGACAGCGCCGTGCGTGTGTCGTAAAAGCGCAATAAGGGTATGCATGTGCGCAAGGGACAAGAAATGAAATGAAAACAAAGTTGTCCGAAAGTCGTGAACATGGTATGCGTGTCGTTATGTCGAGGCGGTTCTCAAGGGTCAGCAACAGAGGCCTCCAGGGCAGAGTTCCACTGCAGATCCGCCTGATATGGGAGCTATCTTCCAGTCCCTGGCTGCCTGGGCGCACCTCATCGGTGTTGTAGCTGCTGTCGAAGCGTGTGACATAACTGCACTTCAGCCCGGTAGGGGGGTGCTGCAACATGGCGTGTTCGAGGTACGAACTCATGCCCAGATTGGAGAGGGCAGGTTAAGTAATACGATATGACGGGTATGGATATGGCCGAGATGGCAGTGTATAAGGGGCAGTCCCAAGGAGGATGTTGCAAATCGAGTTGTTCGGGGCCCGGGATGGCACTGACGTGCGGGTTGGACGTCTTGAGAATTATGGCCCGAGTTATAAATGTGGATGATCGTAATGCGGCTGACTTGTCTTTTCGATTCCACTGATCGCAAGGTCAATTTAGCTGAACTGTTCTAGACATGAAGCGAACGACTGATTGAACAGAAACGTACGGGACATCAAATATTGACAGCACGACGCCACGCCCACATATCTGCCCACATATTGTGATTCGGAAGTCGAAGTCGAATTGTTGGCAAAGGCAGTGTGAGGGCTACCGACGTGCGGAGTCGCCCATTTGCGCCGGGCGGGAAGTTGAAATCCGGAGACGCACGTGGAAGGTTTATGTTGAGGTTATGCAAGGTGTTCCCTGCAGCTACCGCCCACCCATTCCATGATTCCCGGCGGGTATGACAGCATGTATGTATTACGTGGCAGCTGTACATGTCGTCGCAGCTAGACAGCCTGTCGGTGAATGATTCCCAGCGTGTATGGTAGGCAACGTGGCATCCTTTTGGCGGCAGCTATCTTTGCTCGATGCCTGACAGGATGTGGGTGAATTCGAAATCCAAGCAGCCGTAGAGTAGCTGACACCCCCTGCTGACACTTCAGCACATGCTAAAATTGAAGTACGTAAACACTACCACGCAACATCGCATGCAACATCACCGACCAACAGGGCCAACCGGCGTATGTAATAAGACAAGACGTTGGTACCACTTATGGTGATGGCCACGCCTGTCGAGGCCCCGACTGGCTGCCGAACGGCAACGTCGTCGGTTCGTTGCTGCCTCCCTACCGTTGCAGCGTCATCAGTTTAGGGGAATGGGACCCTACATCAGGCTATCAGGGCTCTTAGATGTGTTCATCCTGGTTTTGCCAGTGCCCGAAGCCGGCATTTGCTGGTTCAATTCAAGTTATATGTGGCATCTTTCAGTCCAATGGAGTTAAAAACAAAGCTGAAATCTTTGAACTAAGGTAGCACGACATGGGTATGATACGACGTTCTTTTCACCAGAGATTTATCGGACAGGCATGGATGATATGTTTTCAAGGTCAGGAGTACGGATTCCATGCAGTTGAGAGCCGGAAAATAAAAATGCCCATGCATGAGCCACGAATCCCTTGAGCCCATGCATATGCCTTACCGGTCTCCTTTCATGTTGCTCGTAGCCTCGCACAATGTGATATGATAGCCCCAAACTCCATAAGGTTACGTGCTACCTTGCTATGAGCCGCACCTGGCGTCTTTCATAACATGAAGATATACAATAATTGTCTTACTTAAGGGGCATGCATGGGACATGTATGGGGGCGTCAAGATTTTGAATTTGAGCTTATCTGAGTACAGCAGTACCAAGGCAAGACAGGTAAGGCCCACTCAGCGTCGGTTTTCCGAATCAGGCTTTAAAGGATGAATGTTTCGTAAAAAACTTAAAAATGACCACCAACCCCGACATGAAGACGAATGAACCATGAAAATGCCCCTCCAAGGACACAAGATGACGGAACATAGAAATGTCAAGTACCGAAAATGCTCTGATCCAATTAGTGAGCCAGCTGAAGTGAACGACACCAAACGGGACGCATCCGAAAAATCCGGCCCTTGGACATGACCAGGGATTGTAAAGATCTGGTCTACGGACTCGCCCACTTAATGTTAAGATCTGGTCCACGGACTCGCCCATGCATTGTAGAATTCTGATTTAAATGCCCATAAACGACCACCTGATGCCCTCAACCATCACGGGACATCACCTCTAATAACCAGCCTTTGCAGCCACGCACACCCATCCAGCCACCGGCTCTGCCATTCACTCGGCCAACACAGCGGGGGGTGGCGGGCGGCGCAGGACAGGCATCCCTTGGGTATAGTAAAGAGTCCTCCTGCAAGTGAAAATTTGACGCCAAGGGCCGCAGCAACAACAGGGGCATGCCATGGCTCTCCGAAGGTGGAAGTCAAAAAATAAAATAAAAAGGCTCGACGGCAAAAATAATGAAATCCAGCAAACACCATTCTCAAGACAGTAAATGTCACCAGTCCTCCTCCACTTCATCCGCCTTCAAACACCTCCACTCCTGCCACCTCCTTTTCCTCCTTTTCCACCAGTCCTCCTCTTCCGGGCATCACACCATCTGCACATTCTAATACTTGATCCGCTTTGTTTTCCTTCTTTTTTTCTTTACAGAGAAATGCAGACCCCTGCCGAGGACAGCAGCCTGCAACTTTTTACCGGGGACCACGTATCGAATTCGATGCTCCCCTGGACATGACAAAATCTACAAAATTCGAATCCGCATCAAACATCTGCGGCTGCAAAAGCCTCCTGCCCACAGCCAGACCGGCCAACACCTCACATGATGAAAAAACGGCAAAAGAGGGTGCGCCTAAAATATGCTGCCTCTCTCTTATGATATAGGCAGGTGGCTGGCGGCTCCCTCAGGACCTCCCTGATCATCTCTGACCGCTTGGCACATGGACAACCTCCCTCCCCAGGCCTGACTGATCAGCGCTGTCGGCACGAACGCGTCAACTTCCAGGCATGGGACCCCTCATGGTCATGGACGCGTCCCACCCACCGAGATACAGGCCCATCGTCATCAATCCTAGACACAGGCGCACCTTCCCCCTAGACATAGGCACACCCCTCTCCCCATAGGCACAGGCGCGTCCCACCCCCCTAGGCATAGAGGCACCCCTCGCCCCCTAGGCACAGGCGCATCCCTCCCCCCCTAGGCATACGGGCATCCCACCTCCTGGTGAGGGCCACAGACGCGTCCCTCTCCCCCTAGGCATACGGGCATCCCACCTCCTGGTGAGGGCCACAGACGCGTCCCTCTCCCCCTAGGCATACGGGCATCCCACCTCCTGGTGAGGGCCACAGACGCGTCCCTCTCCCCCTAGGCATACGGGCATCCCACCTCCTGGTGAGGGCCACAGACGCGTCCCACCTCTTGGGCACAGACGCGTCCTCCTTCCAAGGCAAAAGAGCTTTCCCCTCCTGGGCAAAGAAGATATCCCACCTTTGAGATCAAAGCGCATCGTCATCACTCCTAGACAAAGGCGCATCCCCCCCCCCAGACATAGGGGCATACCACCTCCTGGGCACAGACGCGTCTTCCCTCCTTGTCAAAGGCGTGTCCTCCCTTTTAGGCACAGACGAATCGTCATCACTCCCGAGCAAAGGCCTCCTCCCTCCTGGTCAAAGGCGCCTCCTCCCTTTCAGTTGTAGGAGCATCGTCATCACTCCCTTTCAGTCAATGGCGCATCGCCATCACTCCTGCGGGGCTTGACCTGTTACCGCTGTCGGCACCAACGCATCCTCCCTCCTGGGCAAAGGTGCAGCCTCCCTCCTCGAGTCCTCCTTCGTCTGAGACCTGGACGAGCTGCCGCTGCGCGGCCCCCATCTGCTGGCGCCGCCGTGCCTGTCCCGATGGTCGTTGCCGGGCGCCCCGTTGGGGAAGGCGCCGCGGCCGCCGTCCGGTCGCTCCGTGCGGGGCGGGCGGTCCTGGGGCGGGCGCTCGCCTACTCGGCCGGGCCGGTCGCCTCGCGGGCCTCCAGCATCTGCCGCACACAAACGCACGAGGGGAAATCAATCATTTGTTTCCAATCACCGTTCTTTCATTCCACCATACGTGCCCTCCCTTGGGTTTGGATAACGTATTTCTTTCGTTGCTCAGCCCTCAGGGCCAACTATCCACAAAACCTCTCTAATTCCGAGTGAAAACTGTTGTCGACAATTAATGACTTCACATTCGATGTACCGGTATCCCTCACCCCTGAGCATCATTCATTAATTATACCTGGGCTCTCCCTCTAGTTCAGGGTTCAGGATTCAGGGTTCAGGTGCCCAAGGCCCAAAATCCAGCTTTCACTGCATTCAACCCGTCCGTAGCTGCGCACTCCGACCAGTATACCAGTAGGGTTCAGGCCTTGCGGGCTTAGGGCAGCATTTCTTTTTTCGGCTTCAAGTCCATCTTGGGTAGGCCGCCTAGTGGCCGCCAAAGGCCCAATTAGGACCAAACCTGGACCGGCCTACGACTGGTGGCCAGAGCAGAAGGCTGGCCACAAATGGGGCCCTGACCATCGGCATATCGCTGAGTAAAAAAAGAAACACTGGTCTAGGGCACATTAACCCTGCATCATGGCACTCAACCTGTCCGCGGCAGCGCTCTCCGTCTACCTTAGGGTTTAGGGTTAAGATATCGGGTAGGGGTTGAGGATTAAGGGAAGTGCACTAAGCTCTAAACCCAGCCCTAAACCCTAAGTTCTAAACACAGGTATAAACCCTAAGCTCTAAACCCAGGTCTAAACCCTAAGCTATAAACCCAGCTCCACTGCATCCCTAGCTGAGCTCTCCATCCAGTGGAGGGTTTAGAAGTCATTCGTCCTACACCCTGCATCACAGCGCTAAAAACGTCCCCAGATGAGCCCTCCATCTAGGTTGAGTCACAAGGGTTTCATGTTCAGATGTCATAAGACTTCAGCCTCCGCCTAATGTTCACCTTCACATATTCCAGAAATCCAGTATGGCATCACCAAAGCTTCATGTACAGCCTCACATATTCCAATATACCAGTACTGTCTAGCCCCACGTAAACCTCCAGCTTCAGTGCACTCACCGCGACCATAGCTGCGCTCTCCGCCGCCCCGCACAGCATTGAACCGCGTCCCGCCCCCGGCTCCAGCGCCCGCCCCACCACCGCCATTGCCGACGCCGCCCCTGCCGCCAGATCCACTGCCCCTGCCTACCCCCGCCCCGCCGCCGCCGCCGCCGTTCTCAAAGTCCGGTCTCAGCCGCGCGAGCTGCAGCCTCTTCCCGCCCACCATGACTTCCGCCTGCAGCGCTGCGTCCATCGCGGAGAGCTGCTCGAAGCGTACCTGCGCGGTCTTGGCTCCGAACCTCGGCGCCGAAACCGTGATGCCCTGCCGGCCGCCCAGCAACGCGCCGTATCTGCTGAACTCCGCCTCCAGCATGTCAACGGTGACCTCAACGTCCTGAGGCACAGCATAAGGGTTTGAGATTTAGGATATTTGAACTGATAACCCCAAACCCCTAAAAAGAGCATGTCAACGGTGACCTCAACTTCCTGAGGCACAGCGTAAGGGTTAAGGGTAAAGGGTAGCTGGCCTGGTAACCCCGACCACCTGGGGGGGGGAGGAGATGGCCCAGTGGTACAACATGCATGGCATACTAACGTCCATACTAAATTTTGAGGGATCCTCTCCCTCCCCCCGTCTAGATCACCGGGTTCCATGTCCCCGCCCCCCTCATGCAGGAAGAGCATGGATGCACCATGGACCTGGCCATGCATGGTACTGCATGGTGGTCCCTGGCATTGAAGTTGTTCATCCCCAACCAGCCCCACGCAGCTGAGCCTTTTTGAGCAGGGCCCAGAGGTGTAACGTCATTGACTTCCAGTGTCCTCTGCACTATGGTCCAGGCTGTGCGTGGAAGCGCACATTGAGGTTGCTCATCCCCAACCAGCCCCATGCTGCCGAGCATCCAGCAGGGCCCAGCGGGTATGCATCGTTCTTAACATGGCAGCACTACACAGCACAGGTTCAGTCAGATTGTGCTACCATGGTTGTTAACACACACACACACACACACCTGTGGAAGCCCGCGGCAGAAGACGCCATACACGGTGGACTCAGCTGCCGGCCGCCGGTCCCGGCTGTGCGCGACGCCGCCACCGTTCGCTTCGGCGGCTGGGCGCTGCTGCGAAGAAGAAGGCCCCCGCAGCTCCCGCTCCTCCCGAGGAGCGGCGGCGGCGGCAGCGTGCGCGGACGCCGGTGCAGCTGCTGCCGCCGCTTGCTGCGGCGAGGCGCCCGCAGTCTGCTTCAGGCGTTGCGCGTAGGTCAAGCTCGCGGCTGGCGGCGCCGCGGCGGGGGTGGGTGTGGGCAGGCTGTGCTGCTGCTGCTGTGCGGACCTGTCGCGGCTTGCCGCGGCAGGAGCTGGGGGGATTGCGGGCTGCTGCTCCAGCAGCGATACTACAGTATCTGCAGCCGGAGACGGCGGCGAATAAGGCGCCGGAGCAGGCTTCGCTGCAGGGACCTGCGTTGGTGAAAACAATTGCTGTGGGGGGTCAGGGAGTGCCGATCATAACAGGTTGGGGTCTAGGGTTGCTAGGTTCCAGTCAGCAGCGCCTGAGTCAGAACGGGCAAGCAAAGTGGAATGAATGAAGCGCGCGGGCGAGCCTTGGGCCTCCCATCTGTTACGGATGCCACATGGGGGCCCCCAGATGCGCACACCATGATACTGTACTTCTGTGTTTGCTACTCAGGTTTTCAAGGGTTGGGCGCCAGCCTCACACTTTGTGAAGTCCAAGCAAAGGAGAATACCACGCAGGGGGGGGAGGGAGGGGGGGCGCTGTTGACCATGCAGGCAGACAACTGCATGGGGCTTTTATTAAAATCGTTTGTAAGGATGCACAGGACATGGCTTCAGAGCGAGGGCTGGGTGGGTCGCCAGTTCGGATCCTGACGTGACTGTGTGTGGAAAAGCGCATCAGGGGAAATCTGCCCGAATGGAGCGTCGAATCTAGGGGGGAGGTGTTGTGTGGATGCGCAGGCCGTGGTCGGGCCGTGACTTCTTACAGCATCGCGATACCTCTTGGTGTGGTGGTGGCTTAACCCTGAACCCTAATGCAGGCAGGCGACTGCATGGGGTTGTTGTTTCGACATGCCAAAGGGATCAAGGAGGAGGAAGGGGGGAGCAGAAGTCAGCCAGGAGGAGGAGAAGGTCCCTAAAGGGTGGTGGCCTATCTCTCTTCGTGAGGTGGCGGCATGCCCATTATCACACGTCTTCACCTGTGAGGTGGCGACAGGCTCATTATCACACCAGTGAGGGTGAGGGCGGTCCATTATCACACGTCTTCACCTGTGAGGTGGCAACAGGCCCATTATTACACATCTTAATCTGTCGATGTGGCGGCATGCCCACCTTGGTCCCTGTAAGGTGGCCGCATGCCCATTATCACACCTCTACACCTGTGAGGTGGCGGCATGCCCGTAATCACCCATCTTCACTTGAGGTGGCAACAGGCCCATTATCATTTACCACCCTTCTTCACCTGTGAGATGGCGGCATGCCCGTTGTCGTGGGCATGCCCCATGGTCTCCTCCGGCCCCTCCGTAGGAATATCCTCGGCGGGCGAAACCCGCAGGATGTCGTTCAACACAAAGTAGCCCTTCGTCTGAGGCGCCTGCGGGAAGGTATCAGGGATCAAGGGATCAGGTTTCAGGGCTCAGGGTTCAGGGCTCAAGGGATCAGGGTTCAGGAATCCAGGGATCAGGGTTCAGGCATCCAGGGATCAGGGTTCAGGAATCAAGGGATCCAGGATCAGGGTGTCATTCCAGCGCAACTACTCAAATGCGATGTTTAAGTCAAGGGGTACTGACAGTAGGATATCATTCAACACGAAGTAGCCCTTGGTCTGAGGCGCCTGCTTGAAGGGATCAGGGATCAGGGTTCAAGGGTGACATTCCAGCCCCATCACTCCACCTGCCTGGAGGCAGCAGGGAACAGGGTCCAGGGTTACGGGTTTAGGGTGTCTTTGCAGCCCTTCCACTAAAACAAGATGAAGGGTTTAGGGGGATGACATCGGCAGGATGTGAGGCACGAAACCCCCCTCGTAAGAACGCCGTTCAACTCGAAGTGGCCCTAGGTCCGAGGCGCCTGCTTGAAAGGATCAGGGTTTAGGGTTAGTCCTATCACTCAAATGCAATGTAGGGTTCAGGGGTGAAACTTGCAGGATATCGTCCAGGTCGAAGCAGCCCTTCATTTGAGGTGCTTGCGATGAGGTTTCAGGGTTCAAGGATTAGGGTTCAAGGATTAGGATCAGGGTTCAGGGTTTGGACTCAAAATTTAAGGGTGTCATTCCCATCACTCAAATGTGAATAATGAGTCAGGGGTGAAACCTGCAGGATATCGTTCAGCCTGAAGTAACCCTTGATCGAAGGTGGAAGGTTTGGGGTTTAGGGTGTCATTCCAGGTCCATCACTCATATGCCACGTAGGCTTCAGGGGTCAAAGCCGCAGGGTGTCGGTTCAGCACAAAGTAGTTCTTGATTAGAGGCACCAGCTTGGAGGGATCAGGGTTCAGGGATTAGATTTCAGGGTTGAAAGATCAGGGTTGAGGGATCAGGGTTTAGGTTGAGGGATCAGAGTTCAGGATTCAGGGTTCAGGGATCAGACTTCAGGGTTCAGGTCTGAGGAGCCAGCTCGGTGGGATCAGATAGGTCCCTCCGAGCTGGCTCCTCAGACCTGAACCCTGATCTAAAGGGAGAGGGGGGGGGAGGGGCAAAGAAGACAGAGCAACGTGCACGAAACCCAAACCCTGAGCTAGGACAGGTGTTTCATTCCTGCCCCGTTCCCCGTTAAACACCGATCTCTGTCAGTCTCAGGCGTTTCTCTCAAGCTTGTGGTTTGGATGTTGGCCAGGGGCCTGCTCGAAAAGCCCTGAACCCCAGGGTTTAACACCCAGGCTGTACCTCAGGCCATACCCCACGCTATACCCCAGGTCGTATAACACTCACTCCAGGCTGTACCCAGGCTAAACCCCAGGCTGAACACCCACTCCATGCTGAACCCCAGGCTATACCCCAGGTCGAAAGCTCACTCCAGGCTGCGCCCCAGGCTGTACCACATGCAGAAAACACACTCCAAGTTGTACTCCAGGCTGTGCCCCAGGATTAAACCCAGGTTCAACCCCCCCCTCCAGGCTATACCCCAGGATATAAACCCACTTCAGGCTGTACCTCATGCTCAAACAGCTGGGGTGTACTCCAGGGTACAGCCTCTCCAATCTCCATACCCTATTGGACTTTAGGGGGCTAAGCCCCAGGCTAAACCCTAAGTAGAAAACATATACTCTGCCAGCTACAAGTAAGCATCAGGGTTGAACAGGCACAGACGTAGCGATAAAGGTTTCTCAGACAGCAAGCAGTCACTTCTTGTTCAGCATGCTGTGGGCCCTGCCCTCTGACACGGCTTTCTATAAAGCCTTTGCCTATGCCACATGCAAATGCCTGGCGCTCTCCTCCCACCATGCCATGCGATATCTTTCCTGTTGATTCACACCTCAGAAACAGGAAAAAGGGTCGGGTGAACTTGCATTAATCCTTGCGTCATGCGTATGCTTTGCACATCCTCTTGTTTCATGTCTATGCTCAGCACCTCTCCTCGTGTCTTGCCGTGACATCGTGTCTCTTACCAGAAAGAAGGACTGGGTGAACTTGCACTGAAGACCCTGCATTGGGAGCAAGTGGGAAATGGAAAGGCCGTGAGGGCAGGCCACGTTAGGGGGGCGGGCCGTAGAGGGCATGCATGGGAAGAAGCGGAGGTTGCATGCTGTAATGGAAGAGAGAAAGATGACGCCAGCTTAATATGGATGTTAATAATGCTGGAGTGCTGAGGGTACCTGCTTCTTCATGTTACCGCACACTTGCAGGAGCACACCGCCTCCCGCGGAGTGCTGCGCATCCACGAAGGAAGTCGTCGCTGCCGCGCCCTGGATCGTAGACATAACCTTCTCCGAAATGGCCTGAAAATGTGCAGCGAAGTGAAGGCGTCATGGCGAATGAAGCAAGTTGCACCCACCCAACAAGATCTCGCAGAAACTTACACTGTGGCCTGAGGCTTGTTCGGTGTGTGTAGATCCGCTTGATTCGACAATATGAATGGACAAAGTGCTTTGGTCGTTGTAGAAGCGATATAAAGCATTCGGCATCGCCTCAAGGACTTTGTAGTATCGCTCGAGGAACATCTGAGCAATCTGTGGCAGAACATGCAGCAATGAGTGGAATTTATAAATAAAGGTGCAGCTAAGAGGCAGGAGAGCTCAGGAAGATGTTCAAGTAAAAATTGAGCGCAGAGACTAGGCAGTGGCACTTAGTGAATCCAATGCTCACCACCGAAGCATCAGCCTTTTCGATTCTTGGCTCGGACGGGGCAATGTGAGAGTGCTCCATTTTCAACTGGGCGGCACTTTGGCGGGCACTTAAGAATGAAGCAGGGAACACAACAGATTGGTAAGCCCTGTTGATTCGCCCTGTGCAGTTCAGAAGAAAGTGAGTAGAAGAAAGGAAACCAGGAGCCTAGTGTAGTTTGGTGCGAAGTTGGGACTCCATGGTGCGAAGGCGGGCTCCCTGGTCCTGCTGCCATTTTGCCCCTGCTGCCGTACAGTTTCAGCCATTTCAGCCAGAGCCCATGTGTCAATGACGTTACACCTCTGGGCCATGCACAAGAAGGCTCGGCCGCGTGGGCACCCAAGTGTTCAGATGGAAAAAAATATACTTAAAGGAAGAGGGCCCATGTGTACAGCTCTGGGCCCTACTTAAACAAAGCTCGGCCATGTCGGCAAACATTAAGTCAGCTAGGAAAGTCAAGGGAGAAGGCACAAGAGGAAAGAAAGGAAAGCAACTTGACCTTTCAAACAAAAAGAACAACAACAAATATTTTAGGCAAATCGTATCCCCTGCCAATCCCGAAGTGCACCTGAAGTGACTAGCCTTCAAAAAGTCGACTATTTTATATATACAAGTCTCGCTACAAATTCCACAATAGCCAGGGCCTCCCACTCCTACTGCGGGCTATCTTAGAGGGGCCATGTGAGAAGTCGCATTGCATGCACCAGAACTAATAACCCAACCTGACACATGATGTACGGGCAGAGCTTTGAGCGGGCCCAGAGGTGTAACGTTATTGACATGATGTACGGGCCTCCATATGTCAATGACGTCACACCTCTGGGCCCTGCTCAAAAAGGCTCGGCCGCGTGGGCGTCTAACTAAAAAAAGTTGGGCTGAATGATGGAAATAGCACAAGGGGGCAGGACAAAAGAAAGGAGGGAAAAGTGGGAGGCCCTGGATTTGGAGGCCTTCGGGCTGCTTTTTCCTTTTGGGGGGGTATTTCTTTCTCCGTTGTGTTCTTCTCCTTCTTTCCCTACTACCTTCAGTTTCTTTTCGGCAGAGCCCCCCCGGGCGGCCGAAGGTCGCGGGGGCGATGCCCCCAGTTTCCACCCGTTTCCGTCCGTCCGTCCGTCCGTCCGTCCGTCAGTCTGTCAGTCAGTCCGCCTGATGTTTCTTGAACGTCACGGAAACTTTATGCGCTACAGCGCAAATCAACCGGCTGTATTTATGAAGGTTATTCCTGTCAGACCTCAAAGGCCGAGGTGCAGAAATGAGAAACTCAGCTACCAGGGCTGGATCTCACAGCGGATGACGCAAGGTGTCGTCACGCTGTCCCCTGGTGTCACGCGACAGGCCGACAGCTGTGGCTTCGCTTCTCTATGCGCAATTCGATAAGCATCATTAAAAACATGCACTTAGCCAGCGATAGAGTTGTGGTAAATATTTTGAAATCCTGCAACATGGCGAGGGGGTTTGCATGGGGTCCAGGTGACCCCGTCCGCACCTGGCTGCGCCTGCCCCCTGAAAAGTCACATACCCGACTGCTCTGCCGTTTTTTGTGCTGCGCAGCAGCACCTCTGATTACTTGTCTTCCAACGGGACAGTTGGGCGCCCACGCGGCCGAACCTTTTTGAGCTGGGCCCAGAGGTGTAATGTCATTGACCTGGAGGGTGCTACAAATTCGCAGCAGAGCATGCATAGGCTACGGCACAAGACGCGCATACCATATTATTCGCATCAGAGCAGGGTTCCAGGCTGAGGATGATATATTGGGTCGAGGAATTGAACTAGCCAAAAAATTCTCTTTCTCTCCCCGTCGCCGGGTTCCATGTCCTTTACCCCTCAAGTGGAGGGGGGCAAGATTGCACCATGGTCCTGGTTGTGCGGGGTATGGTAGTTGAGCGTTCTTTGAGCTTTCCTTGGGTTGCACCCATGGTACGTCATCAGTCATGTCAATGACGTTACACCTCTGGGCCCTGCTCGTAAAGGCTCGGACGCGTGGGCGCCTGACCAAAGAGTATCAGTCATGTGTACCGGTGATGGAGGCACCATGGCCCAGGCTGTGCATGGTACCTGGAATTGAGCCTAGTCATTCCCTACCAGCCTCACGTGGCCGAGCGTTCAGCAGGGCCCAGCGGGTACGCACTGTTCTAAACCGGTGATGGAGGAACCCTACCTTGAGTCCCTGTCCAGTTTCAAAGGGCTAGTTGTTGACCTGAGTGTCCAGAGAGAGATCATGCTACAGTGTTGGGTTCTGACACCATTAAAGGGACGCAGGTTTAGAACGGTGCTTACCCGCTGGGCCCTGCTTAACACTCGGCCGCGTGGGGCTGGTAAGGAATGACTGGGCTCAATTCCAGCCACCATGCACAGCCTGGGCCACCGTGCAGCCATCCCATCCTCTTATGTGAGGGGGCAGGAACATGGATACTGGTCTGAAAGGGACGCAGGTGTACCGTAGGACGGTGTGTTACACCATAAAACAGTTCAATTTAAATATTTGTAAAACCGTCAATAGCCTGACCTTCACAACCCTAAATCGCCCAACATTGATGCTGCCCAAAGCCCTCCTTGCATGCACTGTTCTCATATCTCTCCAGCCGGCATCATGGCCGCACCTCGCACCCATCATGGAAACAGTGCGCTCATTTGTAAGCGGGAGGTAGCCATCGGCGGGCATGCTGCCCTGCCCTCCATGCATGCACCGTCCAGCTGGACACGCCTCGCACCCACCATGGCAATGGGCAACAGCGCGCTCATTTGTGAGCGGGTGGCAGCCATTGGCAGGCATGCTGCACCAACCCCGGGCTGGCGGGCATGCTGCACCGTGACTCAGCCACATGTAAGCTACGCACCGGCTGCTGGCTGGAGGCCCCATTTGTGGCCAGCCTTGCCGCTCTGGCCACCAATCGTAGGCCGGTCCAGGTTTGGTCCTAATCGGGCCCATGGAGGCTGCGACCAAAATGAATTCGTAGCCGAAAAAAAGAAACGCGGTGACCAATGCTGCGGCGCATCGCCTGCCAGGCCCTGCTCGCTGCTCTCTTCTCACTATCAGCCGTGGCGCCTTGCACGAGTATAGAGTTCCGGCCCGCGGCGGCGGCGATGGGCCGCAGACGTGCCCCTCGGGCCAGGCCCGCTGCGGCCAGCTTGGCCACGAGTGTCTGTAACACTTTTTTCCTTGACTAGCTCCAGCTGGTCTGCGACGGCTCTGTCTTCTGGCACTACCCCTCAGGCTGCGGTAGTGCTCCTCAGGCCAGGCCCGCAGCGGCCAGCTTTGCCATGAGCGTCTGCAACACTTTTTCCTTTACTAGCTCCAGCTGCTCTGCGACGGCTCTGTCACCACGCACTGCTCCTCAGGCCAGGCCCGCAGCGTCCGGCTTGGCCATGAGCGTCTATATCTTAGCATCCTTGAGGCGCACCAGCTGTTTCTATCACTACCTCCAGCTGTTCTGCGACGGTACAGCCCCTGAGGCTGCCGTAGTGCCCCTCATGCCAGCCTGCTGCCGCTAGTTTGGCCATGAGCATCTGGTTCTCAGCCACCTTGACTGCCTCCAGCTGTTCTGCGGCGGCAGTGCCCCTCATGCCAGGCCTGCGGCAGCCAGCTTTGCCATGAGCGTCTGTATCTTAGCATCCTTGAGGCGCACCAGTTGCTCTAGCTTGCGCACCTTGGTCTCCAAAATCTGCAAACAGGGGTTATAGTGTAGAGGCTTAGGGCTACAGGAGAGGGTGAAACCGTGAAGGGGGTTTGGGGTTCAGTGCCGTGGCGCTTGCGCACCTTGGTCTCCAGGATCTGCAAACCGGGGTCAGGGTGCAGAGGCTTAGGGCTACATGAGATGGTGAAAGGGGTTTAGGGTTCAGTGCCGTGGAGCTGAGTCCTGGATTTATAACCTGATTCCTATAATTCAACCCTGCACCCTGGACTTTGACTCTGATTTTAAACCCTTCACCCTAACCTGGGATACGCTGCATGGTTGCATGTAGGCATGTGGCGGGATCTGCGCATGTGCATATTGCGAGGGTTGCAGGGGTGGCCAGTGGAATGGTGACAGGATCTCTGCACCGCACGTAACTTCACGGCACGAGGGCTTGAAGCCTTGATCCCTAAACTAGGCCCAGGCCTGACATACAAACTAGGCTAAATCCGAAACCCTAGAACTAAAAAAAAGGCCATTAACAGATCAACTACAACCGAACCTAACTTAACTAGCGGTAAACCCCAGACCCTAAACTTCACCCCAAACTTGGGGCTGCCACAGGTATATTCGTGGCATAGAGGGCAAGCGGGTAGGCATGCTATACACGTTTGTGGCACATTTGTGGAAAGTATGAGACGTATTTGTGGCACATTTGTGGAAAGTATGAGACGTATTTGCGGCACATTTGTGTGAAGTATGAGACGTATTTGTGGCACATTTGTGGAAAGTATGAGACGTATTTGCGGCACATTTGTGTCAAGTATGAGACGTATTTGTAGCACATTTGTGGAAAGTATGAGACATATTTGTGGCACATTTGTGGAAAGTATGAGACGTATTTGCGGCACATTTGTATGAAGTATGAGACGTATTTGTGGCACATTTGTGGAAAGTATGAGACGTATTTGCGGCACATTTGTGTCAAGTATGAGACGTATTTGTGGCACATTTGTGGAAAGTATGAGACATATTTGCGGCACATTTGTGTCAAGTATGAGACGTATTTGTGGCACATTTGTGGAAAGTATGAGACGTATTTGTGGCACATTTGTGGAAAGTATGAGACGTATTTGCGGCACATTTGTATGAAGTATGAGACGTATTTGTGGCACATTTGCAGCGCACGAGACGTATTTTTGGCACATTTTTTGCATAGGCGAGACGTATTTGAGGCATGGCAGGCAGGCGGGCTTTGCACTTTCGTCTCAGGGCAAGCAGCCTCCTCCCCGTCGCAGCTGCCCCCCCCCCACACCTCATTTGTCTCCTTGAGCTCCGAAACCGTCTCCATGAGCGCTGCTGATTGAACAGAGGGTCCCTCATTCGCCTGTCCGGCCTGCAGGTACAGCGGGTTCATGGTTTGAATATAAGTGCCAGGGGTTCAGGGTTGACACCGTCAGCGCAGAGGGTTGGGCACCCCATTGCTTGAACAGAGGGTCCCTCATTCGCCTGTCCGGCCTGCAGGTACAGCAGTTTCAGGGTTCAGAGTTTGAATATGAGTGCCAGGGGTTCAGGGTTGACACTGTCAGCACAGAGGGTTGGGCACCCCATTGCTTGAACAGAGGGTCCCTCATTCGCCTGTCCGGCCTGCAGGTACAGCGGGTTCAGGGTTTGAATATGAGTGCCAGGGGTTTAGGGTTGACACCGTCAGCCAAAGGGAAGGGCACCGCATTGCTTGAACAGAGGGTCCCTCATTCGCCTGTCCGGCCTGCAGGTACAGCAGGTTGAGGGTTTGAATATGAGTGCCAGGGGTTCAGGGTTGACAATGTCAGCCAAAGGGAAGGGCACCGCATTGCTTGAACAGAGGGTCCCTCATTCGCCTGTCCGGCCTGCAGGTACAGCAGGTCGAGGGTTTGAATATGAGTGCCAGGGGTTCAGGGTTGACAATGTCAGCGCAGAGGGATGGGCATCCCATTGCTTGAACAGAGGGTCCCTCATTCGCCTGTCCGGCCTGCAGGTACAGCGGGTTCAGGGTTCAGGGTTTGAATATGAGTGCCAGGGGTTCAGGGTTGACACCGTCAGCGCAGAGGGAAGGGCACCCCATTGCTTGAACAGAGGGGGTCCTTCATTCGCCTGTCCGGCCACAAGGTGCTGTAGGATTCAGGGTTAAGGTTCGGGATTTACACCATACGTGTGATTGATTGACCTGAGGATCCCTCATTCGCTGCTCCGGCCTCAAGGTGTTGTGCAGATGAAGGGTTCAGGGTTTGAATATGATCATTAGGTTCTCAGGGTTAATGCTATCAGTGCGGCCAATTGGACAAATTAGGGCGGAGGTGACAGCTGGTACATGTGCAGCTGGGGCTTAGGAGGGTTAAAGGTTTGAATCTAGGACTCAGGTGCAAATCTAGTAAATAGGGTTTAAATCCAGAACATAAATGTAAAATTCAGAACTCCAGCTTTAAATTAGTTAAATCTAGTTTTCCAGACTCAGGGTTTCAATCCAGGTGTAAATTGAAGGCTCAGGTTTTAAATCCAGGACTCAGGGTTTTAATTGAAGTCCCGGGAAGTACATTCAGGACGTCGGGTATAAATCTAAGACTCAAGGTTCAGCTTAGGACTTAGTGTGTAAATCCAAGGCTTTGAGATCAAATCCTGGAATTGCCGTTTAAATCCAGGACTCAGGGTATAAATCCAGGACTCGGGGTATAAATCCAGGACTCAGGGTATAAATCCAGGACTCAGGGTATAAATCCAGGACTCAGGGTATAAATCCAGGACTCAGGGTATAAATCCAGGACTCAGGGTGTAAATCCTGGACTCAGGGTATAAATCCAGGACTCGGGGTATAAATCCTGGACTCAGGGTATAAATCCTGGACTCAGGGTATAAATCCAGGACTCAGGGTATAAATCCTGGACTCAGGGTATAAATCCAGGACTCGGGGTATAAATCCAGGACTCAGGGTATAAATCCAGGACTCAGGGTGTAAATCCAGGACTCAGGGTATAAATCCAGGACTCAGGGTGTAAATCCAGGACTCAGGGTATAAATCCAGGACTCAGGGTATAAATCCAGGACTCGGGGTATAAATCCAGGACTCAGGGTATAAATCCAGGACTCAGGGTATAAATCCAGGACTCAGGGTATAAATCCTGGACTCAGGGTATAAATCCAGGACTCAGGGTTTCAACGTAGGACACACTCTTGGTTGACTGATCGCAGGCATTGCCTGGTAGGGTTTAGAGCTTGAGGGCAGGTGTACTGCTTGGTCTGTAAGGGTTGAGGGCTAAAAGTGGCAGGTGTACTGCGTGGTCTGTAAGGGTTTAGGGCTTACAGTGACAGGTGTACTGTTTGGTCTGTAAGGGTTAAGGGCTTAAAGTGGCAGGTGTACTGCTTGGTCTGTAAGGGTTTAGGGCTTACAGTTGCAGGTGTACTGTTTGGTCTGTAAGGGTTTAGGGCTTACACTTGCAGGTGTCCTGCTTGGTCTGTAAGGGTTAAGGGCTTACAGTTGCAGGTGTACTGCTTGGTCTGTAAGGGTTTAGGGCTTACAGTTGCGGGTGTACTGTTTGGTCTGTAAGGGTTAAGGGTTTGATTCCAGGACTCCAGGTTCAAATCCACAACTCACTCTTCCTTGACTGATAGCAAACTGGGACGGTGCAGACGTTTGGTAGACGTGCGGCTGCGGTTGGAAGGTGTACTGCGGCTGCTGTTGTTGCTGCTGTTGCGGTTGGTGTTGCGGCGGTTGGTGCGCGTCCGCCTGCATTGGGATTCGGCGTTTCAGCATCAAAGGGCCGGCGAGAGGAAAACCAGGAGGAACTGTGTGGATCAAGATCCGAATGGATCTATCTTGCAAGATCAGATATAGATATAGATCCGGCAGCCACCACGCACTGTCAACACGTGCGATGCATGACTGATAAAGCGCAGCATGGTGGCTTGCAAGGCCAGTTTTCAGGACCGCTCTGACTGGAGAAATGAAAGGAGCTGATAGCAAAGGGTGCTCATGATATTAGTTGATTCAAACCCTAAAACCTCAGCCTCAAAATGGCTGATCTGATCCCGTAAGAAACGACTCGTTTATAAGTTATATAAGGTATATATAACTTATAACTTATATAAGCTTAGCCCCAAAGCCTGAAATTTCAAATATTTGACATGCAGCTGTATACAACGAATATTCTCAATTATTTCAGGTAAGTTCAGCCTGAACTGATTCCATCAAGCCTCAACCCCAAAATACATGACCTGCAGCTGTATGAAACGTGTGGCTCATGTTGTTTCTGTAAAGTTGAACCCTAAACCTCATGTCCCCAAATGCCTAATTTACTGCTGTATGAACAAACTGGCTTCAGTCACTTCAGTCAAGTTCAGCCCTAATGCTTCAGTTATTTTAACTCTGGACACCAAGGTCCCTGAGCTGATGATGTAGGAACCAAGTGTCGATGAGTTTACTTCAACCCAAACCCGCCGAGATAACTGAGCTGCTGGTGTAGGAACCAACTGCCGGTAGCTTATATGAAGTCCTAACCCCCTACCCCCCCAAGGTAACTGAGCTGATAGTGTAGGTACCAAACATCAATCATTCAAAACCCTTAACCCCATCCACCCCCCAGCACCTGAGCTGATGGTGTATTGGCTGAAGCCCTGCGCAAAGGGATAACCAGGTCAGGAGTTTCAGTTTCAGTTGAGATCAGTCACGATTAGAGCTACTCTCTATGATCAGGCGTGGTGGTTTTCATAACAAATCAGATATGGCAGTTTTCAGGACAATCAGAGATTATGCAGCTGTCCTGTATGCAATTCATGCAGCTCCCATGCAGCTCCTATGCAGCTCTCATGCAGCTCCCATGCAGCCTCTTTGCAGTTCTCATGCAGCTCCCATGCAGTTCTCATGCAGCTCCCATGCAGCTCTCATGCAGCTCCCATGCAGCTCTTATGCAGCTCCCATGCAGCTCCCATGCAGCTCTCATGCAGCTCCCATGCAGCTCCCATGCAGCTCTCATGCAGCTCCCATGCAGCTCTTATGCAGCTCTTATGCAGCTCTTCTGCAGCTCCCAGGCAGCTCTCATGCAGCTCCCATGCAACTCTCATGCCGCTCCCATGTGACTCTCTTGCAGCCCCCAAGCAGCTCTCCTGCAGCATTCACCCATCTCCCTTGCATGCGATCCAATCGTACCCCCTCTATCCATGCAGCTTCCACACATTTTTTGCCTGAGATCCAATGCTTGCTGTTTTGGCTACGAGTCCACCTTCGGCAAAATGCCCGATTGGGGCCAACCCTGAACCGGCCTACGACTGGTGGCCAAAGCAGCATGGCTGGCTACAAACGAGGTCTCCGGCCAGAGGCCGGAATGTAGCTGAGAGGTAGCTGAGTCACGAATAAAGAGACACTGTCAAGATCGCACCCAGTAAAGCCTTCATCCCTGGCCTTGGAGATCTTGGACTTCATCAGCTTCAATGTACGTTCAACAGCCCTGCAACAAGAATGCAAAAAGTTATTTGTTGTTGCATGTGTGGTGGGCAGCAATTGGGCCGCCAAGGGCCATAAAGATGTTGGACTCCTTCAGCTTCAATGTACGTTCAACAGCCCAGCAACAAAAGTGAAATTACGTCATATATTGGTATATGTCAATATGTGTGTGGTGGGCAGCTAAGGGCCATGAAGATCTTGGACCTCATCAGCCTCTGGGTGCATTCAAGAGCCTTGCAAGGCTGCAACAGACGGGCACGTGCATGTGCGTGGAGGAAAGGCTGCAACAGAAAGGCATGTGCATGTGCGTGGCGGGTAGTAAAGGAGGCTTCATATGAAAACGAACCAGTTTGTAAAGATTGTTAACCAGGCGTCGAGGCAGGTCTAGCTGCCCTGCAACAGGAGAGAGTGCATTATGCCCTCGTTTTGAGAAATGGGAACTCACCCAACCCCTTCACGTTTCACTACAAGAAATGGGAGTTCGTTCAAACCCGTCACCCCCCTGCCCCCCCTTCACTTTTAAAATGGATGAATGGGGATATGTGTTCCCCGGGACCTCACCCTGGCTGGCAGTTGCATATGGCCATTATGCCCGCCTTAAAGGAACGGGAATTCAACCCATGCATTCATCCCCCTTCACTTTGGCAATGACAACCCCTAAACAATGACAACACCCGGAACCTCCCTCTGGCTGGCAGATGCGCATGGCCACCAGTGAAGGGGTCTGAATTCCCATTTCCGCCCAAAGGAAAAGATTCTGCCATAGAGAAATGGGAATTCATCCCCCTTCATTTAGAAAATAGACATGTAAATAGGGCTCGGTCATACCGTACGTACCGGTGATATACACGTTACGTACCGGTGCTGTACACGTATGTACCGGTGATATACGCGTTATGTACTGGTGCTGTACACGTATGTACCGGTGCTGTACATATATGTACGTATTTCGTAGTCGAGTTTCCCCCCGGATATTATCCCCGGGACCTCACCATCGCTGGCAGTTGCACATGGCCAGTACGCCCTCTTTTAAAAATATGAAAATCCACCCCCCCTTCCCTTAAACAATCGGCGTGTGTTCCACAAACCCCACCCCGGCTGGTTGTTTCATATGGCCACCATGTCCTCCTTACCGGTAAAAGAAATGGGTGTTCAAACCCCGCTTCTCTTTGAAAACGAACATGTGCTTCCCGTGACCTCACCCTGGATGGCAGTTGCTCATGACCTGATCGTCATTATGCCCTCTTAAAAAGACATGGGAGTTCATCCCCCCCCCTTCTCTTCGACAACGAATATGTGTTCCCCATGACCTCACCCCGGCTGGCAGTTGCTCATGGCCTGTTCGCTATGATGCTATTTTTGAAAGACATGGGAATTCACCCCCTTCACTTTGACGGTAGGCATGTGCTTCCCTTGACCTCCCCCTGGCTGACAGTTGCACATGGCCTGATTGCCATTACACCCTCTTTAAGAGACATGGAAATCCACCCCCTACCCTTCACTTTGACAATGGGCACGTGCTTCCCTTGACCTCAGTACCTCACCCTTGCTGGCACTCTGGCAGTTGCTCATGGCCATTACGCCCTCTTTAAAAGACATGGGAATTCAACCCATGCATTCACCCCCCTTCACTTAAGCGTTGGACATGTCCTTCCCCATGACCTCACCCTGGCTGGCAGTTGCACATGGTCACACAATGTCCCCCTTCCATGAAAATAATTGGACATTGACCCCCCTTCACTTTGACCATGAAAATGTAATCCCCGATTCCCCGTGACCTCCCCCTGGCTGTCAGTTGCACATGGCCTGATTGCCATTACGCCCTCTTTAAGAGACATGCAATTCAAACCCCCCTTCACTTTGACAATGGACATGTCCTTCCCCGTGACCTCACCCTGGCTGGCAGTTGCACATGGCCACCATATCCTCCTTAGAGATGGAGAAGCCGATCTTCTTAAGGCCCTTCTGGTTAAGCGTGTTCCAGTTGTACATCTTCTGTTGCGTGCCATTGGCAGAGCTGCATTTAGGGGGGGTGGGTGTCAGCCTGTTCTGGACTTATAGTTAAACATGCTACAGCTGTACATCTTCTGTTTCGTGCCAATGGCGGAGGTTTATTTTGGGGGAGGAGGGGCGTAAGTGGTTTGGACAGGAGTGGGGACCGGTGCAGCGTGCTCCACATGTGATCTCGGTTCAGGGTTCATGCCAGGGGGGTCATGCTATGCTGTTTCTATACCCTGAACCGTAAGCTGTACACCGGTGCAGCGTGATCTACATGCGATTTGGGTTCAGGATGAATGCTATGCTGTTTCTATACCCTGAACCTAACCATACACCGGTGCAGCCTGCTCCAGGTGTAAGTTGTTGTTGTGGGGGGGGCGTTTGCGGAGCTGCGTATGTTTTAGGGGGGAGGATGAGTGGCAGTCGAGAGCCAGCAGGCTGATGTCAGGTTCTGACAGGGAGGCAGGCCAGGGCTGAGTTTCGGGTTCATGCTATATAGACCCTACAGCAAGCATGTCCACAGACCACAGGGTGTTATAGGGAGGGGGGCCAGGGCTGGCCTGCCTCTATCTCCCCACTGCTGAGTGAATTTTGCCCACCCTGTGTTGGATAAATGTTGTTGCTTCAGCGTCCAATCATCTGCTGCCCCCACCCCCCCCACGCTCTAGAGCAGGCTTTCAAGTGTAAGGCGGTTGCCACCGCATGCCTGAGTAATGGTGTTGAGGGTGCGTGTTGTATACACCGACATCGCTCCCTGAAGCTGTAAGGGTTTCACCCCTCCCGGTAGTTAGCCTGTCTGCTAGACTGCCCTGCGGCCGCCCCAGTGCCGAGTTGCAATGCCCACGCATCTCCCCTCCCCATGCAGGTGAATTTCCCATGCAGCTGCCCTCACATTGCAGACACCCCCCTCTCCTCGGGGTGCATGTGCCCCTCTGAACTCTTCTGCATGCGTGCTGATCTGCTTCCACTGGGCCATCCTTGACCGTGCTGCATCCCTGAACATGCTCTGCTGCTGGGCCCTAGAGAGGAGGACGGACATGTGGAAACATTCCTGTGGTGGCTGTGCAGGTGCAATGCCCATGTGGCTGCCCTGCACAAGCAAGTAGCCTCCTCAGCTTGGCACTTCAGAGGCACTTCTCTGCTCTCATCTGCATGCAAGGTGTAATGTTTCCTATCGACTGTCCTTGATTGGGGTACCCCTGAGCCTGCTGCTGCTGGGCCCCAGAGAGAAGGACGGACCTGTAGTTGTGAAGTTCCACGAGCTTGGGAAAATAATGGTGGACGATCTCTGCCATCAGCACTGCACATTGCAGCGGAGTGGGAAGCCTTTTGAATTAGGAGGGCGAGGCGAGCGCCGAGGTGGTCGCGGCAGGCATGACCGAAGGCAGGCGTGCGCCAGAGGATTTCAAATTGAAACACATATAAGTCTGCACCCACCGCCGTCGCTGAAATCCCTCCCAATGTTCCGTTTTGGTCGCGACAGGGGGATTTCGTCAACCTTCGAGGAGTCAAGTCGCTCAGCTGACGTCAAGGCTTTGGGAGCTTCGCAAGTAGCTCAATTAGAAGGACAAGCTTCTTGATAAAATCTCACCCAAGTGTACAAGCCCTGCAGCTCCGCTTCTGTCACCTCCATGGATGCTGTTTTACTTTGGATCGCTGAGTTTGAGGTCCTCGAGATATATCACAGGTAGAGAAAACACGTGATTTATCTCCTGTATAGTCAAATCACGTTTGCCTGTCTGATAAACTGGGAACTGTGTGCGATGTGCATGTGTCACGATGGTCCAGATGCCGTACGAGTAGTAACCGAACAGGAAGTCCCAGTGCCCAACTGTCCAACTGCGGCCGAGGGTACATTCCCCGTGCTGGTGAAATTGACCAGGTTCCATGGTCCTGCAGGATAGTGCACAAGGCTAGTGCCAGAACTCAGAAAGGCAGAAACCACCCCCATGATAAATGTGAAGATGTCAAACATGCTTATCACCGCCACCAGCCAATCTTCTATCTTTAAAGGAGGTAACACCTCTGTCACCTGCTCAAAAGGCTCGTCAAAGTGGGCCAGGATAGAAGAAAAAGGGTAGAAGTAGTGAAGGGGGAGACAAATTAAGTTGTACGTCACTTACATGCCTGCTGCCGTCTTTAGCTTCCGGTAGTTGGATTGGGGATTGGGACTTTTTGTTTTGTTTTTGAGGGGGTCTCTTTCCTCTCTCTCTTTAGTTTCCAACCTTGTTGTTGGACGCCGACGCGGCCGAGCTTTGCAGCATGGCCCAGTGGTGTAACGTCATTGACTGACATGCCTACACTCATAGTATCTCTACTATAGTACACCACGGCATGTGGCCGGAGGCCCCATGGCCAGACATGAGGTGAAGGTTTTACAGTCCAGCTGGGCAACACATTTGATGCATGGGACAGGTATTTTCCTTGGGTATTTTCCTTGGGCCTCCAGCCTGAGGCTGGTGAAGGTTGAGGTCCAAGAAGCCCCTGGCTTGCTTGGTGGCTGCATGGCAGCCTGCCAAAGGTGGTACTGTATGTCGACTGAAAGAAACACAGTTTCTCAGGAAAGAAACACTGATATGGCCTGAACTGATGAGAACAACTGTGGTCGGGCCTAATTTTCAGGCTACGTGAGGAGGACTGAAGGATAGGCGCGCGGCGTTACTGTAATTCGTACCAAGGGTCCAGCATGAGGGAAGATAGACAGTCTGAGGATGCCCACTCGGCTTGGACTCTGAGCAGTTTAGGTTGACTAAATGCCCAGAAAAGGCCAGAATGGCCCATTTGTCCCTAACTTGCAGCTTAAAGAAAGAGAAGATAACGCCGAAGCAGCATGGATTTGGGGACTACGGTATCCACGCACCAACGACCTACCGCGCACACCACTTGGCGTTTGCGGTCCCTCGACCCTTCCTACCCGGTGTTGGAGGAGGAAAGGAAGGGCAATAAAGAGGAATGCGAACACCGATGCCGCATGGATATGGGGAGTACAGATCAAATGATGTGACCGAGGGATGTGACCGAGCGAGGTAAATCAGGGGCAGAATCAGGGGATTCAGGGGTATAGACACCCGCAGTCCCACACCCGGACAGGCCGACAGGCACTGGATGGACCTTGCTGTGAAAGGCTCGTCTGCATGGGCCGCTGGGAGAACAGGGAAAGACAAGGGAAAGAAGGGGGCAGGACAGAAAGCACACGTGTGAGCACGATGTGTGACGGTGACAGGTCTTCGATCATGGTTCGGAGCAGGGGTTCGGAGGTGGTTCGGAGCCCATCCCTTCCACGGATCCTGTCTAAGAAGAAGCTGCTTGGCAAATCTACCCATCAAAATCTCAAGTGCATCCTCTCACTGTCCACGATATTTGATATTTGCCTGAGGAGGTTATAACTGCGCTAATTACATATGAATATTGTCTGCTGCGACACTTCCTGCGCACGAGGCTAATAAGTAGTAAGCGATCGCTTTCCCAGAATCGGTTTACCCCTCCTCCCCGACATATCTTTTACAGCAGCAAGGCAAGATGGGCAACTGCTGCGGTCTTTTCAAATCGAGCTACACGGTCAGGTCAGTGTGGCAGACATACTTGGAACCCCTGTCACGTCATGACAACTACAGGAGCCTGGTTCAAAACAAAATATATCTGCTGTGCAGAGGTACCACAGCCAGCAGCAATCCGGAACAAGATGACCATGCTCGCGCATTTGCTGCTGACAAGGTACAGAATCAGACAATGACATGCGGCCCCACCTCACTGGCCCCTCCTGCTGGTACATGCCAGTTGCGTGTGCCTCACACTGACATTCCCCCACATCGCCGTGTTGCGGATTATACAGCGCTGAGAGAATTGCTGGGAGTAGCACTGCGCAAGACTGCAAATTTAACAGCTGTAGAATAAGCCAACCTCCTGTCTGAAACGGTTTTTGCGTTTGCTACTGCCATGCGCTTCTCCCCGACCAACAAACTGGGGGGGGAAACTGGCCCCTGAAATGTGTTGTCTCTCAACCAAACAATCTCTGATCCCCTTCAATTCTGCATGCAGGCTGCTGAGCGCCAGAACAACTTCGAATCGAGCGCCGTCGGGAAAGCGGCCTACCTGGCAGTGAAGGATGCAAAGAAGCCTGTCACCAGAGACGCTGGGCCTGACACCTCGAGGGATTGGCTGAATTAATGTGCCTACAACATATTATCATGGATGATGGACCTCGATCCTGCCCAGTGCGCATATCTGGGCAGTGACCATGAATATACAACATGAACATCGATTTTGCCCCTGACTGGATCTACTAGGTCCAGATGGTCGATCTAGTTTCTGACCTTGGATCTGGACGTCTATCTGACCATAGATCTCGACCCCGAACTCGGATGGTGTGGTCCAGGTTGCACACCCAGGGGGTTGCTGTTTTCTTTGCTCACTGTCCTAGTTTACTTTGTCTCCATGCCCAAAGGCGTAATGTCATTGACTTCATGCTCGTTCGTGGTTTGCGGGGCACCTGTCCCATGCATCAATTGTGACGCTCCGCTGGACCGTAAACACTTCACAATGCACACATCACGGATATCCTTTCTTTTCCCTTACGCGTTCTCCCTTGACTTTCCTAGCTGTCTTTTTGTTTGCCAACGTGGCCGAGCTTCATTTCAGCATGGCCCAGAGGTGTAACTTCATTAACACATCACGAATACTCCCAACTTCACTGTTAAACTCGCAGCAGGGCCCAGAGGTGTAACGTCATTGACTGTCTCAGGGCAAGGTGGCTCGGCCGCTGTGGTCTCAGGGCAGAACCGCTCAGCTGCTGCGGTCTCTGGGCAAACTTTATATAGCACACATCTCGAATTATCCCAGGTTCACTTTTACACACGGCGCCCACGCGGCCAAGACTTTTCAGCAGGGCTTATAGGTCAATGACATAATACCTCTGGGCCATGCTGGAAAGGCTCGGCCGCGTGGAAGGAAGAGGTGTATTGTCACATCGCGAATCATGCGAGAAGACTGCCCTTTCGGACCAGAGTGCCATCACCATGTTAGCTGTCACCGTGCTCATTACAGCACCAGGATCAGAGGTGCCAGACGGCCCATGGCTGTAACGTTATTACAAGCCGAACGATCCTCTCTCCACCCGTCTAGATTGCCGGGTTCCATTTTCCTGCCCCCCTTACATAGGAGGATGGCATGGTTGGACCATGGTCCTGGCTGTGCATGGTAGTTGGAATGGAGCTAATGGTAGCCGGAATTGAACCTGCTTATCCCCTATCAGCCCCACGCAGCTGAGCGAGAAGCAGTGCCCAACGGGTTTGCGCCGTTCTAATTTCTTCAGGGACATGCGGTCAAAATAGTGAAATACTGTATAAAAAGTGTACCGTGTACTCTTTCCCCACCAACCGAACAGTGGTGCGCTAGCACGGCTCGTAGTATTTTTGAGCAGGGCCCGGAGGTGTAACGTCATTGACAGCACACAAAATTTTGCCTTTCGCCGAGGGGGGGTGCAGAAATAAAAGCTGGGGACCCCATGTCCGAATATAAAATCGAGCGACCAAGCCTACCACACACCCACCTACCGCCTCCGGAACCCATTGAAATTCAAACATCTCAGTCAAAATTAAAACTTACAGGGCATGTAAGGGGTGTTTTTTTATCAGCTCGTCAAGGCGCTTCTACCGGTATATTTTAATTCGTTAGGTGATGGCTATTCATCCCAACAACTCGGCCAGGCTGTTGAGCACCGACTACTGCTCGCTAGCGATCACAATTCATGCCAACAGTCAATATGGATACTGAGCTCAGTTAGGCCTTTGACTACCGACTACTACTCTCTAGCGATCACATGTTTCCAGAAGGTAGATTGCCTGGATGGCGGAGGCAATGCGCTGGCTGCAGCCTTCATATTGGCCATGAGCTCCCTCACTGCCTTCTTCCTCTCCCTCAGCGGGACCTCTTTGCCCACTACTCCCTCTAATTCCTCCACCGTCACCGCGTAGCTTGCCACATCTGCATCCGCCAGCTGCTGATCGGGATGGGCTTTTTGCATGTGATCAAGGTAGTGATAGCTCCAGACCCACATGCGGGAGGCGGGCGGATCCCTGCTCCTGCAGACATGGTATGGCACTGGCCTATTGGTGCAAGGATTGCTGGCTGACACCTTGTGCGCTGAGGCGTATGAAATCTTGTGGTGCAGAGGGCATGCGGAGCTGACATTCAGGACACCGCTGCTAGCGCCCTTTCCCAGCTCTGACCTGCACATGCCAGAGTCCCGGTCTCCACGCACGGCACCACAGAAGCCACATGCCTCATCAGTATTAGGCTCCAAGCTGCAGGCTGTGCCACATTGGCCCAACAGGATGTGGCGTACGACGTGCAAGCGCATAGCAGATATCGTGAACTTCCTCCCACACCCAGCCGCCCTACAGTCCACAAGCATATCCCTGGCTGCTGATGGGCCCAGGCTGATCCTGGCGCGGCTCTAGCTGTTGAGGCACGCTGTTGCAGAGAGGCCAGGATTTGGCCTCATTGCCTCTGTAACTCTGGAAGGGAAATCAGCGGACATATTGACGCTGTGAGGGGCACCTGGCAGAAGCTGGCCTGGCCCCCCCATGCCTGGGCGAGTAGAGATGGAGAGGCTGGCGGGCTCGCAATATCCAGAAAAAAGATATGAGGTTTTCAAATATTGGATTTTTTGGGAGACCCCCCCCCCCCCCCACCACCAAACTTTGCCCCCCTATATCTCCCACCCCCTGCGCTAAAAATATTAAAAAAAACTATGGAACGCTCTTGTTAAACTCTATAAAAAAGGGGTATGGGGTCGATTTTTTTGTTTTTGCCCCCCCCCTCGCCTTTCGCCACCATTTTCCAGCACTCCCCAGGTTCATACCGACCGCCAGAATCACATCCCCCGATTCGCACTGAGAGGCCCCCCCCCAAGAAATTAGATATTTTACAAGTGCGGTGTACGGATAGCAGTAGAGCCTCTCGTACATAAAGGAATTGTCTGTCAGATAGTCTCCCAAGGCAAATCTACCGGCAAGTACAAGTTCCATACTGATCTCCTCACTAACTAGTGACCAGTGACCACGCGGCCGGGCTTTTTGAGCAGGGCCCAGAGGAGTAACATGATTGACTGCCCATGGCAGCGAGCGAGACCTACGGCCTGCCCATCAGATCTGCAGCCAAGCTGCACATCTGATGTTGCAGTTGCACCTGGCAGCCGACATTGCAGCCTCGCTGCTCATTCTCATCTCAAGGTTGATAAAATGAATCCGCCACGCGATTTTCTCTCTCCCCCTGCCTAGAACGCCGGGTTCCATGTTCCTGCCCCCCTCACATAGGAGGACGGCATGGCTGCACCATGGCCCAGGCTGTGCATGGCAGCTGGGATTGAGCCTAGTCATTCCCTACCAGCCCCACGCGGCCCAGCGATCAGCAGGGCCCAGCGGGTATGCACCGTTCTAAACCTTTTCCCATCTACTCTTCTTGGATAAGGATGCGAGGACCTGGTCCCCATCCCCCTCGGCAAAATCTGCCTCCTCCGACTGCCCAGGTAAGGGCTGTGCGTCGGCGGCTGGCTGTGTGTCTGAAAAAGCATTGTCAGCGGCAAGTGACGGGAAAGCCGGTAGCGACATCTGCGGCATGAGTGGTGGCAGCCCTGCAGGGGGCGCAAACGGGAACATGGGCATCGGAGGGCCCTGGGGTGCTCCAAAAGCATTGGGGGCTTGCCACGCGCCGCCGCCCATGGCAGGCCCTCCGCCGCAAGTGGGCCCTCCCTGGTGCTGCTCCATCCGCATGGCATTGGCGCCAACCGGCCAGCCCGTCCCCGCTTCGTGCGACGGCATCTGCGGCGGGTAGGGCGCACGGGCAAGAAAGGCTGGTCCACCCTGGTGGGGCTGCAGCAGCATCAGCGGGGTCTGGCTCGGAGGCCCCCCTGCGTACAACGGCACCTGCGGGTAGGGCGCAGGAGCGTGGAAGGCTGGACCGCCCTGCTGCTGCGGATGGAGCGGCAGCAGCATCGGCGGGGCTTGGCTCGCAGGAGGCGCCATCTGCGGATGAAAAGCGGGCTGCCCTTCCATCACGCCCGCGGCGATCGTGTCGTCCTGCCACGAGCTCAGCAGGTTGTACGTCTCCATGTCGTCGTCGCTCGCCGGGCGTTCGTCGGCGGTCGGTGGTTCTGCTACTGCGGCCGCGGCGGGCGCCCCGGGTGGCAAGGCTGGCGGAACCTCCGGCGGCGGCGCTGGCGGGACCTCCGGCAGCGGCGGGGCTGGCGGGGCTTCCGGCGGCGGCGGAGCTGGCGGGGCCACCGCTGCTACTGCGAGGGCTATGCCGGGAACGGCCGCTGCGGCCGCCCGAATCATAGCGGACAGGTCGAGGGGCGCGGCTGGTACGGGGACAGACGCGGGCGGTAAGAACGGGGGGACGCCGGAGTTCTGATGTCCATCGACTTCATCGACACTGTACTCCTGAAAGACGGAGCCCAGAGGGGAATCGAGCTTGCCATGCGCCTCACGCTGCTGCTGTTGCTGCTGCACCTGCTCCTGTTGCCGCTGCTGCTGTTGCTGCCACTGCTGCTGCCGTTGCTTCTGCTGCTGCAGCTTCTGCTGCTGCCGCTGCTGCTCCTGCTGCTGCAGCGACAGCGGCGGTGGCGGCGGCTGCGCCGCACTGCTTATCCCGGCCAGGCCAGGTATCCCTGCGCTCCCCTGGTACAGAGGCATTGCTGCTGCCGCATCTGCCGCCACTGCCACCGCTGCTGCTCCTGCTGCCGCCACATGAGGCATTGTACCACCCTTTGCAGCGTTTTCGTCCTTGAGCTGGACACCCAGCGCCTGGGCAAACTGAACGAGACGCCGATGGCTGTACACCGATTCCTTTTGCCAGAGGTTGAGGATCCGGCGAGCCTTCTCCTGTTGTAGGCCAGGAGGCCGGAGGGGGCAGCAGACAGGTATCAGCAGAGTATCCAAAGGGCAAGGAAGGGTAGATGAGGGTTTAGGGGAGGGGAAGACTGGGTAAGGCAAGGCATGGCATGGCATGGCATGGCATGGCATGGTATGGCAGGGAGGGGCAGGGCAGGGAAAGGAAGGGAATGTACACTTTTTAATAAGGACAGTTACCTTAGCTACTGGTACATCTCCAAGATATAGCCGCACTGAGACCATTTATCCAAGTGTATTGGGATGCATTCTATGGAATGCAAAACCGTGGGAAGACAATTCCAATCTACGGTACCGCACTTACCAACGCTGTGACCTGAAAGGGCAACAGATACGTCACGCGTTTATGCGCGCAAAATTGTGATTCAAAGACAGCAATTATTTTCAGGCTCTGAATATGGTAGAGTTTAGTGCCGGTACGAGGGACATGAGGTGTGTACCGTATCGTAACATGTGCCAGATAGTGATCTGGGCATCCCGCACCTGATGTTCCGTATTGGTCAGGATTTTCAGCAGTGATGTGATGAGCACCTCAGACCGCTCGCCTGCGCACGGGAGGGAGGGAGATGTGTGAAGGGGGAGTGGAACGGAGAGCAAAAGAGGGCAGGTGGTGACATGGAGCAGGTGGGTTATATGCATGATACATCTAGCCAAGGCAGATTGATGCCAAAGGAATAAACACCGCCAGTGCTGTGAGCCTGTGATGTTTAAGAATGTGCCCTTAACGAGGCGCTACATTGGCGCTACTGGCATGCGGCCAAGAAGACGCTTTGATGCTGTGATGATTCAGAGGGCGGTGTGATCAGTGCTGTGCAGTTGCGCCGTAATTCAGAAATCGTGTCGGTATGGTCCCTTGCGGGTAAAAGTAGCTGAATTTGCCTGGACATGCGGTGACTGGAATTCCGCTACATAATTCAGCTACCTTAGGACCTTGATCGGCACACTGTAAGGTTGCATGTTGTGAGGATTGAGGTGACACTGTGCTTTTGCGTTTGGCAATGCACTTTGATTCTATGACGCTGAAGAAGGCTCTATTCGTTTGCGCTTCAGGAGTCGCTTTGATGCTCTCGATGCGTTGCGCTGTGAGAGGGCTGCCCACAGAACACCTGTGAGATAGGACGAACCTATTCACTGTGCCGAACCATTTGCTGGGGGTTGTCAGTTAGATGCCATGCATGGGCATGCATGGCATCCGGCGTGCGGCCTTGGGCATGGGCATATCGGCCATAAAATTGTCAAATGTGGTGACGCTAAACGCCACTCAACTCGTAAGCAACGCTCAGACGATGCCGGAATCAGCCAAGGGTGGAAGCACCCAGGCGTGTGAAAGAATGCGCTGATCCTTTGGAGCACCCGCCGTACTTGTCGCCGGGAGCACCAATAAGCATTCGTCGCTAAGTGCGATATCTATGAGCGGCATGACCTCCAGCATTTGCCGCTGGCTCCCATCGTCTTGTGCGACAAGCGCAGGATTTCAGAGATAGCGAACAGTAGGTTCAGCTGCTGTTTTGTCGACACTGCGGCGCGTTTGGACGCGCGCTCGATGATTTTGACGATCAGCTGGAAGGACTGCTCGCTCTCCACCGCCAGCTCTCCACCGCCAACACTCCAGCCGGAGGCTCTGATGTGGCCAGGCTTCGGCCAGAGGCCGGTTTAGGTCAGGCCTTTCCCCTTTGGTGGCTGCAAGGAGGCCTCCCAAAGGTTGAGGGTGCACCCCTGGGTCCATGCCAGGCACACAGGCCTCAGGGTGTATGCCCCACCACCTCAGGGCCCGGGGGCCCATGAGGCAGAAATGCAGGAACTAGTGGAGGATGGTCTGTCCCCTCAACATCGCCCACAATTGAAGAAAGGGGCCGGGGGCAGGGCCCCCCTCCCGCCAGCATGCATACCTGTCGTTGGCCGCCACAGTGGACGTCGTGCTGGGTCCCATAGCTCACAACAGGTATCATACTGGGACCCACCCACCCCCCATGCCCAGCAAGTCCCTTCTCTTTGAAGGGCTGGTCAGCGGCGTGGAGGGGGCGCAGACCGCCGCATGGCATGCAGCTACCTGACAAGAGGCTCCATGCATGCTGATGGAGCCCATGCGTGCGGCGTCCATGCATGGAGCCCATGCATGCAGGAGGGAGCCGATGCATGGAGTCCCCCATGCATGCATGGTGCCCGTGCATGGGCTCCGGTGGGGCCCATGTGAAAACCAGTGCCTTCCCCTTGAAGGGTTGGAGCTGAAAGAGTCGGCTAAGCTCCAGACTGTGTGCAGGCTCCAGCATGGCCTATGTGGATTTTATGATATGGGCGAGAGGCAGGGGGGCAGCAGCAAGGGAGGGCGAGGAGTGCTGATGTCACAAGTCATGACTGCTGAGCGCAGTGATTCTGCATGTCCACTGGTTCCTCGTGACACAGACCCCAGTCCATGCCAGACTACCGTCCATGCAATGGCATCCATGAGAGATGTGGGTGGCACCCTTTGATGACTCACCATGCGCAGCCATTATGTCGTCGATGCGGGCCGGGAGAAGGTCGCAATGGCCGAGCCCCTCCCTCGTGGCATTCCCCAGGCTCCGTGCGCTTCGGTAACCCTTCTGCCAGAGGCTCTTGACCTCGTCGGAGGAAAAATCAGCAGCAGCATCCGCGCCCAAGAAAAGGGTCAAAGCGTTCCTGGTTTCTTCTGCTTCCATCTGCGGCAGAGCCATGCCATGATCGGCATGAAGGGCAGAAACACAAGCCAGAAATCCAGTAGTCATGAAGCAAGTGAGTGAGGATTTCGCAGGCCAAGCAAATGCGGGTTAGTCGACGCTACGTGTTCGTTGACTGAAATAGGCGAGCAGCGAAAGCACATGCAAGAGTCAGCTTCTGTTACTTCATTATGTCCATCCTTCACAGAAACCGTCGGGTCTAACCATTCCCCAACTCACTCACGTAAGGGATTGGGACGTCAAATAACTTCGAAGTATTTTTCATTGGCCTCATTCCACCAGAGCCTCTTGCGGCGCCTAATGGGATAATTAGGCGTCGAGCAACCTATTCCACCGGAGCGCCAGAAGTAATATTTTTGAACATGGAAAGAGCGAAGCGACGTCTAATTTTGAAATGTTGGGGGCATTTCAAGTACAGGTCGTCCCATCGACGCCTAATGCGTCACGTCTGACACTTACCACTCATGCTCGCTACGTCAGACACGCTGGCTGGCATGCAAGCCGCGACAGTCAACAGCAGCAACCATGGCAAAAAGCTGCGAGGAGGTGGAGCTGAAGAGGCAGGCTTTATTTTGGCACCTAACAGCAACAATTGGCCGATGAATATCACCGGAAGGTGGAATGCAGGGGTGGGATGCACCAAAATAACAAATTCAATGACGTTGCACCTCTGGGCCCTGCTCAAAAAGGCTCGGCCGCGTGGGCGCCTAACTAAAGAGTTGGGAGGAAAGAACGAAGCAAACACATGGGGCAGGAACAAAAAGGAGGAAAAGTGGGAGATACGGCAACCAACACTGTATTTATTGGAGTAGGGCACTCCTGATGAGCAAGGAGCCATGCTGATGCAGCTGGTAGACGGGCTCATTCGTCTGAAAGCTTGGCCAGCCACTGAGCCACATACAGAATCAGGAGTGTCTTCAAAGGACATTCTGAATGTCCTCAGGGCTGGAGCCAAGAGGGATCCGAGTGTCTGAGCAGCTGGAGAACGAGTCCAACATCCTGGCATAGAGGAAAGGTAGCATGAATGCTAGAGAAGTTAAGGATCATGGAGCATACCGGGGTCTGGCTTGTGTGACCTTGATGAAAATTTGTACCTGATCTGGTTTGCAGGAACAACTAAAGGCTCGTGTACATGCAGTTCTTTTTAAATTAAAATACATGACATATGCCTCTGTTTGTCATCTGGAGTTCCAGTACTTAATGCTGCCACCCTTACAGATAGATGGGTACCCGATCTGGCTTGCAGGAACAAGGCTCGTGCACAGGCAGCTCTTTTTAAATAGAATACATGACAGATGCTTGAAAAACTCATTCTCCTCCCAAGTCTCATGCGCGTGCTGGCACCCATGCGCTGTAAATCCAGTGTGTATGTTTTTGTGACTCAGCTACATGTCAGCTACCTCCCGGCCCCGTTTGTGGCCAGCCATGCTGCTTTGGCCACCAATGTAAGGCCTGACCAGGTTTGGCCGAAATCGGGCCTTTGGCGGTAGTGGGGCGGCCTGCCGGAGGTGGCTTCGTAGCCGAAAAAGGAACACTATTTACAGTAAATTGGTGTTTATATAATATAGACATTATTGGTGTTCATATATAATGTTAATATATAAAATTATATTCCACAACCATCAGCCGGACATGTCCAGCAACACCTTCTCCTTGCGATGCTCTTGTTTGTAATACTCGAAGGCCTCCTGGTAGCGGCTCAAAGGGAAGCTCTTAGTCGGCCTGCGGGATTTTAAACAGATTAAAAAATGTAATTTATAATTAAGTTCCGAATAAAACCGGGGTGGGTGGGGGCGGTCGTCAAGATCAATTGATTAATTCATAAGGAAGGGATATTTATGCATTGTAATATTCAAAGACCTGTTGGCAACACGCTAGCTTTGCAGCAGGGAATCTTAGCCTTTGAATTGCTCCGAGGGCTTTTGCTTTGGCCCCTCAGTTATCAGTCCAAAGTGCAAATGTTCGTACACATCAGGGGTAAAAATGATCTATGTTTCTTGCAGGGCGTCAAAATGGCTAAAAGTCTATCCGTGAATTCTAGATATTCCGACAACACCCGCTAAGTCGATGCGAATCTCACAGAACAAGCTACCGTCGTCGCCGGGTCATACCCTCCTATTCCATTCCCCAAATCTGAGGGTGCGAAAGGCGAAGATGTGGCTCAATGACATAAGACCTCCGGGCCATGCTGCAAAGGCTCGCCCAACAGTCGAGTCGAGAGGAAAATAAAGTTAAGGGTGACAAAGAGGAAGATACAGAAATCGAGAAAATAAACCATCCCATTGAGTTAATGCCTTCCGGAAAAAACCCAAATCCATTTCCTTGTCATCCAAAAAGAAAGAAAGAAAATACCAGACAGGTCGAATGTCAGGAAGAGCTGGAAAGAGGATACAAAGTGAACGGACTCACAAATGGTTACGAGGGGTGGGGGGGGGGAAGTAAGAGTAAGGAAGTCCCGCCGTGTAGGTGGAGATGTGCATGTACGAGGTGCGTGGAGGTGTAACAGGTCGAGGTCTGCAGTGGTGGAGGGTTTACCGTAGACTTATTTGCCTCCACGAACGCCCATACAATTTTATTGTTTATTAATCGGAATACGAAAAAAACTCTTTGTCGTAAGGCGCTCGGGCCGAAATCAATAATTTGGTAAGCCACGCCCTCACTGGGCAATTATCCCTTAACCCCACCCAACGGTTGTCAAACCCTTGAGTCGTGCGCACCATCACCAATGTCGGCGCTGATGCAACGGCGCAGATTTTGCATGCACATCTGTGCGGTACCGATGTGTGGACAAGGTGTGAAGCGCGCACAAGCAATTGTTTTACATTTCGGGCTAAGCCGCAAATGCGTCTATGATTTAATTGTTTAAGTATTTATTAAGCCGCGAAGGCCAATCAACATTAATTTTGTGCGGAGGCAAAGCACGTCTTCGGTATGGTTTAATGTTTCATGTTAAGGGTTGAAGAGGTGAAGGTTTCTGGGTAGGCGTAGGGGGTTGGTGTATGACGGGTGAGTGCGTAGTAGCAGCTTGACAGGTGTACAAGAGGCGGCCAGGGTGATGGCTAGGGTGGGTGCCAGGGCGGTGGCTAGAGAGGGGCCATTGGCCAGGGCGATGGCTAGGTTGTTCCAAATGGCTAGAGAGGAGCGACTGACCTGTGGCTCTTACGAATCCTACGCATGCATGAAAATTATAAACACGTCACAAAAGAATATCGACTGAAAACGGTAGGTTACGCAAGAGAGCGGCAGCAAAATTGAGAAGACGCTATGTCTTTGTATTCTAGCAAGTCCTCGCCTTCCAAGTAAGGCCTGGCTTGTGTCCCTACTGCGACAAAAAGTGAAGAATATTAGGACAAGGTAGGCAAACATGGCGGAAATAGGCAGATAGTAGAGCATTGTTTTTTTTACCTGATCGATGCTTCTGTCTCACCACCATCAGGACTGAGATGCACACAATCATACAGCACACCACATCATGTACGTAACACAGAGTGAAGTAAATGCGTGATTTCAATTTCGGAGGAGCAGCAGCTGTATGAAGCGCTCAGGTGGTACGGAGATCGGGGTTCGGCAATGACACGTCAGAGATATATACTTCCACGTAAGATACCAGGTAAGATACGCACATGCTGATACGGTAGTGAGGGTCGTCGACGTGGCACACCCATGTCGGGTTAGGAAGCGCGACGCCAGTGTGTACGCATCTGGCAGATAGAATGCACGAAGTGCGGAAGACAGATTGAACAAGCTGGCAGCGAAACCCGCCAAGCTTAACCGACACAAGTCAGCGTTATGCAACAAATCTGCAGAATCGCGTATGTCTAACACTTATAAATAATATATTAACCGACACACGTCAGCGTTAACCAACAAATCTGAAGAATCGTGTATGCCTAACACTTATAAATAGCATAGGCTAAGATAACAGCTCAAAGAGAAGCTCTTGATCGGCCAGCAGGGAGGTGTGGGAGGGAGCAGGTTTAAAAATAAGTTCCGAGCAAACCGGGGGGGGGGCACATGCCACAATTAATCAAATAATTAGGAGGGGATATGTATGCATTGTAATATTCAAAGGCCTGTTGGTGACAGCTCAAAATGAATCTCTTGATCAGCCTGCAGGGAGGTGTGTGTGTGAAAGGGAGGGCTGATATTAAAATGAGTTTTCAAAAAACAGGGGTGGCGAGGGGTGGATGTCGAGATGAATGAAATAATAAGGAGGGGGTGTTAATTATCTTGTAGCGCTCCAGGGTATGGGGGGGGGGGAGGATTTTCCAATGGAATTTGAAAACACTATGAAAGGGGGGGTGCAGATGTACAGATTAATTATTTGGGGTAGGGTTCATGGTTTTAGTTATTGCAGCTAAATTACAATTGTAAAACGGCCGCGCAGCGTCATTAATTTTGCAGGTAATGCGATACTGGTATTCCGTCGTGCATCAGTTACGATTTGGGTTCACGCAGCGCTTTCAGCCACTGCAGTCAACTCAGTCGAAACCCTTGTTTGATGCCTGAAAGAACAGTACACGGTCAGCAATACTACCTGTCGCCATCCTCCTCCTCAGCTGCTCAACTGCTCAACACCTCAACTGCTCTACTTCTCAACTGCTCAACTGCCCAACTGCCCAACTGCATCACCGGTAGTGCTATGCTGGACAACTTCATCAGACTCAACAAGGATCAATGAACGGATGCCGAATCAAATAGCCGCGCACTAGCACGCGATTCTTTTGATATTTGCGATTCTAATTCAGAGCGCGCACCCCCAAAACAATTGTGTTTTTGCCCCTGACTTACACTCCGCACAGCGTTGATTTTTGAAGCAATATTTGCGCGCAGCACACTCCGCGCAGGCCAATAATAAATTTATGAGCAAAGTCTATTTTCACGGAGCAAATCCCCCCTCCCCCATAACTGGTGCCCTCCCCTGGTGAGATCTCTATACGGTGGTGGTGGTTAAGTTCCCCCTTCCCCCCCCCCCTTTGAAAGCACGAGCTTCACGTGGCTTAAAACAACGAGCAAGGGCCTCACTCAATCGCCATTGATTATTTGGGTAATACCGTAGTATCAGTCTGATCTCGTTTCATTGATCGTTTATCAAGACAATGAATGGTTGATAACCACAATATTATGTATCGTAGGACGGATACATAATATTGTGGTAGGACGTAGGACATGCTCCTTTCGCATCGAAATTCTGTAAATAGCAGAAGGCAGTATGTAAAGTCAATTGCTACAGTAGTGGTAGCTCACCTAGTGCTACGGCCGAACGGGTGGCTGCTTCCTTAATCCACGCCTCATGGCGTATTATTTATTTATTTATATATATAAAGTCAATTGCTACAGCGAAGGTCCTACTAGTGTTACTTTTGTTTTGATGACATAAGAGTAACTATTTTGATGACAGAAGAGTAACTACCAGCTCATGTGACTTCAATTGACGATTTAAATTTAGAAACAAGCGATTGATTGCAATGTACATAACTTAATCATTTTTTTTGACAAAAACGAACCAGTGATTCCCGTTTTAAGTGCTTCTCGAGCAAAAACGAGCCAGTCATTGTAAAATTTCAGCCTCCGATCAGAAAAACTAACCTCTAAAACGAAACCGTGATTTTGTTACTTAAAAGGTTTCCAAGCAAAAAACGAATTCAATATAAAACGAAAAGTGAATGATACTACAGTAATCCTCAGGTACAAAAATTCTCGAAACAAGCGGCGCAGGCACAAAAGAGTCCCAATTCTCGGTGCCTCACGGTATTTCCCCCCTTTTTTCCGAGCGTATGTGTTGGACCTCAAGACCAATAATCGATCGATACCGTGTCTCCTTATGAGTCATACCCAGTACCGATTAAAAAAGTAACTGCCAATCGCGGCTACCAAAAAAAAAGTGAAGCCTCTCGTTCGCGTATTTGTGTTTCCATTCGTTTACTATGTATATAACTTGATCGATATGTACTGTAAAAAGTCAGGACAGTTCTAACAAGTCCAGGGTTAATTCCCCCCCCCCTCCCTATTCCTTGGGTCCATCAGACCCAAGCCTCACGTACCCTGCCGCCAGCTTTCCCTCTGCAATCATCTTTGCGAGCCGGTCCAGCATCACACCCTTCCCCTCCCCCACTCGGGCTGACCTGAGGACACGGGTAGGCCCAGCTGGGGTCAAAAGAGACAGCTGGGGTCAAATGAGACAGCTGGGGGTGAAAAGAGACAGCAAGCATGGTGGCATAATATGACACGATACTGCACAGATAAATCCGGATGGAGCTTTACCAATACATGGTTTAGGGCTGAGGGTTTGGGGGTTAAGGGTTAAGGGTTAAGGGCTAAGGGTTTTAGCACAGATTAATCCGGAAGGAGCATTACCAAGACATGGTTTAGGGCTGAGAGTTTGGGGTTTAGGGTTTAGGGTTTTAGCACAGATTAATCCGGATGGAGCTTTACCAATACATGGTTTAGGGCTGAGGGTTTAGGGTTTAGGGTTTTAGCACAGATTAATCCGGAAGGAGCATTACCAAGACATGGTTTAGGGCTGAGAGTTTGGGGTTTAGGGTCAAGGGTTTTAGCACAGATTAATCCGGATGGAGCTTTACCAATACATGGTTTAGGGCTGAGGGTTTAGGGTTTAGGGTTTTAGCACAGATTAATCCGGATGGAGCTTTACCAAGGCGTGGTTTAGGGCTGAAGATTTAGGGTTTAGGGTTTAGGGTTTTAGGATCTGTAAAATCTATCCAGATCTATCCAGATAGATCTAGATCTATCCAGATCTATCCAGATCTGGCCACCACCTTCGCACCTCCATGTGTAACGTGCACCATCCCCGCTTCCTAATTTTCCAACTTTTTATTTTATCCCCTACCCTACCATTTTTATTCTACTACAACGTCATACTTCCTTAATTATTTCATTTTTTTGGTATTTCGTATCTCAAAATCAAAAAATCAAAAAATCTCCCAGTTCCAATTTCCCTTCTTTCTCACTTTCTAACATTCAAATTTCCTTACCGGTATTTCAAACTTCCTAATTTAACACTACCGGTAATCCCAAATTCACGATATTCCGCTTTCCCCTACTTTCCCGATTTCCTTAAATCGAATCCCTACTTTCACACATTATGCTCTCCTCTCACACTTCATGGCACTTCCGCCTCCTCATGCAGGCCTCCCGGCCCATCCTCCGACAACGGGACCAGGAAGAGAGGCCCACCTGCCACTGTGCCAGAGGCTTGACAACAGGAGGAGTGACCCACCAGCCGCCATCAGCAACAGGTATGGAACTGCCCACCAACCTGCCCACCTGCCTGGCCATCTGCCTGGCCACCAACCTCCTTGCCCATCAACAAGAGGAGTGGCCCACTTGCCGCTCAGCCAGACGCCTGGCAGAAAGAGAGGCCCAACTGCCACCATCAGCAACAGCAATAGAGAGGCCCATCAAGCTACCTACCTACCTACCTACCCCCTGCCAAACTGCTTACCTATCAACAAGAGGAGTGGCGCACCTGCCGCCATAAGCAACAGCAGTAGAGAGGCCCATCAAGCTACCTACCTACCTACCTGCCAAACTGATTGCCTATCAACAAGAGGAGTGGCGCACCTGCCGCCATAAGCAACAGCAGTAGAGGCCCATCAACCTACCTACCTACCTACCTGCCAAACTGATTGCCTATCAACAAGAGGAGTGGCGCACCTGCCGCCATAAGCAACAGCAGTAGAGAGGCCCACCCATCAACCTACCAACCTACCTCCTGCCAAACTGCTCGCCTATCAACAAGAGGAGTGGCGCACCTGCCGCTCAGCCAGAAGCCCTTGAATGATATGTTTTTGAAGATTAGAAGAGATGTGGGGATGGAAACGGGCTGCATGCTCATGCCACCATAAGTCACCACAACACCACCGTTCCTACGTGCATCAGAGCAAAAGCCATGTGAGCAAAAATCATGTGAGCAACAACCATGTGAGCAACAGCCATGTGAGCAACAGCCATGTGAGCAACAGCCATGTGAGCAACAGCCATTTGAGCAACATCCATGTGAGCAACAGCCATATGAGCAACAGCCATGTAAGCAACAGCCATGTGAGCAACAGCCATGTGAGTCATAGCCATGTGAGCAACAGCCATGTAAGCAACAGCCATGTGAGCAACAGCCATGTGAGCAACAGCCATGTGAGCAACAGCCATTTGAGCAACAGCCATGTGAGCAACAGCCATGTGAGCAACAGCCATGTGAGCAACAGCCATGTGAACAACAGCCATGTGAGCAACAGCAGTGCAGGGATCAGCGGAGGCCTCGGGGATGGCTAAATTGTAGCTGAATTGTAGCTGTACTGGTAGCTGAAATGTAGCTGAAGTGTGGCACTGTGGCTTAAATGTTGCCAAGGACAGATAGCCAAGAACAAATAAACACTGCTGTGCTTGTGGACTGTGGGCACTGCTGCAGGTGTGTCAGGAGAATAAGTTTAAGCTACATCCTAAACCCTAACCCCTAAAGAAGGTCGCTGTGACCCGCTGGTACATCATAGCAACGGATATAAGGGTAGTAAGGAATAAAAGTACTAGGGTATAAGGGTACTACGGTATAAGGGAATTATGATTAACGGGTTGAAGGGTATTGAAGCGCTAGGGTATTGGAGCGCTAGGGTATTGGAGCGCTAGGGTATTATAGCGCTAGGGTATTGGAGCGCTAGGGTATTGGAGCGCTAGGGTATTATAGCGCTAGGGTATTGGAGCGCTAGGGTATTGGAGTACTAGGGTATTCGAGTATTAAGGAAGCAGTCTGGCATGCATCTGAGAAACGCTTGCCCTGATAACGTCTTATTAACAGAGAGAGGCAGGACAATGGGTGGCCGTTGAAAGAAGGTTCACGTCGACCAGGTGTGGATCAGGTGTGGATCAGATGTGGATCGATCTCAGGGGGGAAAGATGAAATATAAACTGTGTAAGGCGTGAGGGCTGACGAAACAGAGCAGCATAGCCCTTCACCTAATGCAATGTCGGGCCTAATCTCTAACATTTGACGCCCTGAACCCTAACATTTGAAGCCCTGCACCCTAACATTTGACGCTCTGAACCCTAAAATTTGAAGCCCTGAACCCTCAAACCTGAAGAACTCATTCCCGAACCCTCCACCTCCACCCCCCACCCCTCAACCACCTCTTGCCCACCTCTCACCCCTCACCCATCTCTCACTCCTCACCCACCTCTCACCCCTCATCCACCTCGCACCCCTCACCCACCTCTAACCCCTCACCCACCTCTCGCCCGACTTTCACCCCACAACCACCTCTCGCCCAACTTTCACCCCTCAACCACCTCGCCCACCTCTTGCACAACTTTCACCCCTCAACCACCTCCCACCCCTCACCTGCCTCTCGCCCAATTTTCACCCCTCAACCACCTCCCACCCCTCACCCACCTCTCACCCATCTTTCACCCCTCAACCACCTCCCACCCCTCACCCACCTCTCGCCCAACTTTCACCCCTTAACCACCTCTTGCCCAACTTTCACCCCTCAACCACCCCACCCACATCTTGCCCAACTTTCACCCCTCAAGCACCTCCCACCCCTCACCCGCTTCTCGCCCAACTTTCACCCCTCAACCACCTCCCACCTCTCGCCCAACTTTCACCCCTCAATCACCTCCAACCCCTCACCCACCTCTCGCCCAACTTTCACCTCTCAACCACCTCTCACCCAACGTCCACGCCTCACCCACCTCCCACCCCTCAACCACCTCTCGCCCAACTTTCACCCCTCAACCACCTCCCACCCCTCCCCACCTCTCGCCCAACTTTCACCCCTCAACCACCTCCCACCCATCACCCACCTCTCGCCCAACTTTCACCCCTCAACCACCTCCCACCCATCACCCACCTCTCGCCCAACTTTCATTTCTCAACCACCTCCCACCCCTCACCCACCTTTCGCCCAACTTCCACCCCTCAAACACCTCTCGCCCACCTTTCACCCCTCGCCCACCTCCCACCCCTCACCCACCTCTCGCCCAACTTCCGCCCCTCAATCACCTCCCACCCATCACCACCTCTCGCCCAACTTTCATCCCTCAACCACCTCCCACCCCTCCCCCACCTCTCGCCCAACTTTCACCCCTCAACCACCTCCCACCCATCACCTACCTCTCGCCCAACTTTCACCCCTCAACCTCCTCCCACCCCTCACCCACCTCTCGCCCAACTTTCACCCCTCAACCACCTCTCACCCCTCACCCACCTCTCGCCCAACTTCCACCCCTCAACCACCTCTCGCCCAACTTTCACCCCTCAACCACCTTTTGCCCACCTTTCACCCCTCACCAACCTCTCACCCCTCACCCACCTCTCACCCCTCACCCACCTCTCGCCTACCTTTCACTCCTCAACCACCTCGCATGCCTCATCCACCCCCCAATCCCAAACCCACCTCAGAAGCTTGGCCATCTCTCACCCCGCAATCCCAAACCCACCTCAGAAGCTTGGCCACGGCCACAGTGGAGCTACCTCCTACACAGTTGAGGCCAAGGGCAGCCTGCTGCAGGCCAGACGCCCCTGCACTCAGGAACAGGAAAAAACATTGGTTAGGGATTGGTTAGGGTCCAGGATTAATAGTGTGTGCTTTAAGGTAAATATCATATGGTTTAGGGGTTCGGGTTAAGGATTAGCAGTGATGGATGGTAGTTTGTTTTATGGTCTAGAGCGAAGAGTTCATGTTGTATGATGTAGGGTTCCTACTTTATGGTTCATGTTTAATAGTGTGTGATTCAGAGTTTAAAGTCTATGGTTTAGGGTTCATGGTTGAGGATTTAGGGTTTATGATTCAGGGTTTAGGGTTAAGGGTTCATACTCTAGGGTTCCCCACTCACTTAAATCTTCCCTGGCACGTGCTTCAGTGGTGACGACATCGGCTCCTAAGCTGCGCAGCTCAGCCTCAGTCTCCTCCCAGTTGGGTCTGCATAAGCGACACAAAGAGGTTGTCTATTCTCTCCCAGTTTGATCTGCTAAGACCTTCCGAACAAGGCCATGGGTGGCTGCATAAGCAGCACAAGAAGATCCTCTCCCGATTCCCTCTCTCTCTCTCTCTCTCTCTCTCTCTCTCTCTCTCTCTCTCTCTCTCATGTCTCTCCCGGTCCGCTCTACCTGGCCATTTCGAAAAAGGCCATGGGTGGGTCCATGAGCAAAACAAAAGGGTTCTCGATTCTCGCCTGGTTCGCTCTGCCCAGCCCTTTCGAAAAAGGCAAAGGGTAAAACTTCACAAACTTAAAACAAAACTTAACATGGGTGGTTGGGGTTAAGGGTTTAGGTTAAGGGCTCATGTCTGTCATGCGTCCATGTGTTGCTCTCTGCCCTCGTTAGCGGAGAAGGGTTTAGGGTCATGGGTTTAGGGTAAAGGGTTAATATCTCAGGGTTTAGGGTTCAGGGATCAGGCGTTTCTTGCGTCTTGCGTTCTAGGCGTGTCTTGCATTAAGGGCTCAGGGTCAAGAATTTAGGGTTGAGGGTGTAGGCGTGTCTTTGCGTCCATTCGTTGCTGTTAACCCTGCGGGACCCCTTGGGGCTGCTTAGTTGCGATGGCTTCGTGCAACAAACACGTACTGTCCGTGGAGCAGGTTGTGGGGTAGGTTTTGGGGTCAGGGTTTAGGGTTAAGGGTTAAGGGTTAAGGATTAAGGGTTAAGGGTTAAGGGCAAGGGGTGCAGGGTACCCCTCACGATGCTAAGGTTTGGGCATCCCAGGGCCCTCCAACACCTTCTAGCAACTCACCTGTTCCTGATGATGTTCACAGTTTTGACGCCCATGTTCCTGGCTAGCTGGATCACCAACTGCAGCCAGGTAGGGGAGGAAACAGATCAGGGATAGCCTTCCACGGTGGCCTTCCAAACCAAAGTAGATGTCTTGAACTCGTTCATGGGTGGATGAATCACCAACTGCAGCCAGGTAGGGGGGGAAACATATCTGGGGTGGGGAGTAGGTCTTGGGTAGCCTTGGCAAACAAAACTGAAGGAAAATGTCCTGAACTCGTTCATGGCTAGCGGAATCGCCATCTGCAGCCAGAGAGGGCAGGGTAACAGATCTGTATTTTTTTCTGGAGGGGGGGGGTGGCATATATGTCTATCTGGAGAAGCCTTGGAGACTTAAGCTTGAGTAAATGTCCTGAACTCGTTCATGGCTAGCGGAATCGCCATCTGCAGCCAGGCAGGGCAGGATCATAACAGATCTGGGGTAACCTTCGGAACTGCTGAAACTAGAGTGAGATCTCTTGAACGTGTTTATGGCCACCTGGATCACTAACTGCAGTGAGGCATGGGAGAGTAACAGATCTGGGATAGCCTTCGACACTGAAACCGAAGTAACTGATATCTTGAACGTGTTTATGGCCACCTGGATCACTAACTGCAGTGAGGCATGGGAGAGTAACAGATCTGGGATAGCCTTCGACACTGAAACCGAAGTAACTGATATCGTGAACGTGTTTATGGCCACCTGGATCACTAACTGCAGTGAGGCATGGGAGAGTAACAGATCTGGGATAGCCTTCGACACTGAAACCGAAGTAACTGATATCGTGAACGTGTTTATGGCCACCTGGATCACTAACTGCAGTGAGGCATGGGAGAGTAACAGATCTGGGATAGCCTTCGACACTGAAACCGAAGTAACTGATATCTTGAACGTGTTTATGGCCACCTGGATCACTAACTGCAGTGAGGCATGGGAGAGTAACAGATCTGGGATAGCCTTCGACACTGAAACCGAAGTAACTGATATCGTGAACGTGTTTATGGCCACCTGGATCACTAACTGCAGTGAGGCAGGGGAGAGTAACAGATCTGGGATAGCCTTCGACACTGAAACCGAAGTAACTGATATCTTGAACGTGTTTATGGCCACCTGGATCACTAACTGCAGTGAGGCAGGGGAGAGTAACAGATCTGGGATAGCCTTCGACACTGAAACCGAAGTAACTGATATCGTGAACGTGTTTATGGCCACCTGGATCACTAACTGCAGTGAGGCATGGGAGAGTAACAGATCTGGGATAGCCTTCGACACTGAAACCGAAGTAACTGATATCGTGAACGTGTTTATGGCCACCTGGATCACTAACTGCAGTGAGGCATGGGAGAGTAACAGATCTGGGATAGCCTTCGACACTGAAACCGAAGTAACTGATATCTTGAACGTGTTTATGGCCACCTGGATCACTAACTGCAGTGAGGCAGGGGAGAGTAACAGATCTGGGATAGCCTTCGACACTGAAACCGAAGTAACTGATATCGTGAACGTGTTTATGGCCACCTGGATCACTAACTGCAGTGAGGCATGGGAGAGTAACAGATCTGGGATAGCCTTCGACACTGAAACCGAAGTAACTGATATCGTGAACGTGTTTATGGCCACCTGGATCACTAACTGCAGTGAGGCATGGGAGAGTAACAGATCTGGGATAGCCTTCGACACTGAAACCGAAGTAACTGATATCTTGAACGTGTTTATGGCCACCTGGATCACTAACTGCAGTGAGGCATGGGAGAGTAACAGATCTGGGATAGCCTTCGACACTGAAACCGAAGTAACTGATATCGTGAACGTGTTTATGGCCACCTGGATCACTAACTGCAGTGAGGCAGGGGAGAGTAACAGATCTGGGATAGCCTTCGACACTGAAACCGAAGTAACTGATATCGTGAACGTGTTTATGGCCACCTGGATCACTAACTGCAGTGAGGCAGGGGAGAGTAACAGATCTGGGATAGCCTTCGACACTGAAACCGAAGTAACTGATATCGTGAACGTGTTTATGGCCACCTGGATCACTAACTGCAGTGAGGCAGGGGAGAGTAACAGATCTGGGATAGCCTTCGACACTGAAACCGAAGTAACTGATATCGTGAACGTGTTTATGGCCACCTGGATCACTAACTGCAGTGAGGCATGGGAGAGTAACAGATCTGGGATAGCCTTCGACACTGAAACCGAAGTAACTGATATCGTGAACGTGTTTATGGCCACCTGGATCACTAACTGCAGTGAGGCATGGGAGAGTAACAGATCTGGGATAGCCTTCGACACTGAAACCGAAGTAACTGATATCGTGAACGTGTTTATGGCCACCTGGATCACTAACTGCAGTGAGGCAGGGGAGAGTAACAGATCTGGGATAGCCTTCGACACTGAAACCGAAGTAACTGATATCTTGAACGTGTTTATGGCCACCTGGATCACTAACTGCAGTGAGGCAGGGGAGAGTAACAGATCTGGGATAGCCTTCGACACTGAAACCGAAGTAACTGATGTCGTGAACGTGTTTATGGCCACCTGGATCACTAACTGCAGTGAGGCATGGGAGAGTAACAGATCTGGGATAGCCTTCGACACTGAAACCGAAGTAACTGATATCTTGAACGTGTTTATGGCCACCTGGATCACTAACTGCAGTGAGGCAGGGGAGAGTAACAGATCTGGGATAGCCTTCGACACTGAAACCGAAGTAACTGATATCGTGAACGTGTTTATGGCCACCTGGATCATAAGGTATCTCTCACGCCCCCCACGGGGCGTTGCTTTCTTTGTTTTTATTTACCTTTCCCACAGCGCTGTTTGCTCCGTTCTGCACGACAACATCACCCGGATGCAGCTGGACAAAGTCCTCCAACATTGACAAGGCTGAGGGAGGACTGCAGCAGGAAGCGCAGGGGGGTGGATATATTGACAAGGCTGAGGGAGGACTGCAACAGGAAGCGCAGGGGGGGGGGGTATAATCATTGGTTTTGAAAACCACAGCAAGTGCAGGAGGCAGTATTCATTGGTTTGAAATGGAGAAGAAGGCAAGACACAGCATTCATTTGTTTTGAAAACAAGCTGAACAAGAGGTCATCATGTCAAAACGCATCAAAAGGGGGTATAAAGGAGGAGAGGGGTGAATGGAGGGGTGCGATAACAAGGGCAGGAGAAAAGTATTAATCTGTGTTGAAGACAAAAATAGCGACAAGTCATCTTGTCAACACACAGCGGAAGGGGGGATGAAGGAGGAGGGGGATGAAGGGAGGGCTGCATTAACAAGGGCAGGAAAAAAATATTAATCTGTGTTGAAACAAATTGAATTTTGTCAGCACACAGCGGAAGGGGGTATGAAGGAGGAGGAAAAGGAGGAGGGGGGGAGGTGAAGGGAGGGCTGCAATAATCTGCATTGAAAAAGTAGAGCAGCAGGTAATGCTGTCAACACGCAGCAGAATTGGGTCTGGAAGGGGAGTCCCTAGGCCGCCGCAGCTTCAGACATCCCCCTGACAGAATTGGGTCTGGAAGGGGAGTCCCTAGGCCGCCGCAGCTTCAGACATCCCCCTGATAGGTACCATTTAGTGGATCCCATTCTGCTCGCACTTGGCTCACAACGTCGCCGTCGATTCTAATGGAATGCTCCCGGCCGGGATGGGCCTGCCTTACTTTACGCCCCGCAATACTTGTATGGCAGATGTAGGGTGGACCCGGGTTACCCGGAACGAAAATACGGTCCGGTCAAACGGTACGGATACGGATACGGCCAAAATGGCCAGACAAGTAAGAGAATGGCCGACACGGTGTTTTAAATTGTTACGGTACCGTTTTGTTGAACGGTGCGATACGACACAGTAAACAGTACGGGATTCGGACCCAAACGGCCGTACTGGGTAAATCTGGAGAGTGGACCCGCATCCTCTCACTTGATGCACAATGTCGCCGCGGATTCCAAGGGAATGCTCCCAGCTGGGATGCGATGCAGCGCGGACGCAGGGAAGTTCCCGAGCTGCCTCCAGGTTCCGGCGCAAGGCTCCAGAGGAAGCACCCAATCGCCCCGGGCCAGGCCTTGCACCTGAGGCAAGCGGGGGGCAGGGGAGTAGGCAGCGGGGGGCGGGTAAGGCGGGGATCGGGGATCGGATGGAGTTAAGTGCAGGAGGAGGAGAGCGGAGAGAGGGGAGGGGGAGGGGGGGGAAGAGGGGAGCGGGGAGCGGGTAGCACGGAGCAGGGAGCAGGGTGCAGGGTTCCAGGGGAGCACCCAGTTGCCCGGGGCCAGGCCTTGCACCTGAGGCAAGCATTAGGCGGGGAGCCGTGGGCAGGAGGCGGTGGGCGGGGAGCGGGGAGCGGGGGGCGAGAGGCGGGGGGCGGGGAGCAGGGAGCAGGGAGCAGGGAGCAGGTAGTGGGTGGTAAGGAGAGGTGGGCAGGGGACAGGGAGCGGTGGGCAGGGGACAGGGAGCGGTGGGCTCCAGAGGGGCACCTAATCGCAGGGGTCAGGCCTTGCACCTGAGGCAAGCGGGGAGCGGGGAGTGGTGGGCAGGGAGCGGTGAGTGGGGATCAGGGATCAGGGAGCAGGGTGCAGGGTTCCAGAGGGAGCACCCAGTTTCCTGGGGCCAGGCCTTGCAGATGAGGCATGCGGGAAGCTGGGAGTAAGCAGCGGGGGGCAGGAGGTGGGGGGCAGGAAAAGCGGGGAGCGGGGATCGGATGGATTGAGTGCAGGAGGAGGAGAGTGGGGACCGGGGCGGGAAAAGAGGGGAGCGGGGAGCTCAGAGCAGGGAACAGGGAGCAGGGTACAGAGTGCAGGTGGAGTTGGTGGCGGGAAACGTTGAGGGGAGATAAGAGGGAAGGCAAAACCAAATCTCCACGCATGCCCTGCTGGTAACCCATGTGTCTTCTAAACGTAGCTCACCGTCCTAAAACCTAGACCCTTATCCCTCAACCCTAAGCTGTGAGCCATAAACATAAATCCTTAACCAAGAACCCTACAATAATGTACTCAAAGCCCTAAACCCTGAACCCTGAACCGGGCTGTCTCACCTGCGCCCCTGCCGCCACCACTGCCCCGACGCCTTCATGGCCGGGGACCCCACCAGGTAGCTGGGGCATCAAGGGGTACTTGCCCTCTACTGTGTTGATGTCGGAGGGGTTGATGGGGGACTGCACATGGGCAGGGGCATGGGCGGCATGGGCAGGGGCATGGGCGGCATGGGCAGGGGCATGGGCGGCATGGGCAGGGGCAGGGGCGGCAGGGGCAGGGGCATGGGCGGCATGGGCAGGGGCATGGGCGGCATGGGCAGGGGCATGGGCGGCATGGGCATGGGCATGGGCGGCATGGGCATGGGCATGGGCGGCATGGGCATGGGCATGGGCGGCATGGGCATGGGCATGGGCGGCATGGGCATGGGCATGGGCGGCATGGGCATGGGCATGGGCATGGGCGGCATGGGCATGGGCATGGGCATGGGCATGGGCATGGGCATGGGCATGGGCATGGGCATGGGCATGGGCATGGGCATGGGCATGGGCATGGGCATGGGCATGGGCATGGGCATGGGCATGGGCATGGGCATGGGCATGGGCATGGGCATGGGCATGGGCATGGGCATGGGCATGGGCATGGGCATGGGCATGGGCATGGGCATGGGCATGGGCATGGGCATGGGCATGGGCATGGGCATGGGCATGGGCATGGGCCCGCGGCACGTCACTGGTCCATTATCTTGTACATCATCAGCTCTCATGCACGAGGTAGCAGAGGCTTCAGTACACACCTCGTGGCACATTTATCTTGTAATTTTTACTCAGCCAGGCAGCCGCGCAGGAGAGAGGACTTGGTTGCTATGCATGCAGGTGGCGACTTCCTGAATCCGCGCCTCAGGGCACATTCCTGGGCAATTGACGGTCCATTAATCGTCATCTGCCATGCATGAGAGATGACCCATCTGCTATGCATGCATGCATGCATGTGGCGACTTCCTGAATCCGCGCCTCAGGGCACATTCCTTGTCAATGGACGCATTCATCGTCATTGTGCAATGTATGAGATAGGTCTCAGCTGCCATGCATGCATGCATGCGTGTGGTGGCTTCCTGAATCCATCCCTCTGGGCGAATACCTGGTAAAAATGTACCCATTAATCGTCAACTGCCGTGCATGAGAGAGGAGACAGCTGGCATGCATGAGAGGAAACAGCTGGCATGCATGCATGCCTGTGGCGGCTGCCTGCCAGCCACATCCCGGGGTGAAACAAACTTGCATATGTTTTGATTGTTCAGCCGCTATCATGCATGCCTACATACCAGGAGGAAGCGGACGAGCACCTCGTGGTCGCCAGGGGGACCTGGATTTGGCAGTTGCTGACGCGTCAACACGTCAGCAGGCGAGCCGGGCGCGTCGTAGACGAGCGCGTAAGGGGCGTCATTGGACGAGGCTTTCTGTCCAGCGGCGGACATGGTCCGGTTACCGAATGCGAAGACGCGCGTAACTTGGTTCCTGTCGCGCGCATGTAGGGGGCCATGTACTTGATTTGGCCGGATGCCAAGAACAGATCCTTGCATTTTAAGACGACGTCATGATAGCGCAGTAGCATATTATTTTATATGGCGATGGTGATGGCGAAGAATGACCCCATGCACGGGTGAATAGGCGTCATCGAGACGTCAACCGTGCAACAGGCTGAGGTGGGGCAATGCACGAATGTAGCGCACCGGATCGCTGGTCGAGCTAATATTCGGAGCATGGGTGCTGGAACATATCCTTTTTAATATGCTTCGCTCGATTCTAAATCCTACTGGCAGATCCGGTGTCGATGTATGAACCCATCTGACAGGTATGGATTCCAGATCCACTTATCAGTGAGGGAAATCAGCAGCCCATGAGCCCACAACAGCGGCCTCCGCCCCTAGCCGCTCGTCCATGCCTTGCCACCTCTCTGACATATACCTGCTGTTTCGTGTTGGTGGGATCCTCAGAGGGGATGCCAGGCATGGTGGGCCAACGTGGCTACCTTGTTGATGATGCTATCTAATATCTATTACAGCCAGTGCTATGCAATTGTTTCTTGTTGGGCCCTGCCCAGCAGTCTCGGACGCGTGGATGCCCAACAGATTAGTTGGGAGCAGGACACCAGGTGGAATTAGTGGTCACTTCAAGGCAATGACGTCACACCTCCGGGCCCTTTTCAAAATGCTCGGCCGCGTGCCTAACTAATCAGTTGGGGAAATAAGGTGGTCAGGAAAAACAAAAAGGGGAAAAGGGTCCACTTCAAGTGGGTGTTTGCCTTCCCAGTCCTTCCCGGTCACTTCAAGTGAGTGTTTGCCTTCCCAGTCCTTCCCGGTCACTTCAAGTGAGTGTTTGCCTTCCCAGTCCTTCCCGGTCACTTCAAGTGAGTGTTTGCCTTCCCAGTCCTTCCCGGTCACTTCAAAGAGAGTTGCCTTCCCAGTGCCTTCCCAGGTCACTTCAAAGAGAGTTGCCTTCCCAGTGCCTTCCCGGTCCTTTTGTTCCATTATTCGTTTGTCCCCTCTTCCTTTTCATTTCTACTTTTCTCCCATCTCAACAGTTGGGCGCCCATGCGGCTGAGCCTTCTTGTGCATGGCCCCAGAGGTGTAACTAACGTCTTCACCGTTCAAGAGTATATGTCGAGCTGCCTTTTGGGGTAGAGGGGGGTATTTCTCTCTCCTTTGAGTTCATCTCTTTCTTTCCATTTCCCTCTTACCGGTACCTTCACATCCATTTCTTTTCTCCCAACGAGACAGCCGGGCGCCCACACGGCCGAGCATTTTTGAGCAGCTCAGAGCCCAGAGGTGTAATGCCATCACTCTCTTCAAGGTGAGCGTTGTACAAGGTGGCTTGTCCTTTGCCTTCTTTTCTCTTGTGCCACCTCTCTTGCGTTTCCTAGCAGACTCTTTATTTGCTGACGCGGCTGACCTTTATAGAGACAAGAGCTGGACAGGACGCCAGAGGAAAGGCTCCCTGGGCACTAGGAGGGCAAATGGCTTACAGTTCACCAGAAATCACGCCCTCGCATTTATCCCCAACCACACAACCTGTATATTAGTAGCCGAAAGGCCTGGTAATCGGCACTGCTGAAAAATTTTAGGCCACGTAGCCGCCCATCAGTGTTGGGAGAAAGAAACTCAAGGTCAAGGGGCAGCCGGCGCTCATGGGCATATGATGACCTTCATCTGGGTCACCATGCTATTTACGTTACACCTCGGGGCCCTGCTGGTTGGATGCAGTTGCTTGCCCAAGCGTACTGTCCTATTTTCTTTTGATCTCAAACCGGTTTCCGGGAACCTGCCCCATGCAGTGAACGTGATGCCCTGCTGGACTGTAGAATCTTAACGAAGACTTCACAGACACACCAGCCAATTCAGAAACCCACTCCAGCCACTCCAACCATGGCATTGCAGTTTTACTTGCCCACACCCCAAGCATGGCATTGCAGTCTTACTTGCCCACACTCCAACCATGACATTGCAGTCTTACTTGCCCACACTCCAACCATGGCATTACAGTCTTACTCGCCCACACTCCAACCATGGCAGTGCAGTCTTACTCGCCCACACTCCAACCATGGCATTGCAGTCTTACTTGCCCACACTCCAACCATGGCATTGCAGTCCTTCTTGCCCACAACCCAACCGTGGCATTGCAGTCCTTCTTGCCCACATTCCAACCATGGCATTGCAGTCCTTCTTGCCCACACTCCAACCATGGCATTGCAGTCCTTCTTGCCCACATTCCAACCATGGCATTGCAGTCTTACCTGCCCACATTCTAACCATGGCATTGCAGTCTTACTTGCCCACACTCCAACCATGGCATTGCAGTCTTACTTGCCCACACTCCAACCATGGCATTGCAGTCCTTCTTGCCCACATTCCAACCATGCCATTGCAGTCCTTCTTGCCCACATTCCAACCATGGCATTGCAGTCCTTCTTGCCCACACCCCAACCATGGCATTGCAGTCTTACTTGCCCACACTCCAACCATGGCATTGCAGTCTTACTTGCCTACACTCCAACCATGGCATTGCAGTCCTTCTTGCCCATACCCCAACCATGGCGTTGCAGTTTTACTTGCCCACACTCCAACCATGACATTGCAGTCTTACTTGCCCACACCCCAACCATGGCATTGCAGTTTTACTTGCCCACACTCCATACATGACATTGCAGTTTCTCTATGTTACATGGACTGTAGTCAGAGAAGCGCTGCATGCGTTCCATTGTCGTCGTTCTGGATAATTGACAGAGTTACGGGCGGAAAGATTCACGACCTGGAAAGCACCAGAAGAAGAATGAAACAATCTATCAATGTATTTCCCAGCATGCAGCCCCAGGTTGCGGCATGCCGCTGGAACTGAAGAGCATGCCGCTCACTCACAGCGGAAGTTTCGGCATGGCAGCATGTTGGCCCCACACTGCTATGAGGCAGCGGGGCCGTAGCATTTTAGAGAAATTAAAGCCCCCAGCTGGATATGCAGGGTGCTGCCTCCAGAGCTTCAATGTGGCGGCCAGATTATTATTTGGCCCCAGTCAGGCAGCACGGACCTCAGGGGTGTGACCAGTTGGCTCCAGAGCGGCATTGCGGCGGCATTGCGGGGTGCCATTTCAGAATTCCAGTCCCGGGCTGAATGCAGCGCACTGCCTCCCAGGCACACCGCTTGCTGCCAGGCGATTCGTTTCGCATTTTACGCCATGCAGGCCATGTCATGACCCCGCTTTAAACTGCTTGGCGGCTGGCTTTTAGCATGTAGCTCCAGTCAAACACTCCAGGCTGCGGCGTGCTTCCTCATAAGGCTGCATGGCATCGTGCTCTCTCCTAAGGCTGCATGGCAGCATGTCTCTTCTCAAAGCTGCATGGCGCTGTGCCTCGTCTAAGGCTGCATGGCATCGTGCTCTCTCCTAAGGCTGCATGGCAGCATGCCTCCTCTCAAAGCTGCATGGCACTGTGCTTCCTCTCAAGGCTGCATGGCAGCGTACTCTCTCTCAAGGCTGCATAGCAGCGTGCCTCCTCTCAAGGCTGCATGGCAGCGTGCCTCATCTCAAGGCTGCATGGCGCTGTGCCTCGTCTAAGGCTGCATGGCAGCGTGCTCCCTTCTAAGGCTGCATGGCCGCCTAGTCTATTCGCTTTACGAAGCCCCGGCTGAAGGCAGCCTGCAGTCAGATTTCAGGTTTCAGAAAAAGCAAAGACCGGATGACAGGTAAGACTTTAGATCCAGCAAAGATCATATGTCCAATCAAGCAAAGACCGGATTCCAGATCAGATTCCAGATCAAGCGAAATTTCGTTACAGATATTTAGACCAAGCAAGATTTCAAACCAGATTTTAGATGCGGCAAGGATCAGATTTTTCAGACCAAGCAGAGATCAAAGGTCAGATCAAAGGGCAGCACTGTAAGAGACAAATAATGCAGGCCCAGGGAAAGGCGATTCAAATTCAAACATATCGCACATGGACGATAGTTGATTCGGTTCATGGTTCAGATGGTGGCAGTGGTTAAAGATTTCGAGGTTTTGGAGCGGGGGGAGGCGAGAGGATAGAGGATTGATAGAGGTGCCAGATCCAAATCGACTGCCTTTCCGTTTCTACATCAAGCAAAACAAGGTGTTCTGAAGCTAAAGAAAAAGAGGTTCCCGAGCAAAGCACAATTCCCCACACAAGTGGGAAGTGCGCGTTGGAAGTGCCTAGACCCCGAGGTTATGCAGCCAGTCTCATGCGTTGCACAGCAAAGGGGAAATTTACCAAAAAAAATCAAATACAGGGAACCCAAATCAACCACGAGTGTCTATACCGTCACAATTAACACGATACACAATCACTGCTGTAGCTGTGCATTGCTTTCCCTCATAAATTCAGAATTAACGCTGTTTATAACTGAGGGATACATTACACAAACTATTGATGAATTGTCAACGCCAGTTGTCAGCCGGAAATCAAGTGCTCTTGTCTGTCTTTTGCGCGAAGGGCAGCATTGAATACAGAGGATTGAATATATATATATGTCAAGTAATCTGCCCTCCCCAAGGGGAAGCAAATTATATCATATCATATCAAATCAAATCAAATCAAATCAAATCATATCATATCATATCATATCATATCATATCAGATCAAATCCATGGTATCACAATCAGATACACAATGGATACGGCCCAAGCTGCGTTGTTTCCTGAACAGTAGGAAAGAAGGAAGCTAGGTCCTACTTTCGCCCAAGTAGGACCTAGCTTCCCTGTCAAAATCAAACGATCGGTGAGGGCGCGCACCTCAACTGCCGTTGCCGCAAAGGCGAACATCAGCATGCTCTGTCCAGCGTACAGCGCAGCTGAGCCGAGGACCTCGATCGCATAGGGGCCTGTCAGCGCACCATGGCACACAAACCAAGGGTTTCAGGTTCAGGGATTCCAGATAAGGGTTCAGGAAGAACAGCTGAGCCGAGGACCTCGATTGCGTAGGGGCCTGCAAGCGCACCATGGCACCCGAGCCAAGAAATTCAGGTTCAGGGATTCAGGCTCAGGGATCCAGGTTCAGGGATCCAGGTTCAGGGATTCAGGTTCAGGGATTCAGGTTCAGGGATTCAGGTTCAGGGATTCAGGTTCAGGGATTCAGGTTCAGGGATCCAGGTTCAAGTATTCAGGTTCAGGGATCCAGGTTTAGGGATTCAGGTTCAGGGATTCAGGTTCAGGGATCCAGGTTCAGGGATCCAGGTTCAGGGATTCAGGTTCAGGGATCCAGGTTCAGGGATCCAGGTTCGGGGATTCAGGTTCAGGGATTCAGGTTCAGGGATTCAGGTTCAGGGATCCAGGTTCAGGGATCCAGGTTCAGGGATTCAGGTTCAGGGATCCAGGTTCAGGGATCCAGGTTCAGGGATCCAGGTTCAGGGATCCAGGTTCAGGGATCCAGGTTTAGGGATTCAGGTTCAGGGATCCAGGTTCAGGGATCCGGGTTCAGGGATTCAGGTTCAGGGATCCAGGATCAGGTATTCAGGTTCAGGGATCCAGGTTTAGGGATCCCGGATAAGGGTTCAGGCCTTCAGGGATCCTGGATAAGGGTTCAGGGTAACGGCAGTGGTGCTGAGGACCTCAATGTCGTAGGGGCCTGCCATGCTACCCAAGTTAAAAGATCAAGGGTTGGCGAAGAGTTAAGGCTGAAGTCAGCTGAGCTGAGAATCTTAATAGGGGCCTGCTGGTACATCAATCTAGTTGACTTCACGTTACCGAATTTAAGAGATCCAATCTAGGGATCCAATCCAAGGGATCCAATCCAAGGGATCCAAATTGGGATCCAATCTAGGGATCCAATCTAGGGATCCAATCCAAGGGATCCAACCCAGGGATCCAATCTAGGGTTCCAATCTAGGGGTCCAATCCAAGGGATCCAATCCAGGAATCCAATCCAAGGGATCCAATCCAAGGGATCCAATCCAGGGATCCAATCTAGGGATCCAATCTAGGGATCCAATCCAAGGGATCCAATCATAGGGATCCAATCCAGGGATCCAATCTAGGGGTCCAATCCAAGGGATCCAATCCAGGGATCCAATCTAGGGATCCAATCCAAGGGATCCAATCCAGGGATCCAATCCAAGGGATCCAATCCAGGGATCCAATCCAAGGGATCCAATCCAAGGGATCCAATCTAGGGATCCAATCCAAGGGATCCAATCCAAGGGATCCAATCTAGGGATCCAATCCAAGGGATCCAATCTAGGGATCCAATCCAAGGGATCCAATCCAAGGGATCAAATCTAGGGATCCTATCTAGGGATCCAATCCAAGGGATCCAATCCAAGGGATCCAATCCAGGGATCCAATCTAGGGATCCAATCCAAGGGATCCAATCCAGGGATCCAATCCAAGGGATCCAATCCAAGGGATCCAATCTAGGGATCCAATCCAAGGGATCCAATCCAAGGGATCCAATCTAGGGATCCAATCCAGAGATCCGATCCAAGGGATCCAATCTAGGGGTGCCTAGCCTTTAACACCCTATGATCCCCCCCCCTCCCTGCACTTGTTGGAGGAGAGAGCTGTAGGACGTCTATTAATCCACCTTAACGTTATTATGGTTTAGGGTTAGGGAAGCAGGAGTCCTGGGTTTAAAATGCCGTAAGTTCCCCCCCTCCCCCTTTTTATCCGCTTGTCCCCCCAACGCAACAGTTGCGAGACAAGAGCTGCAGGACGTCCATGCATCCGCCTTCACGTCATAAGGGTTAAGGGTTTAGGATGCAGGAGTCTTAGGTTAAATGCCGCATGTGCCCCCCCACCCTTTCGGGTTTAGGGTTAAAAATGCGGGAGTCCCAGTTCGTTAGGGTTTAGGTTAAAGTATGCAAGACCTCTCATCATAAGGGTAAAGGATGTAGGAAGCAGGAGTCCTAGGCATCGAATGCTGTTGTATTTTTTGGTGCCGGATGTCCCCCCAACGCACCAGTCTGTGACGAGAGCTGCATGAGGTGTATGCATCCGCCCTCACATCATGATGTTATAGGGGTCCTATACTTTCATCCCCTGGGATCCCCCTCTCCTCCCCACATGTCCGCATTCCTGCATGCCCCCCCCCCACACACCAGCCGGAGAAGAGAGCTGCAGGACATCTGCTGCCGAAGCCGCCCTGACCAGGCCGAAAGCCGTCACCACGCCCCCCTTGAGATGCGGGTTCTTGGGATTGCTCCCAATCGCATACCTGCGCTTATTAGCATGGGATGGGAGGGGACACTGGGGACAAGGTGGATGTTGTCTTGCCTTTTTAGGGTCATGGTCTAGGATTAAGGAGGCGGTCAAGGTGCACTTCCTCCATACCCCTTGAGATGTGGCTTCTTCGAGGGCCGCTCCCGATTGCATACCTGCGTTCATTAGCCGTGGGAGGAAGGGTATGGTGCACGCTTTCCTCCTGTTTTAGGGTATAGGATTATGAACGGTGTCAAGGTGCACCTTTTACCCCCCCTTCCATTCTTTTGGATACCCCTTGAGATATGGCTTCCTCTTGGGGTGGCTCCCGATTGCATACCTGCATTCATCAATGGTAGGAGGAGGGGTATGGTGAACGCTTTCTTACCCTTCTCAGCTTCAGGGTTAAGGGTTACGGAGGGGGGACATGTTGAACGCTTTCTTCCCCTCCCCCTCCCTCCCCCCCTCCCAGCTGTACCTCCCTTCCCTTCCCTCACCCCTCCCTTCCTCCTCTCTCGTCCCCCCCAGCTGTACCTCCCTCCCCTCCCACCCCTCCTTTCTCCACCCCCCTGCTGTACCTCTCCTCCCTCCCCTCATCTGTAACCTCCATCCGCCCCCTCTGCCCCCCTCACTCGTCCCTCCCCTCTCTTCCCTCTCGTCCACCCATCTGTGCCTCCCCTCCCCTCCCCTCCCCCCCAAACCTGTAACTCTCCTCCTCCTGAAACCTGTGACTCTCCTCTCCTCTCCTCCCCTCCCCTCTCCTTCCCTGTACGTGACCCTAAAGGGGGCTCACCAAGGCACCTCCACCGTTAGCCCCAGCAGCCTCCCCGTCCCCACCCGTCCATCCTCCCCACCTCCCCTAACATGTACGCCCCCCTACCCCTACCCCCCTAACTCATACCTGCCCTCCCCCCCCCCCCCTCCCACCCACCTGTATCCCCCTCCCCTCCCCTCCCCTCCTCCCTGCCCACCTGTAAGTGACCCCAAAGAGAGCGCACGAGGCCACCGCTGCCGTCAGCCCCAGCAGCCCCCAACCGCCTCCCCTCCCCTCCCCTCTTCCCAACCACCTGTAAGTGACCCCAAAGAGAGCGCACGAGGCCACCGCTGCCGTCAGCCCCAGCAGCCCCCCCTCCCCTGTCCCCACTCACCTGTAACCCCTCCCCTCCCCTCCCCTCCTCCCTGCCCACCTGTAAGTGACCCCAAAGAGAGCGCACGAGGCCACCGCCGCCGTCAGCCCCAACAGCACAGCCTCAGTACCGCTGCCCTGCAGGAGTGCAAAAGGCAGCGCACCTGCAGCGCCACCCACTACAGCGCAGGCTGCTGCCTTGCCAGACTCAATCCGGCCGGCGTCCTGGAAGAGTAATGAGAGATGGAGTGAGTGGGGCCGTGAGGAGTGCAAGAGTGGGGCCGTGAGGAGTGCAAGAGTGGGGCCGTGAGGCGGGGAAGAGTGGGGCCGTGAGGCGGGGAAGAGTGGGGCCGTGAGGTGTGGAAGAGTGGGGCCGTGAGGTGTGGATAAAGGGGGGGGGGGGGTGAGGCCATAAGGAGTGGGGAAGGGGGGGGGGCAGGAAGGGGTGAGGCCATGAGGAGTGGGGAAGGGGGGGGGGGGCAGGAAGGGGTGAGGCCACGAGGAGTGGGGAAGGGGGGGTGGGGCAGAGAGGGGTGAGGCCATGAAGAGTGGGGAAGGGGATGGACAGGTACGGGTGGAGAGAGGGGAGGGGTGCGGAGCGGGGAGGGGGGGAGGGACACGCTTTCCTGGATGCAATGTACGGATTTCCATGCGCATCCGCCCCCTCACCCATTTATTCCACCTCAATGTTCATTCATGGCAGAGCTCATCAGGCCCTTTCCAGCAGCACCAGCCACCACCACCCCTGTCCGATTGCTTTAGCAGCTGATTAGCTCCCTCCCCACTAGCCCCCATTTCAACAAGGCTGGTTTAGCAGCTGATCAGCTCCCTTCCCACTAGGCCCCATCTCCCCCATTTCACCCTGGTTGGTTTAGGAGCTGATCAGCTCCCTCCACAACCCATTGCCTCCCACCCATCACCACCACCCGATTCACATAGGGGCTAAGAAGCTCCCTCCTTGTCCTCCTTGCCCCTCCCACTCCCTTGCACTCCTACCTGATTGATTTCAAAGCTATTCATCTCCCTCCTGTCACCCCCATCGCCCCTCCAGCACCCCTTGACCCACACCTGGTTGATTTCAGAGCTGATCAACTCCCTCTCCAGCCGAGCCCGGGCGCTGTCAAGCTCTGCGGCCAGGAGCAGCTTCTCGGCAGCTGCCACCTCAGCATCAGCCATGATCTGATCCCCCTTCTGGCGCTGCGTCAGGGTTCAGGGCATATGTTTTATCAATTGGCAGCTTCTGGGCAGTTGCCACATCCGCATCGGCTACGCCCTGTTCCACTCCTGGCGCTGCATAATTGTTCAGGGTGAAGGTTTTTGCGGAGCTTAGCTTCTTGGCAGCTGCCAGCTCAGTACTACAAGCTGGCAAGTGAGTACTACCCTTGTACTGCAGGTAAGCCCACCCCGTCAGTAATACAAGCAGCCAGGCAAGCACTACAATTGTACTGCAGGCCAGCCCACTCCAGCACTACAAGAAGGCAGGCAAGCAGGTACCACCCTTGTACCACACATGACTCAGCTTTTAATGAGAGGTCTGTCCTTTGGCTTTATGGCTTTATGGGCTTTATGGGCTTCATTTTTTAGCTGTATGGCTTTATGGCTTTATGGGCTTCTTGGACATTGTTTGGGACTTGCGTTGAAGGTGGCCATCATCGGGCCATCAATCTTGGTGTATGCCCCCAAACTAACCGTCTAAGCCCCCAATTAACCCTCATGTACCCAAACGAACCCTTTCTCTCCTAAATAAACCCTCCATATACCCAAACTAACCCGTCAGGATCCAAACTAATCCTTTATCCCCCATGCTTACCCTAAGCATTTCATCCTGTTTGGCTGACATCGCCTCCCCGCGAGCAGCGGCCTGGAACTCATTGTCCAACTCAGCAGCGGCGGCCTTGGCCCTGTCAGCACATGGTGGGGGACGGGCGACATGAGCAGAGGGCCAGGGAGGGACCGGGAGAAGAGAGTGGGCACTGGCATAATGGCAAAGGCAAATCGTAGGTTTGACTTGCATGGGGATGCGCATGGGCATCCAAATGTGCATGGACATGAGCATGGACATGGGCATGGGTGCATGTGCATGGGTGTGAACATGAGCATGTACATGAGGATGTGAACAGGGATGTGTATGTGCATTAGCACGGGTGTGGGCATGTGCATACGTGCATGTGCATGGCTATGAACATGAGTGTGTACATGAGGATGTACATGCGCTTGTGCACGAGCATGGACATGGGCCGTGAGGGCATGTGCATGGGTGTGAACATGAGCATGTACATGAGGATGTAAACAGGGATGTGTTTGTGCATTAGCACGGGTGTGGGCATGTGCATACGTGCATGTGCATGGCTATGAACATGAGTGTGTACATGAGGATGTACATGCGCTTGTGCACGAGCATGGACATGGGCCGTGAGGGCATGTGCATGGGTGTGAACATGAGCATGTACATGAGGATGTAAACAGGGATGTGTTTGTGCATTAGCACGGGTGTGGGCATGTGCATACGTGCATGTGCATGGCTATGAACATGAGTGTGTACATGAGGATGTACATGCGCTTGTGCACGAGCATGGACATGGGCCGTGAGGGCATGTGCATGGGTGTGAGCATGAGCATGGACATGAGCACGTAAACAGGGATGTGTTTGTGCATTAGCACGGGTGTGGGCATATGTGCACGTGCATGGGTATGAGCATGAGTGTGAGCATGAGCATGGACATGGACATGGGCAGTGAGGGCAAGTGCATGGAGAAGTCTTACAAGTCCACTCGCAGCATCGCTTGCTGGTACGATTTCATCATCGCTTGCATCTCCGGGTCATCCTCCAGCATCTGACGGGCCATGTCGGTCAGACCAGGTTCGTCGGGTGTCCCCGGAGAGACCCCATGCGATGGGACCTGCGCAGTAGGGATCGTGCCGTTGTAGGGGATGGAGAAATGCATGTCCCCATTTGACGGGCCCTTTGGGTCAGGCTAGATTCGGTATGTCGGTAAGGCTAGATCTGCTATGTGTCTCTTGGGAGGGCTCATGCACCGGGACCTGTGCCAGAGGGACAGTGCCGAAGCAGGGAATGGAATAATACGTCTCCATCTGACGGGCCATGTCAGTCAGGCCAGGTTTGATAGGTGTCTCTGGGGAGACCCCATGCACTGGGAGTCCGGGACCTGTGCCAGAGGGACAGTGCCGTTGTAGGGGACGGAATAGTGCATGTTCCTATCTGATGGGCCCTTTGGGTCAGGCTAGGTTCGTTGAGTGTCCCCGGAGAGACCCCATGTACCGGGACTTGTGAGAGAGGGACAGTGCTGTTGTAGGGGAAGGAATCATGTTTCTGCTTCTGCCGGACAAGATCGGAAAGGCTAGAATCGTTATATGACTCAGTTGGGCTCATGCACCGGGACCTTCGTCAGAGGGACAGTGCTGTTGTAGGGGACGGAATATGATACGTCGCCATCTGAAGGGCCATGTCAGTCAGGCCAGGTATCATAGGTGTCGGTGTCTCTGGGGAGACCCCATGCACCGGGACCTGTGAGAGAGGGACAGTGCTGTTGTAGGGTACGGAATAATACGTCGCCATCTGAAGGGCCATGTCAGTCAGGCCAGGTATCATAGGTGTCTCTGGAGAGACCCCATGCACCGGGACCTGTGAGAGAGGGACAGTGCCGTTGTAGGTGATGGAATCATGCGTCGCCATCTAACGGGCCATGTGGGTCAGGCTAGGATTGTTTTGTGTCTCTGGGGATGGCATATGCACCGGGATCTGCACGATAGGGACAGCGCGGTAGCAGGGGAAGTAATAATAGAGCTCTATCTGATGGGCCATGTGGGTAAGGCCAGGTTTGTTACGGGGCTCTGGGGTGGACTCATGTACCGGGGAGGGCCTGAGGAATAGTCCTGCTCCAGGTGGTGGAATAATGCAATATGTATGTAGGGCCAAGGTCGGCATGTTAGGGGTGTGATGTCGAAGAGATAAGATGAATGTCATCGTCTGTGGATGGGCTGGGTGGATGTGCATGGAATATGGGGTGATCCACATGCGAAATGGAGGACACCTCGTGCATCGGGACCTGTGCGGCGGGTACAATGCCGGAGCAGGGGCAGGATGATGCATCTAGACTTCGAAGCCGCTGAATGCATGGCAGGGTCAAGGTGTCGAAGAAAGAGGGTTATTTTGTGTGGCTGGGTGTCTGTGACTCACGTCTTCCCCGCCGCTGGCAGTGCAGGCTGTTCTCCGAGGCACATCGCAGAGGCGGCATTCGGATTCAAAAATCAGGGAAGAGTAGTGGCGATGTTTGAAAGCCGAGACCGGGCGCGTATCTCTGATGGCGAAGGAGGGCTGAAGGTGACCACATCGCTGCTGTGCGGCGCTGTTACAGGCTCCGAGGCGTGACATAATTAAGACAATCACTGGCGTGGTGTTTGTGTGAAGAAATGGGCAGCAAAGTGGGATCTGGCGACGGACGATTGGGACGAATCTCTGCAAAAGTGTATGAAACCGGCTTCGGAGCTCGTGTCTTCCTAGACGAGCTGGCAGAGGAGCTATTGGTAAAGAAAGTGATGAATAAAGAAAGAGAGGGCATGGACAAGGCTAAGCCGGCATGGATTTCAGAAAGTAAAGGTCGACGGAGACCTCAAGCTCAATCGAACTGCTACAATCCAAACCGGACTACCAACCAATTACTCAATAATTTTCTTTATTCACGACTCCCGCGAGCAAGGCCCCAACATCACCCCCCCTTTGTTGTACGTCATGTGTGACCGTATTCCACTAGGTAGTCACGATTTTGCACTCTGCTCTTTCATCTGTCTGACCGTGCATCTAGCCTTCAAAGCTACTAGAATTAAATGTAAACAATGGCGTACCTCGTATTCCCTTCCTCACCTTCCTGTCCTACCTCCTCAACAACCGGCTCAACAACTGTCTAGATTTTTGCACCTTCATCCACGTTAGCCGCCACGGTTCTATTAGCTAAGCTAATAGATCCGCCACGGTAGGCACAAGACGTAATCAGCAGCAAGCGCGCATGAAAGTCCTTAACTGACGCGATCCCCGCACCCGCATCGCATGTCGCCCATGTCGGGTGCGATAAGGCGCACCTCGTTCGTATCCTGGGCGGGCATCGAGCTGCACCAGCTTCAACCTCGAGCCCAGACTGCGTTCACAACACTCATGCCTGCTGCCCACCCACTGGTGACACCGACCCGATGTAGCGGCCAGCCATGCAGCAGCAGCAGCAGCCCCAGCGGCAGCATGAGCATCAGCATGCGCAGCTTCTGTTCCCCTAACCTGCTCCAGACTGCATGCGTGAGCAAGGCCGCATGGTGGCGTGCACCATGCGATGGCAGCAACGCCCCCCATGCATCTGCATGGCAAATCAGCGGAAGCATTGGCAGGAGGAGCAGCAGCAGCAGCACAAGTGGCAGCCCCAGCGCAAGCAGCAGCAGCTTTAGGACAATCTACAGCAGCGGCAGCAGTAGCATGGGTGATACAAGAGGCAGCGGCTGGGGTGGCGCAAGTGGCGGCAGATGGGGTGTCGGTAGTGGCAGCAGCTGGGGTGTCGGCAGTGGCAGCAACTGGGGTGTTGGCAATGGCAGCAGAAGCTACGGGTCGGACACAGACGCTCTGAAGGCCTCCTGGAGGGGCCTTAAGGCTGTCTTCCGCGGAAGGAAACCTCCTGGTGGCGGCGCCGCCGCCGGGGGCGCAAATGGCTCCTCATCCTCCTCAGTAGCAGCAGCAGGAGCAGCAGGATGGCCCCCCAGGGGCGATGGTGACAACAGTGGGGGCGCCTCCACGTCCTCGTCAGAGCCAAGGCTGGATGATCTGCACCAGAAGCGGAAGCAGGCTGTGAGGCAGGCCATTAACTCAACCGTGGACATCTCGGAGATCGTCAACAGGCAGGCCGCCCCCAGGGGATTCAAGGTGTGGATTCAGAGGATGTGAAGGTGTGGAATGTGGACTGAAAGTGTTGGTTGTAAGTATGGAATCAGGCAGGCCATTAACTCAGAGGTGGACATCTCAGAGATCGTCAACTGGCAGGCAGCCCCAGGGGATTCAAGGTGTGCATTCAGGGGGATTGAGGGTGTGGAATGTGGACGATAAGTGTGGATTGTTGGTATGGAATAAGGCAGGCCATCAACTCAGCGGTGAACATCTCGGAAATCGTCAACAGGCCGCCCCCAGGGGATTCAAGGTGTGGATTCAGGGGGATTGAGGGTGTGGAATGTGGACTATAAGTGTGGATTGTCGGTATGGAATAAGGCAGGCCATCAACTCGGCAGTGGACATCTCGGAAATCGTCAACAGGCAGGCCGCCCCCAGGGGATTCAAGGTGTGGATTCAGGGGGATTGAGGGTGTGGAATGTGGACGATAAGTGTGGATTGTTGGTATGGAATAAGGCAGGCCATCAACTCAGCGGTGAACATCTCGGAAATCTTCAACAGGCCGCCCCCAGGGGATTCAAAGTGTGGATTCAGGGGGATTGAGGGTGTGGAATGTGGACTATAAGTGTGGATTGTCGGTATGGAATAAGGCAGGCCATCAACTCGGCAGTGGACATCTCGGAAATCTTCAACAGTCAGGCCCCAGGGGATTCAACGTGTGGATTCAGGTGATTGAAGGTTCTTGCATTCAAAGTCGAATTTCAAAACCGGACCGCCCCTGATGTAGGTCTGTGAGCACCTGCCTAGGGCTATCGCGGTGTGTCGCAGGAACTGGGTCATGCCGCAGTTGCTGGGCATACATTCGAACTCAAAATAATATATATTAACTGCCTACGCTAGTCATTGGGTGACTGCCCAGGGCTGTCGCCGAGGAACGCAAAACCTGGGTCATGCGCTGGGCATACATTCGAATTTAAAATAAGATATGAACTAGATACGCTAGTCATTGAGTTCCTGCCAAGGTCCGTGGCCAAGGATCGCAATAATTGGGTCACGCCACAGTCGCTGGGGATGCATTCAAGTTCGAATTCAAAAGTGGCCTGTCCTTGCTGCAGGTCATTGAGTTCCTGCCAAGGTCCGTGGCCAAGGATCGAAAAAACTGGGTGACACCACTGTCGCTTGGGATTCATTCAAATTAAGTTCGAATTTAAAAGTGGCCTGTCCCTGCTGCAGGTCATTGAGTTCCTGCCCAATGCTATGGCCAAGGATCGGAAGAACTGGGTGACACCACAGTCGCTGGGGATTCATCCGCGAGACCTGTCGCTGTTCCAGACGGGCAGCCGAATGGCCATACAGAGGGCGACCATCACTGTACGAGACGGAGCCATCTTTATCAAGACGGAGGCGGTGAGGGTGGGAGGTGGGAGGTGGTGAGGGTGGGAGGGAGGGCGGGTGGTGGGAGATGGGGGTAAGGGATGGAGGGAAGGAGGGTGGTGGGAGGTGGTGAGGGTGGTGGGAGGCGGTGTAGGTGGGAGGTGGGGGTAAGGGAGGTAAGGAGGGAGGGTGGATAAGGTTAGGGCGACCATCACAGTACGAGACAGAGCCATCTTTATCAAGACAGAGGCGGTGAGGGTGGGAGGTGGGAGGTGGTGAGGGTGGGAGGGAGGGAGGGTGGTGGGAGGTGGTGAGGATGGAAGGTGGGGGTTACGGGAGGGTGGGAGGGAGGGAGGTGGGAAGTGGTGAGGATGGGAGGTGGGGGTTAAGGGAGGGTGGGAGGGAGGGAGGTGTTGAGGGTGGGAGGTGGTGAGGGTGGGAGGGAGGGAGGGAGGTGGTGGGAAGTGGTGAGGATGGGAGGTGGGGGTTAAGGGAGGGTGGGAGGGAGGGAGGTGGTGAGGGTGGGAGGTGGTGAGGGTGGGAGGTGGTGAGGGAGGGAGGGAGGGAGGGAGGGTGGGAGGGTGGTGGGAGGTGGTAAGGGTGGGAGGTGGTGAGGGAGGGAGGGAGGGAGGGAGGGAGGTGGTAAGGGAGGGTGGGAGGGGGGAAGGTGGTTAGGGAGGGAGGGAGGGAGGGTGGTGGGGGGTGGTGAGGGTGGAAGGTGGTGAGGGAGGGAGGGAGGGAGGACGGTGGGAGGGTGGTGGGAGGTGGTAAGGGTGGGAGGTGGTGAGGGAGGGAGGGAGGGAGGGAGGGAGGGAGGTGGTAAGGGAGGGAGGGAGGGGGGAAGGTGGTTAGGGAGGGAGGGAGGGAGGGTGGTGGGAGGTGGTGAGGGTGGAAGGTGGTGAGGGAGGGAGGGAGGGAGGACGGTGGTAAGGGAGGGAGGGGGGAGGGTGGTGGGAGGTGATGAGGGTGGAAGGTGGTGAGGGAGGGAGGGAGGGAGGGTGGTGGGAGGTGGTAAGGGAGGGAGGGAGGGAGGGAGGGAGGGAGGGAGGGAGGGAGGGAGGGAGGGAGGAAGGTGGTAAGGGAGGGAGGGAGGGAGGGTGGTGGGAGGTGGTGAGGGTGGAAGGTGGTGAGGGAGGGAGGGAGGGAGGAAGGTGGTAAGGGAGGGAGGGAGGGAGGGAGGGAGGGTGGTGGGAGGTGGTAAGGGAGGGAGGGAGGGAGGGTGGTGGGAGGTGGTGAGGGTGGGAGGTGGTGAGGATGGGAGGGAGGGAGGGAGGGAAGGTGGTGGGAGGTGGTGAGGATGGGAGGTAGGGGTTAAGGGAGCGAGGGAGGGAGGGAGGGTGGTGGGAGGCGGTGTGGGTGGGAGGTGGGGGTAAGGGAGGGTGGAGAAGGGTAGGGCAACTATCACCGTACGAGACGGGGCCATCTTCACCAAGATGGAGTCAGTGAGGGTGGCAGGTGGGTGGTGGTGCCGATGTCCTGATACTGGCATGCATAATTTGAATTTGGATTTGGATTTGAATCCGAATCCCCCCCCCCTGGATCTGCCAGGTCAGCGCCATCATCAGCACGGACAAGGCGGTGGTGCTCAAGTCCAGTCGGGAGAAGGAGAACCAGAACATTATCGCGCCCATGCTGCAGGTGGAGTACTTGGCAGGAATGGCGTGATGCATGCCTGGTGTGCTTAGTGACAGGTGCGGTAACCAGCATGGCATCGCATGGCGCATGGAAATGCATGGCACATGGCGCACTTGCTGCATGTGCAGTAACCTGCAAGGAAATGCATGGCACATGACGCACTTGCTGTCTGTGCGGTAACCAGCATGGAGGGGCATGGCGCATGCGTGGCATGATGCATGGCAGTTGTGCCCATACTACAGGTGCGGTGACCAACATGGAGTTGCATGGCGCATTATGCATGGCGCATGGCGCACGTAGTGCAGGAGCCATGATCAGTATGAAGTTGCATGATATGCGATGCACGGCGCATGGCACCCATGCTTAAGGTGTGGAAACCAGAATGGAGTTGCCTGCCGCATGGGCGAAGGATGGATAAGGATTGCCTCCAGCTGGCACTGTTACGCTTTGCGTGGTTCGGGTGATTATCAACCTTTGTATAGCATGCTTATTGTGAACCTGAGGCGTGAACCTTAAGCGTGAACCTTAAGTGTGACCTCAAGTGTGAACTGTAAGTGTGAACCTTAAGCGTGTTGTCTTATCCCTGATATCTGCAGGCGATCGACACGCATGACAATCTCCCTTTCGAGCTCTGCGCAATGGAGGTCAGTAGGCAGCGCTGACGTGGCTCTTGTCTGTTCACACTTCTGCTTCATCCCATGCTGTTGCAAAACCTGCGGTGACGGCGCGGGTTTGGCTTTTGCCCGGTTTATTTAGGGATTTTCAGGGTCTCCATCTGTGCAACTACAGCCCCTGCTTTTGCGCCACCAGCCTCACGAACCACCCACAAAAACTCAAAACACAAAACGGAAGGTTTCTTCCGCTGGACTTCTGTCCATATGCATGTCCTCCCCCACTCCTCCGCTGGACTTCTGTCCATATGCATGTCCTCCCCCACTCCTCCGCTGAACTTCTGCTTGTGTGCATGCCCCCTCCCTCCCCCCTCCTCCCCCCCCCCCCCCCCCTGCCTCCTCTGAACTTCTGCCCATGTGAATGTCCCCCACCCCCCCTCCTCCGCTGAACCTCTGCTGATGTGCATGCCCCCTCCCTCCCCCCTCCTCCCCCCTGCCCCCCCGTCATCCATGACCAGGCGTTGTTGCACGCAACCGTCATGTACTTTGAGCGGCGGATCAGTTTGCTGACTTGGATGCTGGAGATCATGCTGACCGAGCTGCAGCGGCAATCCATGTGAGTGTTTGGTTTTTTTAATGTCAAGCGTTCTCTCTAAACTTTGGATCCTATACCCTGGAGGCCTGGACCCTTGTTTGAGATCACGCTGACTGAGCTGCAGAGGCAAAACATGCGAGTGTTTGATTTCTTGACCTTAAACCCTGCACCATTGCTCGGGAACATTCTGACTGAGCTACAGTGGCAATCCATGGTTTGGTGATTTGCCTGTCATGATCATTTTCCTTAACCTTGGAACCTTAACCCTGGACCCTTGTTTGAGATCATGCTGGCTGTGCTGCACGGGCTAAGTGTGCTCCTGCAATATTCATCAAAAGTTGTTGTTGTATTGGCTACTTGATGGCATGCCCAATGAGCCTCCCCCCCCCCTCTCACTCTGACTCTCCCCTCCCCCCCCTCTTCCCCTCCCTCCCCCTCTCCCCTCCCTCCCCCTCTCCCATTCACCCTCCTCCTGACACTTCCACTCGCGCTCCCTCATGCAATGTGCAGCTTGCGTCCCTTCGCCGCCGTCAGCAACAAGGCGATGAAGCGCGGGCTTGTTCCTCTAGACAAGGCGTTGACTCTCCCCCCCCTCCCTCTCCCTCCCACCCCTCCCCCTCCCCCTCCCACTGACACTTCCACTCACGCCCCTCCCCCTCATGCAATGCACAGCTTGGGTCCCTTCGCCGCCGTCAGCAACGAGGCGATGATTCGTGGGCTGGTTCCTCTGGACAAGGCGTTGACTCTCCCCCCCCTCCCTCTCCCTCCCACCCCTCCCCCTCCCCCTCCCACTGACACTTCCACTCACGCCCCTCCCCCTCATGCAATGCACAGCTTGGGTCCCTTCGCCGCCGTCAGCAACGAGGCGATGATTCGTGGGCTGGTTCCTCTGGACAAGGCGTCGACTCTCCCCCCCCTCCCTCTCCCTCCCACCCCTCCCCCTCCCCCTCCCACTGACACTTCCACTCACGCCCCTCCCCCTCATGCAATGCACAGCTTGGGTCCCTTCGCCGCCGTCAGCAACGAGGCGATGATTCGTGGGCTGGTTCCTCTGGACAAGGCGTTGACTCTCCCCCCCCCTCCCTCTCCCTCCCACCCCTCCCCCTCCCCCTCCCACTGACACTTCCACTCACGCCCCTCCCCCTCATGCAATGCACAGCTTGGGTCCCTTCGCCGCCGTCAGCAACGAGGCGATGATTCGTGGGCTGGTTCCTCTGGACAAGGCGTTGACTCTCCCCCCCCCTCCCTCTCCCTCCCACCCCTCCCCCTCCCCCTCCCACTGACACTTCCACTCACGCCCCTCCCCCTCATGCAATGCACAGCTTGGGTCCCTTCGCCGCCGTCAGCAACGAGGCGATGATTCGTGGGCTGGTTCCTCTGGACAAGGCGTTGACTCTCCCCCCCCCTCCCTCTCCCTCCCACCCCTCCCCCTCCCCCTCCCACTGACACTTCCACTCACGCCCCTCCCCCTCATGCAATGCACAGCTTGGGTCCCTTCGCCGCCGTCAGCAACGAGGCGATGATTCGTGGGCTGGTTCCTCTGGACAAGGCGTTGACTCTCCCCCCCCTCCCTCTCCCTCCCACCCCTCCCCCTCCCCCTCCCACTGACACTTCCACTCACGCCCCTCCCCCTCATGCAATGCACAGCTTGGGTCCCTTCGCCGCCGTCAGCAACGAGGCGATGATTCGTGGGCTGGTTCCTCTGGACAAGGCGTTGACTTCAGCACGCAATGATGCCAAGGAGACGTGCGCCGCAATTCAAGGGGTGAGGGCTCCCTTAAACCTTACACCTTAATCCGAACCCTAACACCTAAATCTTAAACCCTCGACTTCAGCACGCAACGACGCCAGGGAAAAGTGCGCCGCAATCAAAGGGGTGAGGGCCTGCAATTCGGTACTGGATGCGACTCCTACCGAAGCATGGATGTATGGAACATTTTTTGGTCGTGGAGTCCAACGCAGTCGCTCGGTAAAAATTCCGAGAATGAGCGGGAAGCACTGAGAATCGGTTTTTTTTTGCGGCCTGCGGCGGCGGCGTGTCAAGGTTTTCAGTACCCAACAATGAATGGCCTAAATCACTAAAATAATCACTGGTGAGGGCAGCCTCAAACCTTGAACCTAAACCCTTGACTTCAGCACGCAATAACACCAAAGAGACGTGCGCCGCAACCTATGGGGTGAGGGCACTATTAGCCCTTATTCCGAACCCTATACCCTTAAACCTAAACCCTAAACCCTTGACTTCAGCATGCAAAGACACCAAGGAGACCTGTGCCACGATTCACGGGGTGAGAGACATGTGGCACTGTAGGGTGGGTTTAGGGTATTGAGTGGGGAGTGGGAGGTGGAGGAGAAGTGGGGGAGGGGGGGGGGGGGGGGGGCACGTGATCAGTGGGTGGGGACTGAATGTGGAGAGGGAGTGGGGTGGGGAGGCGGGGGACTGAGCGGGAGAGGGGAAGAGGAGGGGGAGGGGAGGGGGAGGGTGGGGCACGTGATCAGTGGGTGGGGATGAGTGTGGAGAGGGAGTGGGGTGGGGAGGCGGGGGACTGAGCGGAAGAGGGGAAGAGGAGGGGGAGGGGAGGGGGAGGGTGGGGCACGTGATCAGTGGGTGGGGACTGAGTGTGGAGAGGGAGTGGGGTGTGGAGGCGGGGGACTGAGCGGGAGAGGGGAAGAGGAGGGGGAGGGGAGGGGGAGGGTGGGGCACGTGATCAGTGGGTGGGGACTGAGTGTGGAGAGGGAGTGGGGTGTGGAGGCGGGGGACTGAGCGGGAGAGGGGAAGAGGAGGGGGAGGGAGGGGAGGGGAGGGTGGGGCACGTGATCTGTGGGTGTGGACTGAGTGGGGAGAGGGAGTGGGGTGTGGAGGCGGGGGACTGAGCGGGGGGAGGAGGAAGAGGAGGGGGAGGGGAGGGGGAGGGGAGGGGGAGGGTGGGGCACGTGATCAGTGGGTGGGGACTGAGTGTGGAGAGGGAGTGGGGTGTGGAGGCGGGGGACTAAGCGGGAGAGGGGAAGAGGAGGGGGAGGGGAGGGGGAGGGTGGGACACGTGATCAGTGGGTGGGGACTGAGTGTGGAGAGGGAGTGGGGTGGGGAGGCGGGGGACTGAGCGGGAGAGGGGAAGAGGAGGGGGAGGGGAGGGGAGGGGAGGGTGGGGCACGTGATCTGTGGGTGGGGACTGAGTGGGGAGAGGGAGTGGGGTGTGGAGGCGGGGGACTGAGCGGGGGGAGGAGGAAGAGGAGGGGGAGGGGAAAGAGGGGTGGGGGAGGGTGGGGCACGTGATCAGTGGGTGGGGACTGAATGTGGAGAGGGAGTGGGGTGGGGAGGCGGGGGGACTGAGCGGGAGAGGGGAAGAGGAGGGGGAGGGGAGGGGAGGGTGGGGCACGTAATCAGTGGGTGGGGACTGAGTGGGGAGAGGGAGTGGGGTGTGGAGGCGGAGGACTGAGGGAGGGGAGGAGGAGGAGGAGTGGGAGGGGAGGGTACGGGGAGAGGGTGTGGAGGCGGGGGACTGAGCGAGGGGAGGAGGAGGAGGAGGAGGAGGGGGAGGGGAGGGGACGGGGAGAGGGTGTGAGGTGGGGGACTGAGCGGGAGAGGGTAAGAGGAGGAGGGGGGGGGAGGGGAGCGGGAGGGGAGGGGGCAGAGCGGAGGTTGGTGAGGCTGCCCCTCATCTGGGCCCAGACCCGGGGGTAAGGCCGTGCCTCGCCTTTGGAGGATCCTGAAGGCAAGGATTAAACTATTTTGCGGTCCCGCAGATTTTGTAAGAGGTTGTGATGACGATACCATTTCCTGCTGTAGCTTTACCTTTTGTACCGCCCTCCCTATGCATGCTTTTTTTCCTGCAGATCCTTGATGCTGATGCCTTGTCAGCGTTGTACAACTGCAATGTGTACATACCCGCACTGAAAATGTACATTGTACCGCATATCCTCGATGCCTTGAGTAACATATCCTGTTGTCCCGCGGACCCTTGATGACGCTGTTCCCCGGTCAGCGCTGTACACATGCCTTTTGTACCGCCTTGCAGTACACATGTATGTTGTACCGCATGTCCTTGATGATATCGACGCCTTGTCAGCGTTGTACAAATTTGGTTTGTACCGCCCTGCCCAACATGCATATTTTGTCCTGCAGATCCTAGATGACGTTGATGCCTTGTCAGTGTAGTACATATACCTTTTATACCACCCCACCCCACACATGCCATTCGTCCTGCAGATCTTTGATGACGATGATGCCTTGTCAGTGTTGTACACATGCCTTGTGTACCGCCCTGCCCCACAAATGCCTTTTGTACCGCCCTGTCCCATGATTACCTTTTGTACCGCAGATCCTGGATGACGACGATGCCTTGTCAGCGTTGTGTCTGACTGAGCAGCGCAACGCATTGGCCGCCACCATTGGAGAAGGGGGCGACATCTGGCCGACGGGGCCTGCCAGCAGCCATTACGAGGTGGGTGGGTGGGCAGGGTTTAGGGTTAGGGTTTATGGTTTAGGGGGGTCTGCCAGCAGCCATTACCAGTGGGTAGGGTTTAGGGTGTAGGGTTAAGCGGGGCCTGCCAGCTAAACCCTTTGACCCTAAGCCCTCAGTGAGAGGGGTGGCTTATGACCTGACAGGGCCTGGCAGCGACTGCTGCTTCATGGTCCGGCAGCACGCGCTGCACGTGTGGGCAGGGTCGGAGGGCAGCCCTCTGGCCGACTTTGGCCACGTACTGCTGTCCTGCCCTTGACAGGACTGTACCGCATGGGTACATATGTTGGGGGATGGACTCACTCGACATGATATGCCCCGCACTCTCCACACTAGTCCACACTAGTCGATAGGGACAGTCTTGAGAGGAGCCCAGCCTGTGGCAGGCTGAGTGCCTAATTTCTTGCCAGCTTAGGCCGGTCGGGGCTCCGAAACCAGCCGTGGCTACATGGACGGATTGATTGTGCGGCGTTCGCCTTATATGGGCCCCGAGTTGCCCCCTAGAAATGCCTGTGCCTGATGTGGCTCTGAAACCAGGCGTGGGTGGACGGATTGTAAAACTGTGAAACGTTGACTGCCATGGGCCATGCATATTTAAAATGCTTAAAATATATGAGGCATCGTCAAAAGACCGACCGTCACGGCCGTGCATCCCCGACCATTGCCCATATGTCACCCCTAGGAAATTCCTAGGCATGCCTGTGCCTGAGGGTATGTGTCTGAGGGCCTGTGCCCGAGGGTGTCGATATATAAACGATATATTAAATATATAACCAGGATATAAACAATATAATCAATAAATCTCCCTGGAGCCCTAGATTAAGGAAGCCACCCGTTCAGCCGTAGCACGAGAAGGGTTCCCATGCGTCTGAAGGCATGTATCTGTCAGACACACGTCATAATTGGCATCTGCTCCTCGTGTTGGGAAGATAAGGCAGACATTGAATTCAATCTAGCAGCTTGTTATTTCGTGACCCCCCCACTTCCTCCTGATTACCCCCTCTTTCACCCGCTGCAGGCTCACACACACTGCCCCCCTCACCCCCCCATCCCCCCTTTCCCCCTCCCCCTCCCCCTCCCCTTTCCCCCTGATTCGCCCTGCCCCCCCCTTTCCCCCTGATTTGCCCCCTCCCCTACACCCTTTCCCCCTCCACCCCCCCTTCCCCCCTGATTCACCCTCTCCCCCTCCCCTTACCCCTTTCCCCCTCACCCCCCTTTTCCATCGATTCGCCCTTCCTCCCTCGCCCCTTTCCCCCTCTCCCCCCCCTTTCCCATTGATTTGCCCCCTCCCCCCCTTTCCCATTGATTCGCCCCCTCCCCCCTTTCCCCCTCTCCCCCCCTTTCCCATTGATTCGCCCCCTCCCCCCTTTCCCATTGATTCGCCCCCTCCCCTCCCTTTCCCATTGATTCGCCCCCTCCCCCCTTTCCCCCTCTCCCCACCTTTCCCATTGATTCGCCCCCTCCCCCCCTTTCCCTCTCCCCCCCCCCTTTCCCATTGATTCGCCCCCTCCCCCCCTTTCCCATTGATTCGCCCCCTCCCCCCTTTCCCCCTCTCCCCCCCTTTCCCATTGATTCGCCCCCTCCCCCCTTTCCCTCTCTCCCCCCTTTCCCATTGATTCGCCCCCTCCCCCCTTTCCCATTGATTCGCCCCCTCCCCTCCCTTTCCCATTGATTCGCCCCCCTCCCCCCTTTCCCCCTCTCTCCCCCTTTCCCATTGATTCGCCCCCTCCCCCCTTTCCCTCTCTCCCCCCCTTTCCCATTGATTCGCCCCCTCCCCCCCTTTCCCATTGATTCGCCCCCTCCCCCCTTTCCCCCTCTCCCCCCCTTTCCCATTGATTTGCCCCCTCCCCCCCCTTTCCCATTGATTCGCCCCCTCCCCCCCTTTCCCATTGATTTGCCCCCTCCCCTCCCCCCTTTCCCATTGATTCGCCCCCTCCCCCCTTTCCCCCTCTCCCCCCCTTTCCCATTGATTCGCCCCCTCCCCCCCTTTCTCATTGATTTGCCCCCTCCCTCCCTTTCCCATTGATTTGCCCCCTCCCCTCCCCCCCTTTCCCCCTCTCTCCCCCTTTCCCATTGATTCGCCCCCTCCCCCCTTTCCCCCTGATTTGCCCCCTCCCCTCCCTGTCCCCCGATGCAGGCTTCGGAGCAGCTTCAGCAGTGGCAACAGTGGCCCATGAGCAATCCCCCGCACCATCAGGGAGCGACGGGTGGGGGCATGGCGGCCGGGGCGGGTCTGCCGCATGGTCTCGGAAGCATCCCGCAGCCACCGCCACCGCCGCCGCCGCCGCCGCAGAAGCCGCCCACCTCAACCTCGTCAACGCCCGTGCTTCGAATGCCGCTGCACGCGCTGCGCCAGGTGCGATCTCCTGAACCTCAACCCTAAACATGCAAGCTAAATCTGGAACGCTTAACTCTACACCATATGCCCTTAATCCTTAACCATATAACCCAAATCAGATTCCTTAAACTCCAGACTATATAACGTTTCCCTAAACCCTAAACCATACCGCATACCGGTACCCTTAACTATATACCCAACACTCTTCGACCTTGACCATACGGTGTACCATGTAATACAAACCCTTAAACTTTGTGACCTAAACCATATACCCTTCACCCCAAGTCCCCAAGCCTTATAAACTGAACCCTTACCCGTTTACCCTAAACCCTCAACCACATAAACTTGACCGGGTAATCTGCATATTGGTATTTGAGTCAATAGCCGCCATTTCAATAAGGTCTTTAGCCGGGGAGATGTGCAAATCTGAATAACTCCCCGGCTGACACCGGGGGCTTAGTCGGCCAAACCCCCATTTTCGCCGGGGTTTGCCGGGGAGGGCGTCGCAAGATGGCCGGGACAAATGGGCCTTCGGCCCATTTTCTCCGGCGCCGGCCCCCGGCGTCTCAACGTACAAGCCAATTCAACATCCAGAAAGGCAGAAATACGCAGTCGTAAGAAAAAAATCAAAGACAATTAAAAAAAGTGTGGAATAAAATCGTCCACACCTGCCGGCCATTTTCAGACCCCCCGGCCGGCGCAGCCGGCCAAAAACATACCCCCGCCCGGCCAAACCCGACCATCTGGCCGACCCCTGTCACTACCCTGACTTGACCCTTGCTCATGAACTCTTAACCTTATAAATGTATCCCTCCACCATTTATTCTTACCCTACACCCTAAAACCTTGACCCTTCACCCTGGACCGTATGCCGTACACCCCAAATCCTGGACCCTTCTCCCTGGACCATGCACCGAAAATCCTATAAGCTCAACCCTGAAACATATGCCATAAACCCTATGATCTTAACCCTCAACAATATGTCAGTACACCTATGACCTGAACCCTGAACCCTAAACCATGTACCCTCCGCCACCCTCAGTCTTTGTATATGTTTAAACATCATATCTAGTTATAGGTCTCTACTTTCAGAATTTTAGATCCTAACCAGATGTCTAATGGGTGTGGATGTTACCCAGCGTCACAAAAGCGCCACACCTGAATCCGCGGGCACTGAGATATCTTGTTATGTTCACCTTTTCTGATTTCCCATTGCCATCAATCCATTAACCCTTGAGCCGCCGCTCCTTTTCTTGCCCGAGTTATGAGTGCAAATCTGCGAACCCTGTTCACACATATTCCCACCCCTTTTGAACTGCCCCCTTTGCATCCTGCAAGTGTGTCCCATGCCTTTGCTGTAACGGGCGGCTTCCTTAATCCTCGCACTTGATTACGAATCAGTTTGTTTATTTTTATTTACTTCATTGTGCAGGCTGAACGTATGCTCCAGAGCTATGAGCGCGAGATGAGTAGTGTGGAGTCCACACTTCGCGAAATGGAAGAAAACCTGGATGCAACCAGGTAGGGTTTCCGATTTCATGGTTTAGGGTTAGCAGTCATACGCATTTGGGGTTTAGTGTCAAATGCCATGGCCGTCTCTGCCCCATCCGGGCGAGCTGGCTTGATCAGGGTTTGAGGTTTTAACCAAATTATCTCTACCACTCTTTGTACCAGCTGGGACTGCTGGCATTTAAAGGGTTGTGCATTAACTCTAAACTTTACCCTGAGCCCGAAACCCTGAACCCCACAACCGTGAACCCTGAACCCTAAAACCCTGGTGTTAACCCTTAACCCTTGACCCCTCCGCCCGATTCTGAGAGGGCTTGATGGAGAAAAGTTGGGGGTTCGCCCTTAGGGTTTGAGAAGCTCTAAAATCTGAGAAGCCCTATCAGGTGGAGCTGGCGCGGGAAGGGTTCGAGGTTTCGACCGTAGGGTTCAGGGTCAAGAATCTTGGCACCTGAAGCATTTGACGCTATTCCTTAACCCTACGCCCCAGGCCCCGAACCTTTTGCCCCAGCATGGGGATAAGGCACATGAGGTCAGGCAAGGACATGATGCTGGTCCACTTGTGGCTATCCATGATGTCCATTACTCTTGCCCACCCGTCAGTCACGCTTCCACACCCATTTACACCTGCGTGATCAGGGATAGCTGGCGCAAAATGCTGGGCAGCGCCCGTGACCACATGATTCTGGGCAGCTTGTTGCTGTCTATGATGTACATTTCCCCCTTGCTGACGACAATTATACATCTACACATATTCACACCTGTGTGATCAAGGAGAGTTGGTATATGAAGCTGGACAGCGCCCGCAACCACACGATGCTGGTCAGCTTGTCACTTCCACACCCACCCGTCACACGTCCACACCTATTCACACCTGAATGATCAGGGAGAGCTGGCGCATGAAGCTGGACAGCGCCCGCAACCACATGATGCTGGTCAACCTGTGGCTGTCCATGATGTCCATCTCCCTCATGCTGACGACGGTACTGCCGTCCTGCTTCGGGATGAACGTGCAACATGGCATGGAGGATCAGCGTGTGTACTTTTACGTCATATCGGGAATCAGCTTGCTGGGTGAGAACAGCAGGGGGTATAGGGGGGGGCAGGGATGGGGCACACAAAAATGTGCTATCGTGTATGGTGTCGTGCCTCACGAATGTGCAACACAGAATGGAGGATCAGCGCGTGTACTTTTACGTCATCTCGGGAATGAGCTTGCTGGGTGAGAGCAGCTGGGGTAGGGCTGGGTAGGGCAGGTGGCGGCACAGGGCTGCCATATGTGGTTATCGTGCCGCATGAACGCACAACACTGGATGGAGGACCTGGGCATATGCTTGTATGTCATCTTGGGAATCAGTTTTCTGGGTGAGAGCAGCTGGGGGAAGGGATTGGGTAGAAGAGGCAGGGCGGGAGCGCCAGAGATGGTATTCGAAGCAGTGCTTCCTTTTATGGGCGACCAGTCCACTTTTGGCAGGCCGCCACGCGACCACCAAAGGCCTGACTGTGACCAAACCTGCACCAATCTACGACTGGTGTCCAAAGCGGCATGGCTGGCCACAAATGGGGCCGCTGGCCAGAGGTGGGAGTGTAGCTGACATATTTAGCTGAGTCACAAAAAAGAAACACACTAACAGAGGTAGGCGTGCCGGCATGGCTGTTTTCTTTTGCTTGGGGTTTAACAAGATGTGAGGCTGGCCGCCCAAACTTTGAAAACCTGAGACGCAAACACAGGAAAACAATCCGGGTGCGCATGTGGACTTTGTCGTCATGAGCGTGCCCCGTGGCCCCGGGTTTCCACCCGCTGCAGCTGTGGGGTCCTGAGAGCTCTCCCTCTGATTTTGTTATGTATTTTTTAGCAGGAGTGATGTGAAGTTTTTTAGTCCAGCAGAGCATCACATTTGATGCATGGGACACGTGCCCGAGAAAACAGCATTGTATCCAGCACACCCGTTTTCTCTGTGTTTGTGCTGCTTTGGTTACCCTCCATGTTGCATGTTTAGGTTTTAGGTTACGCTTTGGTTTCTGTGCTGGTTATCCTCCGCTTCTCAAAAGGCTTTTGGGGTGGGTGGTTGCGTCAACTTTGGGACAACAATACTAAGCAAACAAAAACAAGTATCAGCCTTCAGCCTTGCAGCTCTGCTCACTCTACTCCGCCCGTGACCCTTTTTGATGCAGCCAGAGCCGTGAGCTTCCCCATCCAATTTTCATTCCTTAACCATGAACCAGGCAGTGCCATGGTCGCCCACCTAATGCTACGACGGCCGAACGGGTGGCTTCCTTTATCCACGCTTCAGGGTGTTTTGATTTGTTTTTTATTATAAGACAGTGCCAAACCTTATCTTAAAAGATCAGCCTACACTGCCCCTGGACCTTGCCCACTGCAGCTGGCGCCCTGAGCCTCCCCTATACACTCTCATTCCACAACCCTAAACAGCATTGCATTTGGCACCCACCCTTATCCACGAATACGGATATAATAATTATAATATACCGTGTACCATAGGTTGAATTGGATGACCATCCCTTATCGACCAGCCTACACTGCCCCTGGCCCTTGCCCGCTGCAGCTGGCGCCCTGAGCTTCCCCTCTATGTTTTCGTTCTACAAGCGGGCGTGGAAGCTGCAGAGCGAGCATGAGCTCACCAAGATCAACAGGTTCAGGTGAGGAGATGGTAAGGGTGCGAGAGTTAAGGGGTTTCGTTTTATTTATTACTTTTTGGGTTGGCAGGTTCAGGAGAGGAGATGGTAAGAGACAGGGCTAACTGGCTTTGGGAGTTGGCAGTTTCAAGTGCGGACCTTGTACGGGCCATCTGGTTTTGGGAGTTTGACAGGCTCGGGTAGGTGTAGAATAACCAAGAGCTCACCGAGATCAATAGGTTCAGTGAGGGGATGGTAGGGGACAGTGAGTGAGGGTTATCTGATTCAGTGACCGGATGTATAAAGGGCCCCCACACAAGTACCGGATCCTGCTGATGCAGTATCTGGAGGGCCTCCTCCGTTGTTTGAAACTAAATGTGGTCAAGGTTCACTTGCCATTTAAGCTTTTATCCTTCAATTGACCCCCCTCACCCCACCCCACCCCACCTCGCAAGTACAGGATCTTGCCAATGCAGTATCTGGACGGCCTCCTCCGTTGTTTGAAATCAAAATGTGGCTTAGGGTCACTTGCCATGTAGGCTTTTTTTCTTCGAATACTCTTCAGTCACAAAGTTACCATTTGTTGAAATTCCACTCTGCAATTGCAGGATCGTATTCATGCAGCACTTGGGCGACCTGGATGTTTGGATGACATCCTGGGGGTCTGCACTCTGCAGCCGCATCCCCGGCAGGGCCAACAAGCACCAGGTTGCTGGTTACCTCAAAGTTATTATCGTCTAATTTCCACCCTTCAATTGCAGGATCGTACTCATGCTTAACCCTTAACCCTTAACCCTTAACCCTTAACCCTTAACCCTTAACCCTTAACCCTGCAATTGCAGGATCGTACTCATGCAAAGCCCTAAACCCTACAATGACAGGATCGTACTCATTCGAAACCCTACACCCTCAACCCTACGATTCCAGGATCGTGCTCATGCAGCACCTGGATGACCTGGATGACATTCTGGAGGTCTGCAGCCGCATCCCCGGCAAGGCCAACAAGCACCAGTTCTCCTGCTACCTCAAGAGCCAGCTGCCAGACCTGAAGCTCAATCGGGACACTGAGGACTTCCTCTTTCAGCAGGTGAAGGGAAGGCTGAAGGGTTTAGGTTGAGGGTTTACGGTGTTTGGGAAACCCTACACTCATCCTCTTTCAACAGGTGAGGGGAAGGCTTAAGGGCTTGGGTTGAGGGTTAAAGGTTTCGGGAAACCCTACACTCATCCTCTTTTAACAGGTGAGAGGGAAGGCTTAAGGGCTTGGGTTGAGGGTTAAAGGTTTCGGGAAACCCTACACCCTTCCTCTTTCAACAGGTGAGAGGGAAGGTTTAAGGGCTTGGGTTGAGGGTTTAAGGTTTCGGGAAACCCTACACCCTTCCTCTTTCAACAGGTGAAAGGGAAGGCTGTAGGGCTTGGGTTGAGGGGTTAAGGTTTGGGGAAACCCTACACCCTTCCTCTTTCAACAGGTGAGAGGGAAGGCTGTAGGGCTTGGGTTGAGGGTTTAAGATTTCGGGAAACCCTACACCCTTCCTCTTTCAACAGGTGAAAGGGAAGGCTGTAGGGCTTGGGTTGAGGGGTTAAGGTTTAGGAAACCTCTAAACCCCAAACCCTTCCTCTTTCAACAGGTGGAGGGAAGGCTGTAGGGCTTTGGGATCTGGGGTTTAGGGTTAACCGCCACTCTGCAACGTCTGACAGGACACCAATGCCCATTTGTTTCAACGGGAGAGGATGGATATAAAACGGCGTGCTCCACATGCAACCTCAAACCCGCATGACCGTAAACCCTACACTACATGATCCCTGGACCCTGCATTTGCAATGGATCGAAACCCTGGACCCTAAACTGCACAGTTGTAAACATATCGAAATCCAGAACCCTAAACTATGCAGTTGTAAACGGATCAAAACCCTGAACTGCGAAGTTATAAAGATATTGAAACCCTGAACCCTGAACTGTGCAGCAGGGAACGAATCAACACCCTGAACCCTAAACTGTGCAATTTTGAACAGATCAAACCCTGAACTGCGAAGTAATAAGCGTATCGAAACCCTGAACCCTGAACTGTGCAGCAGCAAACGGATCAACACCCTGATCCCTAAACTGCAAAGATGTAAACGGATTAAATCCCTGATCCCTAAACTGCACAGATTTTTACGGGGTCGAATCCCTGCATCCTGGACTGTGCTGTTGTAAACATATTAAAACCCTGAACCCTAAACTGTCTGTAAATGGATCAAAGCCCTCCCTCTCACGCTTTGTGCGCCCTCGACCCTAAAACCTACATCTCACGTCATATGCCCCCTAAACCCTTTACCCTCCCTGTCACGCCGAGTGCCCCCTAAACTCTAAACCGTACATCTCACGCCAAGTGCCCCCTAAACCCTAAACCCTCCCTCTTACGTCGAGTGCCCTCTAAAACCTAAACCCTCCCCCTCACGTCGAGTGCCCTCTAAAACCTAAACCCTCCCCCTCACGCCAAGTGCCCTCTAAAACCTAAACCCTCCCCCTCATGCCGAGTGCCCCATAAACCCTAAAGCCTCCCCCTCATGTGGAGTGCCCCATAAACCCTAAACCCTCCCCCTCACGCCGATTGCCCCATAAACCGTAAAGCCTCCCCCTCACGCCGAGTGCTCTCTAAAACCTTAACCCTCCCCCTCACGCCGAGTACCCCCTAAAACCTAAACCCTCCCTCTCACGCCGAGTACCCCCTAAAACCTAAACCCTCCCCTCACGCCGAGTGCCCCATAAACCCTAAACCCTCCCCCTCACGCCGAGTGCCCTCTAAAACCTTAACCCTCCCCCTCACGCCGAGTGCCCCCTAAAACATGAACCCTCCCCTCACGCCAAGTGCCCCCAAAACCCTAAACACTCCCCCTAACGGCGAGTGCCCCCTAAACCCTCTACCCTCCCCCTGACGCTGTGGTTCCCCTTCAGTTTGATGTCAACAAGGATGGCTGGTTTGAAGCCAGCGAGATGATGCGCCAGTCCGCTCGTGAGCTGGAGGCCATGGGCAAGCTGGAGACGGTGGAGCGACAGCGCGTCAGCAACCAGCAGGTGATGAACCGCCAACCCTCCACTAAAGGTTAAGGATTCAGGGTTAAGGATTCAGGGTTAAGGATTCAGGGCGAGGACTGATGTGGGGCGACTCAACATCGTATACCATAGACGCATACCGGATCTAGGTAGGTCAGGGTGTAGGGCCAAGGCTGTTACGTGGAGTAACACCGCGTCAGCAACCAGGAGGTGATGAATGTGTGACTCAGGGTTTAGGGTTAAGGGGTTAGGTTTCAGGGGTCAGGGTTTCAGGTTCAGGCTGTTATGTTGAGCGCCTATGTGTCAGCCGCCAGTAGGTGAGGAAAGAGCAACTTACGATTTAGGGTTGAGAAGTCAAGCTAACAGAAAAACAGCCTGGGTGCGCTTGTAGCCCGCGTCGACACCTCAGAAAAGGCGAACAGTAAATGTTAGTTGGAATCAGGTGTGATGAGGTCACACACTTAAGGCTTGGTCATGGTAGTGGGAATTAGGTGTGATGAGGTCACACAATCCTGCCAGCTGGCTGGTCACAGCCGCCAGCGTGGCATCCGTCTACACAAGCAGGCAATGTCGTAAGTGGTGGGCGACTAAAGGCCGTGACGGTGGGCCGTTTGACGGTGCCAAGAATACTGTACGGTTCTCCAGTCAATGTTTAGGGTTCCGGTACACCAAACTACCCGAGTCCCGTTTACGGTACCAGAGCCAAACAATCTGTAAGCTAAGCACCTTCAGGGTTTAGGGTTTTAAACCTGGGGCCTAAATAATTAACACAAATAATTGTAAACCAAGCACCTTAAAACGGTGTGTAACCCTCTTTTTCACACGCTCAGATTTTCGTCGGATCCATCTTCCAAACCCGCAAACCCACTAACCCTCAGACCCCCAAACCCCATTATTTACTGAAGGGTTTGAGCCTCGATCCCTGCAGGTGATGAGGACACCGGCTGGATCCATCCACTCACCTGTGGAGGAGCCTCTGGCCAACGAAAGCGCGTACTCTCGGGCGCAGCGACTGCATGGCGAGGAGGGCGTGTGGTGACGGATCCACTCCTCGGTACTAGCATTATTATTGAAGTTTTGTTATTGAAGTGCTGTGGAGTTTTTACATGTCACAAGCAGGGCATTACATTTGATGCATGGGACATGTGCCCGTATGCCGGTACAGGCACTTGATACACCAGGACTGTTAGCGATAACCAGTGACCCCGCCCGGCAAGCAACTTAGTTGCACACAACCACAACAGTGGCGTGGGAATGAACCCCATGATGGATCCACTCCTCGGCGCTAGTTTGTGTATTGAAGTTTGAACCCTGAAACCTGAAACCTGAAACCTGAAACCGAGCTAGGTGATTTCAGTGTTGTTTTTGTGTACACTTTAATTCAGCAGCATTTCAGCTACATATCAGCTTCAGATCAGCTACAATCCGGCTGCTTTCTGGCCTGTCCCATCAGCAGAGGGGGACATGGACATCACGCCTGTTGTTTGGCTATGACGTTACACCTCTGGGCCCTGCTTAAAAAGGCTCGGCTGCGTGGGCGTCTAACTCAAGGGTTGGGAGGAAAGAACGAAACAAACACAATAAGGCGGGGGGCAACAGGAGGAGGTGTGGGAAAGAAAGTGGAGGAACAGACAAAAGGGACAGCCTGTTGTTTGTATCCATTGCTGTTTAGCTGCGTCTTGGCTTGTTAGCTGACGTTGGGGGGCATGGGGCAACACGCCTTGTTTTCATGGCATGCTGTCACCTGTGTTTTGGCCTGAGCTGCTGACTAAAATGGACCTTCACTTAACTGATTCCGACGACGTGACCGAGCCTCATTTTAGCATGGCCCAGAGGTGTAACGTCATAAACGAGGCCGGCAGTGTATATGCCTGATCACCTGGTCGAGGAGGAAATGGGATAGCGCGCCTTGTTGCTTACTTGGGCCATTGCCCACCGGCCGCAGGCCGGTCTTCCCAGGCGGCCTGGTTGGTCAATGCGTCCATGATGACCATGCAATCTATGCGTCCATGATATCCATACATGACATGCAACCATGCGTCTATGATGGCTATGCATCGCTCATGCATCCATGCGTCCATGTGCATGCATCCATGCGTCCATGCATCGCCCATGCATCCATAACATCCATGCATCACCCATGCATTCCATGCGTCCATGATGCCTATGCATCCATGACATCCATGCATCACCCCATGCATTACATGCATTCATGCGTCCATGCATCGCCCATGCATCCATAACATCCATGCATCACCCATGCATTCCATGCGTCCATGGTGCCTATGCATCCATGACATCCATGCATCACCCCATGCATTATATGCATCCATGCTTCCATGCTGCACATGCATATATCCATGCATCACCCATGCATTACATGCATCCATGTAATCCATGTTGTCCTTGCATTGTCTATGCGTCCATGCGTCCATGATGGCATGATGTCCATGCATCGCCCAAGCGCGGATCATAAGCAGATGTAACCCGTCAAACATGTGCATCAACGCCGGAAAACTTGGACGATGGACCATCCGTAAAAAAGGTGTTTAGGGCCTGGAAAGTCCACACCAGTTTTGTAGCCCCGCACCATTTATATTGTATGCATAGCACCGCCCGTAACGGTTTGTTGTGTACGTTTAAATAGTAATGCAGGAGGTTCTCTGTCCATCATCAGGTTTGGATGATAGTTTCTCAATTATTTCAACAACATCTACCATGCTACTGCTGCGCTGTCAGCCTGCACTCGCAGGGCCTCCTCCAGAGTAGCTGTTGGTCCATCACGTTGCCCATGGTGGCATAATCTGGCTGAACCTGTGCCGTATCGAGCCCTATCGTGCCGTATCGTGGCACTTTGGTAGTACAATCCGGCTGAACCGTATATTGCTCAGTATCACGCCGTATCGTGCATGCTACCATGACGTTGATTGCCCATGCATGATTGTGCCATGCGAGGGAGTGGACAAGATATACGGCGGATCAGAGTTTACCAGCAGGTTGCAGCCTTAGGTTGAAGCCTCTGCTGGTCTATCACGTCGCTCATCATCATGTAAAGCAATGCCCTTTATATACGGTACGCATTCCTGCCGAGACCAATCGACCACGCGTTATACCGACGTCACGTCAAGGGGTGGTGTTCGGCAGGACGCACAGTTTTGCCTTAGGCGTCAACACGACGACGGACCAGATCCGAGTTGCCCTTAGTGTTGCCTTAGGCGTCAAGAAGACGACGGACCAGATACGAGTTGCCCTTAGTGTTGCCTTAGGCGTCAACAAGACGACGGACCAGATCCGAGTTGCCCTTAGTGTTGCCTTAGGCGTCAACAAGACGACGGACCAGATCCGAGTTGCCCTTAGTGTTGCCTTAGGCGTCAACAAGACGACGGACCAGATCCGAGTTGCCCTTAGTGTTGCCTTAGGCGCCAACAAGACGACGGACCAGATCCGAGTTGCTAACCTTCGATGACTTGGGTGGCACTGAGGTTACCACCCTCCTGCTGCTACCATCGCTACTTCACATTTCATGTGTATGACGCTTTGTTTCGACCGCCCCCCAGCGCTTCCCTGCCGGTTGCTTCCTGGGCTCGGTCGATCGAGCCTCCATGGACATCGCGCGGAACCCTTGCCCTTGTGGCCTTGTGGGGCTTTCCAGCAATTGACCATTACTCCGACGGAGCCTGGCTTTTTTGTCGGCATTGTGGAAATAAATAAAGTTTTGCCGTGCGGGAACTTACGATGCACAAGAACATCGCGCTGACCCTTCACTTCCGCATGTCGCACTCGAATCGTCGCAGGTGTTGCATTTGGGTCGGGTGTTGCCAATATGTCGTTCACATGCAGGATTTGGTTCACACTTATTCTAAATGGCGGGCGGCACAGGCATCGCATCGGGCATGTGCCAGCATGCGCCATGCTGGCCGCTCCGTATTCCCCCTTTAAGGCCTGTGGAGCCTCAGCCGCGCTAGTCCTGCGGTGTTTCCCTCCAAGCCACTCCGCCCGCGCTTGAAGCGACATCTCATTGCTTCTCGCCCGAGGGACGAAACACCTCACACAGTCAAATCGTGTGTTGTGTTGTGTGACGACACGCAGCTCGAACTCCACCTCGGGACTACGCCGCGGCTTGCATTCGGCTGACCGGCTTTACCCTGAGAGCTACCTATGCCAGCAAGAAACCATCTAAATAATCGCCTACTTGTCCAGGACACAAGTCGCAGCAGATAAAGGCCTGCGAAGTAGTGATACGACGTCTGCACCGCCCGCCTCAACGAACCGAGCAAGCCCGGCCAGAAGACAAGCACCGGATGCAACCGCTGGCCCCCTCTGCCCCCAAATCGGCCTTGCCATCTGAAACCCGCAGCTGTGGCCACGTTTCCCAGAGAGGGTCTGTGTGCCTGGTCCGTCCAGCCCGGCGGCAGAGCCCACTCCACCTCGTACTCCTGTCAGCACTCCTTGCCCTATTGATGTGTTTGGGGGTGCGTGGCAGCGCTGCCGTCGCCCAGCCTTTGGAAGGTAGGAGAAAAAGAGAAAGGGGAACAGTGTGCAAGCTACCGGAAGTCCTTCCTGGCCAGACGAGATTTACTCCATGCACGCACGCACACCGTCATTGAGGGCATGGGTGTGGGGGGGGGGACGCATGGGCATGGGGGACGGTGCATGGGGGATGGTGCATGGGCAGGGATGGGCGCGCACGTGCAGCACCAATGACCTCTTGGGTAAATTATCAACAATTGGGGACTTTGGATTATGGGAATGGGGTTCTACGCCTTCAGAGAGTAACCAAGCATTCAAACCAAAGCGAAAGTGCACATTTGGAGGGGTCAATAGACATGCCACATTCGGTGCTGCATGCGAGAGTGCTAGAAAAATCCCAACCTTCAACATAAGGGTTGCTGGCAGAGCATGGAGTAGTTTTGCTCACCTGACTTTTAGCTGTTGACATGAATCCTCTGCATGGACATACGCACAGTGCCATGCATAGACATGGATCCCAACCCATGCATGGACATGGATATTTAACCATGCATGAACATCCGTGTTTGCCCATGCATGGATATATGTCTCAATTCATGCGTGTACGAATGTCTCAGCCCATGCATGGACATACTTAACAACCGATGCATTTTCATGGGGTCCTCGCTTGTGCATGGACATGATTCTCAGCCTACGCATTGAAATGTGTCCTGACCCTTACATGGACATGGACCCTAGCCCATGCATGAACATGGATCCCAACCCATGCATGAACATGGATCCCAACCCATGCTGGAACATGGATCCCAACCCATGCATGGACATGGATCCCAACCCATGCATGGACATTGATCCCAACCCATGCATGGACATGGATCCCAACCCATGCATGAACATGGATCCCAACCCATGCATGGACATGGATCTCAGACCATACATGAACATGGATACCAACCCATGCATGGACATGGACCCTAGCCCATGTATGAACATGGATCCCAACCCATGCATGGACATGGATCCCAACCCATGCATGAACATGGATCCCAACCCATGCATGAACATGGATACCAACCCATGCATGAACATGGAGCCCAACCCGTCCATAGACATGGTTCCCAACCCATGCATGGACATGGATCCCAACCCATGCATGAACATGGATCCCAACCCATGCATGAACATGGAGCCCAACCCATGCATGAACATGGATCCCAACCCATGTATGAACATGGATCCCAACCCATGCATGGACATGGACCCTAGCCCATGCATGCACATGGATCCCAACCCATGCATGAACATGGATACCAACCCATGCATGAACATGGATCCCAACCCATGCATGAACATGGATCCCAACCCATGCATGAACATGGATCCCAACCCATGCATGGACATGGATCCCAACCCATGCATGAACATGGATCCCAACCCATGCATGAACATGGAGCCCAACCCATGCATGAACATGGATCCCAACCCATGCATGAACATGGATACCAACCCATGCATGAACATGGAGCCCAACCCGTCCATAGACATGGTTCCCAACCCATGCATGGACATGGATACCAACCCATGCATGAACATGGAGCCCAACCCATGCATGAACATGGATCCCAACCCATGCATGAACATGGATACCAACCCATGCATGAACATGGAGCCCAACCCGTCCATAGACATGGTTCCCAACCCATGCATGGACATGGATACCAACCCATGCATGAACATGGAGCCCAACCCATGCATAGACATGGTTCCCAACCCATGCATGAACATGGATCCCAACCCATGCATGAACATGGATCCCAAACCATGCATGAACATGGATCCCAACCCATGCATGGACATGGATCCCAACCCATGCATGAACATGGATCCCAACCCATGCATGAACATGGAGCCCAACCCATGCATGAACATGGATCCCAACCCATGCATGAACATGGATACCAACCCATGCATGAACAAGGAGCCCAACCCGTCCATAGACATGGTTCCCAACCCATGCATGGACATGGATCCCAACCCATGCATGAACATGGATCCCAACCCATGCATGAACATGGATCCCAACCCATGCATGGACATGGATCCCAACCCATGCATGAACATGGATCCCAACCCATGCATGAACATGGAGCCCAACCCATGCATGAACATGGATCCCAACCCATGCATGAACATGGATACCAACCCATGCATGAACATGGAGCCCAACCCGTCCATAGACATGGTTCCCAACCCATGCATGGACATGGATACCAACCCATGCATGAACATGGAGCCCAACCCATGCATGAACATGGATCCCAACCCATGCATGAACATGGATACCAACCCATGCATGAACATGGAGCCCAACCCGTCCATAGACATGGTTCCCAACCCATGCATGGACATGGATACCAACCCATGCATGAACATGGAGCCCAACCCATGCATAGACATGGTTCCCAACCCATGCATGAACATGGATCCCAACCCATGCATGAACATGGATCCCAAACCATGCATGAACATGGATCCCAACCCATGCATGGACATGGATCCCAACCCATGCATGAACATGGATCCCAACCCATGCATGAACATGGAGCCCAACCCATGCATGAACATGGATCCCAACCCATGCATGAACATGGATACCAACCCATGCATGAACAAGGAGCCCAACCCGTCCATAGACATGGTTCCCAACCCATGCATGGACATGGATCCCAACCCATGCATGAACATGGATCCCAACCCATGCATGAACATGGATCCCAACCCATGCATGAACATGGATACCAACCCATGCATGAACATGGAGCCCAACCCGTCCCTAGACATGGTTCCCAACCCATGCATGGACATGGATCCCAACCCATGCATGAATATGGATCCCAACCCATGCATGAACATGGAGCCCAACCCATGCATGAACATAGAGCCCAACCCGTCCATAGACATGGTTACCAACCCATGCATGGACATGGATCCCAACCCATGCATGGACATGGATCCCAACCCATGCATGAACATGGATACCAACCCATGCATGAACATGGAGCCCAACCCGTCCATAGACATGGTTCCCAACCCATGCATGGACATGGATCCCAACCCATGCATGAACATGGATCCCAAACCATGCATGAACATGGATCCCAACCCATGCATGGACATGGATCCCAACCCATGCATGAACATGGATCCCAACCCATGCATGGACATGGATACCAACCCATGCATGGACATGGATACCAACCCATGCATGCACATGGATCCCAACCCATGCATGAACATGGAGCCCAACCCATGCATGAACATGGATCCCAACCCATGCATGAACATGGATCCCAACCCATGCATGAACATGGAGCCCAACCCATGCATGAACATGGATCCCAACCCATGCATGAACATGGATACCAACCCATGCATGAACAAGGAGCCCAACCCGTCCATAGACATGGTTCCCAACCCATACATGGACATGGATCCCAACCCATGCATGAACATGGAGCCCAACCCATGCATGAACATGGATCCCAACCCATGCATGAACATGGATCCCCAACCCATGCATGAACAAGGAGCCCAACCCGTCCATAGACATGGTTCCCAACCCATACATGGACATGGATCCCAACCCATGCATGAACATGGAGACCAACCCATGCATGGACATGGATCCCAACCCATGGAAAGACATGGATCTCAGACCATACATTGGCATGGATCCCAGCCCATGCATGGCCATGCGGCCCTGTACACGCATGGACATGTATTCCAGCTCATGTAGGAACACGTGTCCCAGCCCACGTATGGGCATGCCTCACAGCTCATGCGTCCACATGTGTCCCAGCCCATGCTTGGACATGCGTCCCAATCCTCACATAGAAATCCGGCCCAGTCGGTTCATGATGCATGGACAGCTGTATGCTTCTGACCTCGGATGCTGTACTGCTTTGTCCCTTGGTGCTGTACTGCTTTGCCCTTGTTTATCCAAGCCCCCCTGCTCCTGCTTGCGTGCAGTGACCTTGATAAACTTGGATGGGCTTTGCTCGACGCCTGTGCGCCAAACCTCGCTTCCTCCCTCTCTCCCCTGCTTGCATGCTGCACTTATTAGTATCCCGCCCCCTCCCTCCTTCCATTTACCCCTCCCACCGCCTCCCCCTCTCACCTCCCCCCCTCCCACCTCCTCTCCCTCCCTCTCCCCCCACTCCCTCCCTCCCCATCCCTCGCTCCCACCCCTTCCTGAACCCCTCCCACATCCCTCCTCCCCCTGCTTGCATGCAGGGACCCTCATTGCCATTGATACGACCCTGCTGGACAACACGCACGTGACGCAGTTCTACTTGGAAACCTCCGGCAGGTTGCAGCAGCTTTACGACCCGCAAACGCTACTGCTGAGCATCGCGACGGGGATGCGGATCCGCGTGGAGGGAGTAGACGGTCAGTTGTTGCCCAACAAGACTGAACGCTTAACTCTAAACCCTGAACCCCGTAACCCAGACGGTCAGTGGTTGTCCAACAAGATTGAATGCTGAACTCTTAACCCTGAACCCTGAATCCTGACGGTCAGTGCTTGTCCAACAAGACTGAATGCTGAACTCTAAACCCTGAACCCTTAACCCAGATGGTCAGTGCTTGTCCAACAAGACTGAGCGCTTAAATCTTAAATCTTGACCCTGAACCCTGAACCCTGAACCCTGAACCCTGAACCCTGAACCCTGAACCCTGAACCCTGAACCCTGAACCCTGAACCCTGAACCCTGAACCCTGACGGTCTGTGCTTATCCAACAAGACTGAACGCTGAACTATAAACCTGAACGCTTAACCCAGATGGTCAGTGCTAGTCCAACAAGACTGAAAACTTAAATCTAAACCCTGAACCCTGAACCCTGAACCCTGACGGTCAGTGCTTGTCCAACAAGACTGAACGCTTAACCCTAAACCCTGAACCCCGAACCCAGACGGTCAGTGCTAGTCCAACAAGACTGAACGCTTAAATCTTAACCCTGAACCCTGAACCCTGAACCCTGAACCCTGACGGTCAGTGCTTGTCCAACAAGACTGAACGCTTAACTCTAAACCCTGAACCCCGAACCCAGACGGTCAGTGCTAGTCCAACAAGACTGACCCCTTAACTATCAACCCTGAACCCCGAACCCAGACGGTCAGTGCTAGTCCAACAAGACTGACCCCTTAACTATCAACCCTGAACCCCGAACCCAGACGGTCAGTGCTAGTCCAACAAGACTGACCCCTTAACTATCAACCCTGAACCCCGAACCCAGACGGTCAGTGCTTGCCCAACAAGACTGACCCCTTAACTATCAACCCTGAACCCCGAACCCAGACGGTCAGTGCTTGCCCAACAAGACTGACCACATAACTATCAACCCTGAACCCCGAGGGGAGGAGGGCCGCATCGATCTGAGGCCGAACTGCAAATAAGAAACGACGGCTACGGCCTGCTGGGGAGTGGGCGTGGCCGGGGGTGGGAGGAATTTACGTGGGGTGGAAGGGCTCGGAGGCTGGGAGCCTCCCGAGGTCTACCGGCTTGTGGTGTTTCCTACCCCCTTACTCCCCCCCTTTGGGTAAAGCCTTTTCCTCCCCCCTTTAGGGGGGTAGGGGGGCACCCAAGAAAATCCTTCCCCAAGAAGAGGGGGGTGCCCCAAGAACAAGGGGGTAGGGGGGCAGAAGCCTTCCCCGGGAAAGAGGGAAGGCTTCTGCCCCCCTACCCCCCTGTTGGAGGTCCATGTTGGACCTGTTTGTTGGATGCTGGAGATTAACTGCTATAATGATTGGCTAACCGAGCCCTACGCGAGACTCAAGCTTAAAAAATCTGTAAGTCCACTTCGGTCGGTGAGAGGTGCATGAGATCTTCACCCTCCATGCACACCGGTACTCTTGTTTTCAAAGGTTTAGCCACCCCCCGGAGCTCAGAAACACTTTTGAGAATAATCATCAGATTATTTATTGAAAACTGCTCAATTTCATGAAGTGTCCGAGATTTCGAGGATTCAACAGTAAAGCTCAGTGTCAGTCCTCAGTGCTTAAGCATGGGATTTATTGTAATTTGTAGCAATTTATCACATGAAACAAATGAAAAGCCAGTCAAAATCGAGTCAGTCATGCTCAGATCCGGCATTGCTTAGAGTCAAACAGTCAGTCACGTTCATAGTCAGCTACAAGCCTATTTGCCTTGGTGCCGCCCCCGCTGGTCGGCCGACAGAAAGAGGTCCTGATGTTCGAAATGTGATGCGTTTCCACCCTAGCCCAAAAAGCGATGCATTTCCTGAGTTTCCCCACGTTCCGGAGCCAAGCCTTCGGCCAGGCCAGGAGAATTGACATTAAGCCTTGGGCGATGAGTGTACCAAATTCGACAATATCTTTTATTTATATTTTGCCCACATTATTGCCCCCAGCGATTCATCGCCACAAAGTTTTCCACTGCCCTATTCCCTATACCCTATACCCTGTACCATCGACCCTATACCCTTATCCCTTGTTTTCAACCCTACATCCTCAACCCTACACCCTCAACCCTTCACCCTCAACCCTACACCCTTAACCCTGCGTCCTTAACCCTGCGCCCTTAACCCTGCGCCCTTAACCCTACACCCTCAACCCTTCACCCTCAACCCTGCACCCTTAACCCTGCGCCCTTAACCCTGCGCCCTTAACCCTACACCCTTCACCCTCAACCCTACACCCTTAACCCTGCGCCCTTAACCCTGCGTCCTTAACCCTGCGTCCTTAACCCTGCACCCTTAACCCTACACCCTCAACCCTACACCTCTAACCCTATACCTCTAACCCTATGCCCTCAACCCTACTCCCTTAAACCTCCCTTGTTTTCAACCCGCAGTTTCTTATGGCAGCATAGGCTTGAAGGCTGCCGGGATCGGCGCTTTGGAAGTCAGCCAGGTGGCCGTGCTTCCGCCCGCGACATCGGCTGACGGCGTCCTGGTCGGGGACGTAGACGTTGACATTATAGCAGTGGGCCCCGGAGAGAAGGTGGTCGTTTCCAGGGATGGACCGGGGATTGAGTTGCCGTATATCGAGAGCGATATGTCGGCAGGAGCCTCTGACTATAATTCGGTGAGAGGTTTGAGGGGCCCAAACCTAAACCCTAAAGCCTTATGTATAAACCCTGAAGTAGGCCAGGGCACGGGCATGGGGTGCAGGCATGGGGCATGGGGTGCAGGCATGGGGCATGGGGCATGGACATGGGGCATGGGGCATGGACATGGGGCATGGGGTACAGGCAATGGCACAGGCGTGGGGCACGAGCGTGAGGGCATGGGCATGAACATGGGGCATGGGGCATGGGGTACAGGCAATGGCACAGGCGTGGGGCACGAGCGTTGGGGCATGGGCATGAACATGGGGCATGGGGCATGGGGTACAGGCAATGGCACAGGCGTGGGGCACGAGCGTGGGGGCATGGGCATGAACATGGGGCATGGTTACGGGCATGAGCATGAAGTACGAGTGCGGGCATGGGGGCACAGGTGTGTGGCACAGGCATGGGAACGGGAATGGGTACAGACATGGGCACGGGTATGGGAATGGAATGGTCACGGACAGGGGAACGGGAACGGGAACGGGCATGGGCATGGGCATGGGCACAGGAACGGGAACGGGAACGGGCAAGGCGGGACATGGGAATGAAGGTGCCGCTGTTGACACGGATAGAGAGGGTGGGCCAGCCTTGGCAGGTTAATCAGTTAATACATTAATGGAATGGGGGTGGGGCATGGGCATGGAAGCGCCGCCCATTCAACGGCGAAGCAGAGGGCAGGTTGTTCAAGGCGGGAGCGTCGGATAGCAACTTTGCAAAGGGGGCTCGGGCTCGGGCTCGGGCAAGGGTCACAGTCGCTGGGCACCGGGGCGGGGGGGCACCGGGCGAGGTTCTGTGGTGACGGGCACGGGTTGCGGGTGTGTGGGCGTGGAGGAAGGGCGCAGGCTTGGGCTAGGGCTAGGGCAAGAAAGAGAGAAACTACGCCCCCCTAGGGGTGTGCGGGTAAAGGGAAAAGCGCAGCTTGGAGCCGAAGCCACATCCGCACCCTTACCAAGGGCTAGGGTAAGGTTACTGGCAATGCAAAATCTGATGGCAAGAATCTTAGACCATGCAGCAGATTTTTATTTTGGGAAAGCTTTAACTGGCGCGGATGTAGGCTCGGTTGCAGGCCCTGCACGGGTCTGGGCGCCTTCACAAGCTCTGGTGTGGGAGTGAAAAAGAGGACTTTGGCAGGAGTAACACACTAAACACAGCATGAGGGGGCAGCCGTTTTAGGGTTTAGGGTTAAGGGTTTATAAGTGGGGTGCAGACGCGGGCAAGGGCGCATCCATTATTCAAATTGAAATGTCTAAACATCTGGATTTGAAATGCTGGGTGTAAGTTGATGCACCGTGTGTGGTCATGAGGCTCATATTTGAATTATAATTTGACTTTCTGTGTTGGAGCTGCAAGCCCAGTCGGTGCGCAGTTGGATCGCGCGCCTTTTCACGTCCATGAGCATGCGATGTTCAAATGTTTTGTATCTTCGATTTGATTTGGCCAATGTTTGAATTTGAATCACAGGGCCAGTCGGTGCACAGGACCAAGTGTGTATCCATGTCCATGAGCTCAATTTTTGCATCTGCGATGTGAATTCGCAAAAAAAAATGAATTGCAGGTTCAGTCCGTACTCAGCAAGACCCTGCGGGTGGTCACGTCCATAAACGCTACACCTTGCATATTCGATTTAAATTTGCCGAATTTAGAATTTTGAATTGCAGGTTTAGTCCGTATTCAGCAATATTCTATGCCGGGTCAAGTCCACGAACACAACTTTGAATTTTCGATTTGGATTCGCCGAAATCTGAATTAGATTTTGATTGCGATTCCAGTCCGAATTAAGCAAGACCGTCACTTGGTCAAATCCATAAGCATCATCTATATGGATTCGCTGGATTTTGAATTTTCGAGAATCTAAATTACAATTGCAGGTCCAGTCCGTATTCAGCAAGACCCCGTGTGTAGTCACGACCATGAGCGCATGATTTAGCATTTATATTTGAATTTGTCAGATTTTGAATTTGCGGGAATCTGAATTTGAAATGCAGGTCCAATCCGTATTCAGCAAGACCCCGCGCGTGGTCACCTCCATGAGTGCCATCTTCTACATCATTGACTTCTGCGACGGCCTGGGCGGCGGGCCGGCTGCAACTGTCGAGGTGCGGCCTCACTTATTGTTGTGTTTGCTGTAACTGTTGCTGCTGGGCCAGCTGCAACTGCGGAGGATATCTTGTCATGGTGTACCTTGCGTCGGACGGCCCTGGACCCTAAACAGTAATACCTGTACCCTAGATTTGAAACTCTAAACCCTAAGAGTCGGCTGCAACTGTGGAGCTCTGCTTTGTCTGCCCTCTGTGTCACTGAGTGTCTTGACCCCCCAGGAGTTTGGTCACCCCTCTTCCCGAAACCCTAAATCCAACCTCCTCTCTTTTTTTGCTTGCCCTCTGTGCGTCTCTTGCCTGGTGCTTCATCCTTCAGGGATTTGGCCGCCCCTAAGTCCTCTAACCTAAACCCTTCAACCAAAATCCTTTCATTTGAATCCTTTAATATAAACCCTTCAACCCACATCCTTCAACCTAAATCCAAACTACGGTATCTTCTTCGTTTGCCCTCTGTGACGCTTTGCATCGTCTTGTCCCCTCAGGAGTTTGGCGCTGCGCTTTTTGACGGCGTCGGCTCGCTGAGCTCCTTCGTCGATTACTGCTCCTCGGGCCTGGCAATGCTCAACAGATCCAACACGCAGATCGTCCAGGTAAGCGAGCCTGGCTCTGTCGATTGTCATTGGTGCTTGAATTTTGAAATGTCTGGGTCGTTCGGTATGGCCGTATAGGTGGGCTGATAGAGGCACAGGCATTGGTTTTTTTCCGGTTCACCTGGCTCGCACTGCTGAGCTCTTTTGAGTGTCAGTGGTATTTGAATTTGGAATCTCAGGTGCGCTCGGCATGGCTGCATAAACGGCGGATAGAAGCAGACATTGAGCTGTTCTCCCAGCTGGCACTGCCTGGCCCTGTCTAGTGTCTGCTGTATTTGAATTTCAAATATCTGGTTTGTTTCGTGTGGCGGCTTAGGAAGAAGGCATGGATTTGTTCACCCGGCAGGCATTGCCTGGCTCTTTCAAGTCTCAGTGAAATTTGAAACTTGAAAACTCTGGTTCGTTCCCCATGGCCGCATAAATGGCTGATAGAAGCAGGCATTGATCATTTGGCCCGGCTGGCATTTCCGAGCCCTGTCGAGTCTTCGTGGAATCTGAATTTTGATGTCTCTGAGTCGTTCCGCATGGCGGCGAAGGCAGCTAATCGAAGCAGGCATGGTTCTGTTCTCCCAGCGATCAATCTGCCAGGCCCTGTCGAGTCTCAGTAAATCCCTTTTGGGGATTTTGAAATATCTTGGTCGTTCAGCGTAGCTGAGTCAATGGCCGATAGAAGCAGGCTTTATTATGTTGTCCCTGTTGGCACTGCCTGGCTTAACCCTAAACCCTAATCCCTTAACCCTAAATCCTAAACAAGCCTGTTGAGGCAGTGAAATTGAAAGTTTAAATCTCTGGATGGTTCCGCGTGGTGGTGGCTGTCTAGCTAAACCCTAAACTCTAAACCCTTAACCCTAACCCTAAACCCTAAACCCTGTCCAGCTAAAGCACCTAGAGGGTTTGGTTTTTGTTAGCTTTTAAACCTTCTTTCTTTTTTTCTTTAACCTTCTCAAATTGTCTAGAAATGTGCTCAGTTAATTAAGAATTGCGGACAATTCAGTTTGCAGGACACATGTCGTGCAGCTGTTGGTGCTTGCTGCAGTAGGGCTGGTCCGGGACGTTTGTTTCGGGAATGCTATGTCTCCGTTCCGCCGGTGCGGGCCCAGTAGGGTTAAGCGGTCAGGCGGGCCCAGGGCGGGCGGAAAGGCGCGTGAGCCCATGGCATTTTCCTCGGCAATGTAACTGACATGTCTCCGTTCTGCCGGTACAGACTGCCTGGCCCTTAAATAAAAAGGGAGCGAGGTGGCTGAAGCTGTTAGCGACATCATGTAACCTGTCACAACCAAACAAAGCCCTGAGCACTAATCACCAACCCTTAACCTAAACATGAACCTTAAACCCTTAACCTTAGACACTGAACTGGCTTGAAAACTGCTGTACCAGGTCGGATGATAGATGCCAAAGACTAGGCACTGGCTGATGCTGAGGGAGTATTCAGCTTGGGCACTGGGGCTGATGCTGAGGGAGAATTCAGCTTGGGTACTGGGGCTGTTGCTGAGGGAGAATTCAGCTTCTTGTGCGCCAGGCATATGACACAGCGTTAGGTCAGGGGCTTCTTTTAACCTGAACCTGAACATTGAACTCTACACCCTGAACCCTAATCCTTTCCCCCCTCATTTACCCTGAAACCTAATCCTCTTTCCCCCCATTTACCCTGAACCCTAATCATTTTTTCCCCCACTTACCCTGAACCCTAAACCCTGAACCATATCCCTGAACCATATCCCCATTTACCCTGAGCCATGTACCCTAAACCCCATCCCTCTTTTTCCATTTGCCTTGAAACCTATCCCTCTTCTTGCGCTGTTGCCTGCACAGCTGTCCATGCCCTGCAGCGGCAGCGGTCATGATATGGGCCAGGCCTGGTCTGCCACAAACTGCCAGGGGGGCAACCTATTGCAGGTGTGAACAAGTGTGGATGGGAAGGGGAGACGGCGGTTGCATTTGAAATCAAAATTATGAATTCAGGAGATGGCATAGCCGCAGCGGTCATGATATGGGCCAGGCCTGGTCTGCCACCAACTGCCAGGGGGGCAACCTGTTGCAGGTGTGAACAAGTGTGGGTGGGAAGGGGGGACGGCGGTTGCATTTGAAATCAAAGTTCTGAATTCAGGGGACGGCATAGTCGCAGCGGTCATGATATGGGCCAGGCCTCGTCCGCCCCCAACTGCCAGGGGGGAAACCTGCTGCAGGCAGGGTAACGCGGTACGGAAGTACGGTACCATCGAATGGTACAGTACAGATACGGATACGGTCCGGCTAAAATAGCCGGACTGGTAAGGAAATGGCCGATACGGTGTTTTAACACAATACGGTACTGGTCAACGGTGTGCTACGGTACGGTACACGGTACAGGATTTGGACCCAAACGATTGTACTGCTTATTCTGGGTTGCAGGTGTTAATAAGTGTGGCATACGAAACTGACTAACTTGCATCAAACAGCGTCAAGACAATTGCTGTCTACTATGACTGAGCAAGTGGCTCAAGAACCTGATTGGCTTGCACACAGGCAGCGTTGACGCTTACATTGTCGTTTGCGATAGTGCAGGTGGAATGCAAAGCTGACTGGCTTGTAGAAAGCACCGTCGATACCAGTGCTGTCTACTATGACTGGGAAAGCGGCCCGAGAACCTGATTGGCAGAAAATAGCATTTGAGAGTCGAGGCTTATATTGTTTCTTTCGTGCCCTTGCAGGTGGCATACGAAGCTGATTGGATAGCAGCAAACGTCCTCCAGGTGACTGTTGCTAAACCCTAAACCCTTAACCCTGAACCCCAAACGGACTGACTGGATAACAGCAAACATCCTCCGGGTAACTGTTGCAAAGCTATGTGGGGAGATGGCACGGGGGCAGGGGGCGACCTTAAAAGGGAGTGAGGTACAGGGGGGAGAGCACACTATGCGGCAAAGGACCGCTTGAGCGCGCCATGGAGGCTGAACGGATCCATGTAGAGGGAGGGAGAGGGTGCTGGGAAGGGGACAGCTGTAAAAGGAGGTGAGGTAAGGGGGGGAGAGGGTTTTGGGTGTGTGTGTGGGGGGGGGGGGGGGCATGGAGGCTGAATAGGTCCATGGAGAGAGAGGGAGAGGGTGCTGGGAAGGGGACAGCTGTAAAAGGAAGTGAGGTAAGGGGGGGAGAGGGTTTTGGGTGTATGGGGGGGGGGGAACATGGAGGCTGAACAGGTCCATGGAGAGAGAGAGGGGGAGGGTGCTGGGAAGGGGGCAGCTGTAAAAGGAAGTGAGATAAGGGGGGGGAGAGGGTTTGAGTGTGGGTGTGTGTGTGGGGGGGGGGGGACATGGAGGCTGAACAGGTCCATGGAGAGAGAGAGGGGGAGGGTGCTGGGAAGGGGGCAGCTGTAAAAGGAAGTGAGGTAAGGGGGGGAGAGGGTTTGGGTGTGGGTGTGTGCGTGGGGGGGGGGGGGGCATGGAGGCTGAACAGGTCCATGGAGAGAGAGAGGGGGAGGGTGCTGGGAAGGGGACAGCTGTAAAAGGAAGTGAGGTAAGGGGGGGAGAGGGTTTTGGGTGTGGGGGGGGGGGGGACATGGAGGCTGAACAGGTCCATGGAGAGAGAGAGGGGGAGGGTGCTGGGAAGGGGGCAGCTGTAAAAGGAGGTGAGGTAAGGGGGGAGAGGGTTTGGGTGTATGGGGGGGGGGGGGAACATGGAGGCTGAACAGGTCCATGGAGAGAGAGAGGGAGGGTGCTGGGAAGGGGGCAGCTGTAAAAGGAGGTGATGTAAGGGGGGGAGAGGGTTTGGGTGTGTGGGGGGGGGGGAACATGGAGGCTGAACAGGTCCATGGAGAGAGAGAGGGGGAGGGTGCTGGGAAGGGGGCAGCTGTAAAAGGAAGTGAGATAAGGGGGGGGAGAGGGTTTGGGTGTGGGGGGGGGGGGGGGGAACATGGAGGCTGAACAGGTCCATGGAGAGAGAGAGGGGGAGGGTGCTGGGAAGGGGGCAGCTGTAAAAGGAGGTGATGTAAGGGGGGGGAGAGGGTTTGGGTGTGTGGGGGGGGGGGGGAACATGGAGGCTGAACAGGTCCATGGAGAGAGAGGGGGAGGGTGCTGGGAAGGGGGCAGCTGTAAAAGGAAGTGAGGTAAGGGGGGGGAGAGGGTTTGAGTGTGTGGGGGGGGGGGAACATGGAGGCTGAACAGGTCCATGGAGAGAGAGAGGGGGAGGGTGCTGGGAAGGGGGCAGCTGTAAAAGGAAGTGAGGTAAGGGGGGGGGAGAGGGTTTGAGTGTGTGGGGGGGGGGGGGGCATGGAGGCTGAACAGGTCCATGGAGAGAGAGAGGGGGAGGGTGCTGGGAAGGGGGCAGCTGTAAAAGGAAGTGAGGTAAGGGGGGGGAGAGGGTTTGGGTGTGTGTGGGGGGGGGGGGAACATGGAGGCTGAACAGGTCCATGGAGAGAGAGAGGGGGAGGGTGCTGGGAAGGGGGCAGCTGTAAAAGGAAGTGAGGTAAGGGGGGGGAGAGGGTTTGAGTGTGTGGGGGGGGGGGGGGGGGAACATGGAGGCTGAACAGGTCCATGGAGAGAGAGGGGGAGGGTGCTGGGAAGGGGGCAGCTGTAAAAGGAAGTGAGGTAAGGGGGGGGAGAGGGTTTGAGTGTGTGGGGGGGGGGGGGGGGGCATGGAGGCTGAACAGGTCCATGGAGAGAGAGAGGGGGAGGGTGCTGGGAAGGGGGCAGCTGTAAAAGGAAGTGAGGTAAGGGGGGGGAGAGGGTTTGGGTGTGTGGGGGGGGGGGGGGGGGGGGGACATGGAGGCTGAATAGGTCCATGGAGAGAGAGGGGGAGGGTGCTGGGAAGGGGGCAGCTGTAAAAGGAGGTGAGGTAAGGGGGGGAGAGGGTTTGGGTGTATGGGGGGGGGGGGGAACATGGAGGCTGAATAGGTCCATGGAGAGAGAGGGGGAGGGTGCTGGGAAGGGGGCAGCTGTAAAAGGAGGTGAGATAAGGGGGGGGAGAGGGTTTGGGTGTGTGGGGGGGGGGGGAACATGGAGGCTGAACAGGTCCATGGAGAGAGAGAGGGGGAGGGTGCTGGGAAGGGGGCAGCTGTAAAAGGAAGTGAGGTAAGGGGGGGAGAGGGTTTGGGTGTATGGGGGGGGGGGGAACATGGAGGCTGAATAGGTCCATGGAGAGAGAGAGGGGGAGGGTGCTGGGAAGGGGGCAGCTGTAAAAGGAGGTGAGATAAGGGGGGGGGGAGGGTTTGGGTGTGTGGGGGGGGGGGGACATGGAGGCTGAACAGGTCCATGGAGAGAGAGAGGGGGAGGGTGCTGGGAAGGGGGCAGCTGTAAAAGGAGGTGAGATAAGGGGGGGGAGAGGGTTTGGGTGTGTGGGGGGGGGGACATGGAGGCTGAACAGGTCCATGGAGAGAGAGAGGGGGAGGGTGCTGGGAAGGGGGCAGCTGTAAAAGGAGGTGAGATAAGGGGGGGGAGAGGGTTTGGGTGTGTGGGGGGGGGGGGGGGGACATGGAGGCTGAACAGGTCCATGGAGAGAGAGAGGGGGGGGGTGCTGGGAAGGGGGCAGCTGTAAAAGGAGGTGAGATAAGGGGGGGGGGAGAGGGTTTGGGTGTGTGTGGGGGGGGAACATGGAGGCTGAACAGGTCCATGGAGAGAGAGAGGGGGAGGGTGCTGGGAAGGGGGCAGCTGTAAAAGGAGGTGATGTAAGGGGGGGAGAGGGTTTGGGTGTGGGTGTGTGTGTGGGGGGGGGGGGGGGCATGGAGGCTGAACAGGTCCATGGAGAGAGAGGGGGAGGGTGCTGGGAAGGGGGCAGCTGTAAAAGGAGGTGAGATAAGGGGGGGGAGAGGGTTTGAGTGTGTGGGGGGGGGGGGCATGGAGGCTGAACAGGTCCATGGAGAGAGAGAGGGGGAGGGTGCTGGGAAGGGGGCAGCTGTAAAAGGAGGTGAGATAAGGGGGGGAGAGGGTTTGAGTGTGTGTGTGTGTGGGGGGGGGGCATGGAGGCTGAATAGGTCCATGGAGAGAGAGGGGGAGGGTGCTGGGAAGGGGGCAGCTGTAAAAGGAGGTGAGATAAGGGGGGGGAGAGGGTTTGGGTGTGTGGGGGGGGGGACATGGAGGCTGAACAGGTCCATGGAGAGAGAGAGGGGGAGGGTGCTGGGAAGGGGGCAGCTGTAAAAGGAAGTGAGGTAAGGGGGGGAGAGGGTTTGAGTGTGTGGGGGGGGGGGACATGGAGGCTGAACAGGTCCATGGAGAGAGAGAGGGGGAGGGTGCTGGGAAGGGGGCAGCTGTAAAAGGAAGTGAGGTAAGGGGGGGGAGAGGGTTTGAGTGTGTGGGGGGGGGGGGGAACATGGAGGCTGAACAGGTCCATGGAGAGAGAGGGGGAGGGTGCTGGGAAGGGGGCAGCTGTAAAAGGAGGTGAGGTAAGGGGGGGGAGAGGGTTTGAGTGTGTGGGGGGGGGGGGACATGGAGGCTGAATAGGTCCATGGAGAGAGAGAGGGGGAGGGTGCTGGGAAGGGGGCAGCTGTAAAAGGAAGTGAGGTAAGGGGGGGAGAGGGTTTGGGTGTGTGGGGGGGGGGAACATGGAGGCTGAACAGGTCCATGGAGAGAGAGAGGGGGAGGGTGCTGGGAAGGGGGCAGCTGTAAAAGGAAATGAGGTAAGGGGGGGGAGAGGGTTTGGGTGTGTGGGGGGGGGGGGGAACATGGAGGCTGAACAGGTCCATGGAGAGAGAGGGGGAGGGTGCTGGGAAGGGGGCAGCTGTAAAAGGAAGTGAGGTAAGGGGGGGGAGAGGGTTTGGGTGTGTGGGGGGGGGGGGACATGGAGGCTGAACAGGTCCATGGAGAGAGAGGGGGAGGGTGCTGGGAAGGGGGCAGCTGTAAAAGGAAGTGAGGTAAGGGGGGGAGAGGGTTTGGTGTGGGTGTGTGCGTGGGGGGGGGGGGGGGGCATGGAGGCTGAACAGGTCCATGGAGAGAGAGAGGGGGAGGGTGCTGGGAAGGGGACAGCTGTAAAAGGAAGTGAGGTAAGGGGGGGAGAGGGTTTTGGGTGTGTGGGGGGGGGGGGGGACATGGAGGCTGAACAGGTCCATGGAGAGAGAGAGGGGGAGGGTGCTGGGAAGGGGGCAGCTGTAAAAGGAAGTGAGGTAAGGGGGGGGAGAGGGTTTGGGTGTGTGTGGGGGGGGGGGGGGAACATGGAGGCTGAACAGGTCCATGGAGAGAGAGAGGGGGAGGGTGCTGGGAAGGGGGCAGCTGTAAAAGGAAGTGAGATAAGGGGGGGGAGAGGGTTTGGTGTGTGGGGGGGGGGGGGGACATGGAGGCTGAATAGGTCCATGGAGAGAGAGAGGGGGAGGGTGCTGGGAAGGGGGCAGCTGTAAAAGGAGGTGAGGTAAGGGGGGGGAGAGGGTTTGGGTGTGTGTTGTGGGGGGGGGGGGGGGGGCATGGAGGCTGAACAGGTCCATGGAGAGAGAGAGGGGGAGGGTGCTGGAAGGGGGCAGCTGTAAAAGGAAGTGAGATAAGGGGGGGAGAGGGTTTGGGTGTGTGGGGGGGGGGGGGGAACATGGAGGCTGAATAGGTCCATGGAGAGAGAGAGGGGGAGGGTGCTGGGAAGGGGGCAGCTGTAAAAGGAGGTGAGATAAGGGGGGGGGAGAGGGTTTGAGTGTGTGTGGGGGGGGGGGGGGGGGCATGGAGGCTGAATAGGTCCATGGAGAGAGAGAGGGGGAGGGTGCTGGGAAGGGGGCAGCTGTAAAAGGAAGTGAGATAAGGGGGGGAGAGGGTTTGAGTGTGTGTGGGGGGGGGGAACATGGAGGCTGAACAGGTCCATGGAGAGAGAGGGGGAGGGTGCTGGGAAGGGGGCAGCTGTAAAAGGAAGTGAGGTAAGGGGGGGGAGAGGGTTTGAGTGTGTGGGGGGGGGGGGGGGAACATGGAGGCTGAATAGGTCCATGGAGAGAGAGGGGGAGGGTGCTGGGAAGGGGGCAGCTGTAAAAGGAAGTGAGGTAAGGGGGGGGAGAGGGTTTGAGTGTGTGGGGGGGGGGGGGGAACATGGAGGCTGAATAGGTCCATGGAGAGAGAGGGGGAGGGTGCTGGGAAGGGGGCAGCTGTAAAGGAAGTGAGGTAAGGGGGGGGAGAGGGCTTGAGTGTGTGGGGGGGGGGGAACATGGAGGCTGAATAGGTCCATGGAGAGAGAGAGGGGGAGGGTGCTGGGAAGGGGGCAGCTGTAAAAGGAAGTGAGGTAAGGGGGGGAGAGGGTTTGGGTGTGTGGGGGGGGGGGGGGGACATGGAGGCTGAACAGGTCCATGGAGAGAGAGAGGGGGAGGGTGCTGGGAAGGGGGCAGCTGTAAAAGGAAGTGAGGTAAGGGGGGGAGAGGGTTTGGGTGTGTGGGGGGGGGGGGGGGAACATGGAGGCTGAACAGGTACATGGAGAGAGAGAGAGGGGGAGGGTGCTGGGAAGGGGGCAGCTGTAAAAGGAGGTGAGATAAGGGGGGGGAGAGGGTTTGGGTGTGTGGGGGGGGGGAACATGGAGGCTGAACAGGTCCATGGAGAGAGAGAGGGGGAGGGTGCTGGGAAGGGGGCAGCTGTAAAAGGAAGTGAGGTAAGGGGGGGGAGAGGGTTTGGGTGTGTGTGGGGGGGGGGGAACATGGAGGCTGAATAGGTCCATGGAGAGAGAGGGGGAGGGTGCTGGGAAGGGGGCAGCTATAAAAGGAGGTGAGATAAGGGGGGGGAGAGGGTTTGGGTGTGTGGGGGGGGGGGGGAACATGGAGGCTGAACAGGTCCATGGAGAGAGAGAGGGGGAGGGTGCTGGGAAGGGGGCAGCTGTAAAAGGAAGTGAGATAAGGGGGGGGAGAGGGTTTGGGTGTGTGTGGGGGGGGAACATGGAGGCTGAATAGGTCCATGGAGAGAGAGGGGGAGGGTGCTGGGAAGGGGGCAGCTGTAAAAGGAAGTGAGATAAGGGGGGGGAGAGGGTTTGGGTGTGTGGGGGGGGGGGGGACATGGAGGCTGAATAGGTCCATGGAGAGAGAGGGGGAGGGTGCTGGGAAGGGGGCAGCTGTAAAAGGAGGTGAGATAAGGGGGGGAGAGGGTTTGGGTGTGTGTGTGTGGGGGGGGGGGGGCATGGAGGCTGAACAGGTCCATGGAGAGAGAGAGGGGGAGGGTGCTGGGAAGGGGGCAGCTGTAAAAGGAGGTGAGATAAGGGGGGGGAGAGGGTTTGGGTGTGGGTGTGTGTGTGTGGGGGGGGGGGCATGGAGGCTGAATAGGTCCATGGAGAGAGAGGGGGAGGGTGCTGGGAAGGGGCAGCTATAAAAGGAGGTGATGTAAGGGGGGGAGAGGATTTTGGGTGTATGGGGGGGGGGGGCATGGGAGCTTAATGGGTACATGGAGGGAGAGGGTGCTGGGAAGGGGACAGCTGTAAAAGGAAGTGAGGTAAGGGGGGGAGAGGGTTTTGGGTGTGTGTGTGGGGGGGGGGGGGCATGGAGGCTGAATAGGTCCATGGAGAGAGAGGGAGAGGGTGCTGGGAAGGGGACAGCTGTAAAAGGAAGTGAGGTAAGGGGGGGAGAGGGTTTTGGGTGTATGGGGGGGGGGGGCATGGAGGCTGAATAGGTCCATGGAGAGAGAGGGGGAGGGTGCTGGAAGGGGACAGCTGTAAAAGGAAGTGAGGTAAGGGGGGGAGAGGGTTTTGGGTGTATGGGGGGGGGGGCATGGGGGCTTAATGGGTCCATGGAGAGAGAGGGAGAGGGTGCTGGGAAGGGGGCAGCTGTAAAAGGAAGTGAGGTAAGGGGGGGAGAGGGTTTTGGGTGTATGGGGGGGGGGGCATGGGGCTTAATGGGTCCATGTAGAGGGAGGGGGGGGGGTTATTGGTAAGGGGGCAGCTGTAAAAGGATATGAGGTAAGGGGGGTACATGGAGATTGAATGGATCCATGGAGAGGGAGAGAGAGAGAGGGAGAGGGGCAGGGGGCAGCTGCAACAGGTAGCGAGGTAGAGGGGAGAGAGGATGCAGTACCGTACTGGACTTCCAGGTTATGATTTATTTTGATTGGGCTGAACGAAGTATGAGGTGAGCCGCCCGACCCTGAAAACCTGAGACTCCAACACAGAAAAACAGTCCGGGTGCGCTTGTGGCCCTCGTCGATAGCTGAGATGCCTGGAGGCCTGGGGAGGTCAGGGTACAGGGGGGAAAGTGTGGGGTTGGGGAAGGTGCAACAGGGAAATAATGAGGTGAGGGAGGTGAGAAAGGGGAAATGTTTGGGGCTAGGGGAGGAGTCATGTGGGAGATATGAGGCGAGGGAGGTGAAAATGGGGCCGGGGTCCCGGCCGGTAACGGCTCGAAAAGGGCGCAAGGGAGGGGGGATTTGGAAGAGGTTGAAGTTAAAATTCCAGGATTTCGAACGTCTATACAGTAATCTGTATAGATAACAATGTCTACCGGTATTCTGTGCGAAAATGTGCCTAGACAATGTGATCGATGTGAAACATCTAGAAATTGATATGTACATCAGTACCTTCAGTACTGCTTTAGTACCCTGATAAAAGTGTGACCTTGCCCGCAGATCAACCACAAGCAGTACAAACACCATGTACTCGTGTACCCGCGGGGCTTGACCACGTGGGGCCTGCCCGGGGGCTATTGCGGCTGGGCAGGAAATGCAGTTATTGGCATGGCCATGGGCTCCTGGTCCTACTCCTGGGTGGCGGGGGAGCAGTGGAATCAGACACAGGTGGGTGGGGTTAGGTTTAAGGGTTGGGGTCATAGGTTTTAGAGTGTAGGGTTAAGAATTTGGGGGTAAGGGTGAAGGGTTCCTGGTCCTACTCCTGTGTGGCATTGGAGCAGTGGAATCAGACGCAGGTGGGTGGGTTAAGGTTTTAGGGTTCAGGTGTTAGGGGTTAAGGTTAAGGGTTCCTGGTCCTACTCCTGTGTGGCATGGGAGCAGTGGAATCAGACGCAGGTGAGTGGGTTTAGGGCTCAGATTTTAGGGTTTAGGTTTTAGGGGTTAGGGTTAAGGGTTCCTGGTCCTACTTCTGGCTGGCTGGGGAGCAGTGGAATCAGACGCAGGTGGGTGGGTTTAGGGCTCAGGTTGCAGGGATTAGGTCTTAGGGTTCAGGATTTTTGGGTTAGGGTTAAGGGTTCCTGGTCCTACTTTTGGCTGGCGGGGGGGCAGTGGAATCAGACACAGGTGGGTGGGTTTAGGGCTCAGGTTTTAGGATTTTAGAGTGTAGGAAAAAGGATTTGGGGGTTAGGTTTCAGGTTTTTGAGTTTAGGGTTAAGGATTTGGGGGTAAGGATACAAGTTCCTGGTCCTGCTCCTGGAGTCCTGGGCGGCAGGGGAGCAGTGGAGTCAGCCGCAGATGGGTGGGTTAAGGGTTCAGGTTTTAGGAGTTTGGGTTTTAGAGTGTAGGGTTACGGGTTATACTCCTGGGTGGCTGGGGAGCGGTGGAGTCAGCTGCAGGTGGGTGGGTTCAGGGTTCAAGGGTTAGGATTCAGGGGGGGGGTTTTAAAGTGTAGAATTACGGGTGGAGGATTTAGTTAAGGGTTCATGGACCTACTCCTGGGTGGCTGGCGAGCAATTGAGCCAGCCGCAGGTGGATGGTTTTGGGGGGCAGGGGTTAGGGTTCAGGGTTTGGGGTTTTAGAGTGTAGGATTAGGGTGAAGGGTTTACGGTTCGGGAACCTACTCCTTGGTAGCCGGGGAGCAGTGGAATCAGCCGTAGGTGGGTGCAAGAATTTATACTTAAACCTCCCCCCCTTCCCCCCTCGACACTCAACCCCTGTCCCTCCTTCACACTTTAACCCCACTTGATCCTCCCTCTCTCCCCCCTTCAAACTCAACCCTGCCCGCCCCCCCCTCTGTTGCAGCTCCACCTCCATGAGCTAGGGCACAACTACCGCCTGGGCCATGCCAGCGCCTATGCAGATCCTGGACCGGGCGCCTCCAACCTTTTGCATCACGGTGACTGGTCGTGCGCCATGGGGTACTGCTGTGCACCCCGCTGCTTCAACCCGCCGCATGCATGGCAGGTGTGGAGTGTGAACCGGGGAGGTGCATGCATGGGCTCATGGCAGGTGTGTTGTGTGAACTGGAGGGGCACTGGTCGTGTGCCATGGAGTTCTGCTGCACCCCCTGCTGCTTCAACCCACTGCATGCATGGCAGGTGTGGAGTGTGAACCGGGGAGGTGCATGCATGGGCGCCTGGTATGCTGCTCTGGACAAAGGAGGAAATGTCGGATGCCGCCGCCGAGCCACCGAGGTGCACCGCACCACTCATGATAACGCACTCGCTGCTTCAACCCGCCACATGTATGGCATGTGTGGACTGTGGAGTGTGGCCTGTCTGCCTGCCTGGCTGGCTGTCTGACTGACCAACTGCCTAGTTGCCAAACTGCCAACTTGATTCACTGTCTGGTCTGTTGCAGATGGGATGGAAGACTGCCGCTGTACAGCTGAGCGGGGACACCCTGATGGTCGGGTCGCCGATAAGTGTGGAGCTGCCTTCACAGCAGGTATGAACAGATAGGCAGAATAATAGAAATAGCTTCTGCGACCGTGGTAGTGAACTAGATGCAGCCAAGATTTTTCTCTTGCTGGGACTTAACAAGGTGTGAGACCGGCCGCCCAACCCTAAAACCTGAGACGAGAAACAAAAAATAGCCCGGGTACGCATGTCGCCCTCGTCGCCAAGCTGCCCTCCCCCCCACATCTCCTCCCATCTTCTTCCCCTGCCCTCCGTATGCTGTCCAGGCATCAGCCACGGCCGCTTTCGTGACTGTGGTAGTGAACCCGGTGTCACCTAGCTGCCCCCCTCCCCATCTCATCTCCCCTTACCCCCCATCTTCTACCCCTGCCCCCTGCTTTCCGTCCAGGCATCAGCCACGGCCGCATTCGCAACGGTGCTCGTGGACTGGGTATGGCCCAAGTACACCTTGTTCCTTAGCTACCGCCTGACTGCTGCCGGAGTGGATGAGACGATGCCTGGCTATATCGATGGCTTGCTTATGCACGCGTATAATGGCACAATACAGGTAACTCAACGTTTTCAAAAGCCTGAGCCCTAAATCCTTAACCCGATACCCTGAACCCTCATCCCCAAGATGGCTGTAGACGGGTTCAATAAGAGGATGCCTGGCTATATTGATGACATGCTTTTGCATGCGTATGTGTATAACGGCACAATACAGGGAGTTCAATGTTTTAGAAAACCCTAAAGTGTGAACTCTTTAGGACTCTAAACCCTAAACTTAAACCGAAGACAGCTGTCCATGAGACCGTTTCGTCTGTACTGATGGGCTGCTCGTGCATGAGTTCAATGGCATGGCTCAGGAGGTGCTTCAATGGCCATGTTTAAACCCTGGGTTTGAAACCCTGAACACTGGACTATGAAGCGAAAGCCCTACGCCCTGGAGTCTAAACCCAATCCAAAGCCCCAAATTCGTTACCTTTAGCCCTGTACTCTAAACCCCGAACTCGTCACCCTAAGCCCTGAACTTTTAAACCTCAACCACAAACTCTCTACCCTTAGCTCTAAACCCTCAAACAACGGGTACCTGGCTCCATCGCCAGATGACTGCTGGCCTGGACTAGGCCATTCTGGGCTACATCGAGGGCCTGCATTTGTACACCACGGCACTATCCAAACATATTCGTTTTCAATCGCAAAGCATTATACTTAAAGCATACGAAATACCTGAATTCCAGACCAGAGAATCTTCAGCTGTGTAAAAAGCCTTAAATCTGACAGCCTGAACCATGAACCCTGACAGTCTGAACCCTCAACCCTTAACCCTGGCAAGCTTAACCCTTAGCTATAAAAGCCTGAAACCTCAGCTCTGACAGACTGAACCCTCAGCTCTAACATCCCGAACCCTCAGTTCTAACACCCTGAACCCTCAACTCTGACAGCCTGAACCCTCAGATCTAACAGCCTGAGCCCTAAGGTATAACAGCCTGAACCCTCATATCTAAGAGCCTGAACCCTCATCTTTAACAGCCTGAACCCTCAGATCTAACAGCCTGAACCCTCATATCTAACAGCATGAACCCTCATCTCTAACAGCCTGAACCCTCATCTCTAGCAGCCTGAACCCTCATCTCTAACAGCCTGAACCCTCAGCTCTGACAGCCTAAACCCTCAGTTCTGAAAGCCTGAACCCTCATCTTTAACAGCCTGAACCCTCATATCTAACAGCCTGAACCCTCAGTTCTAACAGCCTGAAACCTGACAGACTGAACCCTGACAGACTGAACCCTAAACCCTGTGCAGAGCGACTACTCAGATACAGTACTGCTGGGCATGCTTCCGAGGGCTGCTGCAGCTGGCACCACCAGGCTCACGGACTGGCTGTATGGCGGCGGCCTCGTCGTGACATTGCTGTCTGCTGGTGCGTCATTCATACCTGTGTTAATACCTGTGTCCATACATTTTCCCACACCATGATGTGTTCGCTTGTTTTTTGTTTGCTGACCGAACGGCTGTTTGGCGGTGGCCGCATCGTGGTACTGCTGTCTGGCGGTGCGTGGTTCATACCTGATTGGTGCACTGCTGCCTGCTGGTGCGAGATTCATGCCTTTGTCGATGCCATAAGGGTTGTTCAGTTGTTGTAAGCTTTATTTCTTCTGACCGGCTTGATCTAGTGTGGCGGCGGCTTCGTCGAGGCATTGCTGCCCGCTGGTGGGTGATTCATACATGTTTGTACCTTGGTCCATACCAGAGGGATTGTTGCATGCTTTATGTTTGCTGACCGGCTTGATCTTGATTGTTGGCGGCCTCGTCGAGGCATTCCTGCCCGCTGGTGGGTGATTCATACCTTGTTCCATACTAGAGGGATTTTTTGACCGACGGATGCTCTTGTGTGGTGGCCTGGTGTCAGCGCTGCTGCCTGCAGGTGATTGGTTCACACTTATGTTCACACTAATGCAGTACATTTTTATTTGTATGGATTCATTTCTGCTCATCTGCAATTTTGAACGCTGTGCTCAGTTATGCTGCCAGGCAGCTAAAATCCTGCCGCAGCTCTGTCACTCTGCCATCACTTCATCACTCGGTCACTCTGCTGTTATACTGCCATCACTCTGTCACGCTTCTGACACTCGGCCACTCTGTCCTCTCTCGGTCACTGTACTGCCACATTTTCACTCGTTTGTCACATTGCTGTCACCCTGCTGTCACTTGGTCACCTGAGTGTCACTCTGCTGTGACTTGATCACTCTGCTGGCATGCTGCTGTCAAGCTGTCAGCCACGCCTAACGGAAAAGCCAACCTCGACTCCCCTCCCCTCCCCTTGCACAGACGACGACTTTGCATCCTTCTCAGTCTGCCGCCCGTCGGCCGCCGCCGCCGCCGAGAACACCCAAGCAGCGTGTGTCGACGGCATCGACAACGACTGTAACGGCCTCACTGACGGGGAGGACCCCGGCTGCGCTCCCTTCTCCCAGGCGCAGGTGGTCCAAGCCCCAAACCCCCTGCCCCCACCCATGGCCGCCCGCGTACCACCTCAACCGACGCCCTTACCGCCTATTCCCGTCCCGCCCCCGCCAGCGCCGGCGCCACCTGCCCCCGGCCCCTCGCCACCGTCACCCCCTCCCGGCCCGCCTTTGCCCCGCCTTCCTCCCCCTTCGCCACCCACCCCGCCCTTGCCCCCGTCTCCACCACTGCCCCGGCCATCCCCCCCACAGCCTCCCTTTCCACCTCTGAGACCAACCTCGCCCCCCTCGCCAAAACCTCCCCGTCCCTCTCCCCCTCTTCCCCCCTCTCCCCCGCCCCCCCCCCCCCCCCGTCCCTCTCCTCCTCAGCCCCCTTCTCCCCGACCCCCCCCGTCCCTCTCCCCCTCAGCCCCCTTCTCCCCCGCCCCCCCCCCCGTCCCTCTCCCCCTCAGCCCCCTTTTCCCCCGCCCCCCCCCGTCCCTCTCCCCCTCGGCCCCCGTCTCCCCCGCCCCCCCCCGACCCCCTCCCCCTGTTCCACCCTCTCCCCCTCCCTCTCCCCCTCCTCCTCCTTCCCCCAGCCCTCCTCCGCCTTCTCCCCCTCCTCCTCCTTCTCCCAGCCCTCCTCCGCCTTCTCCCCCCCTTCCTCCTTCTCCCCGCCCGCCTCTCCCCTCCCCACCTCTACCACCCTCCCCACCACTCCCACCACTTCATCCACCCTCCCCTCCTCCCTCGCCTCCCCCCTCCCCGTCGCCTCCCATTCCACCACATTTGCCCCCTTCTCCGCCCCCCGCTTCCCCCACCCCCTTCGCCTCCCCCCCGTCCTCCTTCCCCCCCTCCCCGACCTCCACCCTATCCCTCCCCCCCCTCCTAGCCCTCCCTCTCCCTCTCCCCCTCCTAGTCCTCCCCACCCTCCTCTTATCCCTCCTTCGCCCCTCCCTCCTCCTAGCCCACCCTTTCCACCTCATCTCCCCCCCTCTCCCTCGCCCCCCCCTCAGGCCTCCCTCCCCCCCCTCCAGTCCCTCCCCCCACTCCCTCTCCCCCTCCCAGCCCGCCTTTCCCTCCTCCCCGACCCCCCCTCTCCCTCTCCTCCTCCCCCCCCATCCCTCCCCATCTGCCCCCCCTCCCAGTCCCCTTTCTCCCCCTTCTCCCCCTCCTCTTCCTCCCTACCCTCCTCACGCGCCATTAACTCCCCCATCATCACCCTCCAAGCCCGATAGCCCCTCTGCTCGCCCTCCTCGGCCTTGGAGGAACTGGCCGCCCCCAAACTTTATTGAGGAGCTCCCACCTCATTAAGTTAAATGAATCGAATGTAACCAAGGAGGACACGCAGAGAATTGCAACGAACATCTCTCAAATGGCAGTTTATCACACTTTCAAAGTGTGTTCTCACTTTCATAACTCTTTCACTCTTGGGGCTCTGTGTTTGCCTGGCTACTAGCAAGGCATCCGCCTGCATGCTTGGATAGTAGGTTATACAAACCGAAATAAAGCGAATTGTGGAAGTTGCTCGTTCCCAGCGGTTCAAGATGGCGGACGTGTCGTCAGGCAGCAGTCACAAATCGCGAGTGGTGTGGCAACACTCCCAGTGCAGTATCTCTCTCTGATCCGTGGGTATTACACAGGCTGTTACTGCATGGCCCAGTGGTGTAACGTCATTGACACAGGCTGTTGCTGCTTTGAGGTGGCTTTTCACGCATTAGTTCATGTTTCCAATGCGCGGGGTGGGGGGTGGCTGGGGTGAGGCTTCGAGATTCTGCAGATCGCTAACTAAATAGCTAGTAGACTATTTTATTTAGGTTTAGGATCCGCACATTTGTTTTGAAATCTCCAGGCTTTGTCTTCCTCTCAATTCTGGGTTTAGGGTTTAGGGTTTAGGCTCTGAATCGCTATGTCTTCCTCTCAATTCTAACTATCTTGATATTCATTTACCAATGTCTTCAATAGGGTTTATAACAAAACCTGAGTTGTACGCGTTTTGAGGGCTGTGCGCCTTCCGGTTATTCCATCCACAAAAATCCCCCACATACACCTCCCAGCCACAACAAGCATGGCCCGACGGGAATGCACTTAAGCACTGAAATTTTTAGCCTCCCAGGCACGCCCACTCCAGTAGGTCGTACTTAGCTGACGTATCTTATTCAATATTTACGGATTTTACGCCCCATTGATGACGAATTGGAGGGCTGGGAAGACAGCAGCGGAGAAGAGGGGCAACAAGAAAGATGCTGTAAATTTAAGGCAGTCAGATTCCTCGTTGTCATGATGTATGAACGCACCACCCCTAAATGACTGATTATCCAATTTTCTCTTGCATTCCATACTTAAGTCATTGGTATGAATTCAGCCGGATATGTGTGTTCAAGGCCACGACCGACACCATCCCTCTTGGACTTGTGGAAAGTTCACAGTTATTGTGAAGTTTTTACAGCCCAACGGGGCATCACATTTGATGCACGGGACTTGTGCCCGTAAACCGGTACAGGCACTAAATACGATAGGACAGGGAGCGAAAACCAGTGACCCCCCTGGGCACGCAACCTACACACAACCACCGAGCAGTAGCGTGGAAATGAACCCCATAGTGCAGAAGATTAGCCCAAGCCATAAAACATGACGTGGGTGCAAAAGGGCAATAGCAGTACGACCTCTCATGAGCAGATCTGCCCCCCACCAGATCCTGACACAACAGCATATTTCGAATACAAATCAAAACTAAGTAAATCCAACTTAAAAAGTATTATATGTTAAGCTGCAGCAGTAGCAGAAGCATTAGGAGTTAAAGCAGTAGCATCGGCAGTAACATCAAACAACAGATGCCGCCTCAGCAGTGGTAGTTTCGTCGGTGGCCTCAGCCTCCGAGATTGCGAACCGGAACTTGATTGAGGCGCTGGCAACTGCTCCAGCCTCCTGACGCTTATGCCTGCTTGCGTCGGACGGGAGATTCGGCTCTTGGGGAGGTACCGGCAGAATCGTAGTGCCGGCAGCAGTACCTTCTGATGGCTTCCAGCGGTACGGCCACCACATGATCTGGGGATTCAAGTTCAAATTTTCAGGAGTATGTCCATATTCAGGTTAATGGTTGAGAGTTTCAGATTTCGGGAATTCTAAATTTTAGGTTTCAGGTTACAGGTTTCAGACTTTAGGAACCAGGTTTCAAATTTCAGGTTTTCACTGAGCTCCAAAAAAGCTAGGCATAAGTGCACGATGGCATGCAAGCCACATTAGATATAAATGGAATGTGGACCAAAACAGCCTATCACGGGGCAACAAACCAACCATTACATAATAAAAAAGCCCCAGGCCCATAGCAAGAGATAAATAAATACGTAAAAAGAAGAGAGGAGAAGGCAGGGGGTAAAGAAGGCAGGGGTGTAGGCATGAGGGGTGAACAAGGTATGGAGGTATGAGGAGTGAACGCAGGTATGGAGGTGTGAACAAGGGCATGAGGAGTGAGCGCAGGTATGGAGGTGTGAACAAGGGCATGAGGAGTGAACGCAAGCACGGAGATTGACCAAAGGCATTAGGTTTGTAAATATACAGTCATGCGACAGGTATGAGCAAAGGCAACAGGCGTGAACATAGGTATGGAGGTGTGAACAAAGACATGAGGTGTGAACAAGGGAAGGAACCAGGAGGTGCAAGCAAATGCAGGTGTTATGATTGATGACATGAACAAAAGCATACGGAATGAACGGAAATATGGAGGTGTGAGCGAAGGCAAGAGGTGGAACAACCATGTAAGGTGTGAATGAAGATATGAGGTGTGAATAAAGAAAGTGTGTGAACATATATATGTGTGAAAATGCATGTGTTCTGGTGGAAGGCAGGGGTCATGAAAACTTGCAAGAAGAGCGAATGCAAGCAACGAGTATGATTGCCGCCCACTTGATGGGGAGGGAGGAAGGGGGGGAGAGAGATGGAGAACCAACTGCCCTTGGTTCGTCAGTCATGTGCAACCGAATTACCCTACCTTACAAAGTTGCACGAGGGCTGGTGTTAGGCCTGCGTGTTATGGGGGATCTTCCCAACCTCTTTCCTTCCTCTGGGCTGGGCAAGTTTGTCTCTTTTCCGGCTGGGAGACCCACATTATGGACTGGTGGAAACCCTGAATACCCCCCCTCAAAACCCTGAATACCCCCCCTCAAAACCCTGAATACCCCCCTCAAAACCCTGAATACCCCCCCTCAAAACCCTGAATACCCCCCCTCAAACCCTGAATACCCCCCCTCAAAACCCTGAATATCCCCCCTCAAAACCCTGAATACCCCCCTCAAAACCCTGAATACCCCCCCTCAAAACCCTGAATACCCCCCCCCTCAAACCCTGAATACCCCCCCTCAAAACCCTGAATACCCCCCTCAAAACCCTGAATACCCCCCTTCAAAACCCTGAATACCCCCCCTCAAAACCCTGAATACCCCCCCTCAAAACCTTGTATACCCCCCCTCAAAACCCTGAATACCCCCCTCAAAACCCTGAATACCCCCCCCTCAAAACCCTGTATACCCCCCCTCAAAACCCTGAATACCCCCCCTCAAAACCCTGAATACCCCCCCTCAAAACCCTGAATACCCCCCCTCAAAACCCTGAATACCCACCCTCAAAAACCTTAATACCCCCCCTCAAAACCCTGAATACCCCCCCTCAAAACCCTGTATACCCCCCCTCAAAACCCTGAATACCCCCCCTCAAACCCTGAATACCCCCCCTCAAAACCCTGAATACCCCCCCCCCCCCCCCCCCCTCAGAACCCTGAATACCCCCCTCAAAACCCTGTATACCCCCCTCAAAACCCTGAATACCCCCCCCTCAAAACCCTGAATACCCCCCCTCAAACCCTGTATACCCCCCCCCCTCAAAACCCTGAATACCCCCCCTCAAAACCCTGAATACCCCCCCTCAAACCCTGAATACCCCCCCTCAAAAGCCTGAATATCCCCCCTCAAAACCATGTATACCCCCCCTCAAAACCCTGAATATCCCCCTCAAAACCCTGTATACCCCCCCCCCCCCTCAAAACCCTGAATACCCCCCCCTCAAAACCCTGTATACCCCCTCTCAAAACCCTGAATACCCCCCCTCAAAACCCTGAATATCCCCCCTCAAAACCCTGTATACCCCCCCTCAAAACCCTGAATACCCCCCCTCAAAACCCTGAATACCCCCCCCCTCAAAACCCTGTATACCCACCCTCAAAAGCCTTAATACCCCCCCTCAAAACCCTGAATATCCCCCCTCAAAACCCTGTATACCACCCTTCAAAACCCTGTATACCCCCCCTCAAAACCCTGAATACCACCCCTCAAAACCCTGAATATCCCCCCTCAAAACCCTGTATACCCCCCCTCAAAAGCCTGAATACCCCCCTTCAAAACCCTGTATACCCCCCCTCAAAACCCTGAATACCCCCCCCCCCCTCAAAACCCTGTATACCCCCCCCTCAAAACCCTGAATACCCCCCCTCAAAACCCTGAATACCCCCCCTCAAAACCCTGAATACCCCCCCTCAAAACCCTGAATACCCCCCCTCAAAACCCTGTATACCCCCCCCTCAAAACCCTGAATACCCCCCCTCAAAACCCTGAATACCCCCCTTTAAAACCCTGAATACCCCCCCTCAAAACCCTGAATACCCCCCCTCAAAACCCTGTATACCCCCCCTCAAAACCCTGAATACCCCCCCTCAAAACCCTGAATACCCCCCTCAAAACCCTGAATACCCCCCCCTCAAAACCCTGAATACCATCCCTCAAAACCCTGAATACCCCCCCTCAAAACCCTGAATACCCCCCTTCAAAACCCTGAATACCCCCCCTCAAAACCCTGAATACCCCCCTCAAAACCCTGTATACCCCCCCTCAAAACCCTGAATACCCCCCCTCAAAACCCTGAATACCCCCCCCCTCAAAACCCTGAATACCCCCCCTCAAAACCCTGAATACCCCCCCTCAAAACCCTGTATACCCCCCCTCAAAACCCTGAATACCCCCCCTCAAAACCCTGAATACCCCCCCTCAAAACCCTGAATACCCCCCCTCAAAACCCTGTATACCCCCCTCAAAACCCTGAATACCCCCCTTTAAAACCCTGAATACCCCCCTTTAAAACCCTGTATACCCCCCCTCAAAACCCTGTATATCCCCCTCAACACTGCTTACATAGTTGGTGCCCCACACATTGTTGAAGAGGTTGAATGCGATACCACCGTCCATGTTCGGCTTCACGTCGTTGTTGGGGAGCGCAGACATGGGAGAGCCCGCACAGACCAGGGCCGCATCAAAGCTGAACAGGGACAGCTGCCTGCACACACAAGGATTTAAATTCGAACTTGAATTTATGAGCATGCGTGGTGATGTGCGGCATAGCAGGCACTGCCCGCTGCTCGTTTGGATTTAAAATTGGTTTGAATTTGTGGACGCAGTGTGCTGATGAGCGGCAAAGTTGGCACTGCCTGCTGCTCGTTTGAATTTGAATATGGAATTGAACTTGCAGACGCAGTGTGCTAATGAGCGGGAAATTGGCACTGCCTGTTGCTCGTTTGAATTTGAATATGGACTTGAACTTTCGGACGCAGGGTGCCGAAGAGTATCCAGGCAGTCACAGCCCGCTGCAAGTTTAATTTTGAATGCGAATTTGAACGTGTGCACATAGGGTGCTGATGAGGAGCATGGCAGATTGGCAGGCATGCGTTCAAATGGGGTGTCCGTCACCTCGTAGCTTTGTCCGTCACAACAGCCTAAATTGGAACGGTGTTTCTTTTTTCGTGACTCAGCTACATGTCAGCTACACTCCGGCTGCTAGCCGGAGGCCCCATTCGTGGCCAGCCTTGCTGCTTTGACCAACAGCTATAGGTCCAGATTTTGTCCCGATCGGACCTTTGGCAGCCGCTGGGCGGCCTCCCTACTTTGGACTTGTAGCGGGAAAATGAACAATACATTGGATTCCTTTCTTCACAGATATATACCCCCCCCCCCCTTGATTTTTATCCATGCACCCATGCACTGATGAGGCTAAGCATCCATACATCGTTCATTCCTACTCGCCATGGTAACACAATCCGGCTGAACCTGTGCCGTATTGAGCCGTATCATGCCGTATCGTGCCGTATCATGCCGTATCGTGCTACCATGTTCATTACCTCTCGCCCTACCTGCACTTCGGAGCCACCCTAAACCCTTACTCTAAACCCTTAACCCATACCCTAAACCTTAAGCCCTTACCCTAAACCTTGAGCCCTACCTGCACTTCGGAGCCACCTCGCCTCCGCCGCCGTCACCTCCCCTGCGCGCGTCACAGCCGTCGCAACCAAAGCTCCTCACCCTGACCGCCTCCGCCTGCACCCGGTATGGAAATACGGTACGGTCAAACTGTACGTGAAGGCCGAAATGGCCGGAGTGCCGGACATGTAAGCCAATGGCCGGAGTGCCGGACATGTAAGCCAATGGCCGGAGTGCCGGACATGTAAGCCAATGGCCGGAGTGCCGGACATGTAAGCCAATGGCCGGAGTGCCGGACATGTAAGCCAATGGCCGGAGTGCCGGACATGTAAGCCAATGGCCGGAGTGCCGGACATGTAAGCCAATGGCCGGAGTGCCGGACATGCAAGCCAATGGCCGGAGTGCCGGACATGTAAGCCAATGGCCGGAGTGCCGGACATGTAAGCCAATGGCCGGAGTGCCGGACATGTAAGCCAATGGCCGGAGTGCCGGACATGTAAGCCAATGGCCGGAGTGCCGGACATGTAAGCCAATGGCCGGAGTGCCGGACATGTAAGCCAATGGCCGGAGTGCCGGACATGTAAGCCAATGGCCGGAGTGCCGGACATGTAAGCCAATGGCCGGAGTGCCGGACATGTAAGCCAATGGCCGGCAGGGTGTATCAACATGGTACGATGTTGTTAAACGGTGCAATGCGATACGGTGAACGGTACGGGATTGTAACCCAAACGGTCGTACTGGGTGACCCTACCTGAACCGCATGCATGGACTGGCTACCGTTCAGCACCGCCTCCGACGGGCCGATCCAGACGCCCAGCTTCTTGAGCCGCCACGAGTGCTTTGCCACCGAGGCCTCGCCCGGGCGGAACCGGACCCAGAGCGCCTCGGGGAGCCGCGTGGGCCGCTTGTCGAGCAGCACGACGTCCAGGCGGATGGCGGACGGGCCGGACAGCTCACGGACGCGGTCGTGACGGAGGAGAGAATCGGATTCCCGGCTGCCGCCGCCGGGGCCTGAACTCTTTGCACCTGCGTCAGTGGTTGTTGGTGTAGCGAATTCAAAGCACTGCCCCCAAAGCGTCTTTTTTCTTCTGGGCCAGGCAGAGCAAGAGCCCGGGAGGACACCAGCATGGAGATCTGGTACGAGTAGGACTACCAGACACAAATGGAGATCTGGTACGACTAGACACAAACGTAGGACTCCCAGACACAAATGAAACATGTCGTCTCCTACTCCTACTCACAAAATAAAAAAATGACAGGCAAATATCAGGTCTAGCTAGCCCTCGGGAGATCCTAGACCCCTTGTAACATGTGACCCTGTATGAAACACCAAAAAGCGCCAGCACCTGCGCCTATGCCAGTGCCTGCACCTACGCCAGCACCTGCGCCTATGCCAGTGCCTGCACCTACGCCAGCACCTGCACCTACGCCAGCACCTGCGCCTATGCCAGTGCTTGCACCTACGCCAGCACCTGCGCCTATGCCAGTGCTTGCCGCTACGCCAGCACCTGCGCCTATGCCAGTGCTTGCAGCTACGCCAGCACCTGCGCCTATGCCAGTGCCTGCACCTACGCCAGCACCTGCGCCTATGCCAGTGCTTGCAGCTACGCCAGCACCTGCGCCTATGCCAGTGCTTGCAGCTACGCCAGCACCTGCACCTATGCCAGTGCTTGCACCTACGCCAGCACCTGCACCTTCGCTAGTGCCTGCACCTACGCCAGCACCTGCGCCTATGCCAGTGCTTGCAGCTACACCAGCACCTGCGCCTATGCCAGTGCTTGCAGCTACGCCAGCACCTGCACCTTCGCTAGTGCCTGCACCTACGCCAGCACCTGCGCCTATGCCAGTGCCTGCACCTACGCCAGCACCTGCGCCTATGCCAGTGCTTGCCGCTACGCCAGCACCTGCGCCTATGCCAGTGCCTGCACCTATGCCAGCACCTGCACCTTCGCTAGTGCCTGCACCTACGCCAGCACCTGCGCCTATGCCAGTGCTTGCAGCTACGCCAGCACCTGCGCCTATGCCAGTGCCTGCACCTACGCCAGCACCTGCACCTTCGCTAGTGCCTGCACCTACGCCAGCACCTGCGCCTATGCCAGTGCTTGCAGCTACGCCAGCACCTGCGCCTATGCCAGTGCCTGCACCTACGCCAGCACCTGCGCCTATGCCAGTGCCTGCACCTACGCCAGCACCTGCGCCTATGCCAGTGCTTGCAGCTACGCCAGCACCTGCGCCTATGCCAGTGCCTGCACCTACGCCAGCACCTGCGCCTATGCCAGTGCCTGCACCTACGCCAGCACCTGCGCCTATGCCAGTGCTTGCAGCTACGCCAGCACCTGCGCCTATGCCAGTGCTTGCAGCTACGCCAGCACCTGCGCCTATGCCAGTGCTTGCACCTACGCCAGCACCTGCGCCTATGCCAGTGCTTGCACCTACGCCAGCACCTGCGCCTATGCCAGTGCCTGCACCTACGCCAGCACCTGCGCCTATGCCAGTGCCTGCAGCTACGCCAGCACCTGCGCCTATGCCAGTGCTTGCACCTACGCCAGCACCTGCGCCTATGCCAGTGCTTGCACCTACGCCAGCACCTGCGCCTATGCCAGTGCTTGCACCTACGCCAGCACCTGCGCCTATGCCAGTGCCTGCACCTACGCCAGCACCTGCGCCTATGCCAGTGCCTGCAGCTACGCCAGCACCTGCGCCTATGCCAGTGCTTGCACCTACGCCAGCACCTGCGCCTATGCCAGTGCTTGCACCTACGCCAGCACCTGCGCCTATGCCAGTGCTTGCACCTACGCCAGCACCTGCGCCTATGCCAGTGCTTGCACCTACGCCAGCACCTGCGCCTATGCCAGTGCTTGCACCTACGCCAGCACCTGCGCCTATGCCAGTGCTTGCACCTACGCCAGCACCTGCGCCTATGCCAGTGCTTGCACCTACGCCAGCACCTGCACCTTCGCTAGTGCCTGCACCTACGCCAGCACCTGCGCCTATGCCAGTGCTTGCAGCTACGCCAGCACCTGCGCCTATGCCAGTGCTTGCAGCTACGCCAGCACATGCGCCTATGCCAGTGCTTGCACCTACGTCAGCACCTGCGCCTATGCCAGTGCTTGCAGCTACGCCAGCACATGCGCCTATGCCAGTGCTTGCACCTACGCCATCACTTGCACCTTCTCTAGGGCCTGCACCTACGCCAGCACCTACACCTTCGCTAGTGCCAGCACCTGCACCTTTGCCAGTGCCTGCACCTGCACTAGTGCCTACACATACGCCAGTGCCTGTAACTGCCCATGAACACTGGTCCAGATAATTCAGGTGCAGGCACCTGTGTACACGCCAGTGCCTGAACCTTCGCCTGTGCCAGTGCCTGCACCTGAATTATCTGGACCATTTTTCTTGTTTGGCAATGCGGCCTCCTTCAGCTGCAGCGGCCTGCGGCCGCCAAGGGCCCGATTAGGTCCGATCAAACCTGATCTGGACTATGAATGGTGGCCAAAGCAGCATGGCTGGCCACAACCGGAGCCTCCGGCTGGATGCTGGAAGGTAGCTGACATGTAGCTGAGTCATTAAGAGAAAAACACTGATTCGGACCAATTCCTCCTCCAGTTTCTGCGCCCGCTCCGGTGCCTCCACCCCCCCCGCACCTTCTGCACCTGGCCTACCCCTCCTCCACGACGGGCTGCTGCCGCTGACCTCCCCACTCAAGGCATCGGCAGGGAACGTGTATGTGAGCCAGACCGAGGCTGGAGCGCCGGCCAGCTCGCGCGCCCAGGGCTCAAATTCGAATTCAAGGTGCAGTTTGGTCTGCGACTGTGACGGTTGGCTGAATGGCTGCGACTGCTGGTCAGACTGAGACTGAGCCTCTTGGTGCCCTCTCTCCACGTAAACACTTTTCAGCGCTCCCTGAAGATTTGTAGGTTGAGGGTTCAGTGATTGGGTTGACGTTCGAGGATTCGGTTCAGGGTTTGAGTTGAGGTTTGGGGTTTGGGGAGGGGGGGGGGGGGGGGGGGGGGTATGGTTAAGGGTCGAGGTTAAGGGTTTGGGGTTTGAAATTTATGGTGAAGGGGTTGGGTTGAGGTTTGGGGGGGGCGTTGGGGGTGGGGGGGTATGGTTAAGGGTCTGGGTTGAGGGTTAAGGGTCGAGGGTTAAGGATTTGGGGTTGAGGGTTTATGATGAAGAGTTTGGGCCTTTGAGGTCAAGGGTTAAGGGGTTACGGGTGTGGGGATCAGGTTACAAATAAATGCTTCTCAAATCTTCCATGCATTCTGTGGTTCCAATTTCCAGAGCTGTTTCAGTGCCGTCTTTATTGCAACAAATAAAAAGGGATGCGAACGAGGGGGGGGAGGGGCACAAATCGTCCCCCCCCCCCCCCTCCACAAAAAGGGATGCGAACGAGGGGGGGGAGGGGCAAAAATCGTCCCCCCCCCCCCTCCACAAAAAGGGATGCGAACGAGGGGGGGGAGGGGCAAAAATCGTCTACCCCCCCCCATCCACAATAAAATATGTATCGACCCCTGTAGTGGTGCCCAGGTCGAAAAAGGGACGTGCGATGCAGATGTTAATATTGAAAGGGTTACATAAACTGCAGACAACCCACCCACCCGCGCGCCTCTGTATCCCAGCCAGACCGTAATTCCGCAGAAAACAGCATACCGTAGTTACATCAGGGGTACATGGGGGGTCTAATCTTATAAGCAGATCAGTGCGCTTCTCATGGTATCCATTGACCTGGCGGGTTATCAAATGTAGAACGTACAATAAAAACAAAAATGATGTATGGGACCCAGCCCGGGGTCAATTGTGTATCGTCCTGCAAGCCTGCCTACTTAAACTCGCTGTAGATCAAACTGCTGTGCCGTGAAAACTTCAATTACATGAGGCTGGGGTGCGCAAAGTCTATCCCATCTTATGGTTCATCCCTGAATGGGATGGAAATAAATAAATAAATAAATAAATCACAGTATTTCAGGTACGTGTGTCTGCGGAGCTGCCCCCTGTCTCCCCATGCAAATAGAGCATGCCAAGGTGGCATGCAACTATGTCTGGCATGCCATGCCATGACATCATTGCATGTTGAAAACATATTATGATGCAATAGATATCACGTGGGACGTGTGAGGAACGCAGCGGTGTAGTTGTATTCTCAATCTGATGTCCAGAAAAAAGGTTAACGCATTTTTCTATAATTGTCATTTTGGGGCGACCACCCGCCTACCCCCCACCCTCTGGGCCAAAAACAATTTGAAAACCATATCTGAAAAGCTCTTGTCAACCTCTCTAAATTCGGAGGATGGGGAATACCATTTTGCTTTTTACCCCATCCCGGATGCGAAGGGGGGGGAATAAGTGAGAAAGCTTCACCTCACATGCCATGGCGCACGGGAGTTCAAGGAGCATCACAGCTTTCGGCATGCCTTAACATCAGTGTCTATTTTTCTGGCTAGAATTCCACGATTGGGACCTCACTCAGACTGGCCTACGACTGGCGCTCAAGACAGCATGACGGACAACACCTGGGGCCTCTGGCCAGAGGCCCCAGGTGTAGAGTGTACCTGACATGCAGCTGAGTCACCAAAAAGAAACACAGTTCTATACATCAGCTTAGAGGTTCTTCAATTACCCAAGAAATTGCATTCAAGGAATGCAGAAAGTCAAATAGATATTGGGGATGCGAAAAGAGGAAAATATAGCAATAAAGCGATACCTCACATGGTGCAAGAAAGTAAGCGGAATATCACAGCTTTTCACCTGCTGCAACTTCCCCTCAAGATCTTACGGAGTGCCCTAGGGATCTTACGCAGTGCCCTAGGGATCTTACAGAGTGCCCTAGGGATCTTATGGAGTGCCCAAGGGATCTTACGGAGTGCCCTAGGGATCTTACGGAGTGCCCTAGGGATCTTATGGAGTGCCCAAGGGATCTTACGGAGTGCCCTAGGGATCTTACGGAGTGCCCTAGGGATCTTATGGAGTGCCCTAGGGATCTTATGGAGTGCCCAAGGGATCTTACGGAGTGCCCTAGGGATCTTATGGAGTGCCCTAGGGATCTTATGGAGTGCCCAAGGGATCTTACGGAGTGCCCTAGGGATCTTATGGAGTGCCCTAGGGATCTTATGGAGTGCCCAAGGGATCTTACGGAGTGCCCTAGGGATCTTACGGAGTGCCCTAGGGATCTTATGGAGTGCCCTAGGGATCTTACGGAGTGCCCTAGGGATCTTATGGAGTGCCCTAGGGATCTTATGGAGTGCCCTAGGGATCTTATGGAGTGCCCAAGGGATCTTATGGAGTGCCCTAGGGATCTTATGGAGTGCCCTAGGGATCTTATGGAGTGCCCTAGGGATCTTACGGAGTGCCCTAGGGATCTTACGGAGTGCCCTAGGGATCTTATGGAGTGCCCTAGGGATCTTATGGAGTGCCCAAGGGATCTTACGGAGTGCCTTAGGGATCTTACGGAGTGCCCTAGGGATCTTATGGAGTGCCCTAGGGATCTTATGGAGTGTCCAAGGGATCTTACGGAGTGCCCTAGGGATCTTATGGAGTGCCCTAGGGATCTTATGGAGTGCCCTAGGGATCTTACGGAGTGCCCTAGGGATGTTAAAGAGTGCCCTAAGGATCTTACGCAGTGCCCTAGGGATCTTATGGAGTGCCCTAGGGATCATACGGAGTGCCCTAAGGATCGTACAGAGTGCCCTAGAGATTTCTTTGGAGCAATGCAGAAAATCAAATAGTTGTTGAGGATGTGAAAGAGGGGGGAAAGTGGGAAAGCTACAAAAGACATAGAGCACGAGAGTCTGAGAGGCATCACAGCTTTCCGCCTTTTTATCAGCGATTCTTTGTTCGTCAACATGTCCAGTTTCGGCATGCCACCCGCTGCCGTCGGAGGCCGATTGAGACTTCACTTAGACCGGCCTACGCCTGGCACCCAACACAGCATAGCTGGCCACACCTGTTGTCTCTGGCAGTGTTTCTTTTAGTGATGATTTTGGCCATCCATAGTTGGTGCTGAAATTCTCAAAACGAGCGCCGCAGGCTGAAGTGTCGCTGGCATGTACTTGAGTCACAAAGAAATTAGTTATGCTTTACTACATGGTAGCACGATATAGTCTTTTGGACCATCATATCATATCATATCGTCCGATATAGTATTTTTGACAGACCGTATCAAGGGGTCAACATGGGAGGTTTGGCCTCGGAGCTCGAAATTCCCTTGTATCAGACTGTGGTCTTTCCAGATACGGAATCAGCAAGTGAGAATGCCACAACACAAGCATAGTCAACGCTACATCGATATGAATATGATATGCTGACTTACCATATCGTGCTACCTTGCTTTCCTATTCATCCCATCAAAGGAATCTGTCAACAGGAGTGCCAGAGCAGTAGGGGCAGGGCCGCCAATACTCGCCACGCATGTTCAACTTTGGCGGGCCGACCCGCGGCTGCCAAAGGCCCGATTAGGCCCCAAATTGGACTGTCCAACGACTGGTGGCCAGAGCAGCGTGGCTGTCCACAAATGGGGCCTACGAACTCAGGCCAAAGTGTAGCTGACTTGTAGCTGAGTCATAGAAAAATCAACACTGACTGCGGTATGTAACCCGCAGGAATGTGTGATGGCTGAGGGGGGGGTGCAGCATGGGCCTGCCTCACCTTCATATCCACCCTCCGCGCGTTCGCCGACGAGCAGTTGGGCTTGCCAAAGTCGCTGGCCCACCAGTTGGGAAGTTGGTAGCTGTAGTGGTGAGTCATGAGCTCAGCAAAGTCATCTTCCTGCAAATGAATAGCCAGTGCAGGGTAGTGTAGGGTGAGTTAAAACATGTCGGAAAGGAAGATCTTAAATAGAAAGGTCGACACAGGTATTGATGTATGTAAATGGTCAGGTCAGTGAATGGTGGGCATACATTCAGTTGGGCAACCGATAGCTGTAGTGGCGAGCCATGAGCTCAGCACAATTATCCTCCTTTCAATGCATGGTCAATGCAGGATGTGGGAGCTCGAGATTTTGTCGGAAAAAGAAGAAAGGACGACATAAGTTCAAGTGTGCTTGAACGGTCAGCTCAGTGACTGGTCGGCAACCAGTCGGGCAACCGACAGCTGGAGTGACCAGCTCTGAGCTTGGTAAATCATCGACTTCCTCCTCCTGCAAGATCTGTCAGATCTGAACCCTGCAAGATCTGGTAGATCTTACCCCTGCAAGATCTGTCAGATTTCACCCCTGCAAGATCTGGTAGATCTTACCCTGCAAGATCTGTCAGATCTTACCCCTGCAAGATCTGGTATATCTTACCGAGTACGTGCTGTAGATGGGCAAGCCCAGCTCCGAAAAATCGCCGCCCCAATCCACCCCTTCCTCCTCCCGCTCCGCCTCCTCCTCAGCCCTGATCGCATCCTCCGAATCCACATTGCCTCCGGCAGAGGGCCTCGTCGCGACCCTGGCTAGCTTTGACAGCGCCCCCGTACGCAAGCACACGTGCACGAGCCAACCCCCGGCTGTCAGCTTCATAACACGCTGCCCGTGGTTCAGCGCATCGAGGATCTGGCCGCGATCCATGCGCAACAGATCCGACGCCACCGATGGTTCCGGAGCCGTATTAGCGATCCTGGATCTGGAGGCCGGATCCCCCGACGATGGATCCGCCGCTGGATCCATGTCGGTAACTGCCGGCGCCCGGCGCTTGTGTGGACCGGATCCAACGGGATCAGCCGAGCCCGCCTCGAATTTGAATTTCAAATTTGGATCCGAGATCTGGATCGGGTTCAAGGCAAGTGCTGCCAGGTGTGCCATGTCGGCCAGATCCTTGCGATCAGATCTGTAACGCTGGACCAATGGATGCTCCTCCCCCAGCGCCTGTAAATGAGAGTAAGCGGGCGAAACACAAGTGTGAATTGCTCCGGAATGATTCATAACAGAACAAGAATTTCCGCAGGCGCTTAAGTCATTGTTTCATGTCCTTCACCGCCCTCGTCCGACCCATTCCTCCTTCACCATCACCCTGGGGTTGAAGGTCTAGGGTTTAGGGGTATATTGTTGAAGGGGTTAAGGGTTAAGGGTCAGGGTTTTAGGGTTAAGGGATGCTCCGCCTCAAACACCGCATCCACCCACCTGCAGCGCCCAATCAATGAGAAAGCCTCAGCCCAATCGCTTCCTAGCACCTGTATTTCGCAATCTGAACAGCCGCCGGGTTTCAATTCCTTTTGTATTTCATACAATTCAACGCTTCATAAAAAAGAAACCCGCCTGCAGCGCGTCAGCGCCCAATCAGCATAAAACCTTTACCTGTCGCACGCATGCCCCCAGCCCTATCGCTTATTGGCACCAGTCCCATGCAGAAGTCTGAGGCGCCGCAGGATTTCAATTCATAAACGTCAACGATTTGTAAAAAGAAACCCGCCTGCAGCACGCCAGCGCCCAATCAGCATACAGTATAGCCTCCCCCTGCCGCACGCATGCCCCCAGCCCCATCGCTTACTGACACCTGACCCATGCAATCAGTCTGACACAACGCAGGGTTTTAATTTCTTTTGGATTTCATAGACGACAAGGATTAAGAGGGGGAAAAACTGCGGCGCGCCAGCGCCCAATCAGGATACAGCCTCCCCCTGCCACACGCATGCCCCCAGCCATATCTCTCACTGACACCTGTCTCATGCATAAAATCTGGCGACCCACAGGGTTTAAATTCGTTTTGGATTTCATAGACGCCAACGATTTATGAAATAAAAAACACCTGCAGCACGCCAACCCCCAATATCAGTACACGGTGAAGCCTTTACCTGTCGCACGCAAGCCCCCACCCCAATCTCGCTTGCTAGCACCTATCCCATGCGTTCAACCTGGGTGCATGGCTGATCTTCAACTTGAATCACATTTCACACACATCCACACTTTCCCAATGCAAGCCCACGTGCACGCCCAGTCAGCGCACGACCGCTGCCGGCTCCAGGCCTCCAGCTAGGTCGCGGGCACCTGTCTCTACATGATTCGCCACCGGACTGAAATGTCCACAGATTTCACAGGAAATTCCACACTTTTCAATACAAGCCTACCTGCAGCGCCCAGTCAGCATACAGCCTCTGCCGGCTACAGGCCTCCAGACGTCCACACTTCCCCATGCAAGCCCACCTGCCGCGCCCAGTCAGCATACAGTCTCTGCCGACCCCAGGCCTCCTGCTAGTTTGTGGGCACCTGTCCCATCATGCATCATATCAGATCCACCCCCGGACTGCAATCCCAGGAATTTTTCACACATTGCACCAACAAGTCCACACTTCCTAATACACTCCCACCTGTAGAGCCCAGTCAGCATACAACCGCTGCCGGCCCCAGGCCTCTTGCACTTTCATGTAATCCGGGCGCTCCGCAGCCAATACCGCGTCCAGCTGCGCGTTGGACCAGGTCCCCCAGTCACCGCCGTTGTTGAGGTTTTGGATGGCTAGGCCCCTGATCCGCAGGTATCGTAGATTTTTTATTAAAAAAATGATTTGTCTTGTAGGATGGTTATTTTAAAGATTTTCCCCCTTCAAGAATCGTCTATTTTCAAGGATTGTTCATTTTGATGCAACCCTCAGGTTTTGAATGGCTAGGCCCCTGATCAGCAGGGACCTTAGATTTTTTTTAATTAAAAAATTATGATTTGTCTTGTAGGATGGTTATTTTAAAGAATTGATTTCCCCCCAAGAATTGTCTATTTATAAGAATTGTTCATTTTGATGCAACCATCTGGTTTTGGCTAGGCCCCTGATCAGCAGGTTCCGTACATTTGAGAATAAATGAATGCTTTGTTTTAGATACTGCTTTATATTTTAAATTTTTCCTTCAAGAATTGTTTTTTGTGATGCAAGCCTCAGGTTTTGGATTGCCAGGCCCCCTATCAGCTGGTTTGGGTGCACAGCAGTTTTGACCTAAACCCCGATCAGGAGGAACCGTAGATTCGAATCACCTTTCCTCGACTAAAAACGGATAATACATTAAAATATTGTTTTCAAATAATTATTCATTTACATACATTTTACGCCACTGTAAGAGCCAGGAATCGACCGCAATTTTCAATTTCTAGCAAAAATCTGGCGTTGACGATCAGTAATTAATTTTCTTGAAATTCCCAACCCCAACACCATGACAAATTCGACAATTGTCAGCGAAGTAGAAGCACTGTCACAGTTTAGGTGTTAAATGTTTAAAACCTAGTTTGGCGTTCAGGGTTCAGGGTTTAGGGTTATGGGTTTAGGGTTTAGGGTATAGAGTTAAGAGTTAAGATGCCACAGTATAGGTGTTTAATGGTTTAGACCTAAACCCTGATCCACAGGTGTGCTACCTGAGCTGGATTCAGTATCCAGATCCTGGATCCTGGATCCAGGAACCACAAGAAAAGAAGAGCATGGCTGCTCCTGTATTGCCTCTAGCCACCCTTCCCGGACTCCCCCTCCTCCAAAGTATTTTCAGCAAAACATCCGTCAAAACGAAATCAAACAGACAAAATGTTGTCGAGAAAGATAAACATAAAAGACAAAAATATAAAGACAAACAAATGCTCCCTTACAACTCCACGCCTCACCTACACCCGATGCCAACTCCCGCATAACAGGTACCAGTAATTAAAACAGAGACAACTTCCTGCATTACCGGTACCCGTATTTGAAAAAAGAAACAAATCCCCGCATTACTTAAAACATAAAAAAATTCGGCCTCTCCCTCCTTCCAAGCCTTTCCAGCCTCTCTCTCTTCCCAAGCCTTTCCAGCCTCTCCCTCCTCCCAAGCCTTTCCAGCCTCTCCCTCCTTCCAAGCCTTTCCAGCCTCTCCCTCTTCCCAAGCCTTTCCAGCCTCTCCCTCCTCCCAAGCCTTTCCAGCCTCTCCCTCCTCCCAAGCCTTTCCAGCCTCTCCCTCCTCCCAAGCCTTTCCAGCCTCTCCCTCCTTCCAAGCCTTTCCAGCCTCTCCCTCCTCCCAAGCCTTTCCAGCCTCTCCCGCCTCCCAAGCCTTTCCAGCTCCAGATTCGTGAAGCACTGAATGAATAAACAAATACGGTACGCAAACAAGTGCGTGGAAATAGTGGAAACCACCCACTGTGATTAGAGCCTGAGATACCTAAAAGCACTGAATAAACAAAACAATAAAAAACAAGCAATTAAATGCGTGGGAGCCGCCCATTTTGATCAAGGCATGGGACACGTCTACTCACAAACACTGAAAAATAAATAAATGAATAAATAAACAAACAAATACACAAACAAGTGTGTGGGCGCCGCCCACTGTGTCCAAAACACTGACCATGTATGCTCCCCCAGCTTTGCCAGGAACCGGGTAAAGTTGCGCATGGCGGGATCCGCCGCGCTGCACTCGCCGTCCCCAAGGCAGCTGGCGGCGGCCCACATGGCGGATCTCAGATCCGAGATCTTCTCCGGATCCGAGGCAACGCCGTGGATCCAGGTGTCGCCAATCTCACCTGTGAGAGATCAGGAGGCGGAGTGGGAAGCATGCAGCAGGAGGAGTCGGCAGGGGGGAGCTGTAGGGACAGATGTAGGCGGGGAGGGGACAGATGAAAGCGGGGGCAGCACCAGAACTAATGTTAGGGTTCAGACAGGGGGCAGTATTGGGCCGCTACCTCTAACCGCTTTGGGATGTATCTTTGTATTTATTATTACTCTTAACTTATTACTTATTACTTTAATTACTTATTACTTATTACTTATTACTTATTACGTATTACGTATTACTTATTACTTATTACTTATTACTTATTACTTATTACTCATTACTTATTACTTATTACTTATTACTTATTACTTATTACTTACTACTTATTACTTATTACTTATCATTACTTTCCTTAAGGGTGTTCCTTTATGAGCAGTGGCAGAGATAAAAGTGTGGGCCAAGGCTGCATCCACACCTTCACCCTTCACACTAAACCTACACCCCCTTAAGGAAAGTAAGAGAACTGCGCCCCACAGGGGCGTGACGATTAAGGAAACAGTTCGGCACGAGCCAAGGCCTCAACCACGCCATGACCGTTATAACAAGAAGGGGGTCACATACTTTACGAGGGCTAGCGCTTCCGGCTGGGTTTGACTGGCCGTTTGGTTGCTCTTGCTGCCGGGAAGTCCGCTGGGAAGTCTACCGGGAAGTCTACCGGGAAGTCTACCGGGAAGTCTACCGGGAAGTCTACCGGGAAGTCTACCGGGAAGTCTACCGGGAAGTCTACCGGGAAGTCTATACACCCTTCCAAATAATGTCATCAATTCAAGGCAAGCCAGCCAACCCTCGAACACCCACCGTCTACCACAGGCAGTTGGTCATAAATGTCGGGAAGGGCCGCCGTCAGCTGCTCGTAATAGTCCTCGAAGGTAGAGGCCATGACGGAGGCCCCCGGGAATTGGTCTCGGATGTGTTGGAAATCCCTCCCGAGCTCAAACATATCCGGCGGGCCTGCCGCACAAGTGTGAGAAACCCAAGTTGAAATAAAGTGTGACTCCTTTAAAGTGTGAGAAACCCAGATCAACTAAAATGTGTGACCTTGAAGCGTGAGGAACCCAGGTTCAAATTTAGTGAGATACCCTTTAAGTGTGAGAATCCCAGATTAAATGGGTTTCGCCCGTAAGCAAGCAACACTTCACAGCGGCCTTGTTCTCAAGCCCCCCCTACCCTCTCTCCCTCTCCCTCCCTCACACATCAATCAGTTTGCTCACACTGAATCTCCCTGCCTCACACCCATGCATTCTCCCTCCCCCCTCCCCTCCCTTATTTGTCATCCTCCCCCCCCTCCCTGTCTTCTCTACCTCTCCCCCCCCCTCCCTACCCCCCCTCCCTACCCCCCCCATTCCCCTCCCTACCCCCTCTCTACCCCCCCCCCCCTCCCTCTCCCTCCCTCCCTCCCTCTTCCCCCCCTCCCTCTCCCTCCCTCCCTCCCTCTCCCTCCCTCCCTCTCCCTCCCTCTTCCCCCCCTCCCTCTCCCTCCCTCCCTCCCTCCCTCTCCCTCTCTTCCTCTCCCTCCCTCCCTCTCCCTCCCTCCCTCTCCCTCCCTCCCTCTCCCTCCCTCCCTCTCCTCCCTACCCCCCCCCCCTCTCCCCCTCTCCTCACACCTAGGTTGTCATTCCTCCAAGCCACGCACGGCACATGACGGAACCCCGGGTGCCTCATGCAGTCTCCCACCCTTAACCCCCCACCCCTTCTCCTCTCACCTAGGTTGTCATTCCTCCAAGCCACACACAGCACATGACGGAATCCGGTGTGCCTCATGCAGTCAACCTTACTGTCCACCACCAAGCCTAGGTCACCGGCCTCAGACCACGGGAGGAACCCCCCATAGCCACCTGTTGACCAGAAGAAGCAACAGTAAAAGGGGAAGGGCAGAAATAGCAGTGATATCAGCATTAAATGCATAGCAAAAACAACAACAATCTCCTTTGCTCTGAACCAACATCGGCCCCCTTTTGGCCAGCAGCATTAGATGCGGCAGCAGCGACGTGGCATTCGATGCAAAAAAAGGCACATGAGGAATCCCCTATGCATTCCACCACCAAGCCCAGATCAACGGCCAAAGACCAGTGGCTTCTTGTTGCGCATGATCAGCAGAAACCCACGCATCCGCCCATGCGCCAAAGCACCCACCCATGCACACACCCACGCACACACACATGCGCCAATGCACCCACCCATGCACACAAACACACATGCACCCATGCACCCACCCATGCATCCACCCACGCACCCACCCATGCACCCAGCCACCCACCACCCACCCATGCACCCACCCATGTGCCAACCCACACACCCACACACACACTCATGCACCCACACCCACACACACACATGCACTCATGCGCCCACCCCCACACACACCCATGCATCCACCCACCCACACACCCATGCACCCACCTACCCATGCGCCCACCCATGCACCCACCTACCCAAGCGCCCACCCATGCGCCCACCCATGCACCCACCCATGCGCCCACGCATGCACCCACCCATGCACCCACCCATGCACCCACCCACGCACCCACCCATGCACCCACGCATGCACCCACGCATGCACCCATCTACCCACCCATTCGCTTACCCATGCACACACCTACCCATGTGCCCACCCATGCACACATCCACACCTGGTCCGCATGCCGCTTCTGTCACAGGAACGACTCACTCACTCACTCACTCACTCACTCACTCACTCACTCACTCACTCACTCACTCACTCACTCACTCACTCACTCACTCACTCACTCACTCACTCACTCACTCACTCACTCACTCACTCACTCACTCACTCACTCACTCACTCACTCACTCACGCACGCACGCACGCACGCACTCACGCACGCACGCACGCACGCACGCACGCACGCACGCACGCACGCACGCACGCACGCACCCACGCACCCACGCACCCACGCACCCACGCACCCACGCACCCACGCACCCACGCACCCACGCACCCACGCACCCACGCACCCACGCACCCACGCACCCACGCACCCACGCACCCACGCACCCACGCACCCACGCACCCACGCACCCACGCACCCACGCACCCACGCACCCACGCACCCACGCACCCACGCACCCACGCACCCACCCACCCACCCACCCACCCACCCACCCACCCACGCACGCACGCACCCACGCACGCACGCACGCACGCACGCACGCACGCACGCACGCACGCACGCACGCACGCACGCACGCACGCACGCACGCACGCACGCACGCACGCACGCACGCACGCACGCACGCACGCACGCACGCACGCACGCACGCACGCACGCACGCACGCACGCACGCACGCACGCACGCACGCACGCACGCACGCACGCACGCACGCACGCACGCACGCACGCACGCACGCACGCACGCACGCACGCACGCACGCACGCACGCACGCACGCACGCACGCACGCACGCACGCACGCACGCACGCACGCACGCACGCACGCACGCACGCACGCACGCACGCACGCACGCACGCACGCACGCACGCACGCACGCACGCACGCACGCACGCACGCACGCACGCACGCACGCACGCACGCACGCACGCACGCACGCACGCACGCACGCACGCACGCACGCACGCACGCACGCACGCACGCACGCACGCACGCACGCACGCACGCACGCACGCACGCACGCACGCACGCACGCACGCACGCACGCACGCACGCACGCACGCACGCACGCACGCACGCACGCACGCACGCACGCACGCACGCACGCACGCACGCACGCACGCACGCACGCACGCACGCACGCACGCACGCACGCACGCACGCACGCACGCACGCACCCACGCACGCACCCACCCACGCACGCACCCACCCACCCACGCACCCACCCACGCACGCACCCACGCACGCACGCACCCACCCACGCACGCACGCACCCACGCACGCACCCACCCACGCACGCACCCACCCACGCACGCACCCACCCACGCACGCACCCACCCACGCACGCACGCACGCACGCACGCACGCACGCACGCACGCACGCACGCACGCACGCACGCACGCACGCACGCACGCACGCACGCACGCACGCACGCACGCACGCACGCACGCACGCACGCACGCACGCACGCACGCACGCACGCACGCACGCACGCACGCACGCACGCACGCACGCACGCACGCACGCACGCACGCACGCACGCACGCACGCACGCACGCACGCACGCACGCACGCACGCACGCACGCACGCACGCACGCACGCACGCACGCACGCACGCACGCACGCACGCACGCACGCACGCACGCACGCACGCACGCACGCACGCACGCACGCACGCACGCACGCACGCACGCACTCACGCACTCACGCACTCACGCACTCACGCACTCACGCACTCACGCACTCACGCACTCACGCACTCACGCACTCACGCACTCACGCACTCACGCACTCACGCACTCACGCACTCACGCACTCACGCACTCACGCACTCACGCACTCACGCACTCACGCACTCACGCACTCACGCACTCACGCACTCACGCACTCACGCACTCACGCACTCACGCACTCACGCACTCACGCACTCACGCACTCACGCACTCACGCACTCACGCACTCACGCACTCACGCACTCACGCACTCACGCACGCACGCACGCACGCACTCACGCACTCACGCACTCACGCACTCACGCACTCACGCACTCACGCACTCACGCACGCACGCACGCACGCACGCACGCACGCACGCACGCACGCACGCACGCACGCACGCACGCACGCACGCACGCACGCACTCACGCACTCACGCACTCACGCACTCACTCACTCACTCACTCACTCACTCACTCACTCACTCACTCACTCACTCACTCACTCACTCACTCACTCACTCACTCACTCACTCACTCACTCACTCACTCACTCACTCACTCACTCACTCACTCACTCACTCACTCACTCACTCACTCACTCACTCACTCACTCACTCACTCACTCACTCACTCACTCACTCACTCACTCACTCACTCACTCACTCACTCACTCACTCACTCACTCACTCACTCACTCACTCACTCACTCACTCACTCACTCACTCACTCACTCACTCACTCACTCACTCACTCACTCACTCACTCACTCACTCACTCACTCACTCACTCACTCACTCACTCACTCACTCACTCACTCACTCACTCACTCACTCACTCACTCACTCACTCACTCACTCACTCACTCACTCACTCACTCACTCACTCACTCACTCACTCACTCACTCACTCACTCACTCACTCACTCACTCACTCACTCACTCACTCACTCACTCACTCACTCACTCACTCACTCACTCACTCACTCACTCACTCACTCACTCACTCACTCACTCACTCACTCACTCACTCACTCACTCACTCACTCACTCACTCACTCACTCACTCACTCACTCACTCACTCACTCACTCACTCACTCACTCACTCACTCACTCACTCACTCACTCACTCACTCACTCACTCACTCACTCACTCACTCACTCACTCACTCACTCACTCACTCACTCACTCACTCACTCACTCACTCACTCACTCACTCACTCACTCACTCACTCACTCACTCACTCACTCACTCACTCACTCACTCACTCACTCACTCACTCACTCACTCACTCACTCACTCACTCACTCACTCACTCACTCACTCACTCACTCACTCACTCACTCACTCACTCACTCACTCACTCACTCACTCACTCACTCACTCACTCACTCACTCACTCACTCACTCACTCACTCACTCACTCACTCACTCACTCACTCACTCACTCACTCACTCACTCACTCACTCACTCACTCACTCACTCACTCACTCACTCACTCACTCACTCACTCACTCACTCACTCACTCACTCACTCACTCACTCACTCACTCACTCACTCACTCACTCACTCACTCACTCACTCACTCACTCACTCACTCACTCACTCACTCACTCACTCACTCACTCACTCACTCACTCACTCACTCACTCACTCACTCACTCACTCACTCACTCACTCACTCACTCACTCACTCACTCACTCACTCACTCACTCACTCACTCACTCACTCACTCACTCACTCACTCACTCACTCACTCACTCACTCACTCACTCACTCACTCACTCACTCACTCACTCACTCACTCACTCACTCACTCACTCACTCACTCACTCACTCACTCACTCACTCACTCACTCACTCACTCACTCACTCACTCACTCACTCACTCACTCACTCACTCACTCACTCACTCACTCACTCACTCACTCACTCACTCACTCACTCACTCACTCACTCACTCACTCACTCACTCACTCACTCACTCACTCACTCACTCACTCACTCACTCACTCACTCACTCACTCACTCACTCACTCACTCACTCACTCACTCACTCACTCACTCACTCACTCACTCACTCACTCACTCACTCACTCACTCACTCACTCACTCACTCACTCACTCACTCACTCACTCACTCACTCACTCACTCACTCACTCACTCACTCACTCACTCACTCACTCACTCACTCACTCACTCACTCACTCACTCACTCACTCACTCACTCACTCACTCACTCACTCACTCACTCACTCACTCACTCACTCACTCACTCACTCACTCACTCACTCACTCACTCACTCACTCACTCACTCACTCACTCACTCACTCACTCACTCACTCACTCACTCACTCACTCACTCACTCACTCACTCACTCACTCACTCACTCACTCACTCACTCACTCACTCACTCACTCACTCACTCACTCACTCACTCACTCACTCACTCACTCACTCACTCACTCACTCACTCACTCACTCACTCACTCACTCACTCACTCACTCACTCACTCACTCACTCACTCACTCACTCACTCACTCACTCACTCACTCACTCACTCACTCACTCACTCACTCACTCACTCACTCACTCACTCACTCACTCACGCACTCACTCACTCACTCACGCACGCACGCACGCACGCACTCACGCACGCACTCACGCACGCACTCACGCACTCACGCACTCACGCACTCACGCACTCACGCACTCACGCACTCACGCACTCACGCACTCACGCACTCACGCACTCACTCACTCACTCACTCACTCACTCACTCACTCACTCACCCACCCACGCACCCACGCACCCACGCACCCACGCACCCACGCACCCACGCACCCACGCACCCACGCACCCACCCACTCACTCACTCACTCACTCACTCACGCACTCACTCACTCACTCACTCACTCACTCACTCACTCACTCACTCACTCACTCACTCACTCACTCACTCACTCACTCACTCACTCACTCACTCACTCACTCACTCACTCACTCACTCACTCACTCACTCACTCACTCACTCACTCACTCACTCACTCACTCACTCACTCACTCACGCACGCACGCACCCACGCACGCACCCACGCACCCACGCACCCACGCACGCACCCACGCACGCACCCACGCACGCACGCACGCACCCACGCACGCACGCACCCACGCACGCACCCACGCACGCACCCACGCACGCACCCACGCACGCACCCACGCACGCACCCACGCACGCACCCACGCACGCACCCACGCACGCACCCACGCACGCACGCACGCACCCACGCACCCACGCACCCACGCACCCACGCACCCACGCACCCACGCACCCACGCACCCACGCACCCACGCACCCACGCACCCACGCACCCACGCACCCACGCACCCACGCACCCACGCACCCACGCACCCACGCACCCACGCACCCACGCACCCACGCACCCACGCACCCACGCACCCACGCACCCACGCACCCACGCACCCACGCACCCACGCACCCACGCACTCACTCACTCACTCACTCACTCACTCACTCACTCACTCACTCACTCACTCACTCACTCACTCACTCACTCACTCACTCACTCACTCACTCACTCACTCACTCACTCACTCACTCACTCACTCACTCACTCACTCACTCACTCACTCACTCACTCACTCACTCACTCACTCACTCACTCACTCACTCACTCACTCACTCACTCACTCACTCACTCACTCACTCACTCACTCACTCACTCACTCACTCACTCACTCACTCACTCACTCACTCACTCACTCACTCACTCACTCACTCACTCACTCACTCACTCACTCACTCACTCACTCACTCACTCACTCACTCACTCACTCACTCACTCACTCACTCACTCACTCACTCACTCACTCACTCACTCACTCACTCACTCACTCACTCACTCACTCACTCACTCACTCACTCACTCACTCACTCACTCACTCACTCACTCACTCACTCACTCACTCACTCACTCACTCACTCACTCACTCACTCACTCACTCACTCACTCACTCACTCACTCACTCACTCACTCACTCACTCACTCACTCACTCACTCACTCACTCACTCACTCACTCACTCACTCACTCACTCACTCACTCACTCACTCACTCACTCACTCACTCACTCACTCACTCACTCACTCACTCACTCACTCACTCACTCACTCACTCACTCACTCACTCACTCACTCACTCACTCACTCACTCACTCACTCACTCACTCACTCACTCACTCACTCACTCACTCACTCACTCACTCACGCACTCACGCACGCACGCACGCACGCACTCACGCACGCACTCACGCACGCACGCACGCACGCACGCACGCACGCACGCACGCACGCACGCACGCACTCACTCACTCACGCACTCACGCACTCACGCACTCACGCACTCACGCACTCACGCACTCACGCACTCACGCACTCACGCACTCACGCACTCACGCACTCACGCACGCACGCACTCACGCACTCACGCACGCACGCACGCACGCACGCACGCACGCACGCACGCACGCACGCACGCACGCACCCACGCACCCACGCACCCACGCACCCACGCACGCACGCACCCACGCACCCACGCACGCACGCACGCACGCACGCACGCACGCACGCACGCACGCACCCACGCACCCACGCACCCACGCACCCACGCACCCACGCACCCACGCACCCACGCACCCACGCACCCACGCACCCACGCACCCACGCACCCACGCACCCACTCACTCACTCACTCACTCACTCACTCACTCACTCACGCACTCACTCACGCACTCACTCACGCACTCACTCACGCACTCACTCACGCACTCACTCACGCACTCACTCACGCACTCACTCACGCACTCACTCACTCACGCACTCACTCACTCACGCACTCACTCACTCACGCACTCACGCACTCACTCACTCACGCACTCACTCACTCACGCACTCACGCACTCACGCACGCACTCACGCACTCACGCACTCACGCACTCACGCACTCACTCACGCACTCACGCACGCACTCACTCACGCACGCACTCACGCACTCACTCACTCACTCACTCACTCACTCACTCACTCACTCACTCACTCACTCACTCACTCACTCACTCACTCACTCACTCACTCACTCACTCACTCACTCACTCACTCACTCACTCACTCACTCACTCACTCACTCACTCACTCACTCACTCACTCACTCACTCACTCACTCACTCACTCACTCACTCACTCACTCACTCACTCACTCACTCACTCACTCACTCACTCACTCACTCACTCACTCACTCACTCACTCACTCACTCACTCACTCACTCACTCACTCACTCACTCACTCACTCACTCACTCACTCACTCACTCACTCACTCACTCACTCACTCACTCACTCACTCACTCACTCACTCACTCACTCACTCACTCACTCACTCACTCACTCACTCACTCACTCACTCACTCACTCACTCACTCACTCACTCACTCACTCACTCACTCACTCACTCACTCACTCACTCACTCACTCACTCACTCACTCACTCACTCACTCACTCACTCACTCACTCACTCACTCACTCACTCACTCACTCACTCACTCACTCACTCACTCACTCACTCACTCACTCACTCACTCACTCACTCACTCACTCACTCACTCACTCACTCACTCACTCACTCACTCACTCACTCACTCACTCACTCACTCACTCACTCACTCACTCACTCACTCACGCACTCACGCACTCACGCACTCACGCACTCACGCACTCACGCACTCACGCACTCACGCACTCACGCACTCACGCACTCACGCACTCACGCACTCACGCACTCACGCACTCACGCACTCACGCACTCACGCACTCACGCACTCACGCACTCACGCACGCACGCACGCACGCACGCACGCACGCACGCACGCACGCACGCACGCACGCACGCACGCACGCACGCACGCACGCACGCACGCACGCACGCACGCACGCACGCACGCACGCACGCACGCACGCACGCACGCACGCACGCACGCACGCACGCACGCACGCACTCACGCACTCACGCACTCACGCACTCACGCACTCACGCACTCACGCACTCACGCACTCACGCACTCACGCACTCACGCACTCACGCACTCACGCACTCACGCACTCACGCACTCACGCACTCACGCACTCACGCACTCACGCACTCACGCACTCACGCACTCACGCACTCACGCACTCACGCACTCACGCACTCACGCACTCACGCACTCACGCACTCACGCACTCACGCACTCACGCACTCACGCACTCACGCACTCACGCACTCACGCACTCACGCACTCACGCACTCACGCACTCACGCACTCACGCACTCACGCACGCACGCACGCACGCACGCACGCACGCACGCACGCACGCACGCACGCACTCACTCACGCACTCACGCACTCACGCACTCACGCACTCACGCACTCACGCACTCACGCACTCACGCACTCACGCACTCACGCACTCACGCACTCACGCACTCACGCACTCACGCACTCACGCACGCACGCACGCACGCACGCACGCACGCACGCACGCACGCACGCACTGACGCACGCACTGACGCACGCACGCACGCACGCACGCACGCACGCACGCACGCACGCACGCACGCACGCACGCACGCACGCACGCACGCACGCACGCACGCACGCACTCACGCACTCACGCACTCACGCACTCACGCACTCACGCACTCACGCACTCACGCACTCACGCACTCACGCACTCACGCACTCACGCACTCACGCACTCACGCACTCACGCACTCACGCACTCACGCACTCACGCACTCACGCACTCACGCACTCACGCACTCACGCACTCACGCACTCACGCACTCACGCACGCACGCACGCACGCACGCACGCACGCACGCACGCACTCACTCACTCACTCACTCACTCACTCACTCACTCACTCACTCACTCACTCACTCACTCACTCACTCACTCACTCACTCACTCACTCACTCACTCACTCACTCACTCACTCACTCACTCACTCACTCACTCACTCACTCACTCACTCACTCACTCACTCACTCACTCACTCACTCACTCACTCACTCACTCACTCACTCACTCACTCACTCACTCACTCACTCACTCACTCACTCACTCACTCACTCACTCACTCACTCACTCACTCACTCACTCACTCACTCACTCACTCACTCACTCACTCACTCACTCACTCACTCACTCACTCACTCACTCACTCACTCACTCACTCACTCACTCACTCACTCACTCACTCACTCACTCACTCACTCACTCACTCACTCACTCACTCACTCACTCACTCACTCACTCACTCACTCACTCACTCACTCACTCACTCACTCACTCACTCACTCACTCACTCACTCACTCACTCACTCACTCACTCACTCACTCACTCACTCACTCACTCACTCACTCACTCACTCACTCACTCACTCACTCACTCACTCACTCACTCACTCACTCACTCACTCACTCACTCACTCACTCACTCACTCACTCACTCACGCACGCACGCACGCACGCACGCACGCACGCACGCACGCACGCACGCACGCACGCACGCACGCACGCACGCACGCACGCACGCACGCACGCACGCACGCACGCACGCACGCACGCACGCACGCACGCACGCACGCACGCACGCACGCACGCACGCACGCACGCACGCACGCACGCACGCACGCACGCACGCACGCACGCACGCACGCACGCACGCACCCACGCACCCACGCACCCACGCACCCACGCACGCACGCACCCACGCACCCACGCACGCACGCACCCACCCACGCACCCACGCACCCACCCACGCACCCACGCACCCACCCACGCACCCACGCACGCACCCACGCACGCACCCACGCACGCACCCACGCACGCACCCACGCACGCACCCACGCACGCACCCACGCACGCACCCACGCACCCACGCACGCACGCACCCACGCACCCACGCACGCACCCACGCACCCACGCACGCACGCACCCACGCACGCACGCACCCACGCACGCACGCACGCACGCACCCACGCACCCACGCACCCACGCACCCACGCACCCACGCACCCACGCACCCACGCACCCACGCACGCACGCACGCACCCACGCACGCACGCACCCACGCACGCACGCACGCACGCACGCACGCACGCACGCACGCACGCACGCACGCACGCACGCACGCACGCACGCACGCACGCACGCACGCACGCACGCACGCACGCACGCACGCACGCACGCACGCACGCACGCACGCACGCACGCACGCACGCACGCACGCACTCACGCACTCACGCACTCACGCACTCACGCACTCACGCACTCACGCACTCACGCACTCACGCACTCACGCACTCACGCACTCACGCACTCACGCACTCACGCACTCACGCACTCACGCACTCACGCACTCACGCACTCACGCACTCACGCACTCACGCACTCACGCACTCACGCACTCACGCACTCACGCACTCACGCACTCACGCACTCACGCACTCACGCACTCACGCACTCACGCACTCACGCACTCACGCACTCACGCACTCACGCACTCACGCACTCACGCACTCACGCACTCACGCACTCACGCACTCACTCACTCACTCACGCACTCACTCACTCACTCACTCACTCACTCACTCACTCACTCACTCACTCACTCACTCACTCACTCACTCACTCACTCACTCACTCACTCACTCACTCACTCACTCACTCACTCACTCACTCACTCACTCACTCACTCACTCACTCACTCACTCACTCACTCACTCACTCACTCACTCACTCACTCACTCACTCACTCACTCACTCACTCACTCACTCACTCACTCACTCACTCACTCACTCACTCACTCACTCACTCACTCACTCACTCACTCACTCACTCACTCACTCACTCACTCACTCACTCACTCACTCACTCACTCACTCACTCACTCACTCACTCACTCACTCACTCACTCACTCACTCACTCACTCACTCACTCACTCACTCACTCACTCACTCACTCACTCACTCACTCACTCACTCACTCACTCACTCACTCACTCACTCACTCACTCACTCACTCACTCACTCACTCACTCACTCACTCACTCACTCACTCACTCACTCACTCACTCACTCACTCACTCACTCACTCACTCACTCACTCACTCACTCACTCACTCACTCACTCACTCACTCACTCACTCACTCACTCACTCACGCACTCACGCACTCACGCACTCACGCACTCACGCACGCACGCACGCACGCACTCACGCACGCACGCACGCACGCACGCACGCACGCACGCACGCACGCACGCACGCACGCACTCACGCACTCACGCACTCACGCACTCACGCACTCACGCACTCACGCACTCACGCACTCACGCACTCACGCACTCACGCACTCACGCACTCACGCACGCACTCACGCACGCACTCACGCACGCACGCACGCACGCACGCACGCACGCACGCACGCACTCACTCACTCACTCACTCACTCACTCACTCACTCACTCACTCACTCACTCACTCACTCACTCACTCACTCACTCACTCACTCACTCACTCACTCACTCACTCACTCACTCACTCACTCACTCACTCACTCACTCACTCACTCACTCACTCACTCACTCACTCACTCACTCACTCACTCACTCACTCACTCACTCACTCACTCACTCACTCACTCACTCACTCACTCACTCACTCACTCACTCACTCACTCACTCACTCACTCACTCACTCACTCACTCACTCACTCACTCACTCACTCACTCACTCACTCACTCACTCACTCACTCACTCACTCACTCACTCACTCACTCACTCACTCACTCACTCACTCACTCACTCACTCACTCACTCACTCACTCACTCACTCACTCACTCACTCACTCACTCACTCACTCACTCACTCACTCACTCACTCACTCACTCACTCACTCACTCACTCACTCACTCACTCACTCACTCACTCACTCACTCACTCACTCACTCACTCACTCACTCACTCACTCACTCACTCACTCACTCACTCACTCACTCACTCACTCACTCACTCACTCACTCACTCACTCACTCACTCACTCACTCACTCACTCACTCACTCACTCACTCACTCACTCACTCACTCACTCACTCACTCACTCACTCACTCACTCACTCACTCACTCACTCACTCACTCACTCACTCACTCACTCACTCACTCACTCACTCACTCACTCACTCACTCACTCACTCACTCACTCACTCACTCACTCACTCACTCACTCACTCACTCACTCACTCACTCACTCACTCACTCACTCACTCACTCACTCACTCACTCACTCACTCACTCACTCACTCACTCACTCACTCACGCACTCACGCACGCACGCACGCACGCACGCACGCACGCACGCACGCACGCACGCACGCACGCACGCACGCACGCACGCACGCACGCACGCACGCACGCACGCACGCACGCACGCACGCACGCACGCACGCACGCACGCACGCACGCACGCACGCACGCACGCACGCACGCACGCACGCACGCACGCACGCACGCACGCACGCACCCACGCACCCACGCACCCACGCACCCACGCACCCACGCACCCACGCACCCACGCACCCACGCACCCACCCACGCACCCACGCACCCACCCACCCACCCACGCACCCACCCACCCACGCACCCACGCACGCACCCACGCACCCACGCACGCACGCACGCACGCACGCACGCACGCACGCACGCACGCACGCACGCACGCACGCACGCACCCACGCACCCACGCACCCACGCACCCACGCACCCACGCACCCACGCACCCACGCACCCACGCACCCACGCACCCACGCACCCACGCACGCACGCACGCACGCACGCACGCACGCACGCACGCACGCACGCACGCACGCACGCACGCACGCACGCACTCACGCACGCACGCACTCACGCACTCACGCACTCACGCACTCACGCACTCACGCACTCACGCACTCACGCACTCACGCACTCACGCACTCACGCACTCACGCACTCACGCACTCACGCACTCACGCACTCACGCACTCACGCACGCACGCACGCACGCACGCACGCACGCACGCACGCACGCACGCACGCACGCACGCACGCACGCACGCACGCACGCACGCACGCACTCACGCACTCACGCACGCACGCACGCACGCACGCACGCACGCACTCACGCACTCACGCACTCACGCACTCACGCACGCACTCACGCACTCACGCACTCACGCACTCACTCACTCACTCACTCACTCACGCACTCACTCACTCACTCACTCACTCACTCACTCACTCACTCACTCACTCACTCACTCACTCACTCACTCACTCACTCACTCACTCACTCACTCACTCACTCACTCACTCACTCACTCACTCACTCACTCACTCACTCACTCACTCACTCACTCACTCACTCACTCACTCACTCACTCACTCACTCACTCACTCACTCACTCACTCACTCACTCACTCACTCACTCACTCACTCACTCACTCACTCACTCACTCACTCACTCACTCACTCACTCACTCACTCACTCACTCACTCACTCACTCACTCACTCACTCACTCACTCACTCACTCACTCACTCACTCACTCACTCACTCACTCACTCACTCACTCACTCACTCACTCACTCACTCACTCACTCACTCACTCACTCACTCACTCACTCACTCACTCACTCACTCACTCACTCACTCACTCACTCACTCACTCACTCACTCACTCACTCACTCACTCACTCACTCACTCACTTCACTCACTCACTCACTCACTCACTCACTCACTCACTCACTCACTCACTCACTCACTCACTCACTCACTCACTCACTCACTCACTCACTCACTCACTCACTCACTCACTCACTCACTCACTCACTCACTCACTCACTCACTCACTCACTCACTCACTCACTCACTCACTCACTCACTCACTCACTCACTCACTCACTCACTCACTCACTCACTCACTCACTCACTCACTCACTCACTCACTCACTCACTCACTCACTCACTCACTCACTCACTCACTCACTCACTCACTCACTCACTCACTCACTCACTCACTCACTCACTCACTCACTCACTCACTCACTCACTCACTCACTCACTCACTCACTCACTCACTCACTCACTCACTCACTCACGCACTCACTCACTCACGCACTCACTCACTCACGCACTCACTCACGCACTCACTCACTCACTCACTCACTCACGCACGCACTCACGCACGCACTCACGCACGCACGCACTCACGCACGCACGCACTCACGCACTCACGCACTCACGCACGCACGCACTCACGCACTCACGCACTCACGCACTCACGCACTCACGCACTCACGCACTCACGCACTCACGCACGCACGCACGCACGCACGCACGCACGCACCCACGCACCCACGCACCCACGCACCCACGCACGCACGCACGCACGCACGCACCCACGCACCCACGCACCCACGCACCCACGCACCCACGCACCCACGCACCCACGCACCCACGCACCCACCCACGCACCCACGCACGCACGCACCCACGCACGCACGCACCCACGCACGCACGCACCCACGCACGCACGCACCCACGCACGCACGCACCCACGCACGCACGCACCCACGCACGCACGCACCCACGCACGCACCCACGCACGCACGCACGCACCCACGCACGCACGCACGCACGCACGCACCCACGCACGCACGCACGCACGCACGCACGCACGCACGCACGCACGCACGCACGCACGCACGCACGCACGCACGCACGCACGCACGCACGCACGCACGCACGCACGCACGCACGCACGCACGCACGCACGCACGCACGCACGCACGCACGCACGCACGCACGCACGCACTCACGCACTCACGCACTCACGCACTCACGCACTCACGCACTCACGCACTCACGCACTCACGCACTCACGCACTCACGCACTCACGCACTCACGCACTCACGCACTCACGCACTCACGCACTCACGCACTCACGCACTCACGCACTCACGCACTCACGCACTCACGCACTCACGCACTCACGCACTCACGCACTCACGCACTCACGCACTCACGCACTCACGCACTCACGCACTCACGCACTCACGCACTCACGCACTCACGCACTCACGCACTCACGCACTCACGCACTCACGCACTCACGCACTCACGCACTCACGCACTCACGCACTCACGCACTCACGCACTCACGCACTCACGCACTCACGCACTCACGCACTCACGCACTCACGCACTCACGCACTCACGCACTCACGCACTCACGCACTCACGCACTCACGCACTCACGCACTCACGCACTCACGCACTCACGCACTCACGCACTCACGCACTCACGCACTCACGCACTCACGCACTCACGCACTCACGCACTCACGCACTCACGCACTCACGCACTCACGCACGCACGCACGCACGCACGCACGCACGCACGCACGCACTCACTCACTCACTCACTCACTCACTCACTCACTCACTCACTCACTCACTCACTCACTCACTCACTCACTCACTCACTCACTCACTCACTCACTCACTCACTCACTCACTCACTCACTCACTCACTCACTCACTCACTCACTCACTCACTCACTCACTCACTCACTCACTCACTCACTCACTCACTCACTCACTCACTCACTCACTCACTCACTCACTCACTCACTCACTCACTCACTCACTCACTCACTCACTCACTCACTCACTCACTCACTCACTCACTCACTCACTCACTCACTCACTCACTCACTCACTCACTCACTCACTCACTCACTCACTCACTCACTCACTCACTCACTCACTCACTCACTCACTCACTCACTCACTCACTCACTCACTCACTCACTCACTCACTCACTCACTCACTCACTCACTCACTCACTCACTCACTCACTCACTCACTCACTCACTCACTCACTCACTCACTCACTCACTCACTCACTCACTCACTCACTCACTCACTCACTCACTCACTCACTCACTCACTCACTCACTCACTCACTCACTCACTCACTCACTCACTCACTCACTCACTCACTCACTCACTCACTCACTCACTCACTCACTCACTCACTCACTCACTCACGCACTCACGCACGCACGCACGCACGCACGCACGCACGCACGCACGCACGCACTCACGCACTCACGCACTCACGCACTCACGCACTCACGCACTCACGCACTCACGCACTCACGCACTCACGCACTCACGCACTCACGCACTCACGCACTCACGCACTCACGCACTCACGCACTCACGCACTCACGCACTCACGCACTCACGCACTCACGCACTCACGCACTCACGCACTCACGCACTCACGCACTCACGCACTCACGCACTCACGCACTCACGCACTCACGCACTCACGCACTCACGCACTCACGCACTCACGCACTCACGCACGCACTCACGCACTCACGCACTCACGCACTCACGCACTCACGCACTCACGCACTCACTCACTCACTCACTCACTCACTCACTCACTCACTCACTCACTCACTCACTCACTCACTCACTCACTCACTCACTCACTCACTCACTCACTCACTCACTCACTCACTCACTCACTCACTCACTCACTCACTCACTCACTCACTCACTCACTCACTCACTCACTCACTCACTCACTCACTCACTCACTCACTCACTCACTCACTCACTCACTCACTCACTCACTCACTCACTCACTCACTCACTCACTCACTCACTCACTCACTCACTCACTCACTCACTCACTCACTCACTCACTCACTCACTCACTCACTCACTCACTCACTCACTCACTCACTCACTCACTCACTCACTCACTCACTCACTCACTCACTCACTCACTCACTCACTCACTCACTCACTCACTCACTCACTCACTCACTCACTCACTCACTCACTCACTCACTCACTCACTCACTCACTCACTCACTCACTCACTCACTCACTCACTCACTCACTCACTCACTCACTCACTCACTCACTCACTCACTCACTCACTCACTCACTCACTCACTCACTCACTCACTCACTCACTCACTCACTCACTCACTCACTCACTCACTCACTCACTCACTCACTCACTCACTCACTCACTCACTCACTCACTCACTCACTCACTCACTCACTCACTCACTCACTCACTCACTCACTCACTCACTCACTCACTCACTCACTCACTCACTCACTCACTCACTCACTCACTCACTCACTCACTCACTCACTCACTCACTCACTCACTCACTCACTCACTCACTCACTCACTCACTCACTCACTCACTCACTCACTCACTCACTCACTCACTCACTCACTCACTCACTCACTCACTCACTCACTCACTCACTCACTCACTCACTCACTCACTCACTCACTCACTCACTCACTCACTCACTCACTCACTCACTCACTCACTCACTCACTCACTCACTCACTCACTCACTCACTCACTCACTCACTCACTCACTCACTCACTCACTCACTCACTCACTCACTCACTCACTCACTCACTCACTCACTCACTCACTCACTCACTCACTCACTCACTCACTCACTCACTCACTCACTCACTCACTCACTCACTCACTCACTCACTCACTCACTCACTCACTCACTCACTCACTCACTCACTCACTCACTCACTCACTCACTCACTCACTCACTCACTCACTCACTCACTCACTCACTCACTCACTCACTCACTCACTCACTCACTCACTCACTCACTCACTCACTCACTCACTCACTCACTCACTCACTCACTCACTCACTCACTCACTCACTCACTCACTCACTCACTCACTCACTCACTCACTCACTCACTCACTCACTCACTCACTCACTCACTCACTCACTCACTCACTCACTCACTCACTCACTCACTCACTCACTCACTCACTCACTCACTCACTCACTCACTCACTCACTCACTCACTCACTCACTCACTCACTCACTCACTCACTCACTCACTCACTCACTCACTCACTCACTCACTCACTCACTCACTCACTCACTCACTCACTCACTCACTCACTCACTCACTCACTCACTCACTCACTCACTCACTCACTCACTCACTCACTCACTCACTCACTCACTCACTCACTCACTCACTCACTCACTCACTCACTCACTCACTCACTCACTCACTCACTCACTCACTCACTCACTCACTCACTCACTCACTCACTCACTCACTCACTCACTCACTCACTCACTCACTCACTCACTCACTCACTCACTCACTCACTCACTCACTCACTCACTCACTCACTCACTCACTCACTCACTCACTCACTCACTCACTCACTCACTCACTCACTCACTCACTCACTCACTCACTCACTCACTCACTCACTCACTCACTCACTCACTCACTCACTCACTCACTCACTCACTCACTCACTCACTCACTCACTCACTCACTCACTCACTCACTCACTCACTCACTCACTCACTCACTCACTCACTCACTCACTCACTCACTCACTCACTCACTCACTCACTCACTCACTCACTCACTCACTCACTCACTCACTCACTCACTCACTCACTCACTCACTCACTCACTCACTCACTCACTCACTCACTCACTCACTCACTCACTCACTCACTCACTCACTCACTCACTCACTCACTCACTCACTCACTCACTCACTCACTCACTCACTCACTCACTCACTCACTCACTCACTCACTCACTCACTCACTCACTCACTCACTCACTCACTCACTCACTCACTCACTCACTCACTCACTCACTCACTCACTCACTCACTCACTCACTCACTCACTCACTCACTCACTCACTCACTCACTCACTCACTCACTCACTCACTCACTCACTCACTCACTCACTCACTCACTCACTCACTCACTCACTCACTCACTCACTCACTCACTCACTCACTCACTCACTCACTCACTCACTCACTCACTCACTCACTCACTCACTCACTCACTCACTCACTCACTCACTCACTCACTCACTCACTCACTCACTCACTCACTCACTCACTCACTCACTCACTCACTCACTCACTCACTCACTCACTCACTCACTCACTCACTCACTCACTCACTCACTCACTCACTCACTCACTCACTCACTCACTCACTCACTCACTCACTCACTCACTCACTCACTCACTCACTCACTCACTCACTCACTCACTCACTCACTCACTCACTCACTCACTCACTCACTCACTCACTCACTCACTCACTCACTCACTCACTCACTCACTCACTCACTCACTCACTCACTCACTCACTCACTCACTCACTCACTCACTCACTCACTCACTCACTCACTCACTCACTCACTCACTCACTCACTCACTCACTCACTCACTCACTCACTCACTCACTCACTCACTCACTCACTCACTCACTCACTCACTCACTCACTCACTCACTCACTCACTCACTCACTCACTCACTCACTCACTCACTCACTCACTCACTCACTCACTCACTCACTCACTCACTCACTCACTCACTCACTCACTCACTCACTCACTCACTCACTCACTCACTCACTCACTCACTCACTCACTCACTCACTCACTCACTCACTCACTCACTCACTCACTCACTCACTCACTCACTCACTCACTCACTCACTCACTCACTCACTCACTCACTCACTCACTCACTCACTCACTCACTCACTCACTCACTCACTCACTCACTCACTCACTCACTCACTCACTCACTCACTCACTCACTCACTCACTCACTCACTCACTCACTCACTCACTCACTCACTCACTCACTCACTCACTCACTCACTCACTCACTCACTCACTCACTCACTCACTCACTCACTCACTCACTCACTCACTCACTCACTCACTCACTCACTCACTCACTCACTCACTCACTCACTCACTCACTCACTCACTCACTCACTCACTCACTCACTCACTCACTCACTCACTCACTCACTCACTCACTCACTCACTCACTCACTCACTCACTCACTCACTCACTCACTCACTCACTCACTCACTCACTCACTCACTCACTCACTCACTCACTCACTCACTCACTCACTCACTCACTCACTCACTCACTCACTCACTCACTCACTCACTCACTCACTCACTCACTCACTCACTCACTCACTCACTCACTCACTCACTCACTCACTCACTCACTCACTCACTCACTCACTCACTCACTCACTCACTCACTCACTCACTCACTCACTCACTCACTCACTCACTCACTCACTCACTCACTCACTCACTCACTCACTCACTCACTCACTCACTCACTCACTCACTCACTCACTCACTCACTCACTCACTCACTCACTCACTCACTCACTCACTCACTCACTCACTCACTCACTCACTCACTCACTCACTCACTCACTCACTCACTCACTCACTCACTCACTCACTCACTCACTCACTCACTCACTCACTCACTCACTCACTCACTCACTCACTCACTCACTCACTCACTCACTCACTCACTCACTCACTCACTCACTCACTCACTCACTCACTCACTCACTCACTCACTCACTCACTCACTCACTCACTCACTCACTCACTCACTCACTCACTCACTCACTCACTCACTCACTCACTCACTCACTCACTCACTCACTCACTCACTCACTCACTCACTCACTCACTCACTCACTCACTCACTCACTCACTCACTCACTCACTCACTCACTCACTCACTCACTCACTCACTCACTCACTCACTCACTCACTCACTCACTCACTCACTCACTCACTCACTCACTCACTCACTCACTCACTCACTCACTCACTCACTCACTCACTCACTCACTCACTCACTCACTCACTCACTCACTCACTCACTCACTCACTCACTCACTCACTCACTCACTCACTCACTCACTCACTCACTCACTCACTCACTCACTCACTCACTCACTCACTCACTCACTCACTCACTCACTCACTCACTCACTCACTCACTCACTCACTCACTCACTCACTCACTCACTCACTCACTCACTCACTCACTCACTCACTCACTCACTCACTCACTCACTCACTCACTCACTCACTCACTCACTCACTCACTCACTCACTCACTCACTCACTCACTCACTCACTCACTCACTCACTCACTCACTCACTCACTCACTCACTCACTCACTCACTCACTCACTCACTCACTCACTCACTCACTCACTCACTCACTCACTCACTCACTCACTCACTCACTCACTCACTCACTCACTCACTCACTCACTCACTCACTCACTCACTCACTCACTCACTCACTCACTCACTCACTCACTCACTCACTCACTCACTCACTCACTCACTCACTCACTCACTCACTCACTCACTCACTCACTCACTCACTCACTCACTCACTCACTCACTCACTCACTCACTCACTCACTCACTCACTCACTCACTCACTCACTCACTCACTCACTCACTCACTCACTCACTCACTCACTCACTCACTCACTCACTCACTCACTCACTCACTCACTCACTCACTCACTCACTCACTCACTCACTCACTCACTCACTCACTCACTCACTCACTCACTCACTCACTCACTCACTCACTCACTCACTCACTCACTCACTCACTCACTCACTCACTCACTCACTCACTCACTCACTCACTCACTCACTCACTCACTCACTCACTCACTCACTCACTCACTCACTCACTCACTCACTCACTCACTCACTCACTCACTCACTCACTCACTCACTCACTCACTCACTCACTCACTCACTCACTCACTCACTCACTCACTCACTCACTCACTCACTCACTCACTCACTCACTCACTCACTCACTCACTCACTCACTCACTCACTCACTCACTCACTCACTCACTCACTCACTCACTCACTCACTCACTCACTCACTCACTCACTCACTCACTCACTCACTCACTCACTCACTCACTCACTCACTCACTCACTCACTCACTCACTCACTCACTCACTCACTCACTCACTCACTCACTCACTCACTCACTCACTCACTCACTCACTCACTCACTCACTCACTCACTCACTCACTCACTCACTCACTCACTCACTCACTCACTCACTCACTCACTCACTCACTCACTCACTCACTCACTCACTCACTCACTCACTCACTCACTCACTCACTCACTCACTCACTCACTCACTCACTCACTCACTCACTCACTCACTCACTCACTCACTCACTCACTCACTCACTCACTCACTCACTCACTCACTCACTCACTCACTCACTCACTCACTCACTCACTCACTCACTCACTCACTCACTCACTCACTCACTCACTCACTCACTCACTCACTCACTCACTCACTCACTCACTCACTCACTCACTCACTCACTCACTCACTCACTCACTCACTCACTCACTCACTCACTCACTCACTCACTCACTCACTCACTCACTCACTCACTCACTCACTCACTCACTCACTCACTCACTCACTCACTCACTCACTCACTCACTCACTCACTCACTCACTCACTCACTCACTCACTCACTCACTCACTCACTCACTCACTCACTCACTCACTCACTCACTCACTCACTCACTCACTCACTCACTCACTCACTCACTCACTCACTCACTCACTCACTCACTCACTCACTCACTCACTCACTCACTCACTCACTCACTCACTCACTCACTCACTCACTCACTCACTCACTCACTCACTCACTCACTCACTCACTCACTCACTCACTCACTCACTCACTCACTCACTCACTCACTCACTCACTCACTCACTCACTCACTCACTCACTCACTCACTCACTCACTCACTCACTCACTCACTCACTCACTCACTCACTCACTCACTCACTCACTCACTCACTCACTCACTCACTCACTCACTCACTCACTCACTCACTCACTCACTCACTCACTCACTCACTCACTCACTCACTCACTCACTCACTCACTCACTCACTCACTCACTCACTCACTCACTCACTCACTCACTCACTCACTCACTCACTCACTCACTCACTCACTCACTCACTCACTCACTCACTCACTCACTCACTCACTCACTCACTCACTCACTCACTCACTCACTCACTCACTCACTCACTCACTCACTCACTCACTCACTCACTCACTCACTCACTCACTCACTCACTCACTCACTCACTCACTCACTCACTCACTCACTCACTCACTCACTCACTCACTCACTCACTCACTCACTCACTCACTCACTCACTCACTCACTCACTCACTCACTCACTCACTCACTCACTCACTCACTCACTCACTCACTCACTCACTCACTCACTCACTCACTCACTCACTCACTCACTCACTCACTCACTCACTCACTCACTCACTCACTCACTCACTCACTCACTCACTCACTCACTCACTCACTCACTCACTCACTCACTCACTCACTCACTCACTCACTCACTCACTCACTCACTCACTCACTCACTCACTCACTCACTCACTCACTCACTCACTCACTCACTCACTCACTCACTCACTCACTCACTCACTCACTCACTCACTCACTCACTCACTCACTCACTCACTCACTCACTCACTCACTCACTCACTCACTCACTCACTCACTCACTCATCCGCCCACCCACCCACCCACCAGGGTGCATCACCACTAAACCATCTGGCCCTTCCACTATTTCCCACCAGAGGAAAGGCCTGCCCACCCATCTACCCATCCACTTATCCACCCATCCAACCACCCAAAATACGCATCCGTTTGCATCACCATTTCAACCTCTGACCTTTTCACCCTTTCCTGCCAGAGGAAGGGCCTGCCCACCCACCTATCCACCCACTTACCCACCCATCGAACCACCCAAAATACGCACTCAGGTGCATCACCACAGCCACCTCCTGACCCCCTTTGTGCTCACCATGTCCCACCAGAGGAAGGAACTGCCCACCCACCCACCCACCCACCCACCCAATATACGCACCCGCATGCATTACCTTTACAACCTCAGACCTGCTTGAAGGGCCTGCCCACCCACCCACCCACTAAACCACCCACGCGCCGATAGAGAACATGCCCACACATGCACCCACCCACCCACCCACCCACCCACCCACCCACCCACCCACCCACACACACACACACACACACACACACACACACACACACACACACACACACACACACACACACACACACACACACACACACACACACACACACACACACACACGCACCCGGATGCATTATCATTACAACCTCTGAGCCACTTGCCGATAGAGCACATGTCCACACATGCACCCATTCAACCACCCACCCACCCACCCACGCGCCTGGGTGCATCACCATTACAACCTCCGACCCGCTCGCGGCATCCCGCCACAGGAAGGGCCTGCCGCGTGGCAGAGAGGGTGGCGACGTGGCCGTATTGACGCCGATGGATATCATGCCCACACCCAAGGCCTTGAGCAAGGGCAGCGCACCACGCGTCACTCCGGGAACGTCCCTCTAAAAGCAGGTGACCAGCATGTGACGTTAGGAGAATGAGCATGCGTGCTTGTAGGCATACCCACCCCCAAGGTATTGATCACAGGCAGGGCGCCACGTGTCGCTCCGGGAATGTTCCTCTACAAGCAGATGAAATGTATGGGGCTGAAGGGCAACGGACATGCGTGTATGTAGGCATGTCCACCCACAAGGCCTTGGGCAGAAGCAGGGTGCAGCCAGTCGCTTCGGGAACGTCCCTTTAAACGCAGGTGACATGCATGGCTGGACATAACGGAGTTCAGGGAAACGACGAAGACATCAGCGTCTAGTGGCTCATGCTTTAGGGTATCAGGGTTCCACAGTACCAAGGTCCCAGGGTTCAGGGATCAGGGTTTAGGGTTTGGGGTGTAGGATGTAGGGTTAACAGGTTTGGGATTAAAGGTTTGGGGTTCAAGGTTTAGGGTTGGAGGTTTAGGGTTTTTACTTATCATGCCTATTCAAAGAAGGCTATTGTTTGGATCTGCACAATCGATATGGAAGATGCACCTGTCCCATGCATCAAATAATCAGATGCGATCATGCCCCGCTGGACTGTAACAAAACATGTCAAAACTTCACTTGACTCGTGATAGCCTTGTGTGGGAGCCCAAAGGTTTAGGCTAAGGGTTTAGGGTTAAGGGTTATATAGCTGCCCCATCCAGACAGTCTATGCACCTGACTCGTGTCAGCTTTGTGTGTACGCCGGACCTCGAGCGCCAGTCCGGCGCTCGAGGACCATGGGAGCTCGTAGCGGTCATCCCACTAGCGTTTAGGGTCAAGGGTCGAGGGTTTAGGATTCAGGGTTCACGATTTTGGGTTTAGGTTCAAGGATTTCATAACAACCCCATCCAGTCAGCTCGTGTACCTCGCTCATAACAGGTTTGTGTAAGTGCCCGTAGCGGTGGTCATCATAAATTCGACCCACAAATAAAAATAAGCACCCCCATATGAGTCCTTTTAAAAATGCAAAAGTTTGTTTTAGTGCTCTTTTGAAAGGACTAAAATAAGACATAAGCATTTTAGGTTGCGGTCAAAGGTTTAGGGTTCCGGATGGAGGGTTTAGGGTCAAGGATTATCCGCAAATAAACCCTTGGTGTCCCAATAAGGTTGCGGGTTGCCAGTTAAGGGTTAAGGATTCAGGATGAAGGGTTTAGGGTCGAGGGTTTACCTGGCTCATGACAGCTTTGTGTGGGAGCCCGAAGCGGTCGTCCAGCTCGTGTGTGAGATTTAGGGTAGCTTTGAACAGGCTGGGGTCGTACAGCTCCACTTGGGCGCTGCGGCCAGAAGCAGTTGGATAATAATAAATTAATAATAAATACGGTACCGTAGTATCATTCAATTTTCATATAGAATTCGTTTTTTGTTTGGAAACCTTCTAATTAACTAAATCACCGTTTCGATTTAGTGGTTTGTTTTTCTGATCGGACGCTGAAAATTCTTACGACCACTCGTTCGTTCTTGCTCCGGAACCACAAACCAGCCTTACTGTTAGCTACATTTCAGCTACACTTAACCCAATGCTTACTTGAAGGGGCAGGCGGCCCAGCTGATGTCACCCACACAATCCAGCCTTCCTGTTAGCTACATTTCAGCTACACTTAACCCAATGCTTACTTGAAGTGGAAGGCGGCGAAGCTGATGTCACCCACACTAACCAGCCTTCCTTTTAGCTACATTTCAGCTACACTTAACCCAATGCTTACTTGAAGGGGCAGGCGGCCCAGCTGATGTCACACACACAAACCAGCCTTCCTTTTAGCTACATTTCAGCTACACTTAACCCAATGCTTACTTGAAGTGGAAGGCGGCCCAGCTGATGTCACCCACACAAACCAGCCTTCCTTTTAGCTACATTTCAGCTACACTTAACCCAATGCTTACTTGAAGTGGAAGGCGGCCCAGCTGATGTCACCCACATAATCCAGTCTTCCTTTTAGCTACATTTCAGCTACACTTAACCCAATGCTTACTTGAAGTGGAAGGCGGCCCAGCTGATGTCACCCACACAAACCAGCCTTCCTTTTAGCTACATTTCAGCTACACTTAACCCAATGCTTCCTTGAAGTGGAAGGCGGCCCAGCTGATGTCACCCACACAAACCAGTCTTCCTTTTAGCTACATTTCAGCTACACTTAACCCAATGCTTACTTGAAGGGGAAGGCGGCCCAGCTGATGTCACCCACACAAACCAGCCTTCCTGTTAGCTACATTTCAGCTACATTTAACCCGATACTTACTTGAAGGGGAAGGCGGCCCAGCTGATGTCACCCACACAAACCAGCCTTCCTGTTAGCTACATTTCAGCTACATTTAACCCGATACTTACTTGAAGGGGAAGGCTGTCCAGCTGATGTCACCCTGTCGAATGGCCGTCTCCACCGCAGTGCGCAACGTCGCATTTGGGCACTGGAAAGGAGACCGAGCAGGAGGGCAGGTGGGGCAGGAAGAGGCAATCCACAGGAAGGAAAGGACCCGAATCTTATTTTTCAAAACGTAAGTGAGTGTGGGTCGGTGGTGCTGTGTGTGTGTGTGTGCAGGGGGTGAAAGGGAGGGGCGATGAATAAGAAGGGCCCCTTTACACATGCTTAAAAACAGAGTGGGGCATGCAAAAGGAAGGGTCTGTGTGCGTGAGGAGGGGGAGGGGTATTATGGGCCACGAAAGGAGAGTATGGAACCCTGCAAACTTACTTCAAATCAGAGGGGAGGGGGCGCGTGAAGGCAGGGTGGAAGGTTGGGGCAGGGTGTGTGTAGGGAGAGGGGGGGGGGGGGGGCAATAAATGGGAAGGGGTGGTTTGTGTGGGGGGTAGGTGAAGAAAAAGAAAGGGGCGATAGATGGGAACGATGGATGTCAATGCTCATACTTTAAAACACAAGGGGGGGAGGGGGTGAAAGTAAGAGGCAATAGCAGTTTGTGTGTGTGTGGGGGGGGGGGGGATGGGGTAAAATAAAGAGGCGGTAGCAGTTTTTTTTTGTGTGTGGGGGGGGGAGGATGAGGGGGGGGGAAAGAAGCGCTGGTGTGTGGATGGGGGGTGTTGATGGAGGTGGGTGAAAGGAAGGGGCAGTAGGTAGGTGGGGAGAGAGATGGGAAGGGATACGAGAGAGAGGGGAGCCTTCCACCGCTATAGGGCATTGAGGAACGGAAACATCCGGCCCAACCCGAAAAAGGAAAACCCTAAAAAACGCATTCACACATTTGCACGCCCACACACCCTAGCTTGCACACATTCACACATTCACACGCCCACACACCCACACAGCCACACAATCTTGCATTCACACTCTCACACTCTTACTTTCACTCACCCACACACCCATACTTCCATACGCCCACACACCCTTACGTTCACACACTGCCACACCCACACACCCTTGCTTTCTCACACTGACATGTCCACACATGCACACACTTGCTTTCACTCACACCCACACACCCACACAAACATACACACATGCTATCACACTCCCCACACACATGCTATCACACGTAACCCTTTCCTCATACCTGAAGTCCCATGCCCGAAGGACAGTCAAAGAACAAGGAGATGATGAAAGCATGTGAGGTGTAGATGAGGCGGTCGGCGCCAACATGCCCCTTTCTGTTCCGCATGTCTTCCGCCACCGACGCCTGCATGCGCGGACGCGACACTCACAAATGGCCGGAACATGCAGCCATGCAGCCATGTAGCCATGCAACCATGCGGTCATGCAATCATTCAGCCATGCAACCATGAAGCCATGCAGCCATGCAAGCATTGAGCCACTCTGCCATTCAGCCATTCAGCCAAGCAGCCACACAGCCATGCAGCCATGTAACTACGCAACCATGCAGCCATGCAACCATGCAGCCATGCAGCCATGCAAGCAAGCTGTCAAGCAACCATGGAGCCATGTAGGCATGCAGCCAAGCATCTAGACAGCTTTGCAACCATGCGCAAATTTTCCTTCTTTCTTACCGCTGGAGGCGTGAGCGTTACCCCATTGCTTAATCCACACGCCGGCATGGTGCGCAGCTATCCTTCTCTCCTACCACTCAAGGGGGTGAGCTCTAGCTCTACCCTGTTGCCTAGCCCCCACACGCCGGAAAGGTGCACAGCAGGGGTTACGCAGCTTCCCGTCTCTCTCACCGCCTAAGGGGGTGAGCTCTACCCTGTTTCGTAAGCCCCCCACGCCGGAAAGGTGCACAGCAGGAGGTATGCAGTTCCCCTTCCCTCTTACCGCCCGGGGAATGTGTTCGGTGAGATAGAGGTTGATGACGTTGACGTCCAAGTCGGTGTAACCTACATCCTACGTTCACACAACACGGGCGTGAACAGGTGTGGAAGTGTGGCGGACATCATGGTGGCAAAATGGGAGTAACATACGCCCTGCATTCACACAACACAGGTGCACAAAGATGTTGAAGTGTGGCGACATGTGTGGAAGTGTGACAGCCATCAAGGTGGCGAGCTCGGTGTAACATGTGCCCTGCATTCGTTTCATGAAAGTGTGGACATGTCTGGAAGTGTGACGGGCAAGTTTGGAAGTGTGACGGACGCGAGTTGGTGTGGAAATCCGGCCCATTGCACCCTTGGTATGTTTGTAGACCACGTACAACCAAACCCTCATTTTACATTCATTGACCTCCTTGGATCCAGGCAGTATGCGTCCAAGAGGGGGCTGCTGACCACATCAAATACAAAGCTATACAAAACAGCTGTACATAACAAGCACCTATACCCTATGTTGCTTGACCCTCAACCATGTGCCCCCCGTTGGCATGTCCACCTACACCCTCCGATCCTAAACAGCCAAACCCTCCATCATAAACCCTAAACAGCCAAGCCCTCTACCCTAAAACATTAACAGCTCCGCAAATCACCCTAAAACTTAAAGAAATACACCCTCCACCCTTAAACCTAACAGCCAAAACCTCCACCCTAAACAGCTAACCCTCCACCCCAAAACCTAAACAAATCAACACAACACACTAAAACATGATAAGCTAAACCCTCCAACCTAAAATCTACATGTATTAACTTTGCAACCTAAGCCCTTCACAGCTTAACCCTTCACCTAAAACCATACACAGATAAAACCTGCAACCTAAACCTGTAACATCTTAACCCTCCGCTGTAAAACCTAAGCATCTTACATTCTTACCCCTCTTAACAGCTAAATTTGAAGTCATAAATACTACACATCTTATAATCTGCCCTCAAACTTGAAGAGCTTAAACCTCCACCCTAAACCCTTAAGAATCAGATTCTCCACCCTAAACCCTAAATATCTCGGGCAGCGGGCAGCAGGCACCGGGCAGCGAGCAGCAGGCAGCAGGCAGCAGGCAGCAGGCAGCAAGCTCTCACCAAGTGGCCTAAACCTCCACCCTAAACCTTAAACAACCAAATTCTCCACCCTAAACCCTACACCCTAGATATCTCAGGCAGCAGGCAGCAGGCAGCAGGCAGCAGGCTCTCACCAAGTGGTTGCTGACGACCAGGTGCACAATGGTGTCATCCAGTGGCGGCTCGTCCTTTGCACGAACGCGGGTGGCTCCGCCTGGCTCCCTGCTACCTCCGGTCCTTGGCCGTGCGGAGCCACGCCGGGTATCAACAGAGGGGCCAGCAGCAGCCCACAACGACTTGTCCTGCCACAGGGGTGGCTGTTGAGACTGCTGCTGCTGCTCCTGTTGTCCCTGCTGCTGCATTTGCTGCTGCTGCTGCTTCTCCTCCTCCTCCTGCTGATGTGTCTCCTCTTGTTGTTGCAGATCTTGCTGTGGCTGTTGCTGCTGCTGCTGCTGCCACTTCGGCTGTGGCTGTTGCTGCATTTTCTGCAGTGGCTGCAGATCCTGCTGTGCTTGCTGCTGCAGCTGTGCAAACTGCTGCTGCTGCCACTTCAGCTGCTGCTGCTGCTGCTGCTTCTCCTGCTGCTGCTGCAGCGGCGGCCGCTTCAGCTGTTGCTGTTGCTGCAGCTGGCTGCCATTCCCGACAGTGTTGCTCCTTATCAGCTTGAATCTGTATCCAGCCCCCACTCCAGCTGGCCCGCTGACACTTGCCGCGCTGACGGCCGCCCCGCCGACACTTGCTAACAAGAGCAGGCACCCGGCCAGCAGGCATAGCATCGAGGTTGAGGATGATGCTGATGCTTGTGGTGTAGGAAGGGTGTGTGTGGCCGTGGCTGTAGATCTGAAGTGTGAGGCCACGGCTGCAGATCTAAAGGTTTTCCCCGCTATGGTGCATCCTGATGCAGCCATGAGGATCGGCGGCGGATGTGGATGACTTCGGAAGCTGCCCGGTCGATGAAAAACGCAGCCAGCTGAATATGGAGGGAAGCAGCGGAAGTCAGTCACAGTGTGACTTTGTCTTTAGAGTTAAGGGTTAAGGGTTGAGGGTTGAGGGCTAAGGGATCTAAGATTCAAGGATCTAGTGTTGAGGGATTTTGGGTGTAGGGAGCTAGGGTTTAGGGATCCAGGGTTGCGGGATCTAGGATCATGATGGGATCTAGGGTTACGGGATCTAGAGTTCAGGGATTAGGGTGAAGGGACTAGGTTACTGGATTTAGGGGGGCAGCAACACGGGCCATGCGCTGGGAGTAGCCCCAGTCGGTGTAGTTGAGGGATCCAGGGTTGCGGGATCTAGGATCATGATGGGATCTAGGGTTACGGGATCTAGAGTTGAGGGATTAGGGTGAAGGGACTAGGTTACTGGATTTAGGGGGGCAGCAACACGGGCCATGCGCTGGGAGTAGCCCCAGTCGGTGTAGTCGGTGACGGTTCACCATTAGCACCATACCATGCATGCATCAATCAGGGATCAATGGATCATGGAGTGTAACGATTGATGTAGGGATGCATCATTCAGGGACTTTGCTCAAGACAACTGGGATGAGGTAAATCAGGCGATGTGCAATCATGGATTGCTTGGTCGAGCAAGTCTGAGTGACTGGATGATGGCGATTGGAATCGCAGGCTGTATGCTGACGCCCAGTCCGGATAGTCCGGATGGACGGACAGAGCAAATAAAGTAAGGCAGAGCAATCAGCGGTTACACTCATCAGTGCTGTGCAATTACGCCATAGTAGTTTAGAAATCGTGTGATTAATGGTGTTACTTTACGGGTAAAAATACCTAGCTGAGTGTGCGAACGATGCGAACAGTGTCGAGCGCGAGCGGGGGCTGCTGAGCTACTACCTCCCCTGGATACTGCTTAGGGATATCAATGTGTCTGCCGACGTGGCAGTTGATTGCGGAACACATTACCGGTACCGGTGCCGATCGCTCACATCACAATACAAGCCTGTTATCTGCTTTCTTCACACGCAGCTTTTATAGTTTTACGCATGTATTAATGTGTCAGGCACGAAAGCACACGGTAGAAGGGTGCCATGCAATCGTGCAGTCCACCTTGCACGCACGTGAAATTGTGGTTTTATAGCTCAAATCCAAGCATGCAAGAACTGCTGTCGGTGCATGCGAGCTGGGGCGCTCTGAACATCAGACGCTACTCCGGGCGCACCTTGCGCGATCGTGGCTCGGCGGTCGCGCTAGCTGTCGGCTGGCGCGCAGTCACTTCAGTCGGTCGGGGCGGGGATGTGAGCCTACCAGCAGCCAACCGTCAAGTCCTCCCTGGTCCAGTCTGACTTGAAGAAATCCTGAAATCCTGGAAACCCAGGAGGTAAGTGCCGACAACGGATCGAAAAGGGGACACGCTGCTGCTGACGCGGATGTCCGAATATACTTGTCAGTTAGATCTCAATCCACACATAATCTGTCAGATCGCACTTCACACCTTAACAGTCGTCATCAGACAGATCTGTCTACCAGATAGATACCACCAGCCTCTGGACGAAGGCTGGTGGTATCTATCAGACAGACAGATAGTATACTGACACTACTACATAGTATACTGACGTACCACCAGCCTTCGTCCAGATGATGATCGAGGGCTACTAGTACTAGTTAGCGCGAGCACTGTGCAAGAGCCAAAAGTAAATTACATAAGTGGTGTAGTCGATAGATATGGTACTTAGTGAAGGAAAAAAGGAACGCTTGCGCGTGGTTTGAGGAAAGCGGGGTTTTGGATTCCGTACACAGTGATAGATAGCTCACGAGCCTAGAAAGAAAGAAAGAAAGAAAACGCTTGTGCGTGGCTAGATAAATATCTGCGTATTACCTGCTCCTAGCAAACAAGACCTGCTCTGAAACCAACAATGGTATAACACTTATCAAGGTGGTGTACGCCCTAGGATCGTCCTTGCTTTAAGAGCTGAATCATGTTACTGAGTCGGTTTACTTGCGGGACTTCTTGTGTTGGGGGGGCCTTCAGCATTTCGGGAATGGGAGACTTAGGCTGATAGAGGGCGGAAACTGGTCAGACAGAGTCGGAATCAATGACCTATTTTCCGTTACGAAATATCAGTGTTCACGCCAAGTTAGGCGGGGCCGTTTGCGTCTCAGCAACGTGAGTCGATGGGTAAACTGTAAAAGTAACATGGCCTACCGACTGACTGAAATCGGCGCCTTAAATAGCCACTTGGCAAGTTAAGGGGCGATGTATTTGGACGCCCCCCCCTACACCTATCAGGATCTGTGTGGAAGCTGCGGAAGGTGCAAAGTGATGACGTGGCCGAGAATGGCTACGACAGAGAACGCAACAGCCGAAAGCACCCACTTCACTTAAATGAGCTTTATGTCGCACCATAAAGCAGTAAACGTGCCAATATAGTAAACTCCGGAATCTCCGGTAAAGGCGCCTTAGAGAAGTGTCCTTCTACTCATTAACACGGTACATTACCGTACACACAGACTCCTTGTACTTCAGACAAGAGCTGTTAACTGGCTACTGTAAGGTTCGGCCCTAGCAGGAAGTCTCTCTGCCTAGGGGTAATGTCTGGGTGTCCCTGTCTTGTGGGTACCGCCCCTACTACTTCACTACGAGAGGTTTGCTTCAGGTCCGTGGCGGACTTCTTCCCCACATAGTGGCGGACGCCTACGGGCGGACTCAGTGACTACACACTGGCCGCGGATGCGCAGCGCGTTAAGCTGTGGCTGGAACTTCTAGATGACAGACACGGAGCTGGTCACTTGTAAAGCTTAACTGCTGGCCCTTCAGACAGCTGATCTGTCGGGTCGCTGAGTCACTCACCGCGTGAAGCGGGGGATGTCGTAGCCGTAGACTGCGGGCGGTGTCTCAGGTCGGGCTGGGCATCTAGCTGAGGATAACTAGGTTGCTATGTCGGCTCTGAGGCTGAACCAGGCTTGATCGTCTTCGTGCCTTCGTGGTACTGGCGTTATTGGTATTCACAGGGTATATCTTGGGATGATAGCCGTTGCTGATTACAATTAGAGGCCTGTCCACTTAAAAGGAACGAAGTAAGTGTCAAGCGTGCAAGCCGGGATTCAAAGGTCCCGGCAAGCCCTATTTACTGAGTACGGGAAATCTGCTACACTTCACACTTAAGCGGGATTCTGGGTCTCAGTTCAAATCCGGAGACTCCGCAGATAAGCTGCGGAGGCTCCGCGGCCGCTAACTGCGGTCTAAACGGTTCTGTCACGTATACGGTAATATACTGTGACATTTATACTAAATAAACAGGCATCGGCAATATTATATAATATTATATAGTATATAAAGTATATTATATATTATATCATAAATATTAGAATTCGGCATATCATATATACTTTATATAAAGTCGCGAAAACCCGAATGTCGCGACTGAAAACGTGGAAATACGGCATTTCCGCTACTGTAACTACTTGTGAAACAAGCGCAAGCGTTATCGTCCGATTCTATACTCCAATAATACTCGTGTTACCTGGAATGACCCCTAAGAAAGTAAAACGATCTATCCTTCTCGACAATGGCAAGCAACTGCACTTAGGGACCGAGTGGGAGCCTAAGGCTCTGTGTGCTCAGGCGGACAGAGGAGCATGAGGGAACGAGGGTCAAGATTCTGGTCGCCTCCATGGCTCAGCGCCGCAGCTTCTGGCAACAGTACCGTGAGCAGTACCCTCTCCTCTCTGTGGCTGCCATGAGGCTGTTGTCTATCCATGTGACCACGTGCGCAACGGAGCGGAACAGGTCAGCATGGGGGCGGACGTGCACCAGTAGCCGCTCTCGCCTAGGCATCGCGCGGGCTGAGAAGCTGATTTATGTCAAGGCGAACCGTGACGACGGCGAGGTCAAGGAGGTTCAGCATGAGGAGGCTTCTCTGAACTATTACTCCGACTGACTTGAGAACTTAGGAAAAGTCATGCTATGAGACTCAAATGTATGCCCAGTGATCATGTAGTCGTACTTTAACTGAACTTCTGGACCATACCTGCCCCATTTTGCGAACCCGTCATCCGCGTCAAACAAATACAGTGTTTAATGTTTTGAGGACTTAGCTTTCTTAGATGGGACGAGTCAGCTGCAGATTCTGAATGCCCTAATTCAGCTGAATCCAGACCTCTATTTTTTTTACTTTGGCCCATTTTTTTCTGACTTCATATACTATATATATGATAGATTTATGATATACTTTACATTGGCGGGGCATGTAAAGTATATTGCCGATGCCAATAAATAAAGTAGTTTCTAAATTGCCAGGGCACCTATTGAACGACCACATAGGTCTAAGGACCATGCAAATTGTTGTGGCGTAACAGTAAATGATCGACGCATTCCCCAAATCCTGAACTGCCCAAACAGTAACAACCCCAGTCGGTACAGTTGGTAGTTGCCATGCATAAGTAACATACCCTCAAGTTGTCCCCCTTGCCCTTCAAATCTGCAACCTTGCTTGAATCTTTCGGTATGCAGAATTTGGCGACTTTGGCTCAGGGTTCCCCGGGTGAAAGCTGGATTTCCTTAGCTCGTGATGAATTGCTGATCGATCGGACGATTCGGATACTGTAGTCACGGACGTGTTTCGTTGTTTTTGGAGTTCGTTGTTCCTTAAAACAGCCAATTCATTGATCGCATACATCTTTCCATGTCACTTTGTTGCAATGGGCTCAAGGCTTCGTCCAGAGCCAAACACCTCTACCTAACTTGCACTGCTTGCAATGCCATCGCGAATTGGAAGACAACTATGTAGTGAGGTTACATGGTTTGGGCGTTTCCCCGAGGTTATCAACGAATATGTCTAGAACGTCAGCGATGTCCTCAGTTCTATTGGACATGTTATGTAGGCGTATTATCGCGTGGTTGTTGATTCCCGCCCCCTATGGCATTTAAGCAACACGTGTGCAAGGGTTGCTTGACAAAACAGCGCCTCAAAAACCAGCTGACGTTTACCTCTGGTACTCGTGTAAAAACCGCTAGCAACGCAATGCCGGGCGCCGGCTGCAGCCTCAAGCCAGTACCTAACTCCGCCAGTCGGGCTCCGGGAGGGGGACCCCCACTTACGTGGGAGGGACCCTTACTGACGTGGGAGACCGCATCGCAGATCTGGAGGCTGAGAACGTCTCACTCTTGCACGAGGAGGCCGACAACCATGCTAGCGAGGAGAACTTTGCGTTACCTAAACACCGTGAGTACGGACACATGGTGCAGTGGGATCACGCATGCACATAAGCATTATGCTCCCGATGGTTTCTTCTGCTGCCATGAGTACGTTTTATATGCATGGGCAAATCGTATGAGCGTGGAGTGCTTGGGCCTCGGCTGGGGGTGCCGGGCATCTGGCGGCTTTTCGTGCATGCGTGCGTGCTGACTACTACATACTAATGTGGCAGCAACCCATGCATATCAAAATGTACTTAGGGCAGCAGAGGAAACCATCGGGAGAAAATTGTGTATGTGCATGAGTGATCCAATGCACTATGTGTCCGTACTCACGGTGTTTGGGTAGCGCCATGTCGCCCGGAAGGGCTGCACAAAAATTTCCTGCATGGTGAGCCGGATCGGAGGAGTATTGCTGTATCCGGAGCGGAGCAGGAATCCGCTCCGGATACGAAACAGATTTGCCGTATTGTGACACCGTACCTTGCATGGTGGTGAAGCGGAGCTCATTCATTCAGTTTGCATATGTTTATGAGTTAAAGCAATGGGCCCCTGAGTGAAAGTGCATCACACGACAAAACATTCATGGTGCAAATGAAATCTACTGATCAGAGCTTCCGTTTGGCTCCAACTCGTGTTTGCACACTCTCTATGTGTAGAGGATACACATGTTCCGCGCTCTCTTCTCTTCTTCAGTCGTACTTATTTTGTTTTTGGCCCTCTAGATCTCCTCCTGAGATTCCTACAGGTGAAGGACGTTGTGATCCGGACTTCAGGTGCTCTCTCGCGTTGCTCTCTCGCGCTCCGACTCATTCTACATGCTTATCTACCCTCTCTGTTCTATTCATCTCGCCCTCGCTCACTGCTGCTTACAGATTCGCCTCGCCACTTTGTCATCTATACGAGCATTCGCTATGCCCCCTTTCCTTCTATAAACACAGGCTCGTTCGACTCCTCCCGACTGATATGTTCATCCTTCCACTGGCCACATCCGGCCATCTCTTTAAGGGTGCCTCGCCTTGGTGAGTGGCTGGGTAGGCTGAGCGGTGCCGCTACCTGGCTACATGGCTAGGTGCGGTGGGAGATTTGCGTGGCACGCGCAGTTTTTTCGGGGGTGGGGGGAGGTGCATGGCGCCGCCTCTTGAAGGGGGGAGGTGCATGGGGGCGCTCGGGGCGCGCCGCATGACATCGTCCTCGCCCCCTTCGTCGCTCCCCACCCATCCCTTTTTACAAGCAACCCTCCTTCCACTGAGCTCCAAAGCTCCGTTGGCATCATGTAGGTCGCCTCGCACAACACGGTGTGTGGGGGGGGATGGGGGTATTGGGCAGTGCATGGCGCCACTGACCATATGCCAGGCGTTGTTGAGGATATGCATGGCGTCGCTTGGCGATGCATGGGGAGGGGCAGGGATGTGCGTGGGGGGGGGGGGCATGGCGGTGCATGGGGGAGGGCATCGGGTCTGTGGTGGCATTGGGCGGTGCATGGCGGTGCATCGGGGTCCATGGCAGCGCTTGTTGGTGGGGCAAGCCCGACCCTATCCATGCCCCCGCGTAGGCGATGATGTCTTGGAAAGTCTTCACCAAGGAGCTCGACGAGATCACTCTTCCACAGTTGTCCGAGTCAGGCCTCGGTCTCGCCACCCTTGCCCGGGGCCCTTCCATGGCGTCGTTCCCAAGAATCAGCGTGTCCGGGCATGAAGGAAGAATGGGCGCTGAAGAATACTGCCCCTGACGAGGTGCGTGGACACCATGACAGAATATTTCCCCACATGTTACTATCCCGTGTTTAAACGATACACCATTCACTATTGCCAGCAATGTACTGCCCCAGTCATGCTGAATTAGCCCACTGGATTAGCCCCTGAATTAGCCCATTGAATGAGCCCCTGTATTAGCCCATAATCCCAGCCGCACGAGAGCGATCACCACCGAGGGATCATGGTGAGGACTCACTCGGCCCCCTCCTTGCCGCTTGCCCCCCTCAGATCTTGGATCTCTATTGCCCCGCGCCCGAGCCAGAAGTCGAGGGTGCCGACATGGCGGGTACCGGTGCCCTGGCCGCGGGCGTGATCTGATTCCCTTGGTAAGTGATCTGATTCCCTTAGTCAGTTATCTGATTTCCTTAGTCAATGATCTGATTCCCTTGGTCAGTGATCATGTTGTGTAACAGACTCAGATCACGCCGGCGGCCAGGGCACCGGTACCCGCCATGTCGGCACCCTCGACTTCTAGCTCGGGCGCGGGACAGTAGAGATCCAAGATCTGAGGGGGGCAAGCGGCAAGGAGGGGGCCGGGTGAGTCCCCACCATAGCCCTCGGTGGTGATCGCTCTTGTGCGGCTAGGATTATGGGCTAATTCAGGGGCTAATTCAATGGGCTAATTCAGGGGCTAATTCAGCATGACAGGGGCAGTACATTGCTGGCTATAGTGAATGGTGTATCGTTTAAACACGGGATAGTAACAAGTTGGGAAATAATCTCTCATGGTGTCCACGCACCTCGTCAAGGGCAGTATTCCAAACGACAGCCTATGCAATGAAGCTCTCATCCTTCCCTCGTGCCCGGACACGATGGTTCTTGGGAACGACGCCATGGAAGGCGGCCGTTGGCTGGCGGGCAAGGGTGGCCAGACCAAGGCCTGACTCGGACAACTGTGGAAGAGTGATCTCGTCGAGCTCCTTGGCGAAGACTTTCCAAGACATCATAGCCTGCACGGGGGGGTGGATAGTGAAGAGGTCCTAGGGGCCATAGGGGGCAGGACTCTTATATCTAGACAGGGACTCACTAGTAGAGGAACGTGAAGGGGAGTCCGGGACGGTGTTGAGGGTAGACGAGTAGTCGGAGAATTGACTGAGGGGGGACTAGGTGCTCACGAGGGGAGACTGCTGGAGACTAGAGATTTGATAGTGGGACAGTCATGTATTGAGCCTGATGGATTGATCTCGTCTGAGACTTCCCGATAACTAGCAGAGCTCGCTTATATGGGAGGTGCAGGGTTTAACCCGTGAGGGTTCTGGTATGGGCTTGCCAGGCGACCCTACAACTTCCGTATGGAGCGTAAGCGCCGATAACGTAAGGCAGGTCGCGTCAGCGACTGGTAATTCTGGGGTACTGGTTACATGACCATTACAGATAGGGTCGGGCTTGCCCCACCAACAAGCGCCGCCATGGACCTCGATGCACTTCCATGCACCGCCCAGCGCCACCATGGACCCGATCCCCCCCCCCCACGCACATAACGCACCACCTTGCCCCCCTCACGCACCGCTCTTCCCCCCCCATGCATCGCCAAGCGACGCCATGCATATCCTCAACAACGCCAACTAAGCATTTCCTCAATGGCGCCATGCACTGTCCAACACCCCCATCCCCACACACACCGTGCAATGCGACCTATAGGATGCCAACGGAGGTTTGGAGCTCAGTGGAAGGAAGGTCGCTCGTAACTAGGGATGGGTGGGGAGCGACGAAGGGGGTGAGGACGATGTCATGCGGCGCGCCCCCAGCGCCCCCATGCACCTCCCAGCCACAACACAGCGCCCCATGCACCTCCCCCCCCTTCAAGAGGCAGCGCCATGCATGCACCTCCCCCCACCCCCGAAAAAACTGCGCGTGCCACGCAAATCCCCCACCCCAGGTAGCCAGGTCTGTAGCCCGGTAGCCAGGCAGCGGCACCGCCCAGCCACTCACCAAGACGAGGCACCCTTAAAGAGATGACCGGATGTGGCAAGTGGAAGGATGAACAGATCAGTCGGGAGGAGTCGAACGAGCTGCTCATGTGGCGAGGGTGAGGAGGATGTTTATAAAAGGAAAGGGGGCATAGCGAATGCTCGTATAGAGGACAAGGTGGCGAGGCGAATATGTAAGCAGCAGTGAACGAGGGCGAGATGAAGAGAACTGAGAGGGTAGATAGGCATGTAGAATGAGTCGGAGCGCGAGAGAACAGCGCGAGAGAGCACCTGAAGTCCGGATCACAGCGTCCTTTACCAGTAGGAATCTCAGTAGCAAAATAAGAACGACTGAAGAGGAGCAGAGAGCGCGGAATATGTGCTTTCTCTACACACAGAGAGTGCGCAAACACGAGTTGGAGCCACACGGAAGCTCGAATCAGTAGATTTCATTTGCACCATGAATCTTCTGTGCTGTGACGCACTTTCACTCATATTTTTTTTGTCGGAAGAAGGGTATTGCAGGGGGGGGGGGTATCGGGAATTTCACCTCCCCCTCCCCCTGGGGTCATGCAAATCATAGATCGGTCTCCTTATTATACATCGCACATCCCCCTCTCTATCTCTCCCTCTCCCGCCCAGTTTCATGGTGAGGTTCGTCATTTTCTGGTCATCAAGTTCGCTTCGTCGTCAAGCCTTACAACCGCCCTGTGTGTCCCTCCCTCCCTCCCCATCTCCCTGCACAGGCTTGACGACTGGACCTGACCAAACCCAATTGGAACTCATATATCACTGGTCGACTGCAGGTCCAGGGGGACATCGCTCCTGTACTGTGCGCATGTGCCTGGGCATGAATACCGGCAATATGATGTGACCGCCCCTTTCCAGTCGTAATCGTGTACGGCATAAACGGGGTGTGCATTTATCAAGCTGCGACGATATACTCACTCAATTTTCTGCAGGAGGGCCGTGGTATGGAAAACAAATACTTGGTGATAGTCTTTGCGGTGCTGGCGTTGATGAGCGGCGATATTCTGAAAGGCTGGTATGGCGCCCTCACCGGTACACAGGTGCGCACCTGTAGTTTCCTCTTCACCTCTTCAAACCTTCAATATCTGGCACTGCAAGAAAATGCTTTTGGGTGGGTTCGTGCAAGCTGTAACAACACCAACCCTTGAGTCGAATTGAATTGAATACCTTGAAACAAAGACTGTATACCATTATTGTATTGATAAGAAGGAATGCGTGTGACTCTCGAATTCGATTTTCTATGCAGGGATCTTCGGAGGCATCGGAGTCTCTCCCTCTCGACGTCGACCAAGGCCGCTCGTTGGGAGGACGCGTTCACATTGCTTACTGCAACAGCTGATCTTACAGGTGTGCATCGCCCTGGAGCTTGTCGTAAGCGGCCACAGCAATTTCCCATGTGCACGCCCCGCACTTTCACAACCGAGTATGTTCTTGAACGAGTATGTTCTTGAAAAATGCAAGTCCAGCGTACGTAGTAAACCCGGGACTCGAGGCCTAAGCAGTGGCGTGTTTAACCCTGGAGCGCCTGTGTGCCCGAGCAGAAATCTCTCTACCGTTCACTGCTGAGCTGAGATCTGTTTACAGTGCACGGGGCACCAACTTGCCGTGACGAAGGCCTGTGGGATGGGCCAAGTATCCGTAGGCTTCCCCGCAAATCTGGTGAAGCTTTTCTTTGAAGAGCCAAAGCATGCAAAAAAGAGCCATGTAATCAAAGGACACAGCCAGAGACCATGCTTGTGCCTTCATCCCCTCTCACATACCGCACCATCTCCATTTCTGTGTCGGGTTAGGCGAAAGTAAACCCATCCCGGCTCCCACCCTGCCTGTAGAAGAATGAAACATCATGCAGGTTCGCCATAAGGTCACGCTGCGTTATACAGGCATGGACTTCATTGGCAGTCTCATTCATCCCGTCTTGCCCTACAAGCAGATGTTCCACTAGGTGTAGGGCCTGGCCGTGAATCCTGACCCCTTGCCTCCCACTCGGGCGCAGGGGTACCTTCATGCAGGTTAGTCAGCTGGTCGCGCAGCGCTACCCTGGAATGGAGGTCATTGGCAGCAACTACCCCGTCTCGCCGCTCATGCAAGCGGCAGCCACGGCCACTGTCGTGCTTCGAAACGGGCTGCTCGGGGCAGTAATGGCGGGGGACGCGGTTCTCAACTTCTTCGGCACGCCAATCCCGGCGTGGTACACGGCCAACGTCATTCCCAACCGCATGGGCTGGTGCATGGGTGAGTGCATGGGCTGGTGCATGGGTGAGTGCATGGGCTGGTGCATGGGTGAGGGCATGGGCTGGCGCATGGCAAAGGGCATGGGCTGGTGCATGGCAAAGGGCATGGGCTGGCGCATGGCAAAGGGCATGGGCTGGCGCATGGCAAAGGGCATGGGCTGGTGCATGGGTGAGGGCATGGGCTGGCGCATGGCAAAGGGCATGGGCTGGTGCATGGCAAAGGGCATGGGCTGGCGCATGGCAATGGGCATGGGCTGGTGCATGGCAAAGGGCATGGGCTGGTGCATGGCAAAGGGCATGGGCTGGCGCATGGCAATGGGCATGGGCTGGCGCATGGCAAAGGGCATGGGCTGGCGCATGGCAAAGGGCATGGGCTGGCGCATGGCAAAGGGCATGGTTACGGCCCTTCAACCCAGGGCATTGGGGAAGTTGACACGGCTGGTGGGAGGGGGAGGAGGTCAATGGTGTTTTTTATGCTATATGCAGGGGGGGGGAGGGTGAGCTGCGTCACTGGCGTCCTGTTGAGGTTTTGTTTGTTCAATTTTGAAACGATGGAAAAGGATGTGCGTGTGTGGTGTGTGTGGGGGGGTAGTTTGCCATCTGCACTTCGTTGCCGTTTTCTCTAGGTTTCCCGTCATTGAATCTGTCCTCAGCTCCCGTCTTGAGCAGAGACGGGAGCTCTCTGGTCTTGAGCTCCTCCTGAGCTCCTGCGCGGATGGAGTGACGCGGTGTCCTTGGGGCTACCCTGAGCCCTTTGATGCCCCCCTGGTTTTTGATGTGCTGACGTTTCATTGAAGTTAGTTTTCGCAATTTCCTTTCCACAATCCCCTTGATATGCTTGACTCCTACCCAGTTGCCTGGTCTCTGGTTAGCTCCTCACTTGATTTGGCCCCAGTTTTTGAAATGCGTAAGTTGCAAGAAAGAAAGAAAGCTACGCCCCGTGGGGGGCGTGAGAGTTAAGGAAACAGTGCAGCCTTGTTGCATTGAAATCCGTTCCTGGTAACACAAGCCCCTTAATATACTACTTGGCTCCTCCCCCTGATGCCTCCCCAGGCGCCTGGTTGCTGGGTAGCTCCTCACCCTGATTTGGTCCCAGTTATTGAATCGCTTGCATTGAAGCTCGTTACCGGTAACTCAATCCCGTTAATATACTTCTTGGCTCCTCTCCCTCATTCCTCCCCAGGCGCCTGGTTGCTGGGTAATGCCGCGTACAACGGGTTCATGCAGACTCATGCGTTTGAGATCTACTCGAATGGGGAGCTGGTGAGGAGGGCGAGAGGCTGGGGAGAGATGGGCTGGGAAAGGGGGAGGGCAGGTGGATCGGGCCAGGGGAAAGGGGAGGTGGGCAGGGAAGAGCTGGCCCAGGTGTTAAGGGGCCTGCGGATCCGTGCTGATGGCGAGTTGGTGGGGAGGACGGGGTTGGAACGGGGCAGGGGAGAGGGAGGCAGAAAATAAGTGGGGCTGCAGACCCGTTTTATGGTTAGCTGGTGAGCAGGGCAGGGTGGGAACTGAGCAGGTGGTGAGGGGCTGGGAATAAGGGGCTGCAGATCCATACCAAGGGGGGGCGAGGGAGCAGGGCAGGGGAAAGCGGAGCACATAAGAGTGTGGCAGGAGGGCGGGGGGACGAGAGCTGCAAATCCATGACAATGGGGAGCTGGTCAGTGTTTATTTTTTCTTGACTCAGCTACACGTCAGCCACACACCTCTGGCCGGAGGCCCCATTTGTGGACGGACATGCTGATTTTGCCACGAATTGAAAGCCAGTCCAGGTTTGGTCCCAATCGGGCCTAAGTGCGGCTGCGGGCGGTCTGCCAAAGGTGGACTGGTGGCCGAGAAAGGAAACACAGGGTGGGCGGGGGGGGGGTCCCCTGCCCTTCCTCATTTCCGAGGTTGTCGGTGGTGTCACAGTGCGTTCGTCCCTTGCCCCTAGAACAATGGTCAACACACACTCTTGCAGGCCCTAAATGATGAAATCTGGCGCATGTTGTTTTACAACTGTACACACAGAATATCACTTTCTGAAAGGTGTAGTATCTTATCAGGGAGACAGGGAGGCGTCCCCAGTGTCCTTGGTTCTCAAGTGCCTGCCCCCCCCTCCCTCATGACCACCTAGTACACTAAGTTTGGGTACTGCGCTCTTCTTTTTAATTGAAATACTGCCCAGTGCCCTCCCCTTCCTGTGACTACTAGGTACTCATGGGGAGGGGAGGGCAGTATTCAAGTGGTCAGTTTGGTCATGTTTTATTTTCAATACTTGGCCTCACCCCCCATGACTACCCACACAAAGTGGTCAGTTTGGTCATGTTTTATTTTCAATACTTGGCCTCACCCCCCATGACTACCCACACAAAGTGGTCAGTTTGGTCACTCTGCTTCTATTTTGTTAATATTTTATCGATACTTAATAATACTTTGCCTTTCCCCCTTCCCAATTTATCTCATCTCTACTTCAAGGTGTTCTCAAAGCTTGCCGTCGGGAGGCTGCCTTCTATCGACGAGTTCTGGGCCAGTGTTTCGAAGGGGATGAAGATGGGCGGCGCCTACCGCGGGATTGAGCAGTAGATGACGGCCTTCGATTGGCGGGTTCTTGACCGAGGTGTTTAAGGGGATGAAGACAGGTGGCGCCTATTTGTGTGTGCACCCGTTTCTGTGCTTACGAGTATGTGCCCCTGTGCTTGAATTGGTGTATGTGTTTAGGATGGTGCATTGGTGCATGTGTGTGATCTGGACTTGTCGCTGCGGCTGCTTGCATACCTGCTGGTTATGACTGCCTGGCCCTCAACCCGGCTGCCCTACGGGCGCTGGGAGGGCACGGCACGACACATGCGCTGCTGACGCGACGGCCCCTCGACGCCCTCCAACGGGTGCGGGGCCGCAGCTGCGCTCCGGCAGGGTGCAAGCAACGAAGCGACAGGCGGAACCACAGGAGGATGACTTGCTTTCTTTCTTTTTTCTTCAGCTTTCTCCCTCAACTTTCCTAGCTGACTTGGTGTTTGTCGACGTGGCCGAGCATTGTTTAAGCAGGGCCCTGAAGGGTAACGTCATTAACAGGGGGATGAATGAGTGAAACGAAAGGATAATGCGATGGTGCATGGATGAGACGATGGTGCTTGAGTGAGTGAAAGGAAATTGCGATGGTGCATAGATGAGTGAGGTACCATAGATGAGTGAGATACCTGATAGTCGTCAGATATCATAATGTGCAGAACTCCCAAAGCCCTGGACCCTAGGGCTGGGCTGACGACACTGAGCGCTCCCTCAGTCATCAGAATGTGCAGGGGTTAGAATTAAAACCGTAATGTAGGCATCATAATGTGCAGGGGTTAACAACTGCATTCCAGAAATTGTGGAGGCAAGCAGGACGGAGGGTGGGAGGGGGCTCCATGCTTACTTCATCCGGCTTTCACAGGGACGGTTGTTGGCCTTATTCAGTCGTCTCTTGGCGCCTACCGTGGGCGGTTTAAATATAGTTCACAGGCTCGGCCTGAATGAGCTGTAGGCTGCTCTCTATGAGATGAAAGGCTGAGCCAAAGGTTGCGCTCCCCTCTGACTATTAAGATCAGGCCGATGGCATTACACCTCTGGGACCTGCTCAAAAAGGATCTGCCGCTTGGGCGCCCAATATCCCATCATTAGACTTGTCCATACCACGAACTTTCACCCGCTGTACCAGGCCGGACAGGGATGGGATGCACTTGCTTTTGTGGACGACGTGATAGATATTGTTGAGGCGTAGACATTTTCAAAGGTTGAAACTTCCATTGTATTTTGTGTTTTCCAGCCTTTTGTTTTGTCCCTTCAGTTTATTTTCCACTTTTCCTCCTTTCTTTTGTCCTGCCCCCTTCTGTGTTTCTTTCCATCTTTCCTCCCAACTCAGTTAGGCGCCCACGCGGCCGAGCCATATTTGAGCAAGGCCCAGAGGTGTAACGTCATTGCCTTGTTATATGAACGCTGTTAAAGACTTTTTTGATGGCTAGTTACTACAGGAGCTCGGGTGCCGGACTTGTTTGCCTTCCCGGCCTCTCCATTTGTTCCCTTATTTTGTGCTCCCTCTTCCTTTTAGTTTCTTCTTTTCTACCTTCTGAACAGTTGGGCACCCAAGCGGCCGAGCCTTCGTGTGCATTGACAGATGTCAAGATGTGTAACGTCATTGACTTACAACCCGAAGGGGAAATGGTCCAGCGGTGTGAGTGAAACTGGAGGCATTCATACCGAAGTTCAGGGATGGAACCCGTCATATGATTGTCCTTCCCCCTGTCTTGATCGCGGCCGAGAGTTCAGCTGGGCCCAGCGGGTATGAACCGTTATTAGCTTGTCCATACCCACAGGTTGAGGGATGGAGCTCGCCTGTCTAGAACAGACACACCCTGTGGTCTAGACAGCGTGACAGACGGTGCTGCCAGCGTTATTGGGCTAGGGGAGACGGCGAGCATGTGGAGGATGCGTTGCATGCATGCTTTCAATGCCCCAGACACCCAAACAGACAAATCAATATATTGCGTGGATTAGGAGAAATTCCTCCACTGCTGTGGTCCTTTCTTGGCACCAACCTTACCTAGATGTTGCTCGAGTTCTTATTACAGAGCCTTTGAGCCCAATCTATGTGACAGCCACCAAATGGCCAGTTGTGACCAACTCTTGACGGGGGCCCAAGCAAGAGAGTATGCTGTAGTAGTCCCTGCGGCCTTTGGCCATGATGTAGGCGAATTGTAGCTGCTCCATCCTAAATTAATCAGTATGTTGCTTCCAAACATGTACAGTAGCTGTCCTGTTACACTGCCTGTCCTCGGAATGGGTGGATTGTCAGACCTTCGTCCCCTGGGTGAAGGGCTTAGATAGACCCTCCTCCCCTTACGTTTTCTCCTCTCCTGGCTCTGACCGTGCCCCAATGTCGCTCACTGCATAGACATCGCACAGTCCTGAAGCACTTCCAGTCCTCGCTGGGCGTGGATGACTTCATGGCGCGGGTGGAGGTGGTCTTAAGTGGACACGGCTTAAAAAATAAAAGGCGACACTTCCATCGGCGAGCATTTTATTTTAGGCCATAAATGGCCTGAGGCCAGAAATGAGGCCATAATAATAATAATTGAAGGCTACACCCGTGGGTTGCATGGGTCTAGGTGTATGAGTGTAGGCTGCATGGGTCTGCATGGGGCTGCATGGGTCTAGGTGAATGAGTGCAGGCTGCATGGGTGTAGGATGCATGCTGGTCTTCTTCGGGTACGGTCTCGAAAGCAATAACTTGGTGAAAAGTCCACTGTGGCAGCCTCATCCTGAAGGGTCTTGTGGGGCTCCTTTGCCGCTCAAGGAAGCTGATAACATGTGTTCGCATACAGGGAACCTAATCTGGTCACTTAAGGAGCGGGGATGGGCAGGTCTTCCGAACGGTGCTAGAGTCTTCTTCCAGTTGAACCGGGACAGGCGTGGGTGGAATGCCCTGGATTTTGTGAAAGACGTGGTAGATAGCGTTGAGGCTTAGACGTTTTACAGAGGCTGGAACTTCCTGTGTCTTTCTTTCCCAACCTTTTGTCTGTCCCTTCATTTATTTCCCACTCTTCCTCCTCCCCCCCTGTCCCATGGTGTTTGTTTCGTTCCTTCTTCCCAAACCTTCAAGTTAGGCGCCCCCGCGGCCGAGCATTTTTGAGCAAGGCCCAGAGGTGTAACGGCGTCATTGACAAACACGCCCTGCCTAGATCACCGGCTTCCATATGCCTGCCCCCTTCGCATCGGAGGGTACCATGGCTGCACCATGGTCATGGCTGTGCATGGTAGCTGGATTTGACGTTGCCCATCCCCTATCAGCCCCACGCGGCCGAGCGTTAAGCAGGGCCCAACGGGTATGCACCGTTCTAAAATTATTGCTGTCATGCTGGGGCTTCCTCAGCATCACGCTTGTTACACCAATGCTTCCTCAGCATCGCATTCACCACACCGGTGACCCCTTATTATCACACTCGTCACACATGGGCTCCTTCAGCATCACACTCATCACACAGGGGCCCATTAAGCATCACATTTGTCACGCCGGGGCTCCCTCGTCATCAAACTTGTCACTCAGGGGCTACTTATCATCACACTTGTCACTCAGGGCCCCCCTTAGTCAGCACCACACTTGTCACGCCAGGGCTCCCTCGTCATCACACTTGTCATCTGCACTGCTGGAGCTGTCGCCCTCCTCCTGTCTGGCAACATGGCCTGCTCCGTCCTGTGAAATTATTAGATATCAAATGCAAGGACATGATGGGAAATAATAATATCGCGAAGATGTGTGGGAAAATATGTCACTTGCACCTGCCCCCCCCTTGCACCTGCCCCCCCCCCTTGCACCTGCCCCCCCTTTCACCTGTCCCCCTTGCACCTGCCCCCCCCTTCCACCCACCCCCCCTTGCACCTGCCCCCCCTTTCACCTGTCCCCCCTTGCACCTGCCCCCCCTTGCCATACCCCCCCTTGCACCTGACCTCCTTGCACCTGCCCCCCTTGCCATACCCCCCCTTGCACCTGCCCTCCTTGCACCTTCCCCCCCTTGCACCTCCCCCCTCTTGCACCTGCCCCCCTTGCACCTGCCACCCTTGCACCTGCTCCCCCTTGCGCCTGCCCCCCCCTGCACCTGCCCCATCTTGCACCTGCCCCCCCCCCCCCCCCCCTTGCACCTGCCCCCCCTTGCACCTGCTACCCCCCTTGCAGCTGCCCCCTTGCACCTGCCCCTCTCTCACTTTGACTCGCAGCATGGACACCACCTCCCCAACAGCAGCAGACAACGTAGAGATAATCGCTATGAACATGCCTGAGCAACAGTGGCCAGTGTGAATCAGTATAAAGTTTGGATTGGGTCAAACAATGGCATTCCAGATGTGAGCTTGTGTCATACAGGATCAGAGAGTGTGGTGCCATGTGCGGCAGGTAAGAGTGACATGCCGTTCACACAAATAGTGGTATACAGTATGCATGTACGTGTGTTGTACCGCAAACGGGGTGACAAGAGTGATACACTGTATACCGGTATGAGATGAATGAGTGAGACTTCATTTACGTGGTGAATAGTGTTACACCGTACAGTAATCAAAGAGTGATGCCGTTTACCTGAACGCATTCCAAACAGTGAAACTGGAGGACACGTGCCATTTATACGAAACATTCGAGATCATGAAGAGTGCAAGGAGAGACACCTGTGACCACTCAAGTGTGGCATCCATGGCTAGGTCATACAACCCATTATCACACAAGCTTGTATGTGTCCTGACAGGAGTCGTCCTGTCATTGCGGGCCGCCTTGCACATCTGCAAACCCTGAACCCTCAACCCCTCAACCCTTTTGTTGTCCTGACAGGAGTCGTCCGCTACCCCCCTTGCACATCTGCAAACCCTGAACCCTCAACCCTTTTGTTGTCCTGACAGGAGTCGTCCGCTACCCCCCTTGCACATCTGCAAACCCTGAACCCTCAACCCCTCAACCCTTTTGTTGTCCTCACAGGAGTCGTCCGCTACCCCCCTTGCACATCTGCAAACCCTGAACCCTCAACCCTTTTGCTGTCCTGACAGGAGTCGTCCGCTACCCCCCTTGCACATCTGCAAACCCTGAACCCTCAACCCTTTTGTTGTCCTGACAGGAGTCGTCCGCTACCCCCCTTACACATCTGCAAACCCTGAACCCTCAACCCTTTTGTTGTCCTGACAGGAGTCGTCCAGTCATTGCGGGCCGCCCTGCACATCTGCAAACCCTGAACCCTCAACACTTTTGTTACGAACGTCGTCAGTAAAGCTTTTGCACCGCCGTATGGAGTGGGTTTTAGGGGTTTGGTTGGAGGGGGTTTTCAGGGTCTGGCGCAAGGGTTTTGGCGAAAGCAGGGTTTTTCGAAATGAAAATCGCTGGTGGCCCATACGCCCGCCCATTGATTGACGGCCGTTATGTGAAAGGGTGCGAGCATTAGCCAACAGGCCAACATCCACATACACCGTAACCCCTGCCGCAACTACAGGGTCATGGGAAAAAATCGGGCGTAGCCTACGTTCGCCAGCTAGTGGTCCTGACAGGAGTCGTCCAGTCATCGTAGGCCGCCCTGCACATCCGCAAACCCTGAACCCCTCAACCCTTTTGTTGCCCAGACAGGAGTCGTCCACTCATTGTGCGCCGCCCTGCACATCCGCAAACCCCAAACCCTTTTGTTGTCCAGACAGGAGTCGTCCACTCATCGTAGGCCGCCCTGCACATCCGCAAACCCCAAACCCTTTTGTTGTCCAGGCAGGAGTCGTCCAGTCATTGCGGGCCGCCCTGCACATCCGCAAACCCGAAACCCTTTTGTTGTCCAGGCAGGAGTCGTCCAGTCATTGCGGGCCGCCATGCACATCCGCAAAAAGCCCGATTGGGGTCAAACCCTAACCGGCATGCGTCCATTGGAACCAGTAGAATCTTCCATGGTAGCACGATACGGCATGATACGGCACATATTCAGCCGGATTGTACTACCAAAGTGCCACGATACGGCACAGGTCCAGCCGGATTGTGCTACCAAAGTGCCACGATACGGCACAGGTCCAGCCGGATTGTGCTACCAAAGTGCCACGATACGGCACAGGTCCAGCCGGATTGTGCTACCAAAGTGCCACGATACGGCACAGGTCCAGCCGGATTGTGCTACCAAAGTGCCACGATACGGCACAGGTCCAGCCGGATTGTGCTACCATGGAATCTTCTACAGATTCTTTTTCGGTACACGATTTTGAACGGTTGGTGCCGACCATGCAAAAGATTCGGTACAAGATTTCGACTGCAAGACTTTTAGGCGAAAGACTTCTTGTACAAGAAGCATGGTTGGCCATACATGAGGCCTCCAGCCAAAAGCCAGGATGTAGCTGCCATGTAGCTGACATGCAGCTGACGTTTAGCTGGCATGTAGCTGACATGTGGCTGTAAAGTAGCAAAGCTACGTGAGAATTAGAACTGCCCGGTAACGGCGCGGAAGTCGCTTCGGCCCAGGCAGCGCTGTTTCCTTAACTCTAGGGCCTCCCACGGGGCGTAGCTTTCCCTCTTCCTCAGCTACATGAGAACAAGCACCGCCCATGATCGCAATGCACCCACCCCCAAAGTGACAAAATGTCGAAACAGCAGCTGCGCCTATACGATTTTCTTCATATTTACCTGCAGAACACTTGAGAGATCTCCCATGTTCGGATCTCCTGGTTTCAAATTTCTTAGCTTCAGATCTCCTAATTTCGGATTTCCTAGCTTCAGATCTCCGACCTTCAGATCCTCAAGTCACAGATGTCGGAGTCCAAGATTTCCTAGCTTCTTCTTCTTTACTAGTCCAAGATCTCTAAGCCTGAGATTTCCTAGCTTCAGTCCCCCCCCCCTAAACTCTACACGTGGTGCATCCATTGACGTTAGTTATGTCTTTCATAAACTCCCAAACACTTTACCCCGAGAACCTCAACCCTAAAACCCTTAACCCCTAGAACCTCAACCCTAAAACCCTTTACCCCTTGACCTCAACCCTAAAACCCTTTGCCCCTAGAACCTCAACCCTAAAACGCATAGCCCCTAGAACCTCAACCCTAAAACCCATAGCCCCTAGAATCTCAACCCTAAAACCCTCAACCCCTAGACCTCAACCCTAAAACCCTTTGTCCCTAGAACCTCAACCCTAAAACCCATAGCCCCTAGAACCTCAACCCTAAAACCCATAGCCCCTAGAATCTCAACCCTAAAACCCTCAACCCCTAGACCTCAACCCTAAAACCCTTTGCCCCTAGAACCTCAACCCTAAAACCCTGTACCCTAGAACCTCAACACTACAACCCTAGCCCCTAGAACCCCAACCCTAAAACCCTGAACCCTTAGAACCTGAACCCTAAAACCCTTTGCCCCTAGACCCTCAACCCTGAAACCTTAGAACCTTAACAAAAAAAACCTTTACCCCTAGAACCTGAACCCTACAAACCTTTACCCCTAGAACCCCAAACCTAGAACCCCGAACCCTTAAAACCTTAACCCTAAAACCCTTTACCCCTAGAAGCTCAACCCTAAAACCCTTTACCCCTAGAACCTGAACCATACAACCCTTCGCCCTGAGTACCTCAACCCTGAAACCCTTTAGCCCTAGAACCTCAACCCTAAAACCCTTTAGCCCTAGAACCTCAACCCTAAAACCCTTTGCCCCTGGAACCTCAACCCTACAACCCGTTACCCCCTAGAACCCCAACCCTAAAACCCTGAGCCCTTAGAACCTTAACCATAAAACCCTTTACCCTGAGAACCTCAACCCTAAAACCCTGAGCCCTCAACACCTTGACCCTAAAACCCGTAGCCCCTAGAATCTAAACCCTAGAACCCTTTGCACCTAGAACCTCAACCCTAAAACCCTCAGCCCCTAGAACTTCAACCCTAAAACCCTGGACCCCTTCACCTCAACCCTAAAACCCGTTATCCCTAGAACCTCAACCCTAAAACCCTAGAACCCCAACCCTAAAACCCTGAACCCTTAGAAACTAAACCCTAACACCTTTTGCCCTGGGGACCTCAACCCTGAAACCCTGAACCCTGAGAACCTTAACCCTTTAGCCCTAGAACCTCAACCCTAAAACCCTTAACCCCTAGAATCCCAACCCTAAAACCCTGAACCCTTATAACCTAAACCCTAAAACCCTTTGCCCCTAGAACCTCAACCCTAAAGCCCTGAACCTCTAGAACCTTCACCCTAAAACCCTTTAGCCCTAGAACCTCAACCCTACAACCCTTTTCCCCCAGAACCTCAACCCTTCACCCCTAGAACCTTAACGCTTTACCCTTAGAATCTTCACCCTAAAACCCTTAACCCCTGGAACCACAACCCTAAACCCTTAACCCCTAGAACCTCGACCCTACAACCATTTACCCCTAGCACCCCAACCCTGAAACCCTGACCCTTAGAACCTTAACCACAAAACCCTTTGCTCCTAGAACCTCAACCCTACAAGCCCGAACCCATAGAACCTTCACCCTTAAACCCTTTTCCCCTTGAACCTCAACCCTAAAACCCTTTACCCCTAGAACTCCAACCCTAAAAACCTGAACCCTAAGAACCACAACCCTAAAACCCTTTGCCCTGAGAACCTCAATCCTAAAACCCCGAACCCTTACAACCTCAACCCTAAAACCCTTTGCCCCTAGAACCTCAACCCTACAACCCGTTAACCCTAGAACCCCAACCCTAATACCCTGAACCCTTAGAACCTTAACCAAAAAACCCTTTGTCCTGAGAACCTCAAGCCTAAAACCCTGAGCCCTTAACATCTTGACCCTAAAACCCTTTACCCCTATAACCTCAACCCTAAAACCCTTTACCCCTAGACCTCAACCCTAGAACCCTGCACCCCTAGAACCTCAACCAAAAAACCCTGTACCCCTAGAACCCCAACCCTAAAACCCTGAACCCTTAGAAACTTAACCCTAAAACCCTTTGCCCTGGGAACCTCAACCCTGAAACCCTGAACCCTTAGAACCTTAACCCTAAACCCTTTAGCCCTAGAACCTCAACCCTACAACCCCTAGAATCCCAACCCTAAAACCCTGAACCCTTAGAACCTTCACCCTAAAACCCTTTGCCCCTAGAACCTCAACCCTAAAGCCCTGAACCTCTAGAACCTTCACCCTAAAACCCTTTAGCCCTAGAACCTCAACCCTACAACCCTTTACCCCCAGAACCTCAACCCTTCACCCCTAGAACCTTAACGCTTTACCCTTAGAATCTTCACCCTAAAACCCTTAACCCCTGGAACCACAACCCTAAAACCCTTAACCCCTAGAACCTCAACCCTAAAACCCTTTGACCCTAGAAGCTCGACCCTAAAACCCTTTACCCCACAAACCTCAACCCTGAATTCTAAGACCCTACAACCCTAGAACCTCAACCCTTAACCCCTGTGGGCATGCACATCAAAACCTGGGGCACAAATGCGTAGGGGCCCCCTACCTGTTGTGACCCCAATTTAGTGCAGAGGGCAAAGTAGTGGCTATTTTTTCTGTATTTTCAAACATTTTTAACTATCCACGCTTTTCATCACTGTGCAAGATCCATCTTTTCTCCCCGCGCTCTCCACTAGGAGCATCCACTGGTGTGAGACGACGTGCATCCCGGCTTGAAGTGTGGATGTGTTTCAAACCCTTAGAACCTGGGGCACACGTGTTCATACCTGCGCCCTCCACTGGGAGTTGATCCACTGGTGTGAGACTATGCTTCCCCACCTGGAAGTGTGGATTCATGTCAAACCCTTAGAACCTGGGGCAGACGTGTTCATACCTGTTCATACATACCTCTGCACTCGACTTGGTGCATTGCGTGGTGTGGGATGTGCATCCCGACCTGGAAGTGCTCGTGCGTTTCAAACCCTAAGAACCTGAGACACAAGTGTTCATACCTGTTCATGCCTCTGCTCTCCACACTTGTTGCATCCTGGCGTGAGACAACAAGCTTCTTGACTTGAAAGTGTGGAATTGTGGACGCATAAAAGAACCCTAAGAACCTGAAGTACAAGTGTTCATACCTGCACTTTCCACTTGGTGCATCACGTGGTGTGGGATATGCATCCCAACTTGGAAGTGCTGGTGCAGCAGACCAGTCACGCAGACGACATGGATCACCACGTCGGCCTGCGGGCGACAAATGGATTTCCATGTATATCAAATATTCATATATTCACCATCGAAATATATCGGTGCCCGCACCAATAATAATAATAATAATAATTATTATTCTCATGTGGTGCAGCAGCCCGGTCACGCAGATGACATAAATCACCACGTCGGCCTGCAGGGCGACAAATAGATTTCCATATTAATCAAACATTCAAAAATTTCCATATTAATCCAACATTCAAACATTTCCAGATATGGGCACCGATATATTCCCCATGGAATATATCGGTGCCCATACCGGTACCAAAAATATTATTATTAGTATTATCATGTGGTGGAGCAGACCAGTCACGCAGATGACATGAATCACCACGTCGGCCTGCGGGCGACAAATGGATTTTCCCATATTGATCAAACATTCAAATATTCCTCATAAAAGATATCGGGGCCCGTACCCATAATAATAATAATAATAATAATAATAATTATTATTATTATTATAAGTATCATTATGTGTTGCTGTAGCCCTGTCTTGCAGATAATATGGCCCACCACGTCGGCCTGCAGGGCGACAAATGGAATACCGTACTGTCAGTCTCATTTGTTTTTTTTTGCTTTTGGTGTCATTTGAAAAACGTAATTTAAGGTATTGATTGTCACGAGTTGGTTTGCCCAGAATTTTTTCAAATAATTTTGGTTTCTCACTGAAAACCACTTAAACATTTGGTTTAAGCTAAAAAGGGCCGGAAGGAAGCACATGCCCTTCCCCTAGCAAACATAAACAACGTGTTGTATTATCTGAGCATCTGGAGCAGAAAATATCACAATAAAACAACAGGAGGCGTAAGCAAAGACGCCGATGCTGCGCTTGTGCTTGCTAGAACTGATGGGAGGGACGGCACGCCTCCGCTCGGCGATAGTACCGATGTCGCTGGCAGCCAGATCGATCACCTCACGGAAACGTGTGCAATATCACCCATAGCTATGGTAAAGTAGACGATTTGCAAAGCCAAGCAAAGCCAGGCTGCAAATGGCGCGAAACGCCTATTTCCACACTTTTCCGTACAATTACGAATTTCTGCGATTGTCACGAGTTGGTTCGGCCAGTTGAACGCTTAAATACGATTGTCAGCAGTGGTTTCAATTTCAGAAACCATAAGTGACACCAAATGAAACTGACAGTACGGTACTCCAAACGAATCAAATACGCATTTATTATTATTATTATTACTATTATTACTATTATTATCTTTATGTGATGGAGAAGCCTTGTGACACGTATGACATGGACCACCACGTCGGCCTGCTTGGCCACAAATAAATTTTCATATTTATTAAAAAAAACATTACCGGTAAATGCCATTAATAAGATACCGGTACTGTAGATTTGCTTTGCCTTCCCTCGTAATTTACGTAGTTTAGGGTTCAGGGATCCATTAATTTATTCATTATTCATTGTCGACGCCAGCTTTCAGTCCGAAATTAAGAGCTTTGGTCGAAAATGAGGGCAGCATCAAAAGAATTCGTTCTTTCATACCTGAAAGAGGGCAAATCAAATCGACGGGGTAGTGCGACTTAAATACGATGAAATAAAAGCGAAAGAAAAGCCATATGAACAGGATTCTGTGCCGCGACTCAAGACCCCTGACCAGGTCGCACACAATCGCCATCAGGAAAGCCATCCTAGTTCGAACCAGAGACGTGATGTTGATATGACCAAATAAAAAAAAGGTCACGGTATAAAAACACGATTCTGTGCAGAGACTCCAGACCACTTCAGACCCCTCACCAGATCGCACACACATAGGGCCATCAGGAATGCCATCTTGATATAAACCAGATATGTGATGTACACATGATAAAAGCGTAGCCATACGATTCCGTACAGAGACTGAAGACCACTTCAGACCCCTCACCAGGTCGCACACGAAGGCTACCAGGAACGCCATCTTGATATTTATACCAGTACCAGTAATGTGATAGTGTAGATAGAGTATTAGGATGGAGTTATAGAGTGATACGATAGAGCAATACGATGAAACTCGCCAGATCGCACACGATGGCTACCAGGAACGCCATCTTGACATACTGGTAAACTATAATGTGAGAATTTAGATGGAGTAATATGAGTATATCATAGAGTGGTAAAGTAATATGCTAGAGTAATACGATAAAGTAATGCGATGAACCTCACCAGATCGCACACAAAGGCTACCAGGAACGCCAGTGCCGATGCCAGGTGCCCCTCATGGTGCTCCTCCTCCATGCGTTCAAAGTCCTGGTGGGCGAGATGCGCGACGAACACCGCGCCTATGGCCGGCAGCGCGACCAAGCTACCTCTGTGTGTGTGGGGGGGGTAGGCGGGGCTGAAGGGTGCAGCGCGACCATGCTACCTCTGTGTGTGTGGGGGGGTAGGCGCGGTGAAGGGTGCAGCACGACCAAGCTACCTCTGTGTGGGGTTCAAGGGTTTGGGGATCAGGAATCAATCAGGAGATCAGGGTTTAGTATGAGACGAGGGTGTTAGGCGGGGTGAAGTGTGCAGCGCGACCAAGCTACCTCTGTGTGGGGGTCAAGGGTTTAGGGTTCAGGGATCAGGGGCCAGGAGGGTGTTCAACGGGGCTGAAGGGTTCAGTCAGACTGGCGAGACGGAAAACGGGGCACTAGCGACAGGCGTGTTAGAGGTTCAATGGGTTTAGGGTTCAGCGGCGGGGGATCCTCGAGCTTGTATTCAAGGTCGCGAGGCGGGCAACAAACACTGGCCAATGGCCGGCGGCGTGACTAAGCTGCCTCTGCACACAAGCAGTATGGCAGGATTGCGAGGTTTGATTTGTTTTAGGGTTTGGAACAAGTTATGGGCTTCAGGGTTGAAGGGGAACCCCGCAGATTTGAATTGCCTTTCGCAAAAGGTTTGAATGCATAATTTTTTCCTCACAGAAAAACAAAAAAACTCCGAGGACGGGGTTCCGATGCGTCGCTCTTCCCAAAACACTGTTCAGTTACGAGGGGAGGCAAAGCAAAAGAAATACAGGTACAAGCAGCGGGGTTTCACAGGTTCACGGTTCAGGGTGTAGGGTTTAGGGTTAAGAGTTCAGGGTTGAGGGTAAAATGTCAATCAGGGCGGATAATTTAGGGTTCAGCCTAATCCCGACGGCTGACCCTCCCCCCCGTTCATACATCTCACCCTCTTTCACACTTCCCCACCACACCTCCCTCCTCCACACTCATGTGTCACACCTCACACCTCCACACCCCGTGACACACCTCCCCACCCTCGCGAGGAACTGAGGCGAAAGCAGCCGCTTGCCCACGCGGCTGCTCATCACACGCTCCACCACTCGCTCCCAGAGTCCGCCAGCGGGCCGCGCGGCAGCTGCGGCGACGGCCGCCGCGCCGCCAACCGTCGTAACAGCAGCGGCGCCCTTTTCCGCGAGTGCCTCGGCGGTGTGCCCGCCGATCCTCACCCCGGCTGTCGTGAGGACGCGCTCGCCTGGAGAGCAAGAGGTCTAGGGTTCAGAGTACAGTTCCTGAACCCTTAACCCACCAGTTGACAATACCAGGGGACTCAATGCATTGCCTGGGGAGCAAGAGGTCTAGGGTTTAGGATACAGTTTCTGAACCATGACCCCGGCAGCAGCTAAGACGTGCTGGCCTGGGTAGCAGGAGTTATAGCCGTATAGGGTTCAGGGTTTAGGGTACAAGGGTTTAGGTTTGACTTTCCAAACCTTAACTCCTGCAGCAGCTGAGACACGATTGCATGGGAAGCAGGAGGTCTAGGGCTTGTAATCGAATTTCTAAACCCTGACCCCCCCCAGCTGTCAAGAGGCGCTCGCTTGGGGGGCACGTTATGCACGTTCAGCGCTCCCCACTGCCCCCAGGAGGCAGCAGAATCGACAGATGGCCATATAGTGTGACAGAGTGTGTGAACAGTGGCACACCCACACGCTTCGCAACACCTTTCAGTACTTGTTTTGCCGCAACACGAGTGTTGTGCTACGCGGCAGCTACTTACGGATTCTCCCAGATCCACCGAGATCCACCGAGATCCATTGTGAATTTGTGATCCAACCAGATCCACACATCACCCACCAGCTCGCTCTCCAACTCGTTCGGCCACTCGCTCCCCAACACGCTCGCCGACGCGCTCCGCCATGCGCTCCCCAACACGTTCTGCCATGCGCTCGCCAACGCGCTCCCCAACACGCTCGCCGACCCTCTCTGCCATGCGCTCCCCAACGCGCTCTCCAACCCGTTCTGCCATGCGCTCCCCAACTCGCTCGCCAACGCGCTCTGCCATGCGCTCCCCAACTCGCTCGCCAGCGCGCTCTGCAATGCGCTCCCCAACTCGCTCTCCAACCCGTTCTGCCATGCGCTCCCCAACTCGCTCTCCAACCCGTTCTGCCATGCGCTCCCCAACGCACTCGCCAGCGCGCTCCACCATTCGCTCTCCCATGCGTTCCGCCATGCGCTCTCCAACACGCTCGCCGACCCTCTCCGCGGCACGTTCCCCGGCAGAGCTGATCATCTTGCTTCCAATCTTCTGTGCCATCTGCTTGCTGGTCAGGCGCTCCGCAACCTTCTCCAACACCTTGAAGGTGGCCTGCATGGAACACACACACACAGTCATGGTGGATCTACAGATCTACGGATATACAGATATATTGATATACAGATCTACGAACCTGTTCGTACATATTTTGGGGCGTATATATTTGAATGCATCTGTCTGCATGTGCACAAAGCGATGGGGTAGAGGTAGACATCCGTAAAAGAAAATGGAAAGCAAAGGTGCGGCACTCTCGTTATTGGATGTGTCAGTGGGCAGGATATGTACACGATGTACCGTATCAAACAAATGAAACATATTCCTCCCAAATAGAATGTGGGGCCAGCGCACCCACTGAAGAGCCTGCTTCCGAAGGGCCAGGGAGTGTCAGCAGGGGTAACCTAGTTAAATTATGAGACACAAGCCACTGCGAGCTTATTGAGCATTTTGTTTGGACTAAACCAGGTGTGAGGCCGGCCGCCCAACCCTGGAATACCTGAGACGCTGAAACAAAAACAGCCCGTGTGCGCATGTGGCCCTCGTCGGCAGCTGAGAAAAGGCGAGCAGGAACAGGAAAGGCACACGGCCAACAAGCACTCACACGGCCGCAATAACTCATGCGTAAAAAGTTTGATTCAGATGATCGTAGTGACTTGCGCCTCACACTCCAACCAACAGTCATCCCCTTGGGAGTGTACCTATGCCCTGCCCCAGAGGCGCTTCCTCAGCGTCTTCCAGTGCTGTGCAACCAGTGCTCTGGGTCTGAGGTTTCCGTTCACCCTGGGCCTAATGCCTTTTCGAGCGTGGTGGCACAATCCAGCTAAGCGTTTGCCATTTACGCCAGATTATGCCGTATCGTGCATTTGCGCCACTTTGATGGCACAAAACGGCTAAACCTGTGCCGTATCATGCCAGTGTCGTGCTACCTTTTTTCCGAGAGGGCAGGGCAGGGGGAATCCGTAGCAAAGCTAGAGAAAGGAGCTACTAATGAAAGAGAGGGCAGCAACACTCACAGTCTCTGTCATGCGGCTCTGCACTAAACCCTACACTCTATAACCTAAACCCTAGGGCAGCAGCACTCACAGTCTCTGTCATGCGGCTCAGCACTAAACCCTAAATCCTAAACACTTAACCCTAGGGCAGCAGCACTCACAGTCTCTGTCATGCGGCTCTGCACTTGGAAAGCTGCCCCTTGGACTCCCCCGCGTGGGGGCTGATGCTCCTCATGCTCCCCATGCGCATGTTGAGGCTGCTCCAGCTGCTGCGGACGATGCTGGTGATGCTGAGGCTGCTGCGGATCATTTCCATGCTGCATCGGATGCTGCTGCTGATCATGATCCCCATGTGCTAGTGTTTGGCCATGCAGCTGGTGCCCTGCCAGAGATTCAGAAGGGGAGGCAGCAGGCGGGGTTTCCATGGCCACCTCCATCTCCATCTCCACCACCACCGCAACCGTCTCGTGGGCGATGAGGGTAGGAGCGGGGGTGGGTTCGACCTCGGTTGCATCGAGCCTCGGTAGAAGAGGTTCTGGGAGGACGTGACACAACGGTTTGCGGGCCCGGTATTCAAATTTGGGCGTCCCGGAAAGCAGTAGCTCAGGCTTTCGGAACTTGCTCTGCGAGATTCCTCCTCCGAAGGCGCGGCTGGCTCTGTGAACATGAGCAGCCTGCATTTTTCGTCAGTTCCGCACGGGTTGTCGTCGTTGCGAGGGTGGAGCTGGGTTGCGTTTATCGGAGAAGTGGCTGTCGAAACCGGCCCAATAGGGGACTTGGGAGTCCTCGACGATTCTTGATATCGGCACAGAACCCCGGTCCTCTATCTTGGCTCCCCCCTCCTTCCTATACCAACCGATAGTCTGACACCACTGCGCTCTCTCAGTGCAAAGCTTTCGGCACGATAACAAGGCAAATAAGTGGACGATGCCGATCGCCGTCAGTGTTCTCGATCAAAACATCTCACCGTGCTCCATGGTGCGCTGTCAAGGAATACAAGGGCTTTCCGAAATGAGAGAGCAGGTGGTGGGACAGTATCGTGCACGCGAATGAATATCGCGCAATTGTGATGCTGTTCACACGGGGGCGGGGGTGAACATACAGGAAACGCCAGGAAAATGCTCTAGGAATACGGCACTAGGTGGGTGGGTCAGCTGGGGCGTCACCGCGTGTGCGAACTTGTGTGACAACGCTTCGAACACGAACACACGTCGCCTCTCGACAGGGCATCCTCATCAAGCATCACGCTACTGATCATTGTCTTAAGCATCACGTCCTTCCTCCGCTTCACCAACCCAATCGGGCCACCCACGCAAGCCTTAACAGGATGGGCTTGGAGGCGTCCCGAACGCTTCTCACGTAACACCCCATCCACATCCCAGCCAAAGAGACAGCCATATAACGCGGCAGATTTGGCGAGGCGTAACCATGCGTTCAAATTCAGCCCCCGGCTCGACTGCTGCACCGGGGACACCCAAGATGCTGCCTCCTATCGACGCTGCGCTAGTCCTGCAAGAGGTAAGGCTGCACGTAACGCATATTTCACAAACGAGTGGCATTGCATGACGGCATATCGGCAGCAGCAACAGTTGGAAAATGTGCAGCTGTTAGCAGGGAGCCATGTCGGTCCTAGCCCTGTACCCTGCCACACCAAGCTTACCGCATGGGGTAGCTGTCATACCTATGCGCTGGCTGCAAGGGCATGGGATGGCCACATTGGCCGACTGTGACACTAATAGGCCAGTATTAGGCATGGGCCGACAGCAAGGCGTGGCTGCATGGGCCCACCCTGGGCATGGGCCAACAGCATGCGCCGGCTGCACGGGCCAGCCATGAGCATGGGCCGGCCACATGAGCCGGCTGCCTGGACCAGCCATCGACATAGGCCAGCTGCATGGGCCAGACATGGACATGGGCCGGCTGCATGGGCCAGCCATGAGCATGGGCCGGCTGCATGGGCCAGCGATGGGCATGGGCCTACCGCATAGACCTACTGCATGGGCCAGCCATGGGCCATGGGCCGGCCACATGGTCCGGCTGTTACGCATATGGGCATGGCCCTTCCGCACGGGCTGGCTGCATGGGCCAGCCATGGTCATGAACCATCGGCATGGGCCGACTGTTAAGCGAATGGGGCAGCTTGGGGCATGGGCCGACCTTATGGCTCACATGGGGGTGCCACATGGGCTATCAATGCCAGCCAATGCCCGCCATGAACTGCCACTATTTCGGAAACCTGGCCACACTGGGCTGGCACGGAAAAGGTCCGCCAGTCCATGCAACTATCAGGGCCTGCCACCGCCTGCCCCCCCATTGGCCCCCATGGGCCACACCGCCTGCCCCCCCATGAGCCCCCACATGGGCCACACTGCCTTCCCCCCATGGGCCCCCATGGGCCACACCGCCTGCCCCCCCATGAGCCCCCACATGGGCCTCACCGCCTGCCCCCCCATGGGCCACCCATGGGCCCCACTGCCAGCCCCCCATGAGCCCCTAGCCCCCATGGGCCACCACATGGGCCTGACTGCCTGCCACCCCATGGGCCCCATGGGCCACCACATGGGCCCCACCGCATTCCACTGCCTGCCCCCATGGGCCACATGGGCCCGACTTCCTGCCACCCCATGGGCCACCCCATGGGCCCCACCGCCCTCCACCGCCTGCCCCCCATGGGCCACATGGGCCACCACACATGGGCCACAGGGGCTTTACCGTTCCTTTCCATGTCACCACTTCTTTTCAAAATTTCCTGTTTTCGATTTGCGCTGTGCAAGCTAACTGAAAAAGGCTGTTGGTTGGATGTGTTGAGGATTTCTTAAGCCACATGGGCCACATGGGCCACATGGGCCACATGGGCCTCGGTGCTTATTTAATTGCATGCCAGATCTCCTTTGGGGGATGTACATTAATTATTGAGGTCTGATACCGTATGCATTAATTTTATAAGCCTGCATTTAATACCAGATCTCCTTTGGGAAGTATGCATTGATTATTGATGTCTGATACTGTAGATATGATCAGCCTCCCTCGGGCATCAAAAAACGCTTTCTTTTAATGCTGCCCTTAGGGCAGCCTGTTGACAAAACCCCTAAATTTCAACTAAAAACTGGTGTCGACAATCGACAATTAGTAAATTCATGGATCCCTCCACCCCAAGCAACGTTAATTATGAGGGACTGCAAAGCAAGTCTCCGAACCGTATGCATGAATTTCGTATTTCTGCATTTAATACCAAATTTTCTTTGGGAGGACTGCCGGGCGGCTGCCAATGGGCCAGCAGGGCCCAAACCTTGGCCCGCCACTCGAACCATGACTGGGGGATCAAGCAACAGAGGCTTGTGAAATGCACATCATAGGACAGCTTGTAGCTGCATCGTAGCTGAACAGTAGCTGAAATGTAGCTGAAGCGTAGCTGAATTGTAGCTGGATTGTAGCTGCGACGCCGTAAACAAAATGGCGACGGTGTTCACATAGGACGCAGTTCCACCCAGCACCCAGCGCCCCGCACCCTGTGTCCAGCATGCAGCACCCAGCATCCAATACCCAGCGCCCAGAGAGCCTTGCCTCAACACCCAGCGCCCCCCACCCAGCTCACCCAAGCGCCCAGCGCCCAGCACCCAGCACCCAGCACCCAGCACCCAGGGCCCAGAGACCCAGCTCACCCCAGCACCCAGCACCCAGCTCACCCCAGCACCCAGCACCCAGCGCCCCCCACCCAGCTCATCCCGGCACCCAGCACCCAGCACCCAGCTCACCCCAGCACCCAACAACCAGCAACCAGCAACCAGCACCCAGCTCACCCCAGCACCCAACACCCAGCACCCAGGGCCCAGAGACCCAGCTCACCCCAGCACCCAGCACCCAGCTCACCCCAGCACCCAGCACCCAGCGCCCAGAGACCCAGCTCACCCCAGCGCCCAGCACCCAGCTCCCAGAGACCCAGCTCACCCCAGCGCCCAGCACCCAGCTCCCAGAGAGCCTTGCCCCAACACCCAGCCCCCAATACCCACTTCCCAGCATGTAGCTCCCCGCCATTCACTATTGTGTCCTCTCCTGGGAGATCCAACCCATTTACCCTGTACCCGTCCTCCCCCTGTAGGCGTTGGCTGAGTTAGAGGCCGTGAAGCGTCAGATCAATCAGCCCTTCATGGGGAAGGCAACAGTGGAGGCGTCCATCGCTCGGCTGGAGAGTGGGCTGAGGGCCAAGACACAGGTAGGGGTGATGGGGGGGGAGAGGGGTGCGGGGTGGGGGGCGTTCATCGCTCGGCTGGAGAGCGGGCTGAAGGCCGAGACACATGTAGGGGTGATTGGGGGGGGGAGGTTGTGGTGAGAAGGGTGCGGGGGTGGGGAGTAGGGGCCTAGGGGGGGAGGCGTCCATCGCTCGGCTGGAGAGCAGGCTGAGGGCCAAAACACAGGTATGGGTGACGAAAGGGGAGGTTGCGTGGAGAGGGGTGCAGGGGGGGGGGCGTTCATCGCTCGGCTGGAGAGCGGGCTCAGGGCCAAGACACAGGTAGGGGTGATGGGGGGGGGAGGTTGTGGGGAGAAGGGTGCGGGGGGGGAGGGCATTCACCGCTCGGCTGGAGATTGGGCTGAGGGCCAAGACACATGTAGGGGTGACGAAAGGGGAGGTTGCGGGGGGGGGGTGCGGCGGGGAGGGGAGGGGGCGGGGGCTAGGGGGTAGGCGTCCATTGCTCGGCTGGAGAGCGGGCTGAGGTCCGAAACACAGGTAGGGGTGACAGGGGGGAGAGAGTGTGCGCGATGGGGGGGGGGGAGGGAGGAGGGTAGAGGGAGGAGGGAGGAGGGGGCGTCCATCGCTCAGCTGGAGAGCGGGCTGAGGTCCGAAACACAGGTAGGGGTGACAGGGGGGAGAGAGTGTGCGCGATGGGGGGGGGGGAGGGAGGAGGGTGGAGGGAGGAGGGAGGAGGGGGCGTCCATCGCTGGGCTGGAGAGCGGGCTGAGGTCCGAAACACAGGTAGGGGTGACAGGGGGGAGAGAGTGTGCGCGATGGGGGGGGGGGAGGGAGGAGGGTGGAGGGAGGAGGGAGGAGGGGGCGTCCATCGCTCGGCTGGAGAGTGGGCTAAGGGCAAAATCGTAGGTCCAGGTGATTGGGGGGAGGGAGTGTGCGCGGAGGAGGGTGTGGAGAGGGTTGAGGGTGGCGTTGGAGGGGGGGGACGTCCATTGCTAGGCTGGAGAGCGGGCTATGGGCCAAGGCACGAATGGGGGTGAATGGGGGGAGGGAGTGTACGCGGGGTGGGCTGGGGGGGGGTAGAGGGGAGGGGGGGGGGCACCCATCGCTAGGCTGGAGAGCGGGCTAAGGGCCAAGGCACAGGTGGGGGTGATGGGGGGGAGGGAATGTGCACGTGGGAGAAGGTAGGGGTCAGAGGGGGGCAGCGCATCCATTGCTCGGCTGGAGAGCTGGCTGCGGGCTAAGATACAGGTAAGGGTGATGGGGCAAGGCTCTCTCACCTACACCCTGAACCTTGAAATATCCAGACCTGTTCCCTGCCCCCCCTGCCCCCCAGGAGCTGATGGCTGCTTCCTCCGCCACAGCCTCCACCCCTCCACCTCACCCTAAACCCTGAACCCTGTCCCTCTGCCCCCCCCCGCCCCCCCTGCCCCCTTGCCCAGGAGCTGTTGGCTGCTTCCTCTGCCGCAGCCTCCGCCCCCTCCACCTACACCCTAAACCCTGTCCCTCTGCCCCCCAACGCCCCCCCTGCCCCCCTGCCCAGGAGCTTTTAGCCGCTTCCTCCGCCGCAGCCTCCGCTCCCTCCACCTACACCCTAAACCCTGTCCCTCTGCCCCCCAACGCCCCCCCTGCCCCCCTGCCCAGGAGCTTTTAGCCGCTTCCTCCGCCGCAGCCTCCGCCCCCTCCACCTACACCCTAAACCCTGTCCCTCTGCCCCCCAACGCCCCCCCTGCCCCCCTGCCCAGGAGCTTTTAGCCGCTTCCTCCGCCGCAGCCTCCGCCCCCTCCACGTCCCAGCCCGGTACTTACTCCTCCCTCAAATTCCGCACCAAGGGCAAGCCGCTGCCACCGGTGCAGCCCAGTGCGGCGGAACGTGTGGCCATGTTTAAAGGCGGCTTCATGGCCCAGCCCCGGAGCACCGCGGCACGGACCTACCTGCAGGCAAGCACCCTATACCTGAGCCCTAAACCCTATATCTCAACATAAACCCTGCACCCCGACCTTAACCCTAAACATTCACCCAAACCCTACACAGAAACCATAACATAAACCCTAACCTAAACCCTAAACCATGAACCATAAAACCTCAACATTAATCCCGGGCATGCTATAAGGGGGCTTCATGTCTCGACCTCAGACCTCCACAGCACTTACAGGCAAGAAGCCCAAACCTGAAACTTAAATCCCAAACCCTAACCTCAAACCCTAATCCATAGACCCTAAACCCTAGCCTTCACCCTGCTATAAGATGGCTTTGTGACTCCGCTTCAAAACGCGGCGGCACGGAACTGCTTGCAGGCAAGCAACCCAAACCTGAACCACGAAACCTAAACTTTGAAACCCGAGCATGTCTCACGACTACCTACCAGTGAGCATGCGGGTCCGTGGGGCATGCGGGTTCCATGGAAAGGCTTGGTCTCATTATATTTTTGAACCCTGTAACATCAATCTCAAGCCCTTAGCCCTGAACCTTGCTCCCTCCCCTCACCCTCCTTTTCCCTAAACCCTAACCACCCCCCCGCGACTCACCCCAACTCCTTGCATGTGTCTCAGGAGCGCTTCAACCAGCCTGCAACGGCACGCCTGCCCGCCACCTCCTCCGCCTCGGACCTCCTCCGCGGTTTGGGGGCCGGGGCGGCGGGCCGGAGCGGGGGCGGCGGCGGCGGCGTGCCTCCAACCGGCCGCGTGCTGATCCCGAGGGAGATCCGGACGGATCCGCTGGCTCCGATACCACCCGAGATCGCTGACGTGGAGTTCCATAGAGGCCTTATGCACTTGGTGCAGGTATGTTGCGGGACAGTGCCGCGCGGTACGGTACGCAATGTTGCGGGACAGTGCCACGTGGTACAGTACGCTATGTTGCGGGACAGTGCCGCGCGGTACGGTATGCTATGTTGCGGGACAGTGCCGCGCGGTACGGTACGCTATGTTGCAGGTCAGTGCCGCGCGGTATGGTATGCTATGTTGCGGGACAGTGCCGCGCGGTACGGTATGCTATGTTGCGGGACAGTGCCGCGCGGTACGGTATGCTATGTTGCGGGACAGTGCCGCGCGGTACGGTATGCTATGTTGCAGGACAGTGCCACGCGGTACGGTATGCTATGTTGCGGGACAGTGAGTTGTGTCATTTAAGGTTCTAGTATTTTTTTTTAGGGCTTCATGTTTCCTCTCCTCCCCCCCTCTCCTGGTCCCCTCTCCTCGCTCCCTCTCCTGCCCCCCTCTCCTCCCCCCCTCCTCTCCCCCCTCTCCTCCCCCCCTCCCCTCCCCCCCTCTCCTCGCCCCGCCCCTCCCCCCCTCTCCTCTCCCCCTCTCCCTCCCCACCTCTCCTCTCCCCCTCTCCTCCCCCCCCTCTCCCCTCCCCCCCCTCTCCTGCCCCACCTCCCCCCCCCCCCCCTCTCCTCCCCCTCTCTCCTCCCCCCCTCTCCTCCCCTTCCTCTTCTCCCCCCTTCTCCTCCCCCCCTCTCCTGCCCCCCTCTCCTCTACCCTCCCCCCCCCCCCTCCTCCCCCCCTCTCCTACACCCCTCTCCTACCCCCCCCCCCCCTCCCCCCCTCCTACATCCTACCCCCCTCTCCCTCCCCCCTCTCCTCCCTCCCTCTCCTACACCCCTCTTCTACCCCCCCCCCCCCCCTCCTACATCCCCCCCCCCCTCTCCTCTCCCCCTCTCCTCCCCTCCTCTCTACCCCCCCCCCCCACTCCTCCCCCCTCTCCTCCTCCCCTCTCCTACATCCTCCCCCCCCCTCTCCTCCCCCCCTCTCCTACATCCTCCCCACCTCTCCTACCCCCCTCTCCTACATCCTCCCCCCCCTCTCCCCCCCCTCTCTCCTACATCCTTCCCCCATCTCATCCCCTCCTCTCTTCCCCCCCCACTCCCCCCCCCCCTTCTCCTACATCCCCCCCACTCTCCTCCCCCCTTCTCCTACATCCCCCCCCCCCCCCCCCCCTCTCCTCCCCCCCCCCCTCTCCCCCCCCCCCCCCCTCTCCTGCCCCCCCTCCCCCCCCCCCTCTCCTCCCCTCCTCTCCTACATCCTCCCCCCCCTCTCCTGCCCCACCTCCCCCCCCCCCCCCCCCCCTCTCCCCCCCTCTCCTCCCCCCCTCTCCTCCCCCCCTCTCCACCCCCCCTCTCCTCTCCCCCTCTCCCCCCCCCCCCTCTCCTCCCGCCCTCTCCCCCCCCCCCTCTCCTCCCCCCCTCTCCTTCCCTCCACTCCTACATCCTCCCCCCCTCTCCCCCCCCCCACTCCTTTCCAACATCCCGATCATGCATTCTGCAACCCAGGGTCTTAAAACTACCCTGAGCCCTACCCTGAACCCCAAACCCTTCCCCCCTGTCCTCCTTCCTTCACTCAGCGTGGCCTGCTGCCATTCAAGACCGACCTGACTCTCGCGCTGGTGGGCGGTACAAACGGCGCGGTACAGTCCGGCTGTGCTCCTCTGTACGAGTACCACGACCAGTTCCTGCGGCCGCCGGTCACGACGGCGCTCGAAGACAGCCTGTTGGCGGCAGGCATGGCCCCTTACAAGTTGGACCTGGTGAGGCTTTGGGGCCGCAGCCCTGAACCCTGCACTCGAAACCCTGAACCCTAAATCCTCAACCCTAAACCCGTCACTCGAAACCTTTCAAATGATTCGCTGTACAAGCTGAACCCTAACCGTCACGGAGACACTCACAGCCTGCTATAAATATGTCCACACGACTTGGGTTGTGTCACATACGGCACGTTAATGGGGAAGCTTGTTTGTTAGAGCTGAGCTCTATTGTATGGGGCCAGGCTAGCAGGGACTCAGGATACGTAATATGGTCATACGAAACGGTACGGTACGGTACGATACGAGACGGGTTTTTGGCCAATGCAGGACAAAAGTGTGGATTTCCAGTTGGTGCACCGTAATGATACAGTACAATACCGATACAATACAATACAATACAATGCAATACAATACAATGCAATACAATACAATACAATACAATGCAATACAATACAATACAATACCGATACGATACAATACAATACAATACAATACAATACAATACAATACAATACAATACAATACAATACAATACAATACAATACAATACAATACAATGCAATGCAATGCAATACAATACAATACAATACAATACAATACAATACAATACAATACAATACAATACAATACAATACAATACAATACAATACAATACAATACAATACAATACAATACAATACAATACAATACAATACAATACAATGCAATGCAATACAATACAATACAATACAATACAATACAATACAATACAATACAATACAATACAATACAATACAATACAATACAATACAATACAATACAATACAATACAATACAATACAATACAATACAATACAATACAATACAATACAATACAATACAATACAATACAATACAATACAATACAATACAATACAATACAATACAATACAATACAATACAATACAATACAATACAATACAATACAATACAATACAATACAATACAATACAATACAATACAATACAATACAATACAATACAATACAATACAATACAATACAATACAATACAATACAATACAATACAATACAATACAATACAATACGGGGTTTTTGGCCAAAACGGCCCGTATCCTGTGTGCCTGCATGCCAGCCGACAGCCTGCTAGCGGCAGACATGGCCCCATACAAGATGAACCCTTAACCGGTAGACATGGCCCCATACAAGATGAACCCTTATCCCTTAACTCTTAACCCTTAACCCTTAATCCTTAACCCTTAACCCTTAACCCTTAACCCTAAACCCTAAACTAGGCATGACCCCATACAAGCTGGACCTGGTGCAGAATCATGAACCCTAAACCCTAAACACTTAACCCTAAACCCCAAACTAAGCTATATAACCTGGGTTAACCTATAAACCTGGGTTTAGCTGTACCCTAACCCTCGGCATAGGCCATAAGCTTAACCCATAAGCTATATAACCTGGGTTAACCTATAAACCTGGGTTTAGCTGCACCCTAACCCTTGGCATAGGCCATAAGCTTAACCCATAAGCTATATAACCTGGGTTAACCTATAAACCTGGGTTTAGCTGCACCCTAACCCTCGGCATAGGCTATAAGCTTAACCCATAAGCTATATAACCTGGGTTAACCTATAAACCTGGGTTTAGCTGCACCCTAACCCTCGGCATAGGCCATAAGCTTAACCCATAAGCTATATAACCTGGGTTCACCTATAAACCTGGGTTTAGCTGTACCCTAACCCTCGGCATAGGCCATAAGCTTAACCCATAAGCTATATAACCTGGGTTAACCTATAAACCTGGGTTTAGCTGCACCCTAACCCTTGGCATAGGCCATAAGCTTAACCCATAAGCTATATAACCTGGGTTCACCTATAAATTGGGTTTAGCTGCACCCTAACCCTTGGCATAGGCCATAAGCTTAACCCATAAGCTATATAACCTGGGTTAACCTATAAACCTGGGTTTAGCTGTACCCTTGACATAGGCCACGCCGTGCGCAACAGAAGAGATGTGTATCATCGAGAAAGCAGTCGATGGGAAGAAAAAGGAGGAAAAGGAGGAAAAGGAGAAAAAGGAGGAAAAGGAGAAAAAGGAGGAAAAGGAGGAAAAGGAGGAAAAGGAGGAAGAGGAGGAAAAGGAGGAAAAGGAGGAAAAGGAGGAGGATCTGCTTGTACCCTGACCTAACCCTGGACATGGGCGACGCGGGGGGCAACAGAGGAGAGGCGCATCATTGACGAAGCGGTCGATGAAAAAGGAGGAGCAGGAGCTGGCCTTTGTCCAGGGTTAGGTCAGGGTACAAGCAGATAAAGATAAAGGCCACGCCAGGGGCAACAGAGGAGAAGGGCATCATCGACGAAGTGGTCCAAGAGAAGAAGAGGGAGGAGCAGACCTAGTATATTCGTATCTGCTTGAAACCTAGACTGAACCCTGCACCCTGCGTAGGCCAGGCCGGGCGCAACAGAGGAGAAGCGCATCATCGACGAGGCGGTCCAAGAGAAGAAGAAGGAGGAGCAGGCCGCAGCAGCGGCAGAGATGACAGCGTCAGTTGTGCAGCAGGAGAAGATCTCGGCGGCAGAAGTCGAGGAGCTGGGTGCGTGGTGCTCAGGGTTCAGGGTCTAGGGTTCAGGGTTCAGGGTTTGGGTCTCACGCGGCGGTGTAGCTGGAAAATATACCAGCAGCGGCATTCGTATTAAGCTGGGTGCGTGGTGCTCAGGGTTGGGGTCTCAAGTATGGGGTCTCACGCGGCGCCGGAAACTCGGAGCCGATCGGGTTCCGAGCCCAGAACTGCCGAGACGAAAAAAACCGGACTCAGCAAAACCAGAGGAGTAAAACCATGGTCTTGGCGCCCGTCGCGTCGGTGCAGCGGGAAAATGTACCAGCAGCGGAGGTCGTGATATGCTGGGTGAATGGGGACTTGATCGGTCAGGGTTTAGAACCGCATGGACGACCTCAGCATGCACGAGCTCCTAATCCACATGGTTAGGCATGCCATCACCCCCAAGCCCTTTTGACAAGCTCCTCACGGCCTCCGCCTGCCCTCCTCCCTGTAGATGCGCGCCCTTTTGACGTCCTGATGGACAACCTCAGCCTGTATGAGTTCCTTATCCGCATGGGACGCTCCATAACCCCCAAGCCCTTTTGACGAGCTCTTCACGGCGTCCCCCTGCCTTCCTCCCCGTAGATGCGCGCCCTTCTGACGTCCTGATGGACAACTTCAGCCTGCACGAGTTCCTTATCCGCATGGGACGCTCCATAACCCCCAAGCCCTTTTTACGAACCCTTCATGGCCTCCCCCGCACCCTCCTCCACGTAGATGCACGCCCTTTTGACGTCCTGATGGACAACTTCAGCCTGCACGAGTTCCTTATCCGCATGGGACGCGCCATCACCACCACGCCGGAGTTTGAGTCGTACCGCCGGACCTATGAGGCCCTGTGGGAGGTCATCTCTGTCCTCATAACCCAGGTGACGAGGGTTTAGGGACACGAGGGTGAAGGGGGTATATGAGGGTTTAAGGGTGAGGGTGTATGAGTCTCTGAGTCGTACCGCCGGAACTATGAGGCCCTGTGGGAGGTCATCTTTGTCCTCATAACCCAGGTTATCAGGGTTTATGGTGACCTGGGTGAAGGGGTATATAAGGGTTTACGGGTGAGGGTTTAGGGAGACCAAGGTGTATGGGGTACATGTGGGGGTAAAGGGTGAGGGTTTAGGGTGACCAGGGTATATGTGGGCTCAAGGGTGAGGGTTTATGAGTCACTGATTCGTATGAAGCTCTGTGGAAGGTCATCTCTGTCCTTGTTACCCAGGTAATTAGGGTTTGGGAACACGAGGGTGTAGGGATATATGAGGGTTGAAGGGTGAGGGTTTAGGGAGACCAGGGTATTGAGCGTTTATGATGGCTTAAGGGCAAGGGTTTAGGGACACAAGGATGTTGGGTGTATATGAGGGTTTAAGGATGAGGATTAGGGAGGCGAGGGTTGGGGGCACATCAGGGTTTAAGGGTGAGGGTGTATGAGTCACCAAGTCGCTCCGCTCTGAGGGGTTGTCTCTGTCCTCCAAAGTCCTAACCCAGGTAACGAGGGCTTAGGGGAACGAGGGGTCAAGGGACATGGGTGGTGAGATTAAGGAGATTTAGGGGGGGAGTTAGGGTTGGGGGTTATAATGGGGGTAAGGAGATTTAGGGGGGGAGTTAGGGTTGGGGGGTTATAATGGGGTAAGGAGATTTAGGGGGGGAGTTAGGGTTGGAGGTTATAATGGGGGTAGGGAGATTTAGGGGGGGAGTTAGGGTTGGGGGGTTATAATGGGGTTAAGGAGATTTAGGGGGGGAGTTAGGGTTGGGGGTTATAATGGGGGTAAGGAGATTTAGGGGGGGAGTTAGGGTTGGGGGGTTATAATGGGGTAAGGAGATTTAGGGGGGGAGTTAGGTTTAGAGGTTATAATGGGGGTAGGGAGATTTAGGGGGGGAGTTAGGGTTGGGGGGTTATAATGGGGGTAAGGAAATTTAGGGGGGGAGGTAGGGTTGGGGGATTATAATGGGGGTAAGGAGATTTAGGGGGGGAGTTCAGGTTGGGGGTTATAATGGGGTTAAGGAGATTTAGGGGGGGAGTTAGGGTTGGGGGTTATAATGGGGGTAAGGAGATTTAGGGGGGGAGTTCAGGTTGGGGGTTATAATGGGGTTAAGGAGATTTAGGGGGGGAGTTAGGGTTGGGGGTTATAGTGGGGTAAGGAGATTTAGGGGGGGAGGTAGGGTTGGGGGTTATAATGGGGTTAAGGAGATTTAGGGGGGGAGGTAGGGTTGGGGGATTATAATGGGGGTAAGGAGGTTTAGGGGGGGAGTTCAGGTTGGGGGTTATAATGGGGTTAAGGAGATTTAGGGGGGGAGTTAGGGTTGGGGGTTATAGTGGGGTAAGGAGATTTAGGGGGGGAGGTAGGGTTGGGGGTTATAATGGGGGTAAGGAGATTTAGGGGGGGAGTTAGGGTTGGGGGTTATAATGGGGGTAAGGAGATTTAGGGGGGGAGTTAGGGTTGGGGGGTTATAATGGGGGTAAGGAGATTTAGGGGGGGAGTTAGGGTTGGGGGGTTATAATGGGGGTAAGGAGTTTTTACGTTCTTGGATGAGATAGGGGTTGTTGAATCAATGTGGGATGTTCAGGGTACAGGAAACCCGACCCTGAACCCCCGACCCTGAACCCCCGACCCTGAACCCCCGACCCTGAACCCCCGACCCTGAACCCCCGACCCTGAACCCCCGACCATGACCCCCCGACTATGCAGTTGGTGTCTCTGATGACCCGCTACGCGGTGCCCATGGTCATTTCCCTGATCCCAGACATTTAACGCCCTCTACCCTAAAAGTTGTTCTATGCCCTGATCCCGTTCAAACCCATGCCCCAAAGCCCTGAACACTGGTGCATTTGCAGTTGGAGTCTCTAATGACGCGCTATGTGGTGCCCTGTCAACCTAGATCCCCTCATCCCCCTTAACTCCTTACCACTCAAACCCGATGTCTTTGCAGTTGGAATCTTTGATGACGCGCTATGCGGTGCCCATGGCCGTGGTGGATGGGAAGAACCTCGCTGATCTGGCACAGGGAGTGATTGAGACGGAGCGGCCGCCGGGTCTGCAGGTGAAACTAAAAGGCGGTTTTATCGGTATATATGACTTTCTTTTTTTCTTTTTTTTGCCGTTTTGTGTGGGATTAACCTCCCTGATCTGGCACACATGGGGGGATTGAAACGGAGCGGCCCCGGGTCTGCAGTTGAGGCTTATAGGCTGTTTTATATGGCCAAACTGCGCTGTCGCCTTGATGCAATTTTTTAATAAAAAGGGGGTGCCTCTACCGGAACGGCAGGTTCGGCCGGGTCCCTCGAGTTTACCTCCTATGAAACATTTATTTGCTTTGCTGCCCTGTGTTCAAAACATTCATGAGGTTGGCGACCTTCTGAAGCAGCCATACCCCCTCCTTAATCCTCGGCCTTCAACCCTTAACCCTCAATTCTCTACTCTCAACCCTTCACCCTAAATGCTTGGCCCTGAACCCCCAACTCTTAACCCTAAATCCTTGGCCCTCGACCCTGAAGCCTGAAGCCTTGGCCCTGAACCCTGAACCATTAACCCTAAATCCTTGGCCATTAACCCTCAAACCTTGCCCAAAATCTTGGCCCTCAACCCTAAATCCTTGGCCTTAAACCCTCAACGCGTAACCCTAATTGGCTCTAAACCCTCAACCCTGACATCTAAATCCTTGGCCTTAAACCCTCAACGCGTAACCCTAATTGGCTCTAAACCCTCAACCCTGACATCTAAATCCTTGGCCTTAAACCCTCAACGCGTAACCCTAATTGGCTCTAAACCCTCAACCCTGACCCCTAAATCCTTGGCCCTGAACCCTCAAGCCTCAACCCGAAATCCTTCACTTGGCCCAAAACCCTGAACCCTAAATTCTTGGCCCTGACCCCTGAACCCTACCTGGTGAAGGACCTGCTGCTGTGTGTTCAAAACATTCATGAGGTTGGCGACCTTCTACGTCAGCCCGGCCGCCGCTTCATGGGACGACAGGGACGGGACGGAGCCGCCACGGCCATTCAGGCAGCCTGGCGCGGTCTGGTGGCGAGAAGGAAGCATAGCAAGTGAGAAAGGGGAGGGGGTATAGAGGGGGGGGAGGGGATGGAGGAGGGGGCGTGAGGGACGGGATGGAAAAGGGCGGCCATACAGGCAGCCTGGTGCGGTCTGGTAGCGAGACGGAAGCATAGCAAGTGAGGAAGGGGAGGGGGGATAGAGGGGGGGAGGGGATGGAAGAGGGGGCGTGAGGGACGGGATGGAATGGGGCGGCCATTCTGGCAGCCTGGTACGGTCTGGTGGCGAGAAGGAAGCATAGCAAGTGAGGAAGGGGAGGGGGGATAGAGGGGGGGAGGGGATGGAAGAGGGGGCGTGAGGGACGGGATGGAATGGGGCGGCCATTCAGGCAGACTGGTACGGTCTGGTGGCGAGACGGAAACTTGAGCATGTGAGAATGAGGATCAGGGGGGCAGGAGGGAGGGGAAGCAAAAGGGGAGGGGACAGGGCGGCCATGGCCATTCAGGTAGCCTGGTGCGATCTTTGGCGGCGTTTGGGGTTAAGGGTTAGCCCCTAAACCCTCAACTACGGCCATTCAGGTTGCCTGGTGCAATCTCCGGTGAAAGAAGCATAGTGAGTGAGAATGAGGATGAGGGGGAGGGTATGGATGAGGGGAGACGTGAGTCTGAAGGGGATGGATTGAAGGGGGGCGTTACGGGGCGGCCATGCAGGCAGTACGGCGCTGCCTTATGACTTGAACCTAGTGCGTGAGGCGATGATGATGAGGGGCTCGCTCACCCACCACCACTCACACCCCAGCACGCACTCAACACCACGCACTCAACACCACACACACCACCACCATTAAACCACCACCATGCACACACAACCACGCACACACCACCACTCTCACACACACCACCATGCACCCACCACCACTCACCCACCACCACTCACCCACCACCACTCACACATCCCACACTGATCAGGTACGGTGTGGCTGCCAGCAAGATCCAGTACATGTTTCGGATCTGGCTCATGCGGCAGGCGATGCAGCATCAGCTTCGGCTGGGTGGCGAGGAGCGGCAGACCCGCTTCGAGATGCTTCAGTTGGGCTTCAGGGAGCAGTGGCCACTCATGCATAGACATGCCCACGTGGTTATTCATGTGCCTTGTCTACACAAGCAGTCGACGCTAAATATGGCGCAGGTGTGTTGGGGGAGGAGCAGGGGAGAAGTAGGGGGGGAGGTGGCAGAGGGGGGGGGGCAGGGGAGGGAGGAGCAAGGCTGGCGGGGGAAGGAGGTGGCAGAGGGGGAGGGCAGGGGTTATTGGGGAGGAGCAGGGTAGACGGGGGAGGGAAGGTGGCAGGTGCAGACATGGGCAGGGAGGAGAGGGGAAGGTGGGGAAAGAGGTGGGGGAGGCGCATGGCAGGCGGGGGGGGAGGTGAGTGGGTGGGAGGGATGGGGAGTACCTATGTGTTGTTATATCCAACCGAACCTCCGGACCTATCCTGATTTAGGGATTTGGCATGGCGGGAAATGTTGTTGCATGACTTGCCTCCGTAGCGTAGTGGGATGCCTCGCGGACGACCAAAGATCTATCCAGCTAGCAACATTTGTATTTAGGCGAATCCAGCTTAACTTTCACCAGCAAGAGACTGCATATCTCTCTGGGATCCTTCGGTTTGTCGCGTGTCTCCTTGTAGCGGGTTATAGGGTTAAGGGTTGAGGGTTTAGGGTTCCCCCCGGTCGGCCCTGTCTGGCTCTTTCGGAACAGGCTGTGGGTGGTTGCGTTCACTTAATAATAGCAACGACTACGCGACCCAAGGTCTAAAGCCATCCTTAATTGACATGACACCAAATAAAATGAAATGGCATTCAGTGACACCTTAGAGGGGACTCGGGTATAACTTGAAACAGTAAAATGTTGACTGCGAGGGACTCAGGTGGAAAGCAGAAGGCGGCACGTGAAATGGTAGCGTATTGACTGAAGAACCGTAAAATGTTTATGGCGCCAACAATAGGCCGACCGTCACGTCCGTGCATCCCCTACCACTGCCCATGTGTCACCACTAGCAAATTCCTAGGAATGCCTGTGCCTGAGGGTATGTGTCTGAAGGCCTAGGCCTGAAGGTATCAAAAGATGAAGTAAATGAAATGTTCTTGGCACCGTCAAAAGGCCGACTGACATGGCTGCAAATTGCCCACAACTGTCGGCATTGCCTGCTTGTGCAGACGGATGCCACGCTGGCGGCCGAGACCAGCCATCTGGCACGATTTTGTGACCTCATCATCACACGTAATTCCAAATCACATGACTAAGCCTAAAGTGTGTGACCTCATCACACCTGATTCCAACTAATATGACCAAGCCTAAACCGTGTGACCTCACCCCACCTAATTATAAGTAGCATAACCTAACCTAACCGAACGTGCCCCACACAGTCGGATGCCATGCTGGCAGCCGAGACCAGCCAGCTGGCGCGACTGTGTGACCTGGCAGAGCCACTGTTGGAGATTGTACTGCTGGTTCCGGGGCCGCCAGATCGGGACGTACTGGCATACTGGGACAAGATCCTGCAGGTGGTTATGGGTGGTTGTCAGTTGTGAGTTAGTGGCACGTGTACTGCTGGTCTCGGTGCCGCCAGATCGGGATGTACTGGAACAAGATCCTGCAGGTGGTTATGGATTGTTGTCGGTTAGGGGTGAAGGCACTTGTACTGCTGGTTCCAGGGCTGCTTGGTCAAAAGATTCTGGCGTACAGGGTCAAGACCTTGTTGGTATTTATGGGTGGTTGCCAGTTGAGAGTAGGTGGTGCTTGTACCACTAGTTCCGGGGCCGCTGGATCGAGATTATTTGACGTACAGGGTCAAACGAACTTGCCGCTGGTTATAGGTGGTTGTCGGTTAGGATTTAGTGGTGGAGTGCTATTTACAATCCTCTGCTGGTTTTGAAGGGCAGTTGGGGTGCGGCGGTGAGCAGTTGGACTAACAGCTTGTAGGCTGTCAAAACAGTTGTGATGTTGCCAGGGTTCAAAAGTTCGGTAAGCAGCCGTGTGGCCTGAGATCCACACCCCCAGCCTCCCCCCCTCAAACCCTCCCTCCCCCGCCTACCACCCTTGCACACCCCCGCCCCCCTCCCCCCTCCCCACCCTCGCACACCCCACACCAGCCTGCCCCTGTCTCCGCAATCCCCTGCTCCCCCACCGCTCTCAATCTCCCTCCCCCCCTCCCCCTCCCACGTTCGCACAGGTTGGCGGCATAGAACGAACCGGTGCTCGCTACCGCGCCGTGTGGCCCAAGAGCCACACCCGCCTGCCCCTATCCCTGCCCCTGTCCTCTTCCCCCCCTCGGTCCCAAACTCCTTCCTCACACCCTCCCTCACCCCCACACAGGTTGGCGGTAACGACCGACCCGGTGCCCACTACCGCGCCATGTGGCCTGAGACCCCCCCCACCGCTGCCTAACTCCCCCTCCCCCTCCCCCTCCCCCTCCCCCGTTCACACAGGGTGGCGGCATCGATCGACCTGGTGTCCGTTACCGCGCCGTGTGGCCCAAGACCCCCCCCCACCTGCCTCCCCCATCCCACCCTTGCACACACCACCCCCAGCCTCCCTTCCTCACACCCTCCCTCACCCCCCCACAGGTTGGCGGTATCGACCGACCTGGTGCCCGCTACCGCGCCGTGTGGCCTGAGAACCACACCCGGCTGCCCAGCAACATGAGTGTGACAGGCAAGATGCTCTGCAGCCCCGAGTCAATGAAGCGAATAAAAGTGGCCATTGCGGGACGCATGGCCTACGTACTGCCTGGATCCGTGGGGGAGGAGGAGGTGAGCGGGAGGAGGGGTGAAGGGGTCAGGATTGAAGGTAAAGAGTGGCGCCCGTGCAGTATGCATGGCGTACGTACTGCCTGGATCCGTGGGGGAGGAGGAGGTGAGCGGGAGGAGGGGTGAAGGGGTCAGGATTGAAGGTAAAGAGTGGCGCCCGTGCAGTATGCATGGCGTACGTACTGCCTGGATCCGTGGGGGAGGAGGAGGTGAGCGGGAGGAGGGGTGAAGGGGTCAGGATTGAAGGTAAAGAGTGGCGCCCGTGCAGTATGCATGGCGTACGTACTGCCTGGATCCGTGGGGGAGGAGGAGGTGAGCGGGAGGAGGGGTGAAGGGGTCAGGATTGAAGGTAAAGAGTGGCGCCCGTGCAGTATGCATGGCGTACGTACTGCCTGGATCCGTGGGGGAGGAGGAGGTGAGCGGGAGGAGGGGTGAAGGGGTCAGGATTGAAGGTAAAGAGTGGCGCCCGTGCAGTATGCATGGCGTACGTACTGCCTGGATCCGTGGGGGAGGAGGAGGTGAGCGGGAGGAGGGGTGAAGGGGTCAGGATTGAAGGTAAAGAGTGGCGCCCGTGCGGGACGCATGGCCTACGTACTGCCTGGATCCGTGGGGGAGGAGGAGGTGAGCGGGAGGAGGGGTGAAGGGGTCAGGATTGAAGGTAAAGAGTGGCGCCCGTGCAGTATGCATGGCGTACGTACTGCCTGGATCCGTGGGGGAGGAGGAGGTGAGCGGGAGGAGGGGTGAAGGGGTCAGGATTGAAGGTAAAGAGTGGCGCCCGTGCAGTATGCATGGCGTACGTACTGCCTGGATCCGTGGGGGAGGAGGAGGTGAGCGGGAGGAGGGGTGAAGGGGTCAGGATTGAAGGTAAAGAGTGGCGCCCGTGCAGTATGCATGGCGTACGTACTGCCTGGATCCGTGGGGGAGGAGGAGGTGAGCGGGAGGAGGGGTGAAGGGGTCAGGATTGAAGGTAAAGAGTGGCGCCCGTGCAGTATGCATGGCGTACGTACTGCCTGGATCCGTGGGGGAGGAGGAGGTGAGCGGGAGGAGGGGTGAAGGGGTCAGGATTGAAGGTAAAGAGTGGCGCCCGTGCAGTATGCATGGCGTACGTACTGCCTGGATCCGTGGGGGAGGAGGAGGTGAGCGGGAGGAGGGGTGAAGGGGTCAGGATTGAAGGTAAAGAGTGGCGCCCGTGCAGTATGCATGGCGTACGTACTGCCTGGATCCGTGGGGGAGGAGGAGGTGAGCGGGAGGAGGGGTGAAGGGGTCAGGATTGAAGGTAAAGAGTGGCGCCCGTGCAGTATGCATGGCGTACGTACTGCCTGGATCCGTGGGGGAGGAGAAGGTGAGCGGGAGGAGGGGTGAAGGGGTCAGGATTGAAGGTAAAGAGTGGCGCCCGTGCAGTATGCATGGCGTACGTACTGCCTGGATCTGTGGGGGAGGAGGAGGTGAGCGGGAGGAGGGGTGAAGGGGTCAGGATTGAAGGTAAAGAGTGGCGCCCGTGCAGTATGCATGGCGTACGTACTGCCTGGATCCGTGGGGGAGGAGAAGGTGAGCGGGAGGAGGGGTGAAGGGGTCAGGATTGAAGGTAAAGAGTGGCGCCCGTGCAGTATGCATGGTGTACGTACTGCCTGGATCTGTGGGGGAGGAGGAGGTGAGCGGGAGGAGGGGTGAAGGGGTCAGGATTGAAGGTAAAGAGTGGCGCCCGTGCGGGACGCATGGCCTACGTACTGCCTGGATCCGTGGGGGAGGAGGAGGTGAGCGGGAGGAGGGGTGAAGGGGTCAGGATTGAAGGTAAAGAGTGGCGCCCGTGCAGTATGCATGGCGTACGTACTGCCTGGATCCGTGGGGGAGGAGGAGGTGAGCGGGAGGAGGGGTGAAGGGGTCAGGATTGAAGGTAAAGAGTGGCGCCCGTGCAGTATGCATGGCGTACGTACTGCCTGGATCCGTGGGGGAGGAGGAGGTGAGCGGGAGGAGGGGTGAAGGGGTCAGGATTGAAGGTAAAGAGTGGCGCCCGTGCAGTATGCATGGTGTACGTACTGCCGGGATCTGTGGGGGAGGAGGAGGTGAGCAGGAGGCGGGGCTGAGGGGACATGGTTTAAGGTGAAGAGTGGCGCATTACGCACGTACTGCCTGGATCAGTGGGGGAGGACGTGAGCAGGATTGTTTAGACGTTCAGAGGTTTGGGGTTTGGCGGGTTAAGGGGTCATGGGGTTAAGGTAAAGAGTGGTGCGCAGCGTACGTACTGCTGGGATGTGAAGGGGGAGGAGGATGTGAGCAGGAGGCGGGGTGGCAGAGGTTACGGACTTAGGTTTTGGTAAAAAGTTGCACGTGGCGTACGTACTGCCGGGACCAGTGGGGGAGGAGGAGGTGGACAGGAGGCGGGGTTTGGGGTGAAGGTACGTTGTGATGATTATTGAGTGGCCAAAGGTATTGGGATTAGGATCCACACTTCACACTCCCTCCGCATCTCCCCTCCACACTCTCGTTCCACACTTCAGGTCCAGCTCTGCGTCGCTCTGGATATCCCCCTCCTGGGGCCATCTCCCGCTTTGATGGCTAGAACCTCCCGGAAGGGCGGAGCGAGGGAGCTGCTGGCAGAAGCAGGTGAGGGGAAGCCGTGTCCAGGGATCAATTCATGAATTAATCGGGGATTTATTAATTAGTTAATTAATTGCCGGCTGGTATAAACGGTTTTCTGGTACTTCATATTTCACGATTGTTTCTACCCGTTTTGTTTTTCCCCTGACATGAGGGACCGGCATGATTTCCCCCTTCAGTGGGGACCGGCATGATTTCCCCCTTCAGTGGGGACCGGCATGATTTCCCCCTTCAGTGGGGACCGGCATGATTTCCCCCTTCAGTGGGGACCGGCATGATTTCCCCCTTCAGTGGGGACCGGCATGATTTCCCCCTTCAGTGGGGACCGGCATGATTTCCCCCTTCAGTGGGGACCGGCATGATTTCCCCCTTCAGTGTGCTGGTACCACCCCACCATTTCGCTAATTAATGAATTCCACTATAGACCGTATTTCATGGCATTGCTTCTACCAGTGCTGCTTTTCCCTGACACGAGGAAAACACACAAAGAAAATACACGTGAATTAATGATTTAATTTTTCTTCATTCCTTAAACCACCGGTGCACCGGTATGTACTTAATTATTGCTGCAGCTAATTTTTCTCCACAGGCACAATCACCCCCCTCGGTGTGCTGATGCCTCCCCGCCACTCCATTTTGTGTTAATTAAACTTTGTATTTAATTATTACGGGTGCTACTTTTCTCCACAGGCACAATCGATCCCCCCGGTGTGCTGATGCCTCCCCGCCACACTATTTTTAATTAATTAAAATCAGTATTTAATTATCGCGGCTGCTACTTTTCTCCCAGGCACCATTGCCCCCCCGGTGTGCTGGTGCCCCCCCGCCACTCCACTTTTTAATCAATTTAACTTTGTATTTAATTATCGCTGCTGCTACTTTTCTCCGCAGGCACCAACGCCCCCCTGGTGTGCTGGTGGCTCCCTGCCACCTCGCTTATTAATTTAATTACCGCTGCTGCTACTTTTCTCCGCAGGCACCAATGCCCCCCTGGTGTGCTGGTGGCTCCCTGCCACCTCGCTTATTAATTTAATTACCGCTGCTGCTACTTTTCTCCGCAGGCACCAATGCCCCCCTGGTGTGCTGGTGGCTCCCTGCCACCTCGCTTATTAATTTAATTACCGCTGCTGCTACTTTTCTCCGCAGGCACCATTGTCCCCCCCGGTGTGCTGGTGCCTCCCCGCCACCTCGCCGGCACCCAGCTGCATCAACGCCAGATGGCGGCAGGTACCTCGGCCTCCCCCGACGTGTTCTCTGGCCTGCCGGTGCCGCTCAGAGCCAACACCGACTTCTGCATCGGGCCGGACGGGGAAGTCAAAATCATCGAGGTGGGGGTGACACAAAAAAAGAGGGGGCCAGAGGTCTGTCTAGGGTTTTGATAAGGGTCAAGGGATTAATAGTAACCCTAATAATAGACGGAGAGGTCAAGATCATGGAGGTGGAGGTGAGACAGGTAAGAGGGTCCAAGGGTTAATCCAAACCCTAAACCCTTAACCCTAAACCCTAGAACCCTAAACCCTAAACCCTTTTATCGACGGGAGAGGGTAAGGTCATTGAGATGGGGGTGACACAGATAAGAGGGTCCAAGGGTTGAGTCCAACCCTATTCTGGACTGAGTGGTCAGGGTCATGGTGGTTTGGGGTGGTGGCAGGAGAAGGAAGGGTTCACAGGCGGTCAAGGTCAATGAAGTGGTGGGGGTGAGACGGATAAGTGGGGTAAAGGGTTTGGTCCAAACCCTTCAAGAGACCGGGAGGTCAAAATCAGTGAGGTGGGGTGAGACGGATAAGAGGGTCAAAGGGTGGCCTAAACTAGGGGGGTGGCCGGAAAAGGGTGCAGAGGAGGCTTCAGCGGAAGCAGAGAGGAGTCCTTTCGATCTGTGAGCCTTTGTAAACAATTAAAATCCTGAACCCTGAACCCTGAACCCTAAACCCTAAACCCTGTGGACCCTAGTAAACAATAGGTTAACCCTAGGGTTGCGGGAAGGCATTATAAATCTGCGGTGACCCCCTGCCCCCCTCCCCCATTCAATCCTTGCATACCTTAACGTGCCCCCCGTCACATCTTTCTTTTAACTCCCCGATTTAGTCCCTCAATAAACTACCCTTTTCCAACCCCTCAGCACCTCCTGGATCCAAACCCTGCTCCTACCTGCTCCCAGATCTAATCCCTGCTCCCCCTCCCTGCAGTCCATGACGCCACCGGAGATGCTGGAGCGTTCGCAGTACGAGGAGGACGAGTCACGCGTGCTCCCGGATCCAATCCCTGCTCCCCTTGCTCCCTCTCCCTGCAGCCCATGACGCCGCCGGAGGTGCTGGAGCGTTCGCAGTTCGAGGAGGATGAGTCGCGCGTGCTCATGCTCGCCTCTGAGGCCATGGTGAGAACAAATTGAGGTAGCACAATACGGCATGATACGGTATGATACGGCATGAGACGGCATGATACGGCACGATACGGCACGATACGACATGATACGGTACGATACGGCATGATACGGCACGATACGGTACGATACGGCATGATACGGCACGATACTGCATGATACGGCACGATACGACATGATACGGTACGATACGGCATGATACGACATGATACGGTACGATACGGCATGATACGACACGATACGGCACGATACAGCATGATACGGTATGATACGTCACGATACGGCATGATACGGCACGATACGGCACGATAGGGCATGATACGGCATGATATGGCACGATACGGCATGAGACAGCATGAGACGGCATGAGACGGCACGATACGGCATGAGACGGCATGAGACGGCGTGAGACGGCACGATACGGCATGAGACGGCATGAGACGGCATGATACAGCATGAGATGGCATTATACGGCATTATACGGCACGAGACGGCATGAGACGGCATGAGACGACATGAGACGGCATGAGACGGCATGAGACGGCATGAGACGGCATGAGACGGCATGAGACTGCATGAGACGGCATGAGACAGCATGAGACGGCATGAGACGGCATGAGACGGCAAGAGACGGCATGAGACGGCACGATACGGGATGAGACGGCATGAGACGGCATGAGACGGCACGATACGGCATGAGACGGCATGAGACGGCATGAGACGGCATGAGACGGCCGGTTGAGTGGGATAATTCTTGTCCTTAAACCCTCAACCCATGACCTTAAAACCCTAAACCCTGCTGTCTGCCAAATTATTGTGTCACACTTACTTTAAACTTTGTACCACATTTCCTACCACTCCTCAGGTCCGCAATCCCTGGGTGCGGCGATGGGCCATCAAAGTGGATGATGAGATCATGGGATGCGGAAATGCATCGCTGGACCTCCACTCCATTGCGGGAGCGGCGGACGTGCTCAAGAGGTGTGGAGCAGGGGTGTGGAGGACGGAGTTAAGAGAGGGGGGAGGGAAGTGGTGTGGATCAGGGGAAGTGGAGATGTGATCAGATAATCTCTCCGACTCCTTTGCCTGCAGCCCCGCCGGTTGTTTATTACAACATGGGAGATGCTCTGCTCCACTCGCCCCTCCCCACTCACCCCTCCCCACTCGCCCCTCCCCACTCACCCCTCCCCACTCACCCCACCCCACTCACCCCACCCCACTCACCCCTCCCCACTCGCCCCTCCCCACTCACCCCTCCCCACTCGCCCCTCCCCACTCACCCCTCCCCACTCGCCCCTCCCCACTCACCCCTCCCCACTCACCCCACACCTCTCACCCCACGCACTCGCCCCGCTGCACGCAGAGTGGTTCTGGAGCAGCAGATGGAGACGCGTCGTCCTCCCGTGACCGGCCCGCAGCCCGGGCCTGCACACCCTGGAGGTATCATGACGGATGCGGAGAAGGTGGGCGCGTACCGCCTGAGCGAGCTGCTGGAGAGTCAACTGCCGCGTCAACTGCTTCTGGCATGCCGGCAGGTGTACCCGTCGTACCGCAGCTTCATTGCGGCGGTGGCGGCACGTGGGGGTGTTGTGGAGGCCTGCCCTGACTTGGTAGGTGGGAGAGGGGAGAGGAGGGGGGGAGGGGGTTACGGGGGAGGGGAGGGGAGGAAAGGGGGGAGGGGAGGGGGGAGGAGGAGGGGAGGGGAGGGGGCTAGGGGGGAGAGGGGGTTAAAGGGGAGGGTAGACGAGGGGGAGGGGTAGGGAAGAGGGGAAGGGGGGGGGGGGGAGGGGAGGGTAGAAGAGGGGTAGGGGTAGGGAAGAGGGGAAGGGGGGGGGGGGGGGGGGAGGGATTAGGGGGGGGAGGGGAGGGGAGGGGGAAGTGGGTTAGGGAGGGGAGGGGAGGGGAGGGGAGGGGTAGGGAAGAGGGGAAGGGGGGGGGGGGGGGGGGAGGGATTAGGGGGGGGAGGGGAGGGGGAGGGGATGTCATCCATAACGAAGCCCTTATCCCTTTACCCTGAAGCCATTAACCCTAAACCCTTGAACCCTAAACTTCAAACCCTGGACCCTAGACCCTGGACCCAAAGTCCTGAACCCTAAACCATGAACCATGACCCATTGTCCATGCAGGTGGTTGGTTCCCCGTGCGCCAACCTGCTCGTGACGCCCTCTGGCGAGATCATGCTCCTGTCCACGCACGAGCGCGTGTTTGTTGCGCCGTTCCGCGCCGTCGGCTCTTCCTTCCCACAGGGCTCCGTACCGCACGAGGCACTAGCAGAGGCTGCACTTAGTATCGGTGAGTTCCGGGCTTAGGGCTTAGGGTTTATGGTCCGTCATGTTATCTCAGGCTTTTAAGTTCAGGGCTTAGGGCTTAGGGCTTAGGGTTACTGGTCCGTCATGTTATTTCAGGCAGTTAAGTCCAGGGCTTATGGCTGGGTCTTTCTGGAGGGCTCCGTTCCGCACCAGGCGAAGGTACAGGCCGCACTGAGCATCAGTGATTTCCAGGGCTGGGGGGAGTTCGGGTTTCAGCTTAGGTAGTTAAGCAGTGCCCAGGGCTGACAGGTGCAAGAAGCCTATGGGTGACATCCGGGGGAAGGTTGGGTATCCCTACTTTAAATGTGGACAAAGGGGGGAGATCAAGTACACAATTTGAACGGGGACGTTGGGAGGAAGGTCGTGTGCAAGATGTAATGGGGACATCAGGGGACAGGTTGGGTTTACACAGTTTAAATGGGGGCAACTGGGGGAAGACGGGGCAAACTCTTTAAATCAGGACAATCCCCCCTCACCAGCCCCCCTCACCCCCTACCCCCGCTCTCCCCAAGCCCCGTGCACCCCCCGCCCCTCTCACTCCTGCCCCCCTCACCCCCTCCCCCCCCCTCACCCCAAGCCCCGTTCACCCCCGCCCCTCTCACTCCTGCCCCCCTCACCCCCTCACCTTAAGCCCCGTTCACCCCCCGCCCCTCTCACTCCTGCCCCCCTCACCCCTACCCCCCTTCACCCCAAGCCCCGTTCACCCCCCGCCCCTATCACTCCTGCCCCCCTCACCCCCTACCCCCCCCCCCTTATCTTAAGCCCCGTTCAACCACCGCCCCTCTCACTCCTGCCCCCCTCACCCCCTACCCCCCCTCACCCCAAGCCCCGTTCACCCCCGCCCCTCTCACTCCTGCCCCCCTCACCCCCTCACCTTAAGCCCCGTTCACCCCCCGCCCCTCTTACTCCTGCCCCCCTCACCCCTACCCCCCTTCACCCCAAGCCCCGTTCACCCCCCGCCCCTATCACTCCTGCCCCCCTCACCCCCTACCCCCCCCCCTTATCTTAAGCCCCGTTCAACCCCCGCCCCTCTCACTCCTGCCCCCCTCACCCCCTACCCCCCCTCACCCCCTACCCCTCCTCACCTGAAGCCCCGTTCACCCCCCGCCCCTCTCACTCCTGCCCCTGCCTGCTCATCCCCTACCCTCACTCCTGCCCGCCCTGTTCACCTCCCCCCCCGTCCCCCTTGTTCGCAGGAGAAGCATGTTTCCGAACCGGCCTCATCGGTCATATCAACGTGGACTTTATCGCGGTGCGAGACCCGTCCGGCCCACTGAGGCTGTGGGCGGTCGGGCTGACACCGCAGATCACGCCTTCACTGCTAGCATTCCAGCTGTTTGATTTCTTGTCGGCAGGGAGCTGGGACCCACGATGTGGCAGGTGTGTGTGTATGTGTGTGAATGGTGTGGGTGAACGGTGTATGTGGATGGTGTGTGTGAATGGTGCATATGGATGGTACAAGTGGCAGGTGTGTGTATGGTTGATGGTCTATGTGCTTGATTTCTTGTTGACAGGGAGCTAGGACCTGGATGTGGCAGGCATGTGGCAGGTGTGGGTGAATGGTGTATGTCAGCATGTGTGTGTGTGTGTGTGTGTGTGTGTGTGTGTGTGTGTGTGTGTGTGTGTGTGTGTGTGTGTGCGTGCGTGCGTGCGTGCGTGCGTGCGTGCGTGCGTGCGTGCGTGCGTGCGTGCGTGCGTGCGTGCGTGCGTGCGTGCGTGCGTGCGTGCGTGCGTGCGTGCGTGCGTGCGTGTGTGTGTGTGTGGATTATCATGGACCACACATATCCCTTAACATGGACCACACATATCCCTTATCCTGGACCACACATATCCCTTAACATGGACCACACATATCCCTTATCATGGACCACACATATCCCTTATCATGGACCACACATATCCCTTAACATGGACCACACATATCCCTTATCATGGACCACACATATCCCTTATCATGGACCACACATATCCCTTAACATGGACCACACATATCCCTTATCATGGACCACACATATCCCTTAACATGGACCACACATATCCCTTATCATGGACCACACATATCCCTTATCATGGACCACACATATCCCTTATCATGGACCACACATATCCCTTATCATGGACCACACATATCCCTTAACATGGACCACACATATCCCTCATCATGGACCACACATATCCCTTATCATGGACCACACATATCCCTTATCATGGACCACACATATCCTTTATCCTGGACCACACATATCCCTTATCATGGACCACACATATCCCTTAACATGGACCACACATATCCCTTATCATGGACCACACATATCCCTTAACATGGACCACACATATCCCTTATCATGGACCACACATATCCCTTATCATGGACCACACATATCCCTTATCATGGACCACACATATCCCTTATCATGGACCACACATATCCCTTAACATGGACCACACATATCCCTTATCATGGACCACACATATCCCTTATCATGGACCACACATATCCCTTATCATGGACCACACATATCCCTTATCATGGACCACACATATCCCTTAACATGGACCACACATATCCCTTATCATGGACCACACATATCCCTTAACATGGACCACACATATCCCTTATCATGGACCACACATATCCCTTATCATGGACCACACATATCCCTTATCATGGACCACACATATCCTTTATCATGGACCACACATATCCCTTATCATGGACCACACATATCCCTTAACATGGACCACACATATCCCTTATCATGGACCACACATATCCCTTATCCTGGACCACACATATCCCTTATCATGGACCACACATATCCCTTATCATGGACCACACATATCCCTTATCATGGACCACACATATCCCTTATCATGGACCACACATATCCCTTAACATGGACCACACATATCCCTTATCATGGACCACACATATCCCTTATCATGGACCACACATATCCCTCATCATGGACCACACATATCCCTTATCATGGACCACACATATCCCTTATCATGGACCACACATATCCCTTATCATGGACCACACATATCCCTTATCATGGACCACACATATCCCTTATCATGGACCACACATATCCCTTAACATGGACCACACATATCCCTTATCATGGACCACACATATCCCTTATCATGGACCACACATATCCCTTATCATGGACCACACATATCCCTTAACATGGACCACACATATCCCTTATCATGGACCACACATATCCCTTATCATGGACCACACATATCCCTTATCATGGACCACACATATCCCTTATCATGGACCACACATATCCCTTAACATGGACCACACATATCCCTTATCATGGACCACACATATCCCTTAACATGGACCACACATATCCCTTATCATGGACCACACATATCCCTTATCATGGACCACACATATCCCTTATCATGGACCACACATATCCCTTATCATGGACCACACATATCCCTTAACATGGACCACACATATCCCTTATCATGGACCACACATATCCCTTATCATGGACCACACATATCCCTTAACATGGACCACACATATCCCTTATCATGGACCACACATATCCCTTATCATGGACCACACATATCCCTTAACATGGACCACACATATCCCTTATCATGGACCACACATATCCCTCATCATGGACCACACATATCCCTTATCATGGACCACACATATCCCTTATCATGGACCACACATATCCCTTATCATGGACCACACATATCCCTTATCATGGACCACACATATCCCTTATCCTGGACCACACATATCCCTTATCATGGACCACACATATCCCTTAACATGGACCACACATATCCCTTATCATGGACCACACATATCCCTTATCATGGACCACACATATCCCTTATCATGGACCACACATATCCCTTATCATGGACCACACATATCCCTTAACATGGACCACACATATCCCTTATCATGGACCACACATATCCCTTATCATGGACCACACATATCCCTTAACATGGACCACACATATCCCTTATCATGGACCACACATATCCCTTATCATGGACCACACATATCCCTTATCCTGGACCACACATATCCCTTAACATGGACCACACATATCCCTTATCATGGACCACACATATCCCTTATCATGGACCACACATATCCCTTAACATGGACCACACATATCCCTTATCATGGACCACACATATCCCTTATCATGGACCACACATATCCCTTAACATGGACCACACATATCCCTTATCATGGACCACACATATCCCTTAACATGGACCACACATATCCCTTATCATGGACCACACATATCCCTTATCCTGGACCACACATATCCCTTAACATGGACCACACATATCCCTTATCATGGACCACACATATCCCTTATCATGGACCACACATATCCCTTAACATGGACCACACATATCCCTTATCATGGACCACACATATCCCTTATCATGGACCACACATATCCCTTATCCTGGACCACACATATCCCTTATCATGGACCACACATATCCCTCATCATGGACCACACATATCCCTTAACATGGACCACACATATCCCTTATCATGGACCACACATATCCCTTAACATGGACCACACATATCCCTTATCATGGACCACACATATCCCTTATCATGGACCACACATATCCCTTATCATGGACCACACATATCCCTCATCATGGACCACACATATCCCTTATCCTGGACCACACATATCCCTTAACATGGACCACACATATCCCTTAACACTCACCCCCCTCCTCAGCCAGATGCCCCAAACCCGTAACCTTGAACCCTGAACACTCTCCTCAATGCGATGCTCGAATTCCCTCAACCTGAACCCCTCCCCAACTAGAGGACAGAGAACCCCTCACCCTTCACCCCCTGCTCCAACCAGACGCCAACAAGCTCAGTACCCTCAACCCCTCCCATCCAGATACCTACACAAACTTGCCTCTCGACCCTCCCCAACCAGACGCTGTCAAAAACTTGTCTCTCTACCCCTCCCACCCTGACGCCCACAAAACTAAACGCTCGACTAGACTCTCCACTAAACTCTGGACTCCTACCACCCTGACGCCCACAAAAACTTAGACTCGTCAACTTAACTCAACCCCGACAAATACATTCGTGTTTCGGGTTTCGGGTTTTTAAAATTCTTAACCCCAGCTGAAACACCATCATATAGAATAGAGCACCCATCTGACGACTTCTCTAATATAACTGCGAGGGCTCCTGAGGAATACTAAACCCTAAACTCTAAAACCCTGAACACCTAACCCTAACTCTTGAGTCTCTTCCCCAACAGGTACACCATCAGAATAGAAAATCCGTCCGGGTCCACCGCCACCGAAGACGAAAACGACTTCGAAAACAACGACGAGGGCTCACCTCCACAACTCGCGGACGCCGGCCGCCCAGGCAGCCACGCCTTCAGCTCGCGGTCGTCTCAGCGGCGGAAGCAGCAGCTGCACCAGCAGCGGCCGGGCAGCAGCAGCGCTGCGGCCACTGATGGCGCCGCGGCGTTCGCTATGCAGCGCTCCTTCTTCTGCCTGGAGGTGAGCGGGGCAGGGCAGGGTCTGAACGGGGCAGGGCAGGGTGGGGCAGGGTAGGGGCTGAGCGGGGCAGGGCTGGGCAGTAGGGTCAGTTGGGCGGGCCTGACCAGAGCTTGGGGGCTGAGCAGGGCAGGTCTGGGCAGTAGGGTCAGTTGGGCGGGCCTGAGCAGAGCTGGGGGGCTGAGCGGGGCAGGGCAGGTTGAAAGGCCGCATGGCGGCCAAACCTTGAGCAGCTATGGCTGGTGACCCGAGAAGTCGTGCACAGTGGCTGGCTGAGTATGACGCCTCCGGTCAAAGGGCAGGGGGTAGCTGAAATGTAGCCGAAGTGTAGCTTGACTAAAGCTGAAATGTAGCCGAAGTGTAGCTGAAACGTAGATGCAATGTAGCGGAATGATAAAAGGGAAGTGCTTTCCCTCTCAGGCTGTTCTTTTCTTTTCTTATAACAAAGTTTTCAAGAGGGCATCGGTGCGTTCTTGCGGTCCAAGCTGCATTCCATCCCACATGGGGCCCCCGGTTGAAGGCCCGGAGGTGGCTAATGTAGCTGAAATGTAGCTGAAATATAGTCAAGGTATTTTGACAAAGGTCATTTCCTCGTCAGCTCTCAAGCTGTTTCTTACTAGGGCTTTGGCACGCCACAGTGCTCCAGGGCCAGGGAATAGCTGAAGTGTGGCCAAAATGTTGCCGGAATGTAGCTGAAATCTAGAGCAGCCACAATGAAATAAACACTATCCCTTTCAGGCTGTCACTCATGAAGGCATCGGCGCGTCGCCGTGCTCCAAGCTATTCCACCGCGCATGGCAGGAGGGACTGCACTTTGATGTGGATCAGCGGGTGGGCGTCATCCTCAACCTGTGCGAGAAGTACATCACAGGTGAGTGAAGTACATCACGGGTGACTGAAGTACAACACAGGTGGGTGTAGTACGTGACTCGTGGCTGATGTACATCATGGGTGACCATGACACATCAAAAATGAGCGTAGTACATCACAGGTGGGTGTATTACATAACGAGTGAGTGAAGTACATCACGGGTGAGCGATGTCCTGCGAGCAGTACAAAAAATGAGAGTGGTGTGCTATGACAAATACATCGGGAAGGAGTGATGACCTGCAAGGAGCACATCAGGGTTTGATGTAATCCTCGAAAGGCATGCCACTATATACCCTAACCCATCCTTCCTAAACGCTGGGGGGGTCGTACTGCTGACTGGGACTGTCCCTCTTTTTCAGTGATCACACTTCTACCCACAGCCCTCCTTCCCTCCCGTATAGACCCCTCGCCCCTACACCTCGTTCTCCTCCTGAGATATTTATTCCACGCATGTGTTTCTCCGTCCTGGTATGGTAACGGCGCAGATGTGGCTATGGCCCCAAGCTGTGTTGTTTCCTTAACCTCCACGCCCCAATAGGGCTTCGCTTTCTTTCTTTCTCTCCCTCTTGGTCCTCTCATCCCCGCACCTCTTCTCCCCCCCTCAGACCATCACTCATTTTAGTTTCTTACTCATCCAAAGGCCCCTCATCCTCGTGCCTCGTATCCCACACCTCCACAATCCTTCCGACCCCTTGACAGGTGTGATTGGAGTGATCACTGTTGGCATCACTGCTGCCGACACTGCCGCAGAGCTGCAAAGTGTGGCAAGATTTTAACACACATTCACACTCATGCACACATTTGCACATCCCTTTGCAGGAGTGATTGGAGTGATCACTTCCAGCATCACTTCTGCCGACACAGAAGTGAAATGTGTGACAAACGTAGCCAGCATGACTCCTACACTAACGTTCCACACATTCACACCATCGCACCCTTCCAATCCCCTTTGCAGGAGTGATTGGAGTGATCGCTTCCAACTTCACTGCTGCCGACACGGAGGTGCAAAGTGTGATAAGCTTTATCGGCATGGCTCTCACACAAATGCTCCACCCTTTCACACCCTTCCAAACCCCGGTGCAGGTGTGATTGGAGTGATCACTGTGGGCATCACTGCTGCCAACACGTATGCCGAGATGCAGCGCGTGATGAGCTTCGTCGGGCTGCGGCAGCGGGAGGCGGCCGAGGCAGCGGCGGGACAGGCGACGCAGCACAAGGCCAACATAAGCAGCGGAAGCGGATACAGCAAGGGAGCGCTGCTGGCGCCGTTCAAGGATGTGCAAGCGCTGGTCAAGTGAGTGGAGGGAAGGGTGGAATGAAGGGGGAAGGGGGGGCGGGGCACATGAGTGGAGAAGCAGGGCCAGTGGGGGCGTGCTGCTGGCACCATTCAAGGTTGTGCAAGCGCTGGTTAAGTGAGTGGAGCGAAGGGTGGGATGAGAGGGGGTAGTGCTGGTGCTGGGCAGATGGAAGGGTCAAATCAGGGGGGGGGGCAAGGGGATATAGGGAGGGTACGCTGATGGCACATTTTAAGGATGTGCAAGCGCTGATCAAGTGAGTGTAGGGAAGGGCCAAATAGGTGGGAGTGGGAAAGCGGATACAGAGAGAGAGAACTGCCGACACCTTTTAAGTTTGTTTGTCACTGTTGCCCCGCCCCCCGCTGTCAGCTTCCATTATATATTGCTCAGCCTTACCCAGCCTGCTCCTGTCCGCTGATTTTCTTTCTTCCTCACCCCTGCCCCTCCCGCCGCTGGCAGCTTCATTTCTTCCTTCCTTACTTCTGCACCGCCTGCCGCTGGCTGGTAGTTGTTTCCTCTCTCAAATCTGCCCCATCCTCCATACTCTGCTGTTTGTATTCCCCTTCTCACACCTTCTCCCTAATCGCCGCTGTCTGGTTCATATGGCCGAGCGCTCCCATGAGGTCGACCTTGCTCCTGTCAGCTCGTTTCCCCCCTCACCCCTGCCCCTCCTGCCGCTGGCAACTTATTTTCTCCCCTCCTCATTTCTGGCCCTGCCCCGGCATTCAGGTTCATAGCCGTGCCCTCCATGGCAACTTCTTTCTTCCTTCCTAATTTCTGGCCCTGCCCCTGCTTACAGGTTCATGGCTGAGCGCTCCACCGAGGTCGGCCTCTCCGAGGCCGGGCTGCTGCTGCTGCCGACCCTACTCAACATGAGCAACTCGGCAGAGGCGGCGCCCAGCCAGCGGTCGGGACCTGCCAGGCCACGCAGGAGATAGGCAGAGAGAGGTGCCAGCCTGGAAGATGCTGACCTGGCAAGCCGGCCATGTATGATACAAACGAAGAGGGGCGCCAGCCTGGCAGATGCTGACCTGACAGACTATGTACGAGATAGACAGAAGCCGGCGCCAGCCTGGCAGATGCTGACCTGGCAGGCCACGCAGGAGATAGACAAAGACCGGTGCCAGCCTGACAGATGCTAACTTGGCAGGTCAAAGAGGAGATAAACACAGATCGGTGCCAGTCTGGCAGATGCTGATGTACACCGTAGAGCCACCGCATTGCTACTCTACTTGACAGGAGGTCGGCAGCTGCCAGCATGACAGTCGCCGCTATGTTCACAAAGCGCTTAGGGCACATGTCCCATGCATCAAATGTGATACCTCGCTGGACTGTGAAAAACTCACAGGGCAGCGAGCAAAAAGTCGGTTGGAGTTCAGCACCACGACCACTGGCATGGGGCGTGATGCTGCATTCTTAGTTTGCCGACGTGGCCGAGCTCCATTTCGGCATGGCCCAGAGGTGTAACGTCATTAATTGAATTGAAGGGGCTAAGAAATGAAAGAAGAAAACGCTTTGGCAGGGTTTCAGGATAACAGCTTGAGAAAAGTAGAAACATTGGGACCTCTCCTTGTATTCAGGGCAGTGACATTGAACCTATGCGCCAGCAGAAGGGGTTCAGCCGCCTGGTCGCTTCACTGTCTGGTCGGGAGGAAAAGAACCCAAAGACTAGAGGAGAAAGGAAGAGACGGAAAAAGAAGAGGGAAAAGACCAACCCCAAAAGTGAATGAAGTGTGAAGAATCCCCAGCCCGTCCAGATCCTAGCCCTGAACAGTGAGGAAATAATCAATTATACCGGGCAGTGGGTTAGGAATACCATCAAGGGGGGGAAGTTAAGGGACACAAATGGCTGGGGGGGGGGGGCGGTAAGAGAAAGGAAGCCCGGCCTCTGAAACGACGAAGCCTCAGCAAAAGCTACCACATCCTCTACAAAGTCAGAGCATCCCACCCTAGCCTGCCCTGGTACAAAGTGTGGAAGTTTGTAGCACCGTTTGAGGGGCCTGCCATCCACACTCCCTAAGGTGATCATGCACGCTGAGGCATTGGAAGCAAGCATGTAATGCGTCCTCCACATGCTCGCTGTCTCCCCTTACCCATCATAGCTGGCAGCAGCCGGTTTCACGCTGCTGACCGCTGCGCCTTCCCCTTGTGTCGGCCATGCTGATGGCGCCGTGCCACAGCCATAAGTTCGTGCGCACACAAGCACACTCCCTCTTGCTGGTGCGGCTCCTTGCCTGCGCCATCATGGCGCGCGCTGTAGGCTGAAACCAGGCGCGGTAGGTGGCTGCACACCTATGCTCGATGGCTGGGTCTCTGGCATTTCCTAGGCCGGTGATCTCCAGCTCCGACCTCTTGTAGGCTGCGTCCACTATCGGCAGCGCATCTGTTACGGGTAGAGGCTGTAGAGCAGTCGCTGTCTGACCCGGTTAAGGGACGGCTGCTCCCTGCTCCAGCCTAGGAAATGGACGCAGCCTACAAGAGGGCGGAGCTGGAGGTCACCGGCAGGCCCTGCAAGAAGGCACTACACCAGCTGCGCCCTTTAATACTCTCTGTGACAGCGAGCTGCATGTTGGCTGCCATGAGGGGGCTGTCTCGCTGTGCTGCTAGTGCTACCGGCCTACCGCTGCCTTTTGGAAGCCGAGTATGAGCAATCTAGTCACCCAGCCTTGCGGGAAGGACATGGCATCAAAGCCCACGTAAGGGCAGTCACGCATGATACATGCTTTTTATAAGCCAAGTCACACAGCGTTTCTTCGTTGCTGATCGTGAGGGTCACCGGGTTGCACTATTCCTCAGGGCAGATCACCGGTGCAGACCGTCATTTGCCCAGCAACCTTGAGAACGGACTTTCCTTTCATTGCCCCGCTATCCGTTGCTGGTTCGATACAGGGTTCAAAGTTCACTGCGAGAGATCCGTACCCTGCCGGCCGGCCCACACTTGTTTCCAGACCAGATAATATTGGCTCGACTTGTTTAGGAGTCATGAGGATCGACAGGGAGGACTAATTCGAATGAAATCGAACTTTGAGATTGCAAGCTAGGTGACTTGCACGTGCATACATCCCCGGATCTGTGTTTACCGAGCATGCGCACATGTACCGGTACGTCGCGGTGGCAAAATCACCCTCTCACCCATGACGTGTATTTCCGCGTAACAAAACCTCCCACATTTACCTCTCGGTTTCCCTCTTATCAGCTGGGGCTGAATGCCAGTGACCTTTCCACTTCAGGCCGCTTTGACGCTGTCCCAACCCAAACTAAAAAGGCGACAACATCCCGCATCGTTCCTGGATCAACACTGGTGCCTGGATCTCGACAACACACCACAGCTGGCTGCCACAGCCGTGCCCGACTGCTCGCCATGCAGAGCACTGCTGTTACAGCCGTCCCCAGCGACGGGTGGTGGCGAGAGCTGAGCCCTGAGGCCCGCAACCTGGCGTTCAACAACAACATGAATGTGGGGCCAGAGGTCAATGCCACCTTCACCGGTGCATGGTCCCAAGCGTCCCAAGCCTTACGCACCGCCCGCCCGCAGCACCTGGACATACCCTATGCTAGCAGCACCAGCGCCGGCGCCGCCGCCAGCGAGCGGACCTGCTGGGACCTGTACCCCTCCGCAAACGACCCTGATGCGCCTTGCCTGGTGTTTATCCACGGCGGCTATTGGCAGAGGGGCAGCAAGGAAATGGTCGGCTGCATGGCCGAGGGCGTGCTCGCGCACGGCTGGTCCGCCGCGCTTCCCGGCTACCCCTTGGCGCCTGGCGCCTCGCTGACGCAGATCGCCGCCGAACTGCGTGGGGCCCTCGACGGCTTCCCCGCGCTGGCCGCTGCCCGCGGCATGTGCGGCCCGTTCGTGCTTGCCGGCTGGTCTGCCGGCGCCCACCTCGCCGCGTTGCTGCTTGACCACCCCGCCGTCTCTGCCGCCGTCTGCATCTCCGGCGTATACGACCTTTACCCGCTCCGCGAAGCCCCGCACGTCAACGACGCGCTGCAGCTGAGCGAAGCCGAGTGCGCGGGGATGTCGCCGGTGCGGCTGCCCGCGACCGTCGACAAGCCGTTGCACGTTGCATACGGCAGCCTAGAGCTCCCGGCAATGGTAGACACCAGTCGCGCCTTCCATCGCCATCGCGCGGCGGCGCACTTGCCCGGTCTGCTGATCCCCTTGCCCGGTGCCAACCACTTCACCGTGTTGGAGCAGCTGCGCCTACCAGATAGCTTGCTGACCAGGACCATCCTGCAGGCCCAACTGCGGTGATAAATGGCCCCGCTCCTAGTTCTGTGCCAGTCCCCCTCGTTCTGTGCCAGTCCCCCAGTTCTGCGCAGCTAGACAGGGGCGGCGCTTTCCGGCGTCATTGGAGGTGCAGACAGGACGTTGGAGAGCCCGCAGGCAGGGGTGGGAGGCCCTGGTTTTGTGCAACTTATAGTTGAGCTTTTTATAGGGCTAGTCTCTTCAGGGCAGGGGATATGGTTAGCCTGACCTTGATGTTCTTGTTGTTTGGTGGGTATCTTGCTACCCTTTCTTTCCTCATGTGCCTTCTCCCTTGACTTTCTTAGCTGACTTTTTGTTTGCCGACGTGGCCGAGCTTCATTTGAACATGGCCCAGAGGTGATAAAGTTGAGGTGCAGCGCTGCTTTTTGTCAACCATGTTCGAATCATACTATGGCTTGACTTGTAATTTGTAAAATTGGCGGCATTCGGCTTTCCAGCCTTAAAAAACTGATTACACTACCTCGTTTTCTGTAATTGAACACTTGTATGACGTCATGTGAATTAGTGTGGATCATCATGCCCTGATAACCGACAAATCATTTATAGTACATGTGCGGTGCACGTGGAGCCGTACCGGTGAACGAGTGAAGGTGGTCAGGAGACGAGTTTAAGGCCAAAAGGCTGTCCTAGCGTATTTAGTGCCTGTACCGGTTTACGGGCACATGTCCCATGCATCAAATGTGATGCTCTGCTGGACTGAAAACATCTCACAGGGCAGAGCTGAAACACAAAAACCCAACCAACCCTAGGGTTTAGGGTAAGTCAGCGTTCAAATCTGGCCGCCGTCACGGGAACCTTGCAATCAGGTTATAGGATGATGGCACTACGCATGGCGCCATCACATTGTCTCGCTTGGGGTAATCTTCCGGTGAATGCCCTTCATGACCAGAGCCTCTACAGTGGGCAACGATCATCCAGATTCAGGTGTGATGCAGGTCAATCAGGTGTGATGCAGGTCAATCAGGTGTGATGCAGGTCAATTGGGTGTGATGCAGGTGAGCATTATCTTCAGTGTTGGGCACTGACCGGCACTTACACCATAGTGAGGCCGACCGCCACGACCGAAAAGTGCCCAACCTCATCATGGCCAATCTGCACAACATGTTTTTTATGTAGAGTATGCACCATCCTAAATGCAGCATGTCAATGCTGTTACACCTCTTAGGCCTTCACGGAAAGGCTCGGAGAGGCGTAGACGCTTTCAGAGGCTGGAACTTCCTTTGCCTTTCTTTTCCAACCTTTTGTCTGTCCCTTCACTTTATTTCCCACTGTTCCTCCTTTTATCCTGCCCCTAAAAGCTAGGCGCCCACGCGGCCGAGCCTTTTATAACAGGGCCCAGAGGTGTAACGTCATGGACAAAAAGGCGCCGCCACGTCCGGGCGCCCAAGTGTCTGGTTAAAAACAAAAGAGAAGACGAGAGAGAAGAAGCATGCGGGGCTATTGACCCAACATGTAAGGCTGTGTCCGGTCAAAAATCTATAAAGTATGGAATATGGATGGGCGCCCACACGGACGACCTTCTCTTTTGAGCAGGGCTTAGAGGAGCCACATAAGTGTTGCATCATGGCAGCACAGCGGCTTGCCTTATATGGCCAGGTACTCAGCTGCGCACTGAAATGGATTTTTTTAACGTACCGGTCATGGTACCGTAGATTTCAATTGCCTTCCCTCGGGCATCAAAAAATGTTATTTTAAGGCTGCCCTCAGGGCAAACTGTCGACAAAAACTTTTATTTTCCGACTGAAATTCATGGATCTTAAGTAAGGTTAATTATGAGGGAAGGCAAAGCAAATCTACGGTATCTACGCTTGGTTTATTTTTAAAAGCATCCAGCCACACCGGTGGCTCACCTGCCAACTGCTTGTTGTGCTCCTTGTCGGCCTCATTCTGGCTGGTTTCCCCGGAGATCTGCACACAGTAGGCAGGCAGGTCACCGGTATCAGACACGGACACAAATCTGTGCACAGAACCTTGTGTGCATGCGTATTTAGTCAGGCAGCCTGAAGGTGTTGAATCTCGACTCAGATCTTGGCACATATCTGGACGCAGCAGCCATGCAGGCAGTGCAGGCAGGAAACCGGGAACAGAATCACTCGTGGATGCTCATGGGTTTAGGGCTATGCTGCCACTTATTTTCTCTTATTTTTGAAACAGAGCAGGGCCGGGACAGATAAGAAAGACATAAATCGATTGTCCCCTCCCAAGAGAGTGGGCATGATGAGTGAATGATGACCTCTTGCACAGGTCTCCAATTTTTGCACAGGGCAGACCTCTCGCACAGGACAAAAAAATGAGACCTCATGCCGCGCACAGGGCGTACCCCCCAAGCACCCATCCTGAAGCATGGATTGCCTGCTTTCACTATTTCAAAGCATGTGATCAGCTACCATTCAGCTACATCTTGGCTTGCAACCCGGGTGGCATGGTGCAGAAGGCCTTGCTGCCTGGGACACTGGCTCAGGCCGGTCTAGGTTTGCTTCGCGTCACCCCAATGGTGGCTGTACAGCAGTCTACCAAGGGCGGCATGCGAAAAAGGCCTGCCAAAGGTGGCCTGCCAAAAGTGGACTGCGAAAGGTAGCCTGCGAAAAGTGGCCTGCGAAAAGTGGCCTGCCAAAGGTGGCCTGCTAAAGATGGCCTGCCAATGATGGCCTGCCAAAGGTGGCGTACAACGCATACGGATGAAGACTGCTGCGGTTTTGCTGTCATCACCCACATGTCCTGCTGTCTCCCATGCTTTCGCACACCTTCTTCCGTCCCCCTTTCCATGCACAAGTACCAGAGGTGCGTGCCGCTCCCCCGCTCCTCGCATCCACGCATAGGTAGTGGGCTCTGCAGAGTTAAGGGTTCAAGGAGTGTAACCGACCCCGAACCTTGAGCGAAGCCTACACCCGCACCTTTTTCCGCTCCTCCCCATCCACGCATAGGTAGTGCGCTCCGCAGTCACAGGCCAGCAGCAACGCATTGCCAGGTGTTCCCATGCGTGACAACTCTGCCTGCAGCTTCAGCAGAGCTCGGATTTCGGGCTGGCTCTGGGGCAGGTGCTTTGACTGCGGAGGAAGTGGGGCAAAGGGAACTTTGGTAGGAAATCGGGAGACAGTTAGCTCTGCTCGACGTTCTATGCTCCAATTTCAATTGGTCTTACAGTCGGCAGGTCCAGGTGCTTTGGGCCCTGTGGGTGGGGTCGGCAGGTCTAGGTGCTTTGGGCCCTGTGGGTGGGGTCGGCAGGTCTAGGTGCTTTGGGCCCTGTGCCCCTGTGGGTGGGGCCAGTGGCCGTAAGCCGGTCGAAGTTTGGTCCCAGTCAGGCTAGTGGTGGCCGCCTGGCAGGCCCCCGAAGGTGGTCAGGTGCACTCTCGAACAAACGCTGGGTCTCAGTGCCTCACTAGCCGATAGGGGGAGGGCTTTGGCCGTGTGGCCACATGCGTGCGGCCGTCGGCCATGCCTCGCGATTGCGATGAACGGAATCTCGTTGGAACCAGTACACAAAAAATAAGCACTGGTATCGAAAACTCGGAGAGGTGTTTCCATGAAGTGCAGCACTTAGTCACCCAAGGAGAGGGCCTGGTCGGAGCCCATGGTTGTGCCTTGCTTTATTTGTAGTGTGCTTCAGCTACAGTTTAGCTACATCACGGCCTTCAGCCTTGCAGGCCTGGTGCAGCAAGCCCACGGCCATCGGCCGGTAGCCCAAGGTTAGTCCCAATCAGCCCAGTGGTGGCCAACCGGCGACCTGCTGCAGGTGGTTTAGTGTGCACGCAACGTAGTGTTGGTACTTGGAAGTGCTACCTATCGGGAATGATGCAACGAGCTGTCTTGATACAGACAGCACATTTCGTCATTCCCCACCAACCTCCAAGGGGGCTGAAGTTGAGGAACATGAGGGGCACATTAGTGTGCATGGCATCCATGTGCATGGGTTGACCATTTCACAGTGTACAGAGATGCACTTTGCATGGCACGGCGGCGTGCATGGCATCCACACGCATGAGTGCACTGTTTTATACAACATGGCATGGCGACATGGCATACATGCGCAATCACAAACACATCGTTCTGTCCATGTGCGCACCTGATGCCCCAACACCCAATCGTAGCTCGCTGATTCAGTTTTGCATGTGCATTTCAGCTTGACTCCAAGGCTATATCTAGAGCTCATTAAGGTTCGCGCTCCTTGGGTGCCCTTGCTGCACTCGCCACAGGCATCTGCATGCCGATGATGCAGGGTATTAAAATTCGAACCATGCCTAAGGAAAGAATGAGCTGCGCGCGTCACAGCATCACCCTGCGCACCGTATACTTTCTCCTGTTGATTATTGTAGAAGCTCAGCTGGCCCTTTCCGTGACATTTCTCGCATAGTTTCAAAAAAGGTCTTTCCTTCTTGCTTGAGCTGAAGAGGTTCATCGTCTCTTCCCCCCGCTTCTAGCCTTGTAGAGTCAGTAGCCCAGGCTGGTTGCAGGGAAGGCGACACAAATGTTAAAAGAGTGCAAGAAGCGAGGCGGGAAGCGCTTATTTTGAATAATGTCGAAGGAGCGCTGCGTCATAGAATCTATCATAAACACCGAATTATTTCGTCTGTATCAGGGACAGATTCAAACGAAATTATCCTTGCTTGGCCAGAAACGTCCCTGGTGGCCCCGCTGGATGTCCACCTGCAAGTCACCTAAATCTAGACGCGAGAGGAGCGATGTTCGAAAGGGCCAGTACCGGTATGTACCAACCCTGGTACCAAGTACCGGTCTAAATAGCAAGGTACATAGGGGGCACATAGCAGTAGATTTTTCAAAATTTATGTAGCTCCAGACCAGGGGGGGCAGCATAAATTGACATCAGCATGAATGAAGCAGATAACGGTCAGGGCTGCCATCTGAACCAGGTCTGAACTGGTCCAGCTGGTCTCCCTTCATCAGGACGCACAGCCAAAAAATGGGCCCTACCTGATATAAGGAAGTCGTACACTGACTTCCTCATGGCCAGAGATCTCTGCTTATTGCAGTGCTCAGTCCTGGTACCACCGTACCAGCAGTGGAACCAAGCACCTAGTCCATGCAGCGTGACATAGCCGTGTAGCAGTGTCCTAGGTCAGGACAGGGAGAAATCTTAGGAGGCACACGCAGTCATCCGCCCCTCCAACAGCCCCCCCCCTCCTCATGAATCCTCACACCTCACAACATGCTCCATGATGACCCGCCACACCTTCTATTTACAGGTCTATGCTTATATGTATAACGTGGTACACTGGTACTAGTGCGCGAGGAAGCGCCGCCTGGGCCTGCCAATTCCTGCCATCTTGTAACGTGAATTACCCAGACTTTCACTGGGCAGGGAACGATGTGAGGAAGCTATACTGCTTGTAGCTGTTGTACCGCTGGCAGGCGCTGCTGTTCCGCTGACAGATGTTTTTGTCACGCTGGCAGTTGCACTTGAACCGCCGTCAGGTGCTGTAGGACCGCTGGAAGGTGTTGTTGTAGTGCTGACAGGTATTGTGGTTACGCTGGCAGGTGCTATTGTACCTCTGCCAGAGTGCCAGCTGCCTTTGAGCCGTTGGCAGGTGTTGTTGAAGTGCTGGCAGGTGCTGTTGTACCGCTAACAGGTGATAAGGTACCGCTGACAGGTGTTCCTGGACCGCTGGCAGCTGACTTTGAACCGGTGACAGGTGGTGTTGTACCGCTATCAGGTGTTGCTGAACCGCTGGCCTCAAGGTTCAGGCAAGGGCGTTGCAGACGGCGCTGGGCCTGAAGGTGTCAGCGGCGTCAGGGTAGGTGTTGGCGCACATGGTGGACCTGTCCCCCAACGCGACCCCGTGTGCATCTTGCAGAAGCTAAACAGCTGCAAATGGTCCGCAACGACATGATGCGGGGATGAAGTAATGAACATGTGAAAAATAGCCTTTGTCCTGCTATTTTTGAATAGGTCCCAGAGGTGGAACGCCATTGATTCCGCTGACATTGTGACATTCCTTTGGTCTATCTAGGTGGGACCTGAGACCGACTGACGCGGCACTTCCATTTAAAATTTGTGAGAGTCTTGCTTTCCGCTTGCAGTCAAGAAAGCCAGGTACCGCCCTGAGCAGTGGCTCCCGAGGTTAGCCCCCTGTTTTCCCCCAGGGGATAGCTCTGGATTCAATTTGTTCTACCTCAGAGGGGGCAGAACAATTTAAATCCAAAGGTTTTCCCTGAGTGACACCAGGGAGTTAAACCAAGGGAATGAGGATATAAGGGGCATCCTCTGGTCAAAGGCAGGGAATCTTCGGGTGAACTCACTCTGGGCAAAGACACCATGACCACCAGCTGCCTTCACCGACCCCATCCAGGGCTGGGAGCCTCGTGGGGGCCTGCTAGACTAAGGTGTTTTTCTTTTCTCCCAATGGGAGATTCGGGCGCCCACGTGGCCGAGCCGTTTTGAGCAGGGCCCAGAGGTGTAATGTCATTGACTGAGGTGTAAGAATCAATGGGCTTGCAGTTCATGAGTCCAGTTACATTTTCCTTGACAAAGCTGAAATAGCAATCAGGGCAGCGCCAGAGCGGCTAGCACAGCAACTACGTAAGACAGGACTAAAATGGAAATAGGGAAAGATTGTGCAGCAACTACAAAGCAGGTAGATGATGAATATAACATAAGGAAGGTGGAATTCGTTTGACAGAGTTTGTAAACCTCGTTCGTTTTACTGCATATACTTGTTCATTATTCAAATGCTGAATGATGCAGGTATGGTATGGTAACAGAAAGGCTCCATTCACCAAGTTAAAGAGACGACTCAACTGTTTGTCTAGCAAACTGGAAAGTCCGGGACGAGGTTTGTGAGAGCATCTAGGAGGCCTCTAGGATGCCTCTAGCGCTGTAGCACTCCAAGCACTAGACATCAGACAGCATACACATCAGCACCACAGGCCCTAATGGTCATGTGCACTAGATGTTGGGGGTCTAGATAGTGAGGGCGTCGATCGTGCCTTGCTTGACACCATCCACGCACATGCAAGGGTCCTCGGTACCAGCTTGCAGGCAGCTGAAGCAGAACTCACGCTTGGTATCGTTGCTCGCAAATGCAGACACGCCTGCAATGATAGAGGCAGGGAGAGATGAGACTGTGATGAAATATGTTAACTTAATGACAGCCTAACTGGCCACACTCAACTGCTGATGACAGATCTCAGCACTTCCCGGCAGTGTCAAGCATTGCGGGCCATGCTCAACTTCCGCTACCAGATCCCAGGCTACCCCTATTACGGCGCGTGTGACAGATCCCAGGGTACCCCATAATGGCGCATGTGAAAATCTGGGACGAGCGACACCCCCAAGTGTGCATTCACAGATAACAGGAAGCTGCCAATGGACAGGTCTTACATGCGCCACAGCCCCATCCGTAGTTGGTGTAGGTCTGGGTATCTTCCATGGCGCAGGAGAGGCACTCGCCACGCAGGGAGTTGTTGTGGGTGACGGTCAGGCTGCAGAGGAGGGGTGTGAGAGGCGGGGGAGAGACGTTAGATTGGACTTATGCAAGCAGGAGAGGGGGGGTATGGGAGGCGGGGGAGAGTCGTTGGAATTGAATTTAGCAAGCAACAGTCCAGTGTTGGAGCAATCAGGTAAATCTTTATGTCATCAAAAAGGTATTTAATGAGACAGGATATAGCAGGAAGCAAGAGGACTGCAGATTTCGTCAATCCTGTCGATCATTTTGATAAATTATGTCATGGGAATCAGCTGGGGGGCATCATCTAGGACCAGTGATGTGCCAATTACGTAGCTGCATTTTAGCCACCATGATCTCAGGGCAAATTCAGAATTCAGCTCCTTTAGTTTACCTGTCAGTGGGACAACAATTACTACAACGAGTTATGAATTACAGCACAACTGCAAAGCGCTGTCTAGGATCCCTGAGACCCGCCATCTCCATGAAGCTGCCATCATCGAATGGTCCCGTGAGCCATGTTCAAATTGATGCATAGGTATGGTACCGGCTTGCCTGACTAGTGCTCACCAGTTTTGGCAGGCCCAAGGATCTTTCACGTTGGCGTTGGTGACGCAGGTGGAGCAAGCATTGCCCTCGGCGACTGCAGAAAGGACAGATATTGTCAAAGGTTAGTGGCCACATACAGAGCAGCTGATCTGCCCAAATCGCTCAGTGGTGATGCATCCCCCCATTGTCAAAGATTAGTGGCCAAAGAGCAATAAAGAGCAAGGACTCAGCTGAAAGCACTGTTTTGTGATTTACTCATCCCGAATTTAATTTCGGTTCAGCGTGACTACGAACGAGGTTTAAGCATGAATATGATAAAATAGCAGCTAGACAGATGAAAGTTTAAGTCCCATCCACTTGGAGGTGACATCAGTGGCACATCTATCCAACATGCATTTTCGAAAGGGCCAAGGACCAAGAACTGCAGGTCCAAGGTTCTGTGAGAGGGCCAAGGGTCCAGAGCTATAGAGCCTAATGAGGGCCCAGCACTCAGTTCTCACCGTCGCTGATGAGGAAGGGGTCCTGGCAGTACTGGTTGCAAGCATAACGGTGGTCCAGGGGGAGGCCTGAAGCAGCGTCCTTGATCGTCATGTTGGCCATGCATGCCAGGCAGCTCTCAGGGGGGAAGGTGATGTTTTGAGTCACACCTCCGGTCCTGCAGGCAGGGTTAGGAAGTAAGGGTTCAGGGTTAATTTAAGGCTGATTGCTCTGGCTAAACTAGGTAATAAATTTGCTTTTCTTCCAGGGGTAGGAAATTATAGGGGGAAGATAAATCAAAGTGTGTTCACTTTCACACTTTGTTTAAGTAAGTGGTCATAGGCAGCATTGCAAGCAAGAGTGCTGGCACTCACTGGAAAGGTGAGAAGCAGCTGCGCTCGATGGGGTCCAGCGTGGTGTTGCCGAAGTAGGTGAGGTTCTTAATGACATCAATGCAGCTGCAGATGTTGGATCCAGTCGATTCGGTGGCCTCGTTGGTGGTGGCGTAGAACGGCTGAGAAGTGATGCACTGCATGCACAGGCCGCGGAGCTCGTCATCGGCAATGGTCGCACACTCGCCGCAGGCCCTGCAGGGGTTGAAAAGGAAAAGGTAAGTTGACTTGCATTGGGAAAGCAAGGTAACGAGACCATGCAGAAACAGCAACACCTTGGAAGAGACAGTGCCGGAAGGCGGCTTACCAGTTGTAGTTCTGGACCGTTCCGTTGTAGGGGTCGCTCTGGACGCAGTTGAAGCAGGCGCCGCGGGTGGTGTCGTTGGTGCCAGAGACACTCAGGCTGCAGGTGTGCAAGAGGGGGAGTTTAGGCTGTGTGTGGGTGGTGAGGTGGTGGACTTGTGGCCAAAGGTGCCCCAAGGTGCCCCAAGGTGGACTGGTGGCCGAAAAAGAAACACTGAATAGTGTCAGTGCCCACCTAAATTGAGGGATGAGGAAAGCGTAAACTGGTGGATGGAGCGTGACAGCATAATGGCACACAGCCCCTAAATTGTCCCAGATAGGTTGCATGACAGCCCCTATTGGCACACAGCCCTATCATCCCAGAAGGGTTGCAACTCAGCTGCTTATATAGCTGCAGTGCCCATCTCACCAGTTGGAGCAGGCCCAGGGGTCGTAGGGGTAAACACTGCCGACGCAGGTGGAGCACTCATCGGCAGCAGCAGCTGCAATGACAATAGGGCATAGGGAATTGAATATCTTGATGAAAGTTTGAGTGCAGGGGGTCGAATGTGTGGATAATAGTGTGTGTCGAGGGGGTTGAATGCGTGGACGAAAGTGCTGGCAGAGGTCTGTGGCCAGGCCGAGGTGATCCCTAAATCCCTAGAACATAAAGAGCCTTGCCCATGGGGGTAGAGTTTGATTCTTCTCTGGTGGACAGCATGAACAGCTTGGTCTGGCAAGTAAGCAAAAGCTGGCGGCTTAGCTGGATATGACCGCAACCTAATGTTTGGTGTGCAGCTTGGACGTCAAATGATGCAAGGGGTGTCAATTCTCATCACCGGGGGTGGCAAGGTTCTAGATTTGGGGTTTGGTTCTGCAATTTCCTAGGAGTACAAGCGGTGGAATGTAAGGACGAGGTGCTGGCAGAGGTCTGTTGCCGATGAGCCAAATTATGTCAGCAGGGCACCAAAAGACTCACTGGAGGTTGCGAGGGTGTCGAGCTGGCAGTACTGGGCACAGGCGTAGGCCTTGGGCAGGACGGTGACGGACAGCTGGCTCACGGTGAGCATGCATGCTGAGCATGTAGTGTTCGACATGTAGGTGTCCCGGCCAGCCACGTAGCACTGGGCCTCCACTCCGGCGAACTGACTAGTAATCTGACCGATGGAGGTGGCGTTGTAGATGCAGGCACCGATGCCCGAGCTAGGGGTGTTGCCGGTGGTGTTCTGGATGCAGCTCATGCAGCTGGCGCGTTGTGCGGAGACAGTGATGGCATTGCCTGAGAGCAGAGATGGGGTAAATACAAAAGTTATGTTTCAGGAGAGGGGAAAGGTGTGGAGGCCGTTTCATTTTATGAGAGCTGATAAAGGGGAAGAAACGATACCACGTTAAAAACATGCCATTTAGCTGGTGGAGCTGCATGGATGCATGAGCATTCCAATATTATGCGGTTCGCTGATAGCTCTCTGCATGGAGAATGCAAGCTGCATGTGGTACTCACATCGTCCACAGGCCCAGAGGTAGTCCGGCTGCAGACCCTGGTAAGGATCATCCTGAAAGGGACAAGGAGGTGTTGTCAGCTGAGTAAAAGGTGATATCTCAAGAGGGAGGTGGAACAATGGCCGGCAGAGTAATAAATAGTATCCTAAACGATTCCTCAAGGGTCAGGTGAAGTCATCATGGGTGATACCCCTTGTGGTCATGTAACAGTGAGGGTATCCAAACAAGCAGCATGCCCTTAGCCCTTAACTACCTCTAACTACCTTAACAGTCATCATGACAGGAAGCAGTTGAGACGCAATGCCAGTCGGAGTAAGAGGGGCTGATCCATTGATAGCAAGCAAGAATGACAACCAGCTTCCACATCAGGGTCCAGGGTCCAAGCTTGGGGATTCACTTGTGTTCACACATCGGTCGGAGAAACCCTGCTCTTCACCCCTACCACCAGCAGGCTAATATTAATTGTGAAGGCTGCTGTTATTTTGTTTACTGGGAGTCCTTACCGCTACACAGGTGAAGCATAGGGAGCGGGCGGTCATGTTGGTGGGGTTCTGCTGCATGCTGTAAGCACAAGCAAGGACCAAAGAGAGACAAAATTAGTTCCCAATCAGACGTAAAAGGTTGCGGGGATGAGGGAGGAACAGGGAGGCATGAAAATGTGTTGCAAAGTTCAGTGACTTCCCCGAACACCCCTCACCTGACCCTCTCTCCCCCGACCCCCCCTCTCCCGACCCACCCTCCCCCGACCCCCCCTCCCCCAACCCCCCTTCCCTGACCCCCACTCCCCTGACCCCACTCCCCTGACCCCCCTTAGGGGTCGAGGAGGAGGGGTCGGGCGAGGGGAGGTCGGGGGAGGGGGGGGGCGGGTGAGGGAGGGTCGGGGGACAGGGGGTGGGGGGAGGGGGGGTCGGGGGAGGGAGGGTCAGGGGAAGGGGGGTTGGGGGAGGGGGGGTCAGGCGAGGGTGGTACGCACTTGCAAGCATGGAGAGAAACAGAGCGGTAGGAGGATAAGCAAGGCAAAAGTAAGGAAGGCTTGAAGCAGCTACCAGACATGAGCGCTTGGTATTGAGCAGGTTATTCCGGTACGGAATACGGTACGGTCAAACGGTACGATACGGGTACGGTACGGTACGGACAAAATGGGATGGGCTAGTAAGAAAATGGACAATACGTTAGCTCCAAACGGTACGGGATACGGAACGGGATACGGTGTGGGATTTTTGCCAATACGGTCGTACTGGGTAACCTTGGTATTGAGGTGTGGTGCAGATGCAGCTCCAGCCTAATGGAGCCTAGTGGGGCCTAGTTGACATTTCTGTCACAGCGCTTGGCCTTCTGAGCGTGTTTGTGTCTCACCAGCTCTGGCAGGCGTAGGCGTTGACGACAATGTTACTCTTAACACAGGCGGAGCAGGCAGCAGGGGCGTCGAAGCTGGCGGGGATGTCAGCTGTGGTAGCAGGGGGAAGGGGTATAGGTTGAGGGCATGAAAGGCCTGCAGGGAATGCTGTGATAAAGAGTCGAAGTTTATCCATTCTTTGTATTCACTTTGTATTCACTTTGTATTCATTCATTCGCTTATTCATTCATTCTTTTATCCACTACTTACTGTAAGCCAGGGCGTTGTTGAGGGCAGGGTCTTGGCACAGGGCGGAGCATGCATACATCTTGGGCTTGTTGGGGTCCGAGGAGGAGGCCGCGGCGCCCACAATGCACAGCTCGCAATCGGCGACGCTGAGGCCATTGGCGGAGATGCTGAAGGAGGGGGGAGGAGGGAGGGGTAGTCAGATGTAAGGAAAGGGAGATCCAGGCAGGTCGTATGAGTGCTGAGGAAACAGAACAAAAAGTAGGTCCAGCAGGGCCATGAGGTCTGAGGAAACAGAGCAAACGAGTAGGTCCAGCGGGGCCTGGGCTAAGGGAACAGAGCAAAACGAATACGTCCAGCGGGGCCATGAAGGCTGAGGAAACAGAGCAAGACGGGTGAATAGTGAGCTATCATGAAGGCTGAGAGAGGCAGGTTAGCTGCTGCTCAGACTGTTGGTTGGGGGAGGAGACGGAAGCGGAGGCAAAGAGGGCAGAGCAAGTGAGCAGTGTAATGCCGTGTCTAAGGGGATGAGGCTCAATCTGACAGTTTGTGTGGCTCAAAATGGCTATATTGAATACCCATGTTGGCTGTATCATTTTCAGCTCAGATTGGGGCTAAAATTTCCAATAAGACGGCTAGCAAGCTCAAAGGTTAGTTCACCATAGTCTTAAAAAGACACTTCAGATACTTCAAGAATATCAGTGCCGGTCCTCACATTCCGTCGTTCTGGGTTCCATTGCAGTTACGGTACCAGGAGGCCAGCTCTAGCTCGCTGAGTGAGATCTGTAGGGTTGGCGGCATGAGAGACAGTGTTGGTTCGGGAAGTCAGCACGGAGTGGTTGTCTAAAGGCAAGTAGCGACTGATTAGACTGATGTGGTGCCTATCGTGGGACTGTTGGGTTGCATGCACCTAAAACTCAGGCAGCTGGGGCATCTAATGGGGCTTATTAGAAAAGATAACAATACTCCGTGCTAGGGGCGTGCAGATAGAGGGAGCAGCGCAGCCTGGGGCCGACGCATGAGGACTTGTTAGAGAAACGTCGACCCCATCTATCCATGCAACATGCATGCGCGGTGGATCTGATCATCAGGTTCAAATTTATGGGTTGAGGAGTCGAGTGATAGGGATAATAAGAGACCTCGCACTGCTATGCTATTTGAAGCTTGGCAGGGACCAGATGGCGTAAAGCAAAATACGTGCCAACCTGGGTTTCTTTATTCAGTTCATCCCGCACTTACAGCTGTCAGAGATCGCGATGCGGTGGTGGTCGCTCCCAGACGAGCTGCAGAGCAACTGCCGAACACGGCAGCTGCTGCAACCAGGAGCATGATGGCCTTGGCTGACATGATGAACGAGAGACTGGAGAAGTAGATAAACGATAGGGGTGATCACGACGCTCGACAACTTCGGTGGAGGTATGTATGTGCAGGTTTGGGTGCTGTGCAGCCGACTTTGCAGAATGGGATAGGGCGCGAACACCTGTGGCGAGCAACGCAGGAAAGATGAGGGTCAGTGATGTTGAGCGAGCTGATGCATAGCATTATGCAATGATTCATTGGGTGGGTGTGGGTGTGTGTCTGCAGTCGGCGTGGTCAGCGAAATAACGAGCACATATTTGATGACACACACTTGATTTTGACAGTGTGGCACGAATGGAGTTTGATGGTGTCCGTATGCTTGAGGATTGCAGCGAGGCTTGTTTATAGGAGTAGGGTCAGCTGTCCAACTTGCGTGCTCAACACCTACCGCAAAATATGAAATTCGAAAGCTAACCACCCCCCTGCAACCAACTGTCAACGACGCATTGCTTTCCGGGACCAACTGCTGTGACCAAGGGCCCAATTCCACGTGGGCGCTCACCGGAACGCGTTCCGGTGGCGGTTTATCTGGTTGGGCGAGGCTTCTGCCACGCTGGATGAAAATACTTGAAACGCAATTCCACTTGTATCCGGAACGTGTTCGGGTACGGCTGAGACCGACTCTCTCTAGTGAACAACCTGTCAGGCATTTGCCTTATCATCAGGCAATATATCAGGCATTTGCCTTATAGAGTAACCCCCACTAACCTTGCCCACCTCTCCCAGCTCACCATACATGATCTAGACATGGCTCTCATTTCCATGCAACAGTCCCACGGATTGGCCTACCCTGGCTTTGTTGTTCACACCACAGAGCTGGCTGGATATGGGCACGCATCTACCCTCCTCAAGTACAACGGAGCCTGGATTTGGCTTGACCCTGATGACCCCACACGCTTCACCATTGTCGGGCCTGACGGTCACTATAACCTTACCCTCCTTCGCACTCTAGCATGCAGTGTTTTTGCCCTGGTCCCAAGTACCACGTTAGAAGCCTGCCTTGAGGCCTCGCACTTTCGTCCCTCGCACGCCACTCCTACCCCACCCGAATATGCCACCATCATTGACATTGACGTGGAGGGTGCACCACCCATGCACCTCCCAGCAGTGACACCAGTCCCCCAAGCTCCAATCCCCCACCCATCACCAAAATCACCTTGTACTGCTCCTTCTCCGCTCCGCACCATCGCCGCTCCAAACAGCAGAGCGCTTCGCATTGCTCCTCCGACATCGCGATCATGTACTTTGCACTCCTTTTCCTCGGCCAAGACCCCCCCGCTTCAGTCAGGCTCCACATTCCAAGATTCCAAATCCATTTCTTTCACTACTTTTAATCACCAAGGACTACGTTCTAACTTACGAGACCTGTCCGACCTCGTCAATTCCGAATGCCCACACTTTCTCTTTGGACAGGAAACACACATATTTTCATCCCAGCATACTCAGCTTCGTAAAACTTGCTCGATTTTCGCGTCCTACGCTCTTTTTTTCAGCAGCTTACCCAACTCCACGGACCTCTCTCGATGCCGGCCAGGAGCTTCTGCACCAGGTGGAGTTCTCCTAGCAATACAAAAAACATACACCCAGCACCCTCTATTCAAACGCCAAACGATCCCTACCAGCCTCACAGGCTACTGCATACATGTTTCCCTGCCCATGGCCAATAATATGGTCCTCCATGTTCTAAGTGTCTACATGCCCCCCGGCCATGCCATCCTCAAAGCTGCATGCATGGACTACATTGCATCCCAAATCGATACCCATGACCCAGTCTCACACTTCTTTATCATTGGCGGAGACTTTAATCATCATCTAGGCCCTGTCATGCACCCTGGCTTCAGCTCTTTCCTCCATGCCAGCAACCTCACCCCCATCAATGCTTCCTCTACTCAGCACACTACCCATTACCCCCACAACTCACAGTGCAGGCCATCTATGATCGATGATATCCTCCTCTCTACCAACCTCCCCCGCTCTACTTACACAAGTATGGCAGACGTGACATGCCATGTCCCTACCTTTTGCCAATATTTCTCGGATCACCTGCCACTCAGTATTACCTGCCCCAAGGCTATGCTTCCGATCCTCAGGTCTCCAGTCCCATCTTCCCCGTCCCAACCTCTCCTTCATCAGACCACTACACCCAACCCCTGTCCACCTGCCCCAATTGCTCGTCCCACTGAAATTAAACAACCCATACCCAAACCCAACCTAGATATTACACGCCAAAAACTGAACACCAATCTATCCACAGCGTGTGACTCCCTATTGGCACACAGCACCCACCTCTTAGACCGCATATACCAAGATGTACCTCGGACCTCTTGTGGCACCCGCCCCTCCATCCCTTGGACAGCATGTAAACAGATAATCAAAGACCTTCAGCTTGACATCCCATCGCTCGCCTCCTCCCACACAGATCTCCTCGATGCGGCCTTGTTGATCATGAAACAGTGTTGCCCAACCAGAACTGTTGCCCCTCCAAACCCTTGTGGCCAAGCCCGCCCCCGACAATGCTACCTCCCAAGAACTGTCCAGAAGAAAATATCCGCCCGTTTGCATACCATCACTGTCCTCTTCTTTGCACGACGTTTCCTCATGCGCCTGCTAAATTCTCCAGAGTTCCCCACCGCCGTCCATCCTAATACCGACCCCCACTTTGCCACACGTGCCCGGCTCCTCCTTGCACTAAAGTCTGAAACTTGCCTTGGTCAAATAAATGCCCGTCATCCACATTGCCACAACACCCCTCACCGTGGTAACTTGGTCGACCTGCTCCCTTCTCTCCCTGATTCCGATGGCCCTGACCCCCATGCTACCTGGTCCAACTGGATCCACACATGCGACGCGCACATACGCTCCACCCGGAGGCGCATCCGAAACACCACTAAGCCACATAGTGAACGCAATACCCACCGACGACGTCTGACACGCCTTCTCTTCACTTCCCCCCGTAAGGCCCACAACATCATCTTCCAGGATTCCACAGACACCGTATCTTCCGAAATCACCTCAGTCCGTAATACAACCACCCAACACCTTCTTACTGACCCAACGGACATGGTTCAATACACTGAATCCCACTTCGGCAGAGAATGGGCGCATGACCCCTCCCTCCCTACCCATGATCCCTTTCCTTGGGCGGCCACAGGCGCAATTGATGCATTCACTCTTGACACGCCTGCCAAATCCCACTCCACACCAACTTCTACCCTGCTTCCATATGTCACCCGAACACACCTCTTTCATCGTGTCCTCCACAAATTATCCAACAATAAAAAGCCAGGCCCAGACGGTGTCCCCAATGAACTCCTTCGCATCATGCCATCTTCATTCAAGTCCTCCATACGTAACCTCCTTATCCTCATGTGGGTCACTGGCTCTACCCCAGACACATGGAAAGTCTCACATACCACTCTTCTCCATAAAAAGGACGACCCCTCTATCCTGACAAATAAACGACCCATTGGCATGCACAACACTATCTACAAACTTTGGACTCGTTTTGTCAGTACTGTCATATCTGAATTTTCTGAGGACCACTGCATACTCAGTCCTTCCCAAGAAGGGTTCCGAGCTAAACATAACACCTCTCGCCATCTGCAACGTCTTGTACATCTTCTAGAGGATGCCCAAGCATCCAACCGCAATATCTACATTGCCTATGTGGACCTCACTAACGCATTCAACACCATAAACCATGACAAGCTCTACCGTATTATGGATACCCTAGGATACCCTGAAGATTCTGTCGATGTCATCAAAGGCATCTACACTAATGCCTCTACCCGTATCATTCTCCAGCGGTCTTCAGGTCTTGCTACTCATCCTATCCCTGTGGGTCGAGGCACCATTCAGGGGGACACTCTGTCTCCCCTGGTTTTCAATATCTACATGGAACCTTGTCTCAGATGGTGCAACACTGGTGGCCATGGCTTCACCCCCTCATGTGCTATCCCCCTAGGCATGAAACACCCTTGTGCCCTCACTCTCTCCACCCTCGCCTTTGCTGATGATATGGCCCTTCTCTCGCATTCTCACGTTCGCCTCCTTCATCAACTTCACAAACTCACTGCTTATTGCACATGGGCAGGTCTAACGCTCAACGCTTCCAAATGTGCACTTACTGGGGCGGCTCACCATGCAGCTCTTACAGGATTGGCCCACACTATTGCCGAGCAAACCGCCCTCCTTCATGCCCAACTACACAATAAATTTTTTGTGAACGGCATCCCCTTTCCATTCTTCCCTCCCTCAAAATCTTACAAATACCTTGGTGTTTACATCAACACCCTTCTCAGCTTTAAAGATCATCTCGATGCCATCACTGCCACTATCCAAGCGAAATCACGCAGCCTCATCATGGCCGATGTCGCCCCCCAACACATTCTCATGATCATCAACAGGGTCCTTCGCCCTAAAATTACGCATTCCCTATCCATTGCACCTTTCTCAGAAGTGGATATACGGATACTCGATACCCTGCTTGCCAGAGTCCTCCGAATTTGCATGAATCTTGGCCACTCCTACCCCACCGCCCTTATACTCACACCCACAGATCGGGGGGGTGTTGGCCTCACCTCCCTCCTGACAGATTACACCCAGATTTCCGCCCTTACCCTCACCCGAGCCCTGAACGATGAAGGTTCCCTCGGAACCCTCACTTCTGGCGTTTTGAACCAACAACTGGACACTCATGGACAACTCCCCCTCACGTCGCTTGTGCGACCCACTAGAACTTTTCACTCGTTACCGCTCCCCATGCGTCAACTTTCCCTCATGCACCATGCTCAACTTGCTCTCCATCGTTGCTCATCAGGCCCTTCCCCTATTACCTCTGGAGTTCAAGAACTCCTCGGCAATGCCATGTGGCGACAACTGACCCACATCCTCTCACCCACACCTCCTCCACCTGACACTACCCTGCCATTTATGCCTATTCCTCCCTACACTCCAACACCACAGAGTTCCACCCTCCTCATCACTCCAGAACTACTCCATCCTCTTTGTCGTCTGGGCATCACGTCCTTGGAACCACTTACCGTCATGACTGGACCTCACATTTCTACCTTCCAGCCATCCACGTACCTGTCTGCAACATTCAAAGGTAAAGCGCGCCGTCGTTGGATACAACAGGCCCAAGTCTCGCTCAACCGTATCACCCTGCTCCTTAATGGGCATCCCTCTGACCAAGCCCTCAGCTACACGCGCTTTTCTGCACTCCCCCTCCATCAGCGCCACATCACGATCGCCCATGACTTCTCCCAACTCCCTCAGGTTGTCTCGACCACCCTCCCCCACATCGCGTCTGCTCCCAGTGCCGACCAGGCCCTTGGTCTCCTCCCCCAATGCTTCTCCCCACGCCCTCAAGCAACTTCAAAGCGCGCCCGTCCCACTATCCCCCGTAGTACTCATACCCGCGCTCCAGAGCTCTTTCCCAACCCAGGCCTTCCCTCTAGCCCACCCCTTCCTCATGCTCCCTTTGTCCTACACTTGGGCACAACACCATGCCCCCTACTCCCCCACCATCCCAACTACATTCTCGACCTTTCATGCCCCCCTCCCTCTCCTCCCCCTGTCCCTTCCACCTTGCCCCACATCCCTCCTCCCACATTGTTTGTCCTGGACCTGGCTGCACCCCCAGGTCCCCCACTCCCTCATCATCATGACTACATTCTAGACCTCTCATGCCCCCCTCCCCCGCCCCCCCCCCGTCTATGCCCCCCCACGACTCGCTCAGGATTGTTGGATCAACCGTTCGTCTCGTCCACCCTATCGTTCCTCTACCCCACACCACCCTCCCTTAAACCGTACATCACTCACACGTAAGCGGACATTACCAGACCAAGCACACCCACATACGGACCCCGCCTGTCCCTTGCTTCCTCCTTCCCCTACTCGTCCCCTTGACCTCGGCCTCACAAACCTCCAACGTCAAGGGCTCTGGCGTTTACACTCCACAAATCCCCATCCCCGCACCCAATGGGTCCCATCCTCTGCGAACCAAGATCACTCATGCATCGACCAACACGTCTCCTTTAACATAAATCCTGTCCATCCCGACTTCGACATCATACCACCACATTCCTTCACTATCCAGATTGGACTCCACTCACCCTCTTCCGGCCCGTTACACCCTCCCCCCTTACCTTCCGCCCCTGCCTCTGATCCGCAACCCCTTCCATGGCAATGTCACTATGCCTACCTATACCGCCCAAATGGCACTCTTGTTGGTTGCATCCCTGCCCGCCGCCTGCACTGGCTTCGTGCATGCTATGATCATACGAAACTTACCCTTCCTGCCCTACACCTCGCCCACTCTGAGGGTTCCTTCGAGCAAGATCTTGCTTCCCTTCTTGCCCGATACCCCATTCATACCAAGCACAAAACAGGAACCGCGCCTAACACGACTTGGTGTCTCCCGGAACCCATGATGCAAGTGCTCTCAGATAACATGTCCACCCATCTCCACCGTTTTGCATCTCCTCTCGACGTCTCCTACCATGCACGCACATACTATACCACCCACCATCACGATTGTCTTTTTGGGGCTCTCCATAATGCATACTCCACACCTTGGACCGGCAGCTCGTTCGTTCATCCAGACTTCAAGATGAAAACAATCACAAAGGCAATCCGTTGGGCCGTCTCATCCGCCAGCATGACTACGGTACCCACATGCACTATTATCCTTACCCCAGTTTGGAAGAACTCATCTTTCATGAATTGGACCTCCCATGCCAATATGGTTCATGTTCTGACTCTTCATACCGACCCCAACTTTCGCTTTTCAGCCCCGGACCACTTGGCACACATCTACACAGCAACCCAACCAACATACGGCACTCCCAAATGGCCACTACAACTTCTTGTCATTGGTAACACAGAGGGCCTCGCTCGCTTCTACCCTGACCCACCTCCCACTGCTCCAGTCGATTCCAATGTGCACACACTATCTGGACATGGACACCCACCTGGCACCACACCTGCCCACCGTCCACACCCACCCACCCGGCGCCAATCCCAACTTCCCGGTTCGCATGCGAAATGGCAACACCCCGCTGGATTCTCTGTAGCCTCCCACCTACACACGCACACTACCCCGCCTACCCCTCTCCCACTTGCCCCACTCACTTTCCCCCTTATCCTTTTCGATGAACTCCGATCTCTCTACCCCCCTACCTATCCACTTGCTTGGCCGTTGCTTCCGGCATACTACACAGACGGAGCTTGTATACAGGATGACGCCGGCAATAACTTGATAGGGGCTGCCTTTTACTTCACTGTCGATGGCTCCACCCATACGGTCAACCCTACTGGAAAATGTGAAACGAACACTATCACCAGGGCTGAACTTGGAGGCATTCATGCAGCCCTCGATCATGCCCATACACCTTCTGGCCCCGCCTTGACCATTGCCCCTTCCCTTACTATCTTCACTGACAGTCTTTGCAGCATTTACCTCATACAGAAAGCTGTCTTTTACCCGCATGATCTCCTTGAGGACAAGCATGCACCGCTTCTCCTGGCCATCCGCCGCCTACTCCTTTCACGGGCCAACATAGGCCTACCAACGCTCATCCAGAAGGTGAAATCACATATTGGTATTATCGGCAATGAACTTGCTGACATTGGGGCAACACGAGCCTTGGACGCACCCAGCACTTGTACATTTAACCTTTCCCATATCAACAACCAGTACATGGCTTCCCTCCCAGCTTGGCCTTGCCTACCCCAAGACGATACTCAAACGGATTCAAACGACACCCCTTGGTTCACTTCTGACCTCACCTCCTCTATCAAGGCACACCTTCACTCTTCTTGCCCTCACGTTACGGACGGTGACACCACCATATCTTGTGCTACTTATACCCGCATAATCGAAGAAAATGCCCACTCTTTACCCTTGTATAACAATCACATGTGGCAGTCTTCTGCTTGCCACTTTTCTCTGAAGCGATGCATCCTCCGTATGCGAGCCAACCTCTTATGGACAGCTAAACGGGCACTTCTCTTCCGTATTCCCTACAAAACAACAGTGCGCTCGTTTACCGATGGCCTTTGCCCCATATGTACACCACCTCCTACTGGCCCACCTGACGCTACTTCTGACACACAGGGACACATGTTTGGAAGATGCAGGCATCCCCGTATGCAGGCCTCTTATATCTCCCGACACAACAAGGCCCTCTGCCTCATCCAACGTTCCCTCCACCGAGGCACAAAGAGTGGAATGTTCACAATTATGGATGCCACACCCGCTACATCCCTCCCACCAGGAGTCTATGACACCCGTATCCCGCAATGGATGCTTCCCGCTGTCCCCCCTGCCACACTCTGCCGCCTTCGTCCTGATCTCCTCTTAATTGAAGGCCTTACCATTGCCGATCTCCACAGTTATCCTCCCGCCCGGCTTGCCGACCCTGCCTTCCTTCTTGACCTCCAACACCGTTGTACCATCCATGTTATTGAGCTCGGGTTTACCTCCAATCTACAATTCTGCCTGTCCCACAAATCCACACAACATGCACAGTTAGTACAATTGCTTCGCTCCGCAGGATGGAACCTCACTACACCTGTTTTAGACCCTCTCCACATTCCTGCCCCCCACCCTCATACATATCTGTTACCCCCCCCTGCTAAAGACATCCTCTACCCCTATGTTCACCTCGTCATCATTGGTTGCTCTGGCATTTTCTATAAAGATATCATGCACCTCTTTCCAGTCCTTGGTATCACACCCTTCAACGTCCCCCCACTGCTCAAACAACTAGCAGTTCACACTGTCCAATCTGCCTATTCCATTCATCGACTTCGCCGTTACCTTGAAAACAGTCCACCCGACTGCCGTCCAGCATCTCCCCCTGTTCTCACTGACCCGCCATAGCCCCTTTCTCCCTTTAAGGGTATACAGACCGGGGCTTGGGCGTCTCGTCAACCTGTACTTCCCAAAATCCACGCCGCATCGGCGTTCTCTTTTCTTTTCTTTTCTTTTCGCTTCGTGTATCTAGAGTGTTCTGTCTACTTGTCTCGCTTAGCATGATAGTCATGCTTGACAAATGTCGAGTTGCAAGGTACGTGCAGCAAGGGATGCCCTGGCACTGTCGAAGTTGGGTGTAGCAAATGGCAGGCCGCTGATAAACGATAGCCCAGGCGATCGGAGGGACTGCTAGGGGGCACGCGTCGAAATTCGCCATTGGGTTGGCCAGATCGGTGCCAACTTCTACGCGGGAAAGATTCAAATGATGCTCCTGTTAAGGATATGCGTCGGCCATGGCAGCAGGAACGGGCGAAAAGGAGTATTCGGAACGAACGAAAGATGACGGCGATGAAAATTTGAAGATGAGGACGAAGTTATCCACGCTGTCGGAGCGTTGATGCGAAGTATTTTTGCATCGCGCAAATTAGGAGCGATGCAAAATATGGCACATAACGGGTACGGCAGCGCCACGCTGGCGCCACGCTGGCGTTCCGGTGCCATTCCGGTGACAAGTGGAATTGGGGAGGGTGAGCTGGCATGCCATTTCCGCGTTCCGGTGACAAGTGGAATTGGGCCCCAACTACTGTGACCAACTGACGAGCAGCCACAGCACCCCTCCTGGTCATAAGTCTGTCTTTAACACTCTTCACATCGAGGATTTTCGAAGCGCTCCATGGCGGCAGCACCATTGCTCGGCTGGACGGAAATTTGAAGTTGAAGAATTTCGAGGAGAAAGGCTGGAGCATGAGGCAGGAGTATGAGGCAGGAGTATGAGGCAGGATTATGAGGCAGGGTCCCCATGCATAGTTGCATACATAATTTAAAGGTGCTGCTTCTGCAAAGACTTCACACAAATTCACACAGACAGGTATGAGACACGGCCCACAGTTCAACATCCGCCTTGTCACCTTGCACATCCCCAAGCACCATCCCAAGTACATCCCGCCGCATAACTCCGCATCTGCTAACCCACGCAGTCACGTACCGTACGTCCCAATGCGCCACCCCATACACGTACGGTACATGCCCTATCACCTCCCAATGCGCTAACTCATGAAGAAGCCCATGGGCCATGCCCCATGTACCTACCCACACATGCCCTATTCGTTGATTCGTTACCTTCGGTACACTCACTCGGGTGCCGTGAAGTTTTTGAAGTTTTTGTGAAGTTTTTACAGTCATCACATTATTTGATGCATGGGACTTGTGCCCGTAAACCGGTGCAAGCACTAAATTCGCTAGGACAGCGAGCGAAAACCAGTGACCCCCCTGGGCAAGCAACGAACACACAACCACCGAGCAGTAGCGTGGGAATGAACCCCATAGTGCAGAAGATTAGCCCCAGCCAAGAAACATGACGTGGGTGCAAAAGAGTTCGGTTGGACGCCTCCTAGGAAAATTGAGAGTAAAACAAGAAAGTGGTTTTTCTTTAACTGGTACTGGTGTGTGGTTTGTGGGCTCCTTTCAATTCTCCTGTCCCACTCCCCCATGCATCAAATACGGAGCTCTACTGAATAGTAACGTTCGAAAGGGAACGCACTTTGCAGTTTGTCCAGCTGGCAAGCCCATGTCTTTTGGTTGTCCTGCAAGTGGGTACCGCTCACAACAGCCAGCTTGAGAAGTGGTGACCACGACACAACTTCATGGATCATGCACACACTTTCGGTGCTCGAGGGGACGAGCTGAAAGATGTGTGGAAGGCTTTCAGGCTCATGCTGAGACTTACGGCTGAGGAAAATGCAGCATACATGTACCAGGAATAATTGAGGAGGCCCCTAGTCAATTACACTCCTACTCCGGAGCCTGCTAAAAAGGTTCGGCCGCGAGGGGCCCACGGTGCTGTTGAGTCCTACAAATACCTGACCTGGTAACTTTACTTTCCGTCTCCCAGCTCCACTGTTGGGCGCCTACGCTGCCAGGCCTTTTCAGCACGGACCAGAGATGTATAACACCATTGGCATGACCTGGTCCCGGTGCTTAATTAGCTTACAAAGCGCATCACCTCACTAGCTCGCATCACCTTCCGGGCCTGCTGCACTAAGAGGTTTGACACCATTGGCATGACCTGGTCCCAATACTCGATTAGCTTGCAAAGCGCACCACCTCACTAGCTCGCATCAGCTTCTGGGTCTGCCGCTCCTCGGGCGCCGAGACCAGTGTGTCCAAAACATACATGACCTGGTACTCAGGTTTCGTCAAGGTGTGCAAGCCTCTGCGCAGGAACCGTTGCCAGCCCTTGCCCGACCTGCGCAACAGTGTGCATTTTGAAAGATCTAATAATTATTGAACACCAGTACCAGTACCACGGGGCCTGTCACTTAGGGGGTCGGACGAGTCCCCCGACAACCGCAGTCGACCCTTGGGATGGGGTCTTTCCCTGCGGAAAGTTGTACTGGCGTCCAGGACTTCGAATACGGAGGGAAAGTTCGCTTTTTTTCCTGACGAACTTTTTGGGTGGAAAGGCTCCGTCCCGGCCAAAACCCCTTGCTTGGGGGGACTTGTCCGACCCCCTAAGTGACAGGCCTTCCAATACCCTGACCGACACCTTACCGGCATATTAAATACAATTTTATATGTGTTGGCAAGAGACCCCCCGAGCCCAGCAGAGTTGATCAAAGCTGATGCGTTCAAACCCTAAACCCCTAAACCCTAAACGAAAAAGTGCTGACCTGCCCTGCCCGCAGGCATAATGCTATCATGAAGCTGAACTGAAGCTGAGGCACCCTACTAGAAACGGTGGTGCAGGGTTCAGGAATCGCCTCACACTGCTAGTTTAGGGTTCTGGGTTCAGCAGTTCAGCAGTTCAAGGTCCACTACATACTTAGTTCAGGGTTTAGGGGTCAGTGCTTCAGCAGCTAAAGGTGAAAGACACACCTGCATTAGGGTTCACGGTTCAGCAGTTCAAGACACACGACACAAACACGCACCTGAGCGCCTCTGACAGGGCTGGTGCCGACATCCCTGGATCCAACACAAGCAGCGTGTAGGCAAAGCCGTCGCCACAACCACTAAAAGAACAACCGCCACTACCGCCACCGGCAACGGCGCCACCACCACCACCGCCACCGCCGTCGCCGGCACCACCACCACCGTCGCCGCCGCCGCTGGCACCGCAAGGATCCTGCTCCTGCTGCTGCTGCTTCGACGGCCGCTGCTGACTAACTGCACGTTGCGAGAGAGGGCCGGGGGATGACGCGCCGGGCAGGGGTTGCGGGCGCTTGCGGCTTGTACGTCCTGCGGCAGAGGCTCCCTCAGCTCGGCCCCGGCCCCCGCTCCTCCCGCGCCCAGAGGCCCCGTCAGCGCCAGCGCCGTGGCCGCCGAAGAATTCGGAAGCCCTCGCCGCAGCCTTGGCCGACGCGGCGGCCACGTCCGGACGCCGCTCTATCCCGATGATGGTCCGAGAGTGCCCGGCATGTTGGAAGTACAGCGGTGGCATGCCCGTGCAGGTCACGGACCGCGCTGCTGCTGCTGCAGCCGCAGCAGCAGGAGCAGCAGCGCCGGAAGAGGCAGCTGCACCACCCGTGGTACCCAGGGCGGAAGCAGTTGCCCGCCGCAGGTGCCGCGTTGGGCCGTGGTGGCCTGAGAAGTAGCGCCATACCCACTGGACCAGCGGGAGTTGCAGTGGGCTACCACCCGCCGCCGACGATGACTCACCAGCAGTGAAGGGATGCATGCCATCAGCCCTGTCTTGGCAGCTGCTGCTGCTGCTTTGCTTAGTAGCGGCAGCGGCCTCCTCTAGAGACAGCGAGGCTCCGGTGATGTGGAAGGGACCGGCCCGCTTCGCCTCATCCCTTTCGGAGCATGCAGAGCACTGTGTACACCAAGTGGAAGACAAGTGACAGGTGAGTGGCAGGTAAGTGGCAGGTGAGTGGCAGGTGAGTGACAGGTGAGTGGCAGGTAAGTGGCAGGTGAGTGGCAGGCGAGTGGCAGGTGAGTGGCAGGTGAGTGGCAGGTGAGTGGCAGGTAAGTGGCAGGTGAGTGGCAGGCGAGTGGCACGTGTGGCAGGTGAGTGACAGGTGAGTGGTAGGTAAGTGGCAGGTGAGTGGCAGGTGAGTGACAGGTGAGTGGCAGGTAAGTGGCAGGTGAGTGGCAGGCGAGTGACAGGTGAGTGGCAGGTAAGTGGCAGGTGAGTGACAGGTGAGTGGCAGGTAAGTGGCAGGTGAGTGACAGGTGGGTGGCAGGTGAGTGGCAGGCGAGTGGCAGGTAAGTGGCAGGTGAGTGGCAGGTGAGTGGCAGGCGAGTGGCAGGTGAGTGCCAGGTGAGTGGGATGTCAGTGGCACGTGTGGCAGGTGAGTGACAGGTGAGTGGCAGGTGAGCGTGACGTGAAAGGTAATTGAGCAGGGGGTGAGAGGGAGGTGAGCGGGACGTGAGAGGTAGTTGAGCAGTAGGTGAGCACTGAGCAGTGGATGAGGGAATGAGATCAGCTGCGCACTCGTGAGAGGCGGGAGGCAGGCTGTAGTGTCCTTTAACCTAAACCCAGGTTGAGCGACACCCCAAACCCTAAACACAGGCTTCACGCACCACATCATAGTCTTCGCGACTAAGGCTCTTGTACCGCGGACCCAAGATGGGGCAGCTGCATGATCAGGAGCATGAAAAATCGGCGGGGGGGGGGGGGTAGGCAGTGGGGGGTGGGGAGTGAGTTGGGAGTGGGGGGTGGGTGGGTGGGCGGGTGGGGAGTGGGCGGGGAGTGGGTGAGGAGGGGACCGTATGGGAGAAATGGGGGAGGCACAGGCTATGCCGGGAGGATGCAAGACAGAGATGTAGGTGCACAGGCATACTTCTTACGCATCACATGTGATGCACTGCTGGACTGAAAAACTTGACGAAAACTTCACAAAAGGCGAGACAGTCAGACAACGGAACGGCGCAAAGGAATTCAAGACAAAAAATGGGGGGGGGGGGATTAAACCCTTAACCCTAAACCCTAAACTAGACAGAAAGGGGGGGGGGGGGGGGGGGGGGGGATTTAAAAATAGGGGAGGGGGGTAAATCAGGGGTGTGATTTCCTAAAACAGGGGTGTGTATATCAGCAAGAGGGGGAACCCCCAAACAGGGGGGATACATCATAAGTTAATAACCCTAAGCCCTTAACCCACAAGGCACTAGGCGGTGTGGAAAGAAAAGCTACTGATCCCATGCTGAGGACAACGAGGCAGAAATTGGTTGTTTGGTTTTATGTCTTAAGGTCCAGGTTGTAGGGTTAAGGTTCAGGATAAAGGTTAAGGTTGTAGATTCAGGTTTTAGGGCTCAAGCTTCAGGTTGTCGAGTTTATGGTCAAGGTTCTAGGATCCAAGCTTACAGGTTCAGGGATACAGGATTTAGGGTTTAAATCCCAGGTTCCTTGAAACCACCAGCCACACAGGTCGCACAGAACGCCTGGGTTTAGGGCTTAAGTTTCAGGTTTCAGGGCTTAGGGTTGAGGGTTGAAGTTCAAGGGTTTAAATTACAGGCAAACATTGCGACCATGGAAACGCAACAGCCTCATAGAAACGCATACAACGCCCCGGTTTAGGGCTTAAGATTCAGGGTTTCAGGGTAAGGGTTAACGATTGGCAGTCCAGGTCTAAGCATTGGGAGATCTTCAAAATCTAAAAAAAGAAGAAAGCGACGCCCAATTAGGGCGTGGGGGTTGAGGAAACAGCGCAGCTTGGGGCCGTAGCCGTGTCCGCGGTGCTTTAACTCTAGGCGCGCATTGCGACCATGACGACTCACCAGCCGCACTAGTCGCAGGCGACGCCCCGGATTAGGGCTTAAGATTCAGGGTTTAAGGGTAAGGGTTGAGGATTGACAGTCCAGGGCTTAGCATTGGACGATCTTTAAACTCTAGACGCGCATTGCGACCATGACAACCCACCAGCCGCACAAGTCGCAGGCGACGCCTGGGTGGCAGGCACGCCCGTCTGCCAGGCGGGAGTGGGGCGCGGCGGGCGGAGGAGGAGGGCCGCCGCGGCCTGCGAGGGTGGGCCGGCATGTAAATAGCGTTAGGGTTCATGCGTCAAGCGTTTAAATCGTGGAAAAAATCGAGCTCATGATGCTGAACAGACGGCCCAGCATGCTAACGAGGTTTTGACTAAGAACAGACAAGCAGGTTCATAAGGTTGAGATCGTGAAGGGACTAGCATGGCAATAAAGCTGAAACTGTAGACGGTCCAGCATGTTCATTAACTAAGTTAAGATCGTGAAAAACTGCATGTTAACGAGGTTTTGACTGTGAACAGACTAGCATGATTATTACATTGCTGACTGTGTGGACGGCCAAGCACATTTTTTCTTTGCCTGGCCCACCATGTTAACGATGCTGATGTTGCGGATGGCCAAGCACCTGGCCCATGTTGACAGGGTTCAGAATTCTAGATCGTGAGCGAGCCAGCGGGCTAATGATGCTGAAAGGGTAGTCCAGTATCCTGACAATGCAGATCCGACAGTCCAGCATGTTCATGAGGTTCGTCCCCATATGTACAGATCCTAACCTTCCCTCCTCAAACGGGTACGAGACCGGCTCACCCAGAAAGTCGACGATGTGCGCGCGGACTCCAAAGAAGCGAAGCAGGGTGGCGGCCTGCACGGAGCGGGTAGTGCATGGAGCGGGTAATGACCCTGCATCTCATTCGGGCACCGAAAACACATGCCCCCTGTGGGCCCAACAAGGTTCAGCTATGGTAGCACCATCCGGCTAAACCTAAGGGTTTAGGGTTTAAGGTTAAGGGTTAAGGTTCACCTAAAACCTAACCCAACAAGGCTCAAGTATGGTAGCACGATATGGCTAAAGCTAAGCAGTATATCGAGCCACATCGTGCCGTATCATGCTATCTTGGTAGTTAAATCTTGCTTAACCTGCGCCGTATCGTGCCGTATTGTGCTACCTTGGGAGTGCGATCAGGCTACAACTGTGCCATATCGAGCCACCTTGGGCCCAGCAGGCGAAGGTGCTTGTCGAGGGCGCAGCGCAGCACATCAGCTATCCCATCACTTTACCGCCCAGGAGTACCCCCCTGGTGCTGCCTTTTGTACTGCCTTTTGTACTGCCCCTGATACTGCCCATAGTACCGCCCATTGTACTGCCTATAGTACTGCCCCTTGTTCTGTCATGTGTCCTGCTCTTTGTACTGTTGCTGTAATTGCCCCTGGTCCTATCCCTGTTTCCGCCTCGTGTACTGCCGTCCGTACTGCCCCTGGTACCGCTCCTTGTACTGCTGTTAGTACTGCCCTTGATACTGCCGCTGGTAATCCTGCTGATAATGCCCCTGATACTGCTTCTGGTCCCCCCCCCTGGTGTTCTAGATCCACTCGCGACTGTCATGCACCATCAACTCAAACCAGTAAAATATCCAAATGAAACAAATGCCCCTCCCAATCCCCCATGCAGCCCTACCTCTGTGGTCCCGCCCTACCTCCGTGGTCCCGATCCACTTGCGGCTGCCCTGCACTTTGCCGCCCAGCGATTCACAGCCCGCAGCATCGAAGCCATCCTCCCAGGACGCCTCCAACCAGGCCTGCAACGATCCTTGAAGGAGGGGGAGGAACAGGAGGTTGGGAGGTGCAGCGATCGAGGGAGGAGGGACATGCAACAAGCGGCATCGAAGCTATCATCCCAAGAAGCCTCCAACCAGGCCTGCAACGATCCTTGAAGGAGGAGGAGGAATGGGTGGAGCTGTGATGAAGGAGGGAACCCTAAACCCTCAACCCTAAACTAGGCAACGATCCTTGGAGGAAAAGGAGGAAAAGGAGGACGGGAGGTGTAGTGATCGAGGGAGGAGGGACACGCAACAATCGGCATCGAAGCCATCCTCCCAGGACCCTGCCAAACAGGGCATCGCGCACGAGTTGCCTCCGAGTATCCTCACCCCTAAATCCTTTATTATGAACCTTCACCCATTTCAGGGACACGACTGACCCCGCCAAACAGGGCATCGCGCACGAGTTGCATCTTAGTACCGGTATCCTCACACCTCAACCCTCAACCCTCACAAATAGATCAATCAATCAATACACCCTGGAACGTGGATTAAAGAAGCCACCCATTTGGCCGTAGCACTAGGTGGACTACCCTCACAGATATCAGGAACATCACTGACTCCTCCAAACAGTACGTCACGCATGGATCGCCTACCTGGGTCCTCACTCTCAACCCACAACCCTCGACCCTATACCCTTAACCTTCAACACTAAACCCTCACCAATATCGGAGACATAGCCGACCCAGCATGACAGGGCGTCATGCACTACGCAGTCGCCTACAAGGATCCTCACCCCTAGACCCTTAAACCTTAACCCTCACCAATATCAGGGACTTAACCAACTCCGCCAAACAGGGCGTCACGCACGAGTCGCCCAGTTGGATCCTCAGCCCTAAACCCTCAACCCTGAACCTGAGCCCTCACCAATATCGAGGACATGACCAGCTCTGCAAGACAGGGTGCCGCATATGGATCGCCTACCGAGTTGCCACCCTTAACACTAAACCCTCAACCCTACACTCTTAACCCTAAACACTTAACCCTCACCAATATCGTAGGCATAAACCGCTCCACCGAACAGGGCATTGCGTAAGGAACGTCTACCTGGGTCGCCACCCTAAACACTAAACCCTCGACCCTACACACTGAACCCTACACCCTACACCCTTAACCCTAAACACTACACCCTCACCAATATCGGGGACATAGCCGGCTCCACCAAACAGGGCATCGCGCATGAGTTGCCTCTGTGTACCCTGCGGCCCATCCAAGCTCAGCAAATGCGACGCCATCATCTGGATGTTGCGCCAGCCGCAGCCCCAGCCGCGGTCAGCGTACTGCCCGCACATGTGCTGTACGGGGCCTGCCAAAGAAGGGTGGGCGAGAAGGATAAGGAGTACGCCATCATCTGGATGTTGCGCCAGCTGCAGCCCCGGCCGCGATCAACGTACTGCCCATACATGTGATGTACAGGGCATGCCAAAGAAGGGCATGCCAACAAGTCTCCATAGTCCTGCCCAGTCTGCTCCCAGCCCCACCTAATACGGCACCGCAAGGTTAGAAAGCAAGGCCGCAGCATACCTGACAGAAAGGCACCGTATCCCCGCCCAGCCTGCTGCCAGCCTGCTAAGAAGGAAAGGCCCCGTGATAACTACCAGAACAGCATCAGAGCCCTGCGCAGCCTGCTGCCAGAAGCTAATACGGTACCACAGGTTTTTAAGGCAATGCCGCAGCATACCTGACAGGAAGGCATTGTATCCCCGCCCAGCCTGCTGCCGAAGCAAACGAGCCAGCTCCTCTATAAGCGCGCCATCACCGCTGCCACCGCTGCTGCTGCTGCTTCCGCTGGCCGCTGCGAGGTCCTGGCTGTCTCGACGCTGCTGGGCCATCAAGGCCTGCGGGTCTGCGGTCAGCAGTGCTTGCTGCTGCTGGGCCCTCGGGTTCCGCGAGCACTCAGAGCTCCTGCCAAGGGGTTGTGGTGGTGTAAAATCCAGGCTTGAAATTTTAGGCTAGGTGAGTGGCAGGTTTGTAGTCGAGGGTTTCAGGGTTCTGGGGGTGTTTGTTGCTGCTGAGCCCCCAGGGTTGCCCTCACACTCACAGCTCCTGCTGAAGGGTAAAGGGTTAAGGGTTGAAGGTTCCCTGAGGCGTTTGCTGCTGCTGGGCTCTCAGGTTCCGCGAGCATTCAGAGCTCCTGCCGGCGGGGTTGAGTTTACAGGGCCTAGGGTTGAGGTTTGGAGTTCAGGGTTATGGGTCCCAGGGGTGCTTGTGCTGGGCCTTCAAGTTCCGCGAGCACTCAGAGCTCCTGCTGAGGTAGCCAAGGGTGTAAGACCCCCCCCCTCTCCTTACCCCCCCCTCCCCCCCCCTTGAGCTCCTGCTGAGGTAGCCAAGGGTGTAAGACCCCCCCCTCTCCTTACCCCCCCCTCCCCCCCCTTGAACCCCCACCCAACCGCCCCTCCTGTCCCTTCCCCCCCCCCTCTCCTTCCTCCACCCCTCCCCCCCCCTGCCCCCCCCCACCAAACCGACCCCCCTCACCCTCCCCTGCCCCCCCCCTCCTTCCTCCACCCCTCCCCCACCCAACCGCCCCCCCTCTCCCTTCCCCCCCCCTCTCCTTCCTCCACACCTCCCCTCCCCCACCCACCCGCCCCTCCTCTCCCTTCCCCACCCCTCTCCCTTCCCCACCCCTCTCCCTTCCCCACCCCTATCCCTTCCCCACCCCTCTCCCTTCCCCACCCCTCTCCCTTCCCACCCCTCTCCCTTCCTCCATTCCCCCTCCCCTCCCCGACCCACCTGCTCCCAGTGCCCGGACTCACCAGTGCCCAGCCTCACCACATGTGAAGCAGGTGCCAGGTCTCTGTGGCAGGTAAGGAAACAGGTTCAGGTCAACATGAAACCACCAGGAAACCTCAAGCCCTTAACCTAAACCCTAAACCAACAAACCCTAACCACCAAACCCTTAACTGCCAGGAGCCCCACCAGGTTCCACCAGGAAACCCTAGGCCCTAAACCTAAACCACCAAACCCCGACCACCAAACCCTAAACCCTAAACCACCAGGAGCATTTCAAAAGCACTGCAGATCCCCACCGTGAAAACGTATTATTGAACACGTTTTGTATAGCCTGCATGGAAACGATATACATGGGATGGCCTGCTGGTCCTTGCTTTTCTTACACAGTCGCGCTTGGCCTGCAAAGCAGAACCGCAGCCCCCCTCAGCCTTCACAACATGGAACCCTGAACTCTCCCCCCTCAGCCTTCACAACATGGAACCCTGAACTCTCCCCCCTCAGCCTTCACAACATGGAACCCTGAACTCTCCCCCCTCAGCCTTCACAACATGGAACCCTGAACTCTCCCCCTCAGCCTTCACAACATGGAACCCTGAACTCTCCCCCCTCAGCCTTCACAACATGGAACCCTGAACTCTCCCCCCCTCAGCCTTCACAACATGGAACCCTGAACTCTCCCCCCTCAGCCTTCACAACATGGAACCCTGAACTCTCCCCCCTCAGCCTTCACAACATGGAACCCTGAACTCTCCCCCCTCGGCCTTCACAACATGGAACCCTGAACTCTCCCCCCTCAGCCTTCACAACATGGAACCCTGAACTCTCCCCCCTCAGCCTTCACAACATGGAACCCTGAACTCTCCCCCCTCAGCCTTCACAACATGGAACCCTGAACTCTCCCCCCTCGGCCTTCACAACATGGAACCCTGAACTCTCCCCCCTCAGCCTTCACAACATGGAACCCTGAACTCTCCCCCCTCAGCCTTCACAACATGGAACCCTGAACTCTCCCCCCTCGGCCTTCACAACATGGAACCCTGAACTCTCCCCCCTCAGCCTTCACAACATGGAACCCTGAACTCTCCCCCCTCAGCCTTCACAACATGGAACCCTGAACTCTCCCCCCTCAGCCTTCACAACATGGAACCCTGAACTCTCCCCCCCTCAGCCTTCACAACATGGAACCCTGAACTCTCCCCCCCTCAGCCTTCACAACATGGAACCCTGAACTCTCCCCCCTCAGCCTTCACAACATGGAACCCTGAACTCTCCCCCCCTCAGCCTTCACAACATGGAACCCTGAACTCTCCCCCCCTCAGCCTTCACAACATGGAACCCTGAACTCTCCCCCCTCAGCCTTCACGACATGGAACCCTGAACTCTCCCCCTCAGCCTTCACAACATGGAACCCTGAACTCTCCCCCCCTCAGCCTTCACAACATGGAACCCTGAACTCTCCCCCCCTCAGCCTTCACAACATGGAACCCTGAACTCTCCCCCCTCAGCCTTCACGACATGGAACCCTGAACTCTCCCCCTCAGCCTTCACAACATGGAACCCTGAACTCTCCCCCCCTCAGCCTTCACAACATGGAACCCTGAACTCTCCCCCCTCGGCCTTCACAACATGGAACCCTGAACTCTCCCCCCTCGGCCTTCACAACATGGAACCCTGAACTCTCCCCCCCTCAGCCTTCACAACATGGAACCCTGAACTCTCCCCCCTCAGCCTTCACAACATGGAACCCTGAACTCTCCCCCCTCAGCCTTCACAACATGGAACCCTGAACTCTCCCCCCTCAGCCTTCACAACATGGAACCCTGAACTCTCCCCCCTCAGCCTTCACAACATGGAACCCTGAACTCTCCCCCCTCAGCCTTCACAACATGGAACCCTGAACTCTCCCCCCCTCAGCCTTCACAACATGGAACCCTGAACTCTCCCCCCCTCAGCCTTCACAACATGGAACCCTGAACTCTTCCCCTCGAATGTCACGTCAGTGCAAATCGTTAAATCATAGCCTGCACACAGTCTGCGAGTCCCGACCTTGTTGATACAGCCATGGTTGACAATCTTGGCATGCGGAGCAAGCCATCGTCCCTCTCCTATTTCAAGACACGACAACAGCAACACCAGTATTGCTATGGCCTGCAGGTCCCCACCTATGTGCTATGGCCTGCAGGTCCCCACCTATGTGCTATGGCCTGCAGGTCCCCACCTATGTGCTATGGCCTGCAGGTCCCCACCTAGTCTATGAAGGGGTGGCTTCCTTAATCCACGTCTCAGGGCGCATCGTTTACAAAGGGACCAATATCGGTACCCGTGGACTGGATCGGATTATGCCGTACTTTCGGGTGAGAGGCGGTTGAGCCTGGGCAGCGGATTTATTTATATATCCACCATGAGCCTGCAGCTCAGGCCACACCCCCTTTCCCCCGCTGAAACTTCACACCTTGAAAAAAACAAATGTATGTTTTGCAGATCCCCACAGTCTTGCCTATGAACAACGAAAGGGCTACGGCCTGCAGGTCCCACCCAGCACGCGAACGGGTGGCTTCCTTAATCCACGCCTCAGGGCATATCATTTATTCTATTATTTTTTAGGAATTTACAATCAGCCCGCAGCTCAGGCCACCCCCCCTTACCCCCCTGGAAGTTCACACCAATGTATGGTTTGTAGATCCCCACAGTCTTGCCTATGGACAAAGAAAGGGCTATGGCCTGCAAGCCCCACCCAGTGTCTATCTTAGTGGGTACCGGACCACCTGTGCTGGGCCGCCCCGCGGTCACCCCCGGGCCGATTCCCACCATACCTGGACCGGCCTCCGGCCGGTGGCCCAAGCAGCAGGGCTGGCCGCACCAGGGGCTTGTGGCCGGGGGCCACAGTGTAGCTGAACTGTAGCTGATAGTGGTATGCCACACAAAAACTGGGCCCACCACGTCAATGAATCCATACGAAGCATGCAGAGCAAGCCATCATCCCCCTAAATTTCAAAACAGAGAAATAAAAACATTCATGCCGGCACCGGACCAGTAAATCTTTAAAAAGAAAATGGCCTGCAGGTTATGTGTGAAAAAATGGCCCCACCTTGTCTATAAATCCATATTTGGCCTGCAGCGCTTCAAAATCCGCTTCCTCCTGAAGACCCTCCTGCAGCCTCCGCAGCCCCTCCAGATCAGCATCACGGCTCTCTCTGCCACCGCCCCCACCGAGCTTGGCGTCCATGTCCAGCTCGCCAGCTGGGCCAGGGCGAGAGTTCTCGCTATCCAGCTAACGAGCGCAGGACGGGGAGTCGGGGGGGGGAAGGGTTTAAGTTCAAGGATTGAAGGCCCTTCTAGGTCAAAGGGCTGGCCCATGCAGGGAGTAGCCTACGTCACTTCAAAAGGAGCAAGGTTCAGAGTGTAGGGTTTAGGGTTCAGGGTTTCAGGGAGAACGTATACATCACTTTCCACGATCACTCCTCGCATGCTTTCGCATTCCTTCCAAAGCTTTCTTGTTCATGCAACGTGCTCTGTTTACAAACCAGGCCGGCGCTCGAGCCTCCACCTGTTGCATGGCGCCGGAGGCGCAGATGTGCCCACATGTTGCATGGCGCCTGGTATCTGGCACTCTTGCCTACCTGATACCTACATGTTCCATGGCGCCTGGTATCTGGCACTCTTGCCTACCTGATACCTACATGGCGCTCGTGTCTACCAGATAGTTACCTGGCGTTCCTGCCGACCTGGTGTCCACATGGCGCTCATGGCTACCTGGTCCATACCTAGCACCTTGCTTTTCCACCACATGGTGCATGAGCTCATGCCTACCTGGCCCCTACCTGGTCCCTACCTAGCCCTCATGCCCACCTTGCGCTTACCTAGCTCTCATTCCTACCTAGCCCCTACCTAGTGCTTGGCGCCCGGTCCCGAGCTTTCCTGCCCACCTGGTGCATGAGCTCATGACTGTCCATGTCTTCCATGGGGATCCACTGATTGCAGCCGAGGGGGCACATGACCATATGCTGTGCGGCAGAGGGCCCGTTAAAAGCCGCGGCGGGCCCCGGCGCCTGCGCTGCTATGGCGTCAGCAGCAACAGCCGTGTGAGGGCCATGACCGTCCTGCTCTGTGTGCCGGCGTGGGCCCTGCGTTTCCATGGCAGAAGCCTTGGCGTGTGCGACTTGGTCTGCAGCCGCTGTACCATGTCCTGCGGAGTTTTGCCCTAGCTCAGAACCGCCCTCCATGTCGCCGTCGCGTGCTGCGGCAGCCGTGGAGCCTGGAGGATGTTGGAGATCCTGCTCATCGTCTGACGATGCTATGACGATGGCGTTTCCATCGTCCTCCAGCATCTGTATGCTGGAGGGCTGCATGGCCCTACTGCCAGCATGCTCAGATCTGTGGGATGGCAGCAGGGGCTGCATGGGTCGGTGATGCCTCGGTCTCCGACATGCCCAGCCAGTTTGGAAGATCGAAAGAATACATCTACCTTTTTGAAAAATCGAAGCACTGTGCCAATCTCTCCTGCCCGGCGGAGCCACCCCCCGAGAAGTGCGATTCGACGTGCTGCTCTAGGGCTGCCAAGGCAAGGAAACTAATGCCGCAAACCGGGCATTCCAAAGCCGTAAGGGTGGTCATTCTTGCCGATTCGCATGAGTTGCCTTCTTTAGCTCGAGGCAGTCCCAGTCGAAATCTGGGAGCAGCTTCCCGAAGCTCCTCCATTCAAAAACATATCCATGTGGCAGTGTCCAGATCTGCTGCAGATCTACTCCGATAAGTGACGCCGAGCTTGGACAGTGTATCTGTTCTCACGTCTAAACATAAAGCCACACAAACTGCATATTCTGAACGAAAGATCTATAGAACCGTAACGCATTGTGTGCGAAGGTGACGATATCCCTTAACCTTAACCCTCACGCTCCCTCACCTTCAAGTTTTTCTCATGTCAGAATGAAGTGTTGATAACCAGGCCAGGTGTTGAAAACCTACACTGCCGACTGCCGTACTTCCGGCAGATCCACTCCGAGCAGCCCTGCTATCATACCAGCTTCTTGAACGGTTACCCTGCTGGCCTGCTGCTCTTGTCCCAGCTAGTAGACATCGTGCGTGCTGCATGTCAATGACATAACACTCTGGGCCCTGCTCGTGAGCCCTGCTCGTGGGCGTGCTGCATGTACAGAGGGGCGCAGTACATACGCCTGTGCGGGGTCAGAGACGGCACTTCCTGCATGAATGCACATTAGTTGCACAGTGCCCCACCCGCATGTCAAAGACGTTACACCTAACACCTCTGGGCCCTGCTCAAAAAGGCTCGGCCGCGTGGGAGCATAACTATAGAGTTAGGAGGAAAGATGGAAACAAACACAAGGGGGCGGGACAAAGAAAGGAGGAAAAAGTGGGAAATAAAGTGAAGGGACAAAACAAAAGGCTGGAGAAAAAATGCAAAGGAAGTTCCAACCTCTGAAACATCTCCAACCCAACGATATCTACCACGTCTTCCACAACGGCCAGGGCATCCCACCCAAGCCTGCCATCATATGGGCATAAATAATATTGGCCTTGCTCAGATTTAATCAGCCAGAAAGTCTCCTTTCTCACATTTTGACATTTATCATGAAGGCATTCGAAACACGTCTTCCTTGAAACTTAACTTCACCTCGCACGCTCACTTTGAATCAGTCTTGGACCGAGGTTCACGGACTAATGAGCCGTACTATGCAACACAAGAAATGCGTTCGAAAACCATGGATTCCTGACACTAAATTCTCTGAACAACCTCGAAATTCATGGACGTCTAAACAACAGGCCCAAATCAATGCTGAGATTTCAACAACCTGTATGATAACAACTGAGTAGTGAGTACCCTACCCAACAAGTTCGCAAAACAGGTATCTTCAACAGATCACAACTTGACGGCACAGCCATATTGAACAGGTCGTAATCGGGTTTCCAAAGAAGTCGGTTACAGAACCACCAGGGATGCAGAAAGAAAGGAAATCACCCCCCCCTAATAGGTGTGTGCGGGGTTAAGGGAACAGTGCAGCTCAGGGCCCAAGGCACATCTGCAAAGGGCCGAAGCCACATCTGCAGGGCCGGAGCCACATCTGCTAACAAGGCTGTGCAAAAATCACTTTTAACATGGGGTTCACACCTTGGGTGGTACACTGGTTTCCCTGGTTCACACTTATCAAATGTGACGCTCTGCTGGACTGTAAAAACTTCACAAAACTTCACACTACTGCTCACACTACTCACTCATCAATCAAACACTGCCACAGACTTGCGAAGACCCAGGCATTGCCTCAGGAAAAGGGCACCACTCTAAATCCTTGGGAACACAAGTCAGGGTAAGGGAAAAGACCCCCCAGAGGCCAAGCAGAGCAACAACCGACTCCCGTCCCAACGACAACAACCAAGTCCCATTCCAACCGCAGAAACCGAAAAACGCCCAAGCTCAAGAAACCATGGAGCGCTCTGAGCCAAGATCCATACCGGATATAATTAGAAGCCATATGCCACAGTATTTTGGGGGTGTACCTGGTTCGGTTATGACACACTTGCTAAGTATCTGGATCTAAAGAATAATGATGAAGTGGGAATGGAGGAAAGATGAAAACTTGAGTTTTCTCTGCTGAGAAACACGCGTTGCGCTTTGGTGGCGGGCATGGCTAGAAATCTCCAGCGTTTGAGGGTGTGAATCTGGTGTGAACAAAGGCTGGAAATGAAAGTAAATGGTGGGAACCGGGTGTGATCAAAAGCCGCGAAATTGGCCGTGCCAAAAGCCTAAAAATGTGTGGAACAGGTGTGAACACAAGATAGAAATGATAGCGTTAGATGGGGTGAATAGAGGTACCAAACGTGCTATGAAATCATACCCTGGATGAAGCACATGAGAGAAGTGGGCTGCTGGTGCAAAAGGAGTCCCACAAGAAAGCCAACAAGAAAATCCAGCACATTTTTCACACTAAAATTCAACCAAATGCTAACAACGGCTTTGTGACTGGTATAGCTCTGACGTACGGCTTGTGACTGGTACAGCTCTGAAGTACGGCTTGTGACTGGTACAGCCCTGAAGTACGGCTTGTGACTGGTACAGCCCTGAAGTACGGCTTGTGACTGGTACAGCCCTGAAGTACGGCTTGTCACTGGTACAGCCCTGAAGTACGGCTTGTCACTGGTACAGCCCTGAAGTAGCAGCCAGCTCCACAGCTGATGAATCGCATAGCCTTTACGCTGAGGCCAACTCAACAGCCAATGACCTTCTTGTTGTACACCAGGACCCAGCGGGATCTACTTGTAAGCTGAGCATTCAGCGGGATCTACTTGAAACCAAAGATCCAGAGGGATCCAGTTGGTCGCCCAGGATCCAGCAGGATCTCGTCGCGGAAACAAGGATCCTGCGGGATCTAGTCGTGGAACCAAGGGCCCTGCAGGATCTCGTTGCGGATCCAAGGATCCAGCGGGATCTAGTTGTAAACCGAGGATCCAGTGGAGACGAGGACCATCCCAGAGCATCCTGCCAGCGACCACTCCTCGTCGCCATCCACACGCGGAGCAGAGCCGCTTTCCGCCCCCCCCGAGGACACCGTCAACATGGCTTGTGCAGTGCCTGTTGATCCATTCATGGGACCGCCGACTGGCCAACACGGGACACCTTGAAGGTCAGTGTTCTCCGCGAGGGTCCCAGAGGGCAAGGAGCACCGCGCCTGCCTCGAGGGGCTCGGTGATGACGGCTCCGATGGGACAGCTGCTCCGCTGAGCTCCGGCAAAGAGTCCTGGTCAGGGTTTAAGAGTGAAGGGTTTAGAGTGCAGGTTTGCGGGTAATGAGTTAAGGGTTGCCGATTTAGGGTAAGAGACGCGGCTCAACACATCAACAACACAGCACTTGGAGAGCAGCCTCGCCGCAGCCAGCTAGACAGCGTGTGAGCATGCGCCCAGCCAGCTAGACAGCTGATGACCTTGAACCCCTCACGCTTTAGCCATCTAAAGAATTCAAGAGCAGCCATGCCCCACGGCACTCAAGCCCCGGCCAAGGCTTCTCCTTCTTCCAGGTTAACTCTGCGGCGCATGCTAGCATCTATGAAAAGGCGGCAAAGATGTTTTTCATTCAGCGGCCCAATGCAAGTGCAGATCAGCAGCGCCGAGGGTCCCTAGCATGCCAGGGACTTTCAGTACTGCCATAGCTGCCATTGTGCGCTTCCATTGACTTCTTGTAGGAAGCTTCCTTGCCTTTTCATGGTGCTAGCATCCACCAATTGAACTCCGAAGAGAAAGCAAAAGTCAGTGCCGTAAAACGCCATAGGGACCGTGCACCCTTGTTGATAACTGATATATCAAATTCGTCGCGCAGGCAAAAGTACCCTACTCCGTGCTCATGCAGGTATAACCCCGAAGAGGAGAAGATCGATCCCACCTGGTCGCAAGCCTGCCATTGTGCTCTTGCACCGAGCCACTGCAGGAAGCATCTAGCGAACTGCCCACCCGCATCGACAGCACATAAAAAAAAGGAAGATCGAACCCACCTGGTCGCGCGCCTGCCCTCCCTCAGCTAGGCAAAGCGCCCTCAGAGTGTCCACCACTGCCTTGAAGGATGGCCTGAGATACTCAAGGAAGAGGGAACAGGGTTTCAATCAGGGAGGTTGGATCAGGGAGTTACAATCAGGGGTGCTTGATCAGGGAGTTTCGACCAGGGAATTTTGTTCAGGGGGGTTCAATCAGGGTTTTTTGATCAGAGGGTTACAATCAGGGGGGTTTAATCAGGGGATTGCAATCGGGGGGTGCGATCAGGGAGGTTCAATCAGGGGGGTTCATTCAGGGGTTTTGATCAGGGGATAACAATCAAGGGGTTCAAATCAGGGGGTTATAATCAGGGGGGGTCAATCTTGCCCGACATACCCCGGTGGTGTGCTGGTGTGAAACTCGGGACATATCCGTCCACACCCTTTCACACCTCGAGGTGGGTAAGTGACCCTAGCAGCGCTGCGCCAACTCGACATACCCCGGCGGTGTGCTAGTGTCACACTCGGGGCATCCCCGTCCACACCTGTTCATACCCTTTCATACCTGGAGGTTGGAAAGTGATCCCAGCAGCGCTGCGCCAACTCAACATACCCCGGTGGAGTGCTGGATTGAAACTCGGGACGCATGATCTCATTTGCAACCTGAGGGGCAAGAAGCAGAGCATGAAGGCCAAGGGGTGAGCATGACGTATCCTGGGATCAAACTCGGGACGCATGAGCTTGTGAACAACCTGAGGGGAAGGAAGAGGAACATGACTACATGAGAGACCAAGAAGTAAGCTGGGTACTCCAACAGATATCAGGCATGGTAGCACAATCTGGCTTTACCTGTGCCGTATCGTGCCCTTTTGTGGTACCGCGGTGGTACAATCTAGCTGGTTGTGTGCCGTATCGTGCCATTTTATGCTACCATGGCAGCACAATCCGGCTTTACCTGTGCCGTTTTGGGCCGTATCGTGCCATCCTGACCTCAAGTATGCCCGTTCCTGCAATGTGCATTTCCCCCCTTCACTGATTCCTGACCTGTGCACTGCTGTCGCGCACCCTCTTCTGATCTTTTTAACCATATTCAGCTTTGTGCCATGACCCCCCTTGGAACTCTGTCGCGCACCCTCTTCTGATCTTTTTAAACCATCTTCAGCTTTGTGCCATGACCCCCCTTTCAAAAGCATAACATCAGCTCACCGACGACATGCCCTTCCTCACTTGTTTTTTGAGTTCCATTCCCTGCCCCACCCTCAGTGGACAGCCCTCGGCGGACAGCTCTCAACTGAAGTCCAAAGACTTCCCTTGAACGCAAAGAGAAAAATCTGCTCGCAGCATGCCATTCCTGACTACTACTACTAGTTTGCCAGCTGTGGCCCCACCTCCGTGAACAGCCCTCACCTTGTGGCCGAGGAACGCCCGAGGGACCCCCTTGAACGCAAAGCCTCCTGTATACAGCTCCCACAGCGTGATACCAAACGCATAGCTGAAGGCAGCAGGAGAGGGCGGCAAGATCAGGAATGACGCAACTGCAGGAGATAAGGGACCTGCATGCTCATTCAACACATAGCTGGGAGCAGTAGGGGAGGGCTCAGGGCAGATATGGGATTCATATGGTCACAAACGCATAGCTGGAGGCAGCAGGGGAGGGTGTTGAGATCAGGACTGACGCAACAACAAGAGATACGAGACCTTCATGCTCATGAAACGCACAGCAGGGAGCAATAGGGAAGAGGGCTCAGGACAGACACGTCGATCGGGACACACACGGCAAGACGTGAGATCCAAATACTCACAAACCTCATAGCTGTGGGCATAAGGGGAGGGAGCAGGACAGACACAGGATTCATATGCAAACGAAATGCATATAGCGGAAGGCAGTAGGGAAGGGCGATTCAATCAGGACTGACGCGACAGCAAGAAACACGAGGTCCGGTGGACCGAGACCTGCTGCCTCTCCCCCCCGCCTGAAAGTACTACTACCTAGGGCGTACGACAGATATAATGAAACATCGGCAGGAGCCCTAAACCCTAGACCCTTATCCCCATTACTCACACATCTGTCGCCTTGCTCTGTTGGCTGTGGAGCAAAGTCTCAGGAGCCATGTGGGTCATGGTACCCTGCTGCATGGCGCTGACGTGCGTTGCCGCGGAATCCACTGACACCGACATCCCAAAGTCAGACACCTTCGCGGAAAAGCCGCGATGCACCTCGTTGGCGTCGCTCAGGAGTAGGACGTTCCGCGCCTGGGTCAGAGGGGGGTGGGGCACGCGATTGCTTTAAAGCTGAAATGTGGTAGGAATGTAGCTGAATTGTAGCTGCAACGAAAGAGGTAATGAAGCTGAATTGGGGCTGTAATGTAGCAGGAACATAGCTGAAGTTAGGGTTTAGGTTCAAGTTTTTGGATCAGGATTGAGTATTTGTGGATCAGGATAAAGGATTCAGGATTTTGGGTTAAAGACCTGATCCTAGTTTAGGGTTTAGGACCTGATCCTAGTTTGGAGTTTAAGACCTGACCATTAGACTTCCCTTCCTGCTCTCCTGTCTGGCATACCTTGAATCCAGGGTCTGTGGCACAGGGCGCTAAACTTAGCCTTGGACCCTCCCGCCCTGCCTCGCCTGTCTGGCTCGCTTGGAGGTTTAGGGTTTGGGTGCATGAATCAAGATCTATATTATAGGAGTTTGGGGGGGGGGTGATCTCAGGTCGAGTTTTTTTAATTTTCAGGCCTAATCCGCCCTCACTGTTTAATTCCCCGTCTGGCTCACCTTGAGATCCAGGTGCATAATGTCGCAGGAGTGCAGGTGCGCCATGCCGCTCGCAATGTCCGCAGCGGTCTCCAGCACCGTCAGATAGTCCACATCGCCGCACAGCTCAGGGCCACAGGCGGGGGTGGCGGCGGCAGCGGCGGCGGCGGCGCCGCCGCCGCCGACCCGCGCGTGCTGCGGCGCGGCCGCGGCCGTGGGTGCGTGCAGCAGGCCGCGGTCCAGCGCCTCGCGCAGGTCCCCGCGGTCGCAGTACTCCAGGACCAGCTGGACTTCGAAGGCGCAGATGGCCGGCAGGCTGCACGAGGGCGCCCTCGTCGAAGCAGCGGGGCTGCCCGCAGAGTGAGGGACCGACTTGGCCTGCTGCATCAATGGAGCTGTCTTTAAGGGTGAGGGAGCAGGGGCGGGGCCTCCGCTGGTGGCTTTCTTTGACGGCGGAAGCGACGGTGAGGGAGATGGAGCAGGAGCCAGGCCCCTGCTGGCAGCTTTCTTAAGCGGCGAAAGCAACAGCGAGGGAGCTGGGACAGGAGCAGGGCGCCCGCCGGTGGCTTTCTTCAAGGAAGGACCGAGCGCACGAGTCGGGCTCCCGCTGGAAGGCGTCACAGCGTCAGCGCGTCCAGTCGGCGAGCCGACAGCGGGGCACGGGCCTGCCAGCACCAGCGGGGCGCTTTTGCCGAGGCTGCCGCTGGCCAGGAGGAGGGCATCCAGGCTGCCGGCTGCAGAGCTTGAGGTAGTTGACACAGCTCCGCGTACCGGCGCCAGGTGGTACGTATACGTCTGTCAGGGTTACAGCAGGGCGTGTACGGGGTTCAGGGAGTACTGCAGGGTTAAGGATCCACCCTAGATCTGGGTTGATAAAAAGGGATAAGTAAGAGGTACACTGCCACCAGGACATCCTGTACAATCTGAACATGATGTACCAGATGTACACGAAGTACAACATGTCATAGTGGCACTGCAGCCCCTACCAGTGCCCTTGATGGATCCACCTTAGATCCAGGCCAGAATGGCGGTTTGGGAAGTGCTGTGGGGTTAAGGATCCACCCTAGATCCGGGCTGGAATCAGATCAGGGCGGATCCTGGAATTCCAACTCCTCAAAGGTACGGGAGGTTGGAGCATGCCTTACGGAACCCAACCTCAGGTCCCTTAGGCCACAACTCAGGTGCGCCACGGCCTAATGTCCCCACGGCTGACATTTCCTCAGCTGTCGACGAGGGCCACAAGCGCACCCAGGCTGCTTTTCTGTGTTTGCGCATCAGGTTCTCTAGGCTTGGAGATGTGCTGATGGCCGCCTCTATAATTGCCATGGTGGCCTTACCCCCAACCCTGGACCCTCAACCCTAAATTGATCACCTGCACGACGTTCGGATGTATGAGAGATGAGCTGATGGCCGCTTCCATTATGGCCATGCGATGGCGCCGCTCTGAGCCGCCTGTGGCCAGCGGCAGCACCATCGACTTCACGGCTACGTCCATTCCGCGCCAGATACTTCTGTACACCTTGCCGAACTGCAAGCGGTAGGAGGAGGGGCAATGAAAAGAGCAGGAATAAAGAGAGAATAGGAAGGCATCAGCTGATCAGCAACATCCATGTCACGGCCGCGCTCATCCTGCGCCAGACGCTCGCGTACACCTTGCCGAATTGCAAGCAAAGAGCATGGGTCAGGAAGGGGTTGAGGAAACAGGAGCAAGCAAGAGTGCTGGGAGGGGCAGGTGGCCATAAAGGGAAATAGGAGATCAGCAGCACCACTGACTTGACCGCCCCTTCCATTCCGCGCCAGACGCTCATATCCACTTTGCAGAACTGCAAGCGGTAGGAGGAGGGGCAATCAAGAGAGCGGGAATAAAGAGAGAAAAGGAAAGCATCAGCTGATTAGCAACATCCACTTCACGACCAAGTCTATTCCGCAACTTTACCGCCCCTTCCATCCTGCGCCAGACGCTCGTGGATGCCTTGCCGAACTGCAAGTAAAGAGCATGGGTCAGGAAGGGGTTGAGGAAACAGGAGCAAGCATGAGTGCTGGGAGGGGCAGGGGGGCATAAAGGGGAATAGGAGATCAGCAGCACCACTGACTTGACCGCCCATTTCATCCTGTGCCAGACGCTCATGTAGACCTTGCAGAATTGCAAGCAAAGAGCATGGATCAGGGCGGGACCATTGTCCGGGTGTCGGGGAGGAGTCGGCGCCGGGTAGGAGTAGGGGCAAGCAAGAGTGCGGGAATAAAGAGAGATAGAAAAGCATTGGCTGATCAGCAACATGGACTTGACCGCACATTCCATCCTGCGCCAGACGCTCCTGAACACGTTGCCCAACTGCAAGCAAAGAGCATGGGTCAGGGCAGAATCCATGTCGGGATGTCGGGGAGGAGTCAGCGCCTTCTAGGAGGAGTAGGGGCAAGCAAGAGTGCGGGAATAAAGAGATAATGTGAAAGCATCGGCTGACCAGTAAAATTCACTTGACAGCCGCGCCCATCCTGCACCAGACGCTCTTGCACACCTTGCTGAACTGCATCCGAAGGCATGGGTCCCAACGGGATCGTTGTTGCGATGTCGGACAAGACAAGGAGGAAACAAGAGTGCTGCGAGGGGTAGGGGGATATAAAGGGAAGTAGGAGAGTAGCAGCACCACTGACTTGACCACCCCATTCATCCTGTGCCAGACGCTCATGTCGACCTTGCTGAACTGCAAGCAAGAGCATGGGTCGGTGAAGAGTCGGTCCCGGGATGTCGGGAGGAGTCGGTGCTGGGTAGGAAGAGCAGGAGGAGCAAGCAAGAGGTCTGAGAGGGGTTGAGGAGGGGTTGGGGGGAAAAGGGAAACAGGAGAGCGACAGCACCATCGACTTGGCAGCCACGTCCATTCCACGGCAGACGCTCCTGTACACCTTGCTGAACTGCAAGCAAGAGCATGGGTCGGGGAAGAGTTAGTGTTGGGTAGGAGGAGGAGGAGGAAACAGGGACAAGCGAGTGTATTGTCTTAATAGCCACGTCCATTCCACGCCAGACGCTCCTTAACAACTTTCCGAACTGCGGCACAAGGCGGGGTCGGGAATGAGGAGGAGGCAGGCAGGCAGGACGGGCAGGCAGGAGAGCAGGGCGGGCGGGGCGGGAGACAGAGGAGGGGGCAAGAGTTTGGGGGCGGCGCTGGGCGAGGTAGGGGAGAAGGACGAGGTAACAGGGGCATGCAATAGCGCGGGGCTACACGGAGCAGGGTTGAGGAGGAAGGGGCTAGGACAGGAGGATGCAAGCAGTAAGGAGGCTGCAGTAACAGGTGTGCAGGTTCACAGACAATGAGGAGGAGCAGCTGCTTTGCGACACCTGTGGTCAAGGATGGTCTTGAGGAAGCCTTACATTCCACCTCAGACGCAGGGCTGGAAGGGGTAGGGGCAGGGTTGAGGAGGAGGCGGAACAGGAGCAAGCGAGAGTGAAGGGTGGGGCGGGACGGGGCGGGGCTACCAGATCCATCAATAAAAATTGCAGGCCTTCAAACCTCATTTATCAGGCACCCATACCTGTCACTCCCCCATCCTTTGTCTACCAGCTCCCTAAATACACTAAACGATACCTAGTCCCCATCTTTCCCCTACCAGCTCTCTTAACATCCTGATCCCTAAATATGTTCCGGGCCTAGAAACCCCCTTCAACCAACAACACACACCAACAAACGTCTGCGGAAAATTAACCAACTCACCATCCTAGTAACCAAACATACTAAACAACAACCAACCAACCAACCAACCAACCAACCAACCAACCAACAACCAAACATTCCAACAAACATTCACCAACAACCCGTACCCAACAACCAGGCAACCAACAACACATACCCACCAACCCACAACCCATACCCGTCGCTCACCGATCCCTCCCCCAGGAGCTCCATCAGCTGGATCTCAGATCTGCAACCATCCTCTAGACCGTTCCCTACGATCGTCCGCCGCACGGAATCGATCAGCCCCGCCGCCCGCTTGTCGTCGCCGGCCAGCCGTGCCACGTCCGAAACCCAGCCGATGCACTCGATGAGCTCGTACTGCCGGGCCAGCAGCTCGTCCGTGCGCTGCTTTTCTTCAGCTAGGAGCAGCTTCTCCTCCACCAGCTGGACGTTGGCCACTTGCAGCGCCCGCCTGGCCAGCACCGCGGACGTCACATCGATCTGCGGAAGGGGGGATCGAGAAAACGGTTTATGATCCGGGTTTATGATTAAGGTTTCAGAAAAAGGATTTGGCTTAAGGTATACAGGTATTTAAAATTTAGGGTAAAGGACTTGACTTGAGGATGTAGGGCTTAGGGCTCAAACGAGGACTCAGGAGCCCTGAACCCTGAACTGCCGACGTCATCTTAGACTGCGGTTCATATTTCCTGGTGAATTACAGGTTCGCAGGTCAGTCAGCACCACTTGTATGTCGTGATCCCTAACCCAGCACCATTCTAACACAGAGTATATTTTTTCGGCCACATGTCCAACTTCGGCCACCAGTCCAGCTTCGGCAGGCTGCCCAGCAGCCGCCAAAGGCCCCTTAAAGACCAAACCTGGACCGGCCTACTACTGATGGCCGAAGCAGCAACGCTGGCCAAAAAGTAAAGGGGGGGGGAACTGCCCTAATGCCCCCCTCACCTGCGCCACGGTGTAGATCTCCTGATGAATTACAGGGTCGTAGGTAAGCGCTACATGCACGTCATGATCCCTAACCCGGCACCCTCCTAATGTCCCCCTCACCTGCACTCCCCCCCCCTCCCCTCATTTGCACCCCCAACCCCCCCCACACACCTGCGCCTCGGTGTAGCCCTCTCCATGAGTTACAGGTCGTAGGTGAGCGCCACTTGCACGTCATGATCACTAACCCGGCGCCCTCCTATTGCCCCCCCTCACCTGCACTCCCTCCTCCCCCCCCCTCACCTGCACCCCCAACCCCCCCCACACACCTGCGCCTCGGTGTAGCCCTCTCCATGAGTTACAGGTCGTAGGTGAGCGCCACTTGCACGTCATGATCACTAACCCGGCGCCCTCCTATTGCCCCCCCTCACCTGCACTCCCCCCCCCCTCCCCCTCATTTGCACACACCCCTCACACACACACCTGCGCCACCGTGTAGATCTCCTGATGAGTTACAGGGTCGTAGGTGAGCGCCACTTGCACGTCATGATCACTAACCCGGCGCCCTCCTATTGCCCCCCCTCACCTGCGCCCCCTCCTCCCCCCCCCTCACCTGCACCCCCAACCCCCCCCACACACCTGCGCCTCGGTGTAGCCCTCTCCATGAGTTACAGGTCGTAGGTGAGCGCCACTTGCACGTCATGATCACTAACCCGGCGCCCTCCTATTGCCCCCCCTCACCTGCACTCCCTCCTCCCCCCCCCTCACCTGCACCCCCAACCCCCCCCACACACCTGCGCCTCGGTGTAGCCCTCTCCATGAGTTACAGGTCGTAGGTGAGCGCCACTTGCACGTCATGATCACTAACCCGGCGCCCTCCTATTGCCCCCCCTCACCTGCACTCCCCCCCCCCTCCCCCTCATTTGCACACACCCCTCACACACACACCTGCGCCACCGTGTAGATCTCCTGATGAGTTACAGGGTCGTAGGTGAGCGCCACTTGCACGTCATGATCACTAACCCGGCGCCCTCCTATTGCCCCCCCTCACCTGCGCCCCCTCCTCCCCCCCCCTCACCTGCGCCCCCTCCCCCTCCCCCCCTCACCTGCCCCCCCCCCCCCTCATTTGCACAAACCCTCACACACACACCTGCGCCACCGTGTAGATCTCCTGATGAGTTACAGGGTCATAGGTGAGCGCCACTTGCACATCATGGTGAGCCTCCTCGCCTTCCCTCAGGCCCATCAGCGTTCGCAAGTAAGGGTGGACAAGCTCCATCTCAGAGCGGTAGAACCTGCCAGTCCTCACGGCTGCTTGCAGCGTCCCCAGCTCAGACTGCAGGCAAGTAGGCAGGTAGGCAAGCAAGTGGGATCATCAGCGTATGCAAGTAAGGGTGGACAAGCTCCATCTCAGAGCGGTAGAACCTGCCAGTCCTCACGGCTGCTTGCAGCGTCCCCAGCTCAGACTGCAGGCAAGTAGGCAGGTAGGCAAGCAAGTGGGATCATCAGCATATGCAAGTAAGGGTGGACAAGGTCCATCTCAGAGCGGTAGAACCTGCCAGTCCTCACGGCTGCTTGCAGCGTCCCCAGCTCAGACTGCAGGCAAGTAGGCAGGTAGGCAAGCAAGTGGGATCATCAGCGTACGCAAGTAAGGGTGGACAAGCTCCATCTCGTAGCGGTAGAACCTGCCAGTCCTCACGGCTGCTTGCAGCGTCCCCAGCTCAGACTGCAGGCAAGTAGGCAGGTAGGCAAGCAAGTGGGATCATCAGCGTACGCAAGTAAGGGTGGACAAGCTCCATCTCGTAGCGGTAGAACCTGCCAGTCCTCACGGCTGCTTGCAGCGTCCCCAGCTTAGACTGCAGGCAAGTAGGCAGGTAGGCAAGCAAGTGGGATCATCAGCGTACGCAAGTAAGGGTGGACAAGCTCCATCTCGTAGCGGTAGAACCTGCCAGTCCTCACGGCTGCTTGCAGCGTCCCCAGCTTAGACTACAGGCAAGTAGGCAGGTAGGCAAGCAAGTGGGATCATCAGCGTACGCAAGTAAGGGTGGACAAGCTCCATCTCGTAGCGGTAGAACCTGCCAGTCCTCACGGCTGCTTGCAGCGTCCCCAGCTCAGACTGCAGGCAAGTAGGCAGGTAGGCAAACAAGTGGGATCATCAGCGTGTGCAAGTAAGGGTGGACAAGCTCCATCTCGTAGCGGTAGAACCTGCCAGTCCTCACGGCTGCTTGCAGCGTCCCCAGCTCAGACTGCAGGCAAGTAGGCAGGTAGGCAAGCAAGTGGGATCATCAGCGTACGCAAGTAAGGGTGGACAAGCTCCATCTCGTAGCGGTAGAACCTGCCAGTCCTCACGGCTGCTTGCAGCGTCCCCAGCTCAGACTGCAGGCAAGTAGGCAGGTAGGCAAGCAAGTGGGATCATCAGCGTACGCAAGTAAGGGTGGACAAGCTCCATCTCGTAGCGGTAGAACCTGCCAGTCCTCACGGCTGCTTGCAGCGTCCCCAGCTCAGACTGCAGGCAAGTAGGCAGGTAGGCAAGCAAGTGGGATCATCAGCGTACGCAAGTAAGGGTGGACAAGCTCCATCTCGTAGCGGTAGAACCTGCCAGTCCTCACGGCTGCTTGCAGCGTCCCCAGCTCAGACTGCAGGCAAGTAGGCAGGTAGGCAAACAAGTGGGATCATCAGCGTATGCAAGTAAGGGTGGACAAGCTCCATCTCGTAGCGGTAGAACCTGCCAGTCCTCACGGCTGCTTGCAGCGTCCCCAGCTCAGACTGCAGGCAAGTAGGCAGGTAGGCAAGCAAGTGGGATCATCAGCGTACGCAAGTAAGGGTGGACAAGCTCCATCTCGTAGCGGTAGAACCTGCCAGTCCTCACGGCTGCTTGCAGCGTCCCCAGCTCAGACTGCAGGCAAGTAGGCAGGTAGGCAAGCAAGTGGGATCATCAGCGTACGCAAGTAAGGGTGGACAAGCTCCATCTCGTAGCGGTAGAACCTGCCAGTCCTCACGGCTGCTTGCAGCGTCCCCAGCTCAGACTGCAGGCAAGTAGGCAGGTAGGCAAGCAAGTGGGATCATCAGCGTATGCAAGTAAGGGTGGACAAGCTCCATCTCAGAGCGGTAGAACCTGCCAGTCCTCACGGCTGCTTGCAGCGTCCCCAGCTTAGACTGCAGGCAAGTAGGCAGGTAGGCAAGCAAGTGGGATCATCAGCGTACGCAAGTAAGGGTGGACAAGCTCCATCTCGTAGCGGTAGAACCTGCCAGTCCTCACGGCTGCTTGCAGCGTCCCCAGCTCAGACTGCAGGCAAGTAGGCAGGTAGGCAAGCAAGTGGGATCATCAGCGTACGCAAGTAAGGGTGGACAAGCTCCATCTCGTAGCGGTAGAACCTGCCAGTCCTCACGGCTGCTTGCAGCGTCCCCAGCTCAGACTGCAGGCAAGTAGGCAGGTAGGCAAGCAAGTGGGATCATCAGCGTACGCAAGTAAGGGTGGACAAGCTCCATCTCGTAGCGGTAGAACCTGCCAGTCCTCACGGCTGCTTGCAGCGTCCCCAGCTCAGACTGCAGGCAAGTAGGCAGGTAGGCAAGCAAGTGGGATCATCAGCGTACGCAAGTAAGGGTGGACAAGCTCCATCTCGTAGCGGTAGAACCTGCCAGTCCTCACGGCTGCTTGCAGCGTCCCCAGCTCAGACTGCAGGCAAGTAGGCAGGTAGGCAAACAAGTGGGATCATCAGCGTGTGCAAGTAAGGGTGGACAAGCTCCATCTCAGAGCGGTAGAACCTGCCAGTCCTCACGGCTGCTTGCAGCGTCCCCAGCTCAGACTGCAGGCAAGTAGGCAGGTAGGCAAGCAAGTGGGATCATCAGCGTACGCAAGTAAGGGTGGACAAGCTCCATCTCAGAGCGGTAGAACCTGCCAGTCCTCACGGCTGCTTGCAGCGTCCCCAGCTCAGACTGCAGGCAAGTAGGCAGGTAGGCAAGCAAGTGGGATCATCAGCATATGCAAGTAAGGGTGGACAAGGTCCATCTCAGAGTGGTAGAACCTGCCAGTCCTCACGGCTGCTTGCAGCGTCCCCAGCTCAGACTGCAGGCAAGTAGGCAGGTAGGCAAGCAAGTGGGATCATCAGCATATGCAAGTAAGGGTGGACAAGCTCCATCTCGTAGCGGTAGAACCTGCCAGTCCTCACGGCTGCTTGCAGCGTCCCCAGCTCAGACTGCAGGCAAGTAGGCAGGTAGGCAAGCAAGTGGGATCATCAGCGTATGCAAGTTAGGGTGGACAAGCTCCATCTCAGAGCGGTAGAACCTGCCAGTCCTCACGGCTGCTTGCAGCGTCCCCAGCTCAGACTGCAGGCAAGTAGGCAGGCAGGCAAGCAAGTGGGATCATCAGCATATGCAAGTAAGGGTGGACAAGCTCCATCTCGTAGCGGTAGAACCTGCCAGTCCTCACGGCTGCTTGCATGATCCCCAACTCAGACTGCAGGAGGCAAGCAGGCAGGCAGGGGGGGGGGGGGGGGGGTCTGTGTTATCGGGATTGGAAGCTGGGAAATGGCAGAGGGGCAAGGTTCTCAAGCAAGGTGGAACACTCTCAGCCAGAGGACATGCTGCACCCTTCTACATCGGAAGGCACAGCACGTGAGCCAGGAGAGGACCAATTCCCCCTCCCGGCTACAAGCCCACCTTCGGCAGGTCGCCCCGTGGCTGCCAAAGGCCCGATTGGGATCAAACCAGGACCGGCCTAGGACTGGCGCCCAATGCAGTTTGGCTGGCGAGAACCGGGGCCTCTGGCCAGAGGCCAGAGTGTAGCTGACATGTAGCTGAGTCACGAAAACAGAAATACAGGAGAGGGCTCTGAGGCGTCTTCAGGGCCTTGAAGCCGGGTTACCCAGGGAGGCCGTTTGGGCAGCCCAAATTACGCACCGTATACCAATGGCGTAGTGTGTGAAAACATACAAATAACCCCCAAGAATCAGAGGCTGAGGCAAAATGCCATAAACGCAAGTCCCTTGAACCCTACACCCTCTTTGCACATCCCTGGAACCCTGGACAATTGTCGCCTTCTTTGCCTTTTTCGAGGTTCTACCGCTACTGGTTTTCTGTCACTCTTGGTGCTGAGGGTTCAAGGTTCTCTGTCCACTCACAGTTCCCTCCACACAGCCCTTTTCCGAAATTAAGCCTTGGGTGATTGCGTCAACACAATCACCATGACACCCACCGGATTGCAGTGGAACAGAATCTCCAGGAAGCTGAACTCAGACTTGAAAGAGGTGGGGACGCTCCTCTCAGTGATAGGCTGGCGGGCATCGCCGACCTCCGTGCGCTCCCCATGCCTTGCATCGTTGTTATAACATCCATGAGCACCTGCATGTGCGCATGCCATGCGAGGATCACCTCGGTGCTTCTTTGGGGGGGCTACCCATTTACCAGGCAGCCCATTGCAGGATCAGGCTGGCATGCAGCGCCGATCTCCATGCACACCCCGTAGTTGGTGTTGCTGAGCCATCCATGCGTGCGTGCATGCATGCCATGCGAGGATCAGATCTATATTTCTTTGGGGCGGCTACCCATTTACCGGTAACCAATTGCAGGATCAGGCTGGCATGCATCGCTACTCCCATGCGCACCCCATACGGTACTTGGAGTCCCCGAATTGTCCATGCGTGCATGCATGCCATGCGAAACTCAGCTCGATGTTTCTTTGGGGGGGGCTATACAAAATGTGGTTGTGTCAAAGGCACAGGGGTCAAGGTATTACACACAAGCGAGTTGTTATTTAGCGTCAACCATAGTTTTCCTCTTCACTTCCCAATTTCCCATCAGTGTTTCTTTAACTGGCTTACAAGGCCACCTTAGGCAGGCCACCTTATGCAGGCCGCCCAATGGTCCCCAAAGGCCTGATCGTGACACAACTTGGACCAGCCTATGACTGGTGGCCAAAGCAGAGCTTGGCTGGCCGCAAATGGGAAAGCCAACCATTGGCTGGGGCGTACCTGACAGGTAGCTGAGTCAATAATAAAGAAACACTGCTGGCCATGGTACAAAAACATGCCCATGTAAGAAAAACAGCCCATGAGAAAAGCCCATGAGAACGGCGTGTAAAAAACCATGCCCATGTTAAAATCAGCCCCCTCACCAAACAGCGCCATGCTGGCGGGGTTCTGCCACAGCAGCTCGCCAGTGGCGGCCGACACAACAGATATGCTGGAGGGCGTGTTCTTGATTGTAAGGAAGTCGCGAAGGCACCAGGCCCGCGTGAACGTCGGCGTGGAAAGGTCGTACTGCTGCACCATGCCCCAGTGCCGCCGGCCCGCCTCGTCGAGGATCACGACGGGCCAGAGAATGAGCTTCGTGCCTCGGCTCTCCCGCGCCTCGCCTGCGTCGCCGAACATGACGCCGCGCGACACTACGGGGCCGTAGTTTCCCACCATGCAATTCTTTAAAAAGCTCTGCAGAGGGGCGTGGACGGGAGGATTAAGGGTGGGTGTTAAGGGTTGAGGTTAAGGGTTAAGGGTAAAAGGTGAGGGTTTAAGGGTCAAAGGTTAAGCTTAACAGATTCAGGGTTCAAGATTGAGGGTGAAGGGCGCAGCAAGGGAGGGATGAGGCAGGAGTTCCGATGTTGACTCCATGAAGATATGGAAGCGCGGCAAGGCATGGAGGGCAGCTCACTAGCTGCAGGGGTTACACAACAGCAAAAGTGAGGGCTGTAGCACACAACCCTAGCTGGTGCGCAAACCTTGAGCTGTTGCGCTAACCCCAAGCTGATGCGCAACCCTGAGCTGTAGCACAAAGTAAGAGATGTTGTACTAACCCCAAGCTCTCGGGCAAATCCTGGACTTTTGCACAAATCACAAACTGTTGGTCAACCACATGCTGTGGCGTAACCCAAGCTGCTTCACAAACCCCAGGCTGTTGCACAAACCCCAAGCGGTTGCTCAAACCCCAGGCTGTTGTCCAAACCCTACCTGTTGTACAAACCCCAGGCTGTTGTACAAACCCCAAGCGGTTGCGCAAACCCCGAGCTGTTGCTCAAACCACAAGCTGTAGCTCAAACCACAAGCTGCTGCGCAAACCCTAGGCTGTTGCTCAAGCCCCAGGCTGTTGCACAACCCCAGGCTGTTGCACAAACCCCGTGCTGCAGCGTAGACGCCGAGCTGTTACTCAAACCCCAAGCAGTTGCGTTGACCCCGAGATGTTATGCTGTCACAGAGCTGCTGCCCAAACCCTGCGCTGAAGCATAAACCCCCAGCTGTTGTGCAGCACCCACTGGCTGTCACACCTGCCACTCGCTCTGGCAGAAGAAATTAGTGCGCCACCTGCGCCCCACGATGGCTGCGAGCTCCTTGAGGCTCTTCGCCTTGCAAACGGCCATCCCCATGTCACACTTGAACACAAGAGACTCCTGCGCATGGCATTGCAGGCCACTCTTGGTTTGTAGTGCTTCAGCGACATTCCGGCTGCATTGCGTGGGCCTGGTGCTGCAAGATGCATACTACTTTGGCCAGCGGCCGTAGGCCGGCCGAGGTTTGGTCCTCATCGGCCCAAGTGGTGTTTGCCCTGCGGCCTGTCAACAGTGGTCTGATGTACACTATGACAAAACTTGAGAACGGCCAAAAGAGGGGGGAGCAATCATAAGGATCTGAAACATAGTTCATTTGGGGGGCCTGCGATTCCACCTTCTGGTGTGGCCACCCTATGGTATGACAAAGGCTGCACGCGCATGGGGGCCGCAGGGCAAAACCAACAGGGAATCGAAATGTTGCTTATGGTGACTACAGTCGAGCTAAGAAAAACAGGCATGGAGTGTTGTGCATGCCTCCCACATGCTGAGAGGTGGAGCGTTCATATGCTTGCGCATGGCAAGACGGGCATCGCATGTACCCGCTGCAGCATGGGGTCAAAACCGAAGTACTCAATTTATGGGGCTCTGAAATATGATTAAGTATGGACTGCTTGATAAGCGCGTGCCACACACTGGGCCACCCTGGTCCCTGCTCATGGCACACGCACCTCACTGGCAGGCCCAGAAGGGGGGCCCTCTGGCTGAAGAGCCAACTGCTGAGTCAGCTGCTGAATAGTCTGCTCAGGCTCTAAGCGGGCAAACTGCCAGACGTTGGTCCCTATTTTTCGACCGTTTGCCACCTCAGCCAGCTGGCCCAGCTGGGCCTCCAGGGGGTAGGAGTGTCCGGGAAGAAAATCAGAGAGGAGCTGGAATCCGTCTCCGTTCTGCTGGTTGCTGCCCTCCGGCAGTTCAGGCTTGATGTAGAGTGAGTTCAAAGCAGACAGACGCTGCACCTCCTCCTTGTATCTCTTTAGTTCGGCTTCGCATTTCTGCAGCTCCACGCGACATTCAATCAGCTCCACACGACAAATATCGCAGCATGCCAGCGTCGTCATATGCCTCGGCTACTACTCCATGCAGCTGCTGCAACGATTAGTGAGTTGAGAAAAACGAAAGCTTCCGGCGTTAGACTAGCGCAGGAAACCTTGGAGCAAATAACAGTTTGTCAGCGGTCGATGGATGAAAGTGCACCGCTCTCTAGATATTTACGAGCCACATTCTTTATGACAGTTAACTGAGGGGGTGTTTCCACTGGCGCCTTTAACCAGCGCGGTTTGAATCCGGTTGCTCGCGATCGTGATTTGTTCACGCCTTAAACCAAAACTGTTTCCACTGAAACCCATGAAGTTCACAGCAAACTTCCTGGTGCCAGAGGTCTGATCTAGGGGCGCCGATACGTTCTGCGACGATTCGTGACCTCGGAACCACAAGTGTCACCGCTTATTTCGATCTGGCAATAGAAATGGCATCTTTAATGGCGAACGATCTTTCGCGCTGAGATGGTTCCTTAAACCAAGGGGCAACCAACTCAAAGAATACTTTAACCTGGTCGTCTCTCTAGGGAACTGGGTGCCGATCGGGCGGGTTGCACATGCCTCCGTTTCCTACGTCCTCGTGCGCCATGCAAGTCTGGGGGGGTGGGCAACACTCCATGCATGTTTCTAGATGGGGCCAGGGGCTGCATGGATGGGTGGCTACACTTGATTACCTGGTCTGATGTAAAGTGAGCAAGCAATGGCGGTGGCCATGCATGTGACTAGTGGGCCAGGAATTTCGCTGGGACCCCCATTGTTGCGGCTAGACTGAGTGGCAGCGATCTTTACTGTCAAGATCGTTATTGTTTTGATTACGTGTGCATACTCGATTCGATCGATGGCTTGCTTGCACATGCCGCGGAGCCGTGCATCGCCTGCGTCCCTATCTGCACCGACCGGGCCCTCATCGCAGCGACTCGCCTTTCTAGCAGTGATCTTGATTACGACTTGCGATCTATAGACCTCAATTTGTATATGTGTCACCTGCGCACTAAAGAGGTGCACCTCTGCCTGACGACTCCGACCAGGCCGCCCTCGGTTTTGTGTAGGTTTGCTCCAACTCACACGCTGACCTTAGAGATTAGTTGGCAAGGTACGTTTAACTCATGATCGGTATTCCAATGTCTGCGTGAGAAGCTATACTTCGAGTTCGTCGCCTGTCACCACCGACCTCGACCACCGCCTGGATGAGTGATCGAGTGATAAGTGGAGCCAGGGGAAAGTGATCGAGTGATAAGTGGAGCCGGGGGGAAGTTCACTTCTCGCACAGTGTATGCGACTGGCATATCTTACAAAGTCGTAGAGATTAAATCGGTATCTTGTCCCATTCCTGATCTCAGGCCTCGACTCTCTAGACTCAGTGCGCCCGAGTAGTTTTTACCTTTTATTGTACGTCAATGGTTTTTTGTACGGAAATGGTTTCGTCGGAAACGTAGCTTAGTTAACTGTCATAAATACTGTACGGCTATATCTCGGAAACGCATCTTAGTTAACTGTCATAACAAATCGATGTGTTACCCTCCTTTGAGTTTCTGTCTCTACCGGCGAACGATGATACCGTATCAGATTTCCAAAAGGACCTGCTGGAAGCCCAAGCCCCAAGCTCGAGACCATGTACCTAACAAGCCCTGATAAGAGATCTGGAAGACTGCAACCACTGCCCAAGAGATCCCTTATTCCCTGCGGCTGATGTCTAAGCTGCTGAATGATCTCCTAATATAAATTGATCTTCATCAGAGCCCCCCCCCAGATTCAAAGAGAAGTGGCGGAGGAAGAAGTATCCTTGCATATTCCAAGATGGAATAGGCTCTCAATCCTCTGATCACGGCATATGCCAGTTGTAGTGTTGTACAGAAGCGAGCAAGAGGATCTCGGTAAGTGCATTGTTTTTATATTGCTGTCCTATCAAACAAGCAGGCATCAGTTGCCAAGCAATGCACCCTCCGCATCTGATCTGACAAAATGAACAACTGACAAATGGTACCGGACTACCAGTATGTATGTATCTGCGAGGAAATCCACTATTGTTGAATCTCTCATCTTTGGTGACTCGTCAATCTGCTTCCTGTGCCACCCTTTTCTAATGTTTCTTTGCTTTTAACTGTAGAAGACTCAAAGGTGAAACCAGCTGATGCACCTACTATGGCCCTTGATGATGCCATCAAGCCAGACGAGCTGCCAATGCCGTACGCCCACTCCACCATAGTTAAGGCTAACTAAAAATCTTCAGGAAGGTAATAGGTATCAGATTTCCCCCCAGACAGACGCATGCCCCTTGTTGTTTTGACACCCAAATTGCATTTACCTCGAGTATTTCCAAGGTAGCACGATGTAGTCTTTTGGGCCATCATATCATATCATATCGTCTATATCGCCCGATATAGTAATTTTGTCAGACCGTATCAGGGGATTAACATGAAAGGTTTGGCTCCAGAGCTCGAAATTCACTCAAAGGAACCAGTATGTGGACTTGGCAGATACGATATCCGGTGTACGGCATTTAAAATCCTGTATTCCTCAAGCCACGCTCAGGCGTTTTCTTTCTTTCTTTCAACAAGCGAGAATGCCACAACACAAGCATAGTCAACGCTCCATCGACATGAATATGATATTCTGACTTACTTTATCGTGCTACCTAGAGTATTTTGAAGTTCATAATGCTTCGGTCTCGGTCAGGTCTGGGATAATCACCTCGGCTTGCAGCCACTCAGCCACCGGGGTTGCAAGCCGAGGTGATTATCCCCAGCCCTGACCTCGACAAGGGGCCTGTCACTAGGGTGGTCGGACTAGTCCCCCAAACAGGGGCTTTCAGTGCCCGGTTGGCGCCTTTGCACAATGAAGAATCGACCAGGAAAAAAACAATGTTCCATTTTGTGTTCAATGGCTTAAGTCCTGGACGCAAGTACTCTTCCGTGTACTAAGGCGCTAACCATGGGGTCGCATTGTAAGCTGGGGGGGGGGTGTCGGGAGATTAGTCCGACCCCCGTAATGACAGGCCCCTGACCTCGACCTCAGCATTCTATGCTGATTTGGGCAGTCCATTACCCTACACACATTGTTTCTTTCCACCCATCCTAGGCAACATGAAATCTGCACAAGATGCTGGATCTTGGGCCATGTCACAGAACGTGCCACCAACGCTGCCAGCCGCCTCAGCAGGCAGTTCTGGGCTGGCAGTGGATCCTGAATTGGCAGCTGCTCGTGCAGCCAGTGCAGCTGCGAAGGCCTCCGTAACACAAGACGCATCGCGCGTGCGGATACTTTTCAAATATCCTTGACCCCTTCCTTGCTGCCGTAGGCGTGCTCGAGCTACAATCCAACACCCTCCGACCGGCGGCAGCGTCTCCCGCGTCTCAGCAGCCACTGAATTTCACCTGATGATCTGGTGTGAATGCGGTACAGACAGCATGCATTGGTTACGATCCTTCTTCCCTTGAATGATCTGGCTGTGCAATCGGAAGTTTGATTTCATTTCAAGATATGCAAGATCCCCTATGCAAGAGCACGTTTCTTGTAGCAAGGAAACAAAATCATTGCGTTGCATGTATCCGCCCCCGCTCTGTTTTTTTTTGAAGCGCTGCTGCCGCCTTGGGCTGGCGTAAAAAGACCCTGGTCTGGCTTCTGCCTTCTGGTGCCCGGCATGCTCCGGAATCATAGGACCTTTGACCTAGATGTTTTTTATTTTGCAGGTTTGCTGCCGCCTCGAGAAACCGTTGAAAAGACCCTGGTCTGGCCAACATGTGCTCCGGCTTCATGGGACCTTCGACCTAAATTGATTTCTTTTTTGCAGCTTTGTAGCTTTGCTGCGGCCTCGGGCTGGTGTTAAAAAGACCCTGTTCTGACCAACATGTGCTCCGGCATCATGGGACCTTCGGCCTAAATTGACTTTTTCAGTATTGGACATTTCACGAAAACTGAAGGGAAATTCAATTTGCATGTCGTCCCAGATAGATTACCCCTTTATAATCGGTCGATTATATTGCTGGTCACTTGAAATGAATCTGATCAAAGATTCTGATTGTGACATCGTGTTGACTGATCAGATTTGCCTCCGCCCTCACTCGATTGCCTCCACTCCGTCCCGCGAGACGAACTCAGGCGACACCCTGAACCCCTCGCTCGTTCCTTGTGATCAACAAGATGCAATGCCCTACAACGTGTTCCTTGTGTCAGCCACCTCATTCCATCTGATCAGGTGCGATAAAAGGCAGAACATGCGTTGGTAATTACCATTTTGCTCTAATGGCTGAGGCCTTTGTTCAATATTTCAGATTTTGCGTTTCGTGAAGCAAGGCACTAAAACACGCATGCCCTCTGGATAACTCTCCTAGGGGCAGCTGCATCAGGTACTCTCCAATCTCCATTTGTCTCTCTCATCTCCTCTGCTCAAGGCCTCCGATTTTCCAGCAGATCTGGAACTATGAAACACAATTGTTGTTTGAGGGTAAGCATTTTTTACTTTGAGGGTCGCATGGCAAGCCAAGGACATGCATCGCAGCAAAGATGCAAGACGAAGGACAAGGTAAGGTGCTGATCAGTTTGCCCTCTTCCATCTGCAGGTTACCTGAAGGGCGAACAACACGCTGCTGCACTCTTCAGATTCTGAGGAGTGCTGGGAAAGAAACAACGACATGTGGTAGGAGGCGTTCTGTTTGAGTAGTATATGTGGCTTTCATGACTGTTGCTTTGAGACGAGGTGCAAATTTACTTGCGTGGAATCCCATTGGACCATGAGATTGGCGCTATCGTGACAATTTTTTTAAAATCAATTCAAGGCATGCAGCAACAGGACTTTCGAGTCAAGGCTGTTCTGTGGCAACTACAGAAGGAGAATGCAACACTTGGCATCCCCACAACAACAACAAGGACCAAGGTCAGCAACGACAGGTGTACATCCGATCGGGCATGTATGACACCTTGTGCGGAGTGTTTGGACGGCAAAGCGTATTGCATGATCTACTTTGCGTACCGGTGTGTATTCCAATGCAGTAGCTGTTCCCATGACCTCTGGATATTCTTTTGGGACTGTCACTTGTCACATGACTTCCTCATCATCATGGGTTTGAAAATCTACTTGTTATCTCATGTTACCGTTATTCGGACCGGGTGCCAATACTGGTATCCAGATATTGTCCAGTGTTGAACATTCTTGATTCTAGCTGGATTTCCAAGAGCGGACCAAGAGGCACATCCGTATTTGCTTGCTCTCGCCTTCTGAAACAGTCAACCAGTGTATTTGTATTCAATTTTCAGATGAGTCATAAGAAAAACGATATGTTACCATGCCTGTTAGGTAACTACCTGTACGCCCAGAGCAAGGCGCTAAACTGCAATCAATCTGGATGGACATTTGGCGGCGCCTATACTGCTTGGGAAATACCTACAGTGCCCTTGGCAACTAAAACATGTCATTGCCCCGATGAAATTGCTTAACTACAAAAGGAACGAGTGACATGGCTGCGTGTACCGCATATGGGACCTCATGAGCCTTTGGCTAATAGAACTCATGAGCAAGGCTCTGAACTACGATTCGGATCCAGGAGTAAAGCAATTGACATGCAGAAGCAGCATGCGCACTACAACAAGAAATCAAGGTTCTTGGAGGCAAGCCCCGCTGCCTCTTCGACACTTGGCGGTTCCGAGACCCCGGTGGCTGACACGGTGCAAGGGTCCCCTTGGTCATCCTGGCCTTGAAACTGGTGGCGTCCCACATGGTGAGACGCGCCTCCATGCAGTCTCAGGTGTTCCTGGAGGCACAAGAAGTGCAGAAGTGCGGCCTTGGCGTCATGCCCCTGCCTGCATGCCTCGATTTCAGCCCCAAAGACGCTCCTGCTGCAGCCAGTACGCGCCTCCAACGCAGACATGACCTGGCAGTATAGTGGGCATGCGCCTGGTCTGACAACAGCCGCACTATAGGTGACAAGTTGTTTCCCGCGGGCTGCCGCTTCCTCCAGCCGATGTACATGCTTGCTGACGAGCTGCTGCATGCTTGCCAAGCGGATCTTGCGCGCCTCCCCCCTGTCGTGGGTTCCGAAGGCTGACAGGGCCAGCTCCGTGACAAGCAACGTGATTTGCGGGTGTCCCGGTCCCAGCTCCGAGCTCTGAGGGTTGGGCAGGCGCAGTGGCGGAAAATGTGGCAAGATTAGTATTTGTAAAAGCTGTGCCTTTGGCACAGCCCCCGAGTGACGTGTGTGCCCTGGAAACTGTTGCGGTGTCCTAGGCTGCTGTGTGTTCCAGCAGGAGTTGCCGAGTTTGTCCCTGCCTCTGTTTACGTTCTGAACATGTTGGGCGATGGTGCTGCTTTGTTGAAGGAATGTTGGGTGGTGCTGGTGATGTGTGTGTTGCGTGTGTTGCTTGTGCGGTGGGGTTGTAGGTATTGTATTGGCGGCAAATGTGGCAAGATTAGTACCATTCTTCTTACTTTTCAAAACCGCATCGATCACATTCCACCGCCCTAATTGACCCTCCACCTTGCCTGCACCTACCTTGATGGCGATAGCGGAGCGGTACAGCGGTTCTGCACTCTGCCACCGGCCAAGGCAGACACCCAGCACGTGAGCCAGGTGGGCAAGCGCGTCCAATGCCGCTGGGCTGCCACGCGCCTGAAGGCAGAGGGGGGAGAGGTCAGCAAAGAACGCCTGGCCTGCAACATGATCAAAGAGAGATTGACTCCCAACACGTCTGCATCAGCTTGCCTACCTGCAGGATATCCTTGGCGATGGCGGCCAGCTCTGCCGCACGTTCGAATCTCATTTGGCTCTCGTATACTGCTGCTCTCCCCCCACCCGCGAGCAGCGGAGACCCAGATCCCAGCAGCCCCCCCGCCGTGGCTGTCCCCGCAATCTTGGCGACCGTGGCAAGGTATGCCGAGGTCCTTCTGCTGGATGGGGAGCGGCTGCTGAAGCTGTGGTACATGTGCCAGCTGGGCTTGCGGAGCGGGGAAGTGTACTGCCCAGCCAAGGGGGTCAGGCTGCTGCTGCTGCTGTGCGAAGGCGCAGCCCGGGAGGGCGCGGTGGATCGAGGGCTGAATGCAGACAGCGAGGGCTGGGAGTCAATGCTGTTTCTCGACTCCCGAGGATTCGGGGTGGCAGCAGCACTAGGCAGCCCCAAGGCCAGTGCCACGTCGCCCGCTAGCGTCCGGCCGTTGAGGTCAAACAACGTCTTCGAATTTAAATTCGAATTCAGGGCGGTCGGGGCGGCGGCGGAGGGTGCTGCGAGAGCCTCCGGCGCTAGCTCCTGCCTAGCCGCGCTGCAGCAGCACTCTGACAAGACGAGCAAGGCGTCGGCGACGGCTGCGGCCGCGCCTGCGGGGACGCAGCTCCTGATACTAACGTTGCTGATTTCGTCCTGCCTGACCTCAAGAATTGTGAGGGATCTCCAGGCCCTAGCCTCAGCTTCTTGGCGGCTGCTCACATCACCTGCAAAACGAGTCCAACACTGTTTGATTCAACTCGCCAGACCCAATGTTTCTTTTCTTTTGCTGCAAGGCCCCACCCCCAGCGGCCCCAAAAGATCGGCTTGCCAGGACCAAACTTGGACCAGCCTACGACTTGTGGTCCAAGCAGCATGGCTGTCTGCAGATAGGGTGGCTGGCCTGCGGCTGGGGCGTAGCTGACATGTACCTGAGTCACGAAAAAAAACTCAGTCCGCCCCAAGCACACCATCCACAATCCACTCCTCGCGTCCTCCCTCTCCCACCTTTGACGAGCAGCACTTTCGCCAAGTCCAGCTGAATGCATGCCACCAGCTGGGACCCAGGCCCCGCCAGCCAGGCGGCCAGCTCCAACGCCGTCAGCAGAAGCTCCCGCGCCTCCTCGCAGCGCCTGGCTGCATCCTGCACGCTGCGCGTCGAGGGCAACAGCAGCGCCCGGCGGGCGGGGGAGCAAACGGCGAGGCCCGTCAGGCCGACCACGGCGCAATCCGCACACACCCGTTGCATTTCAGCCACCAAGACACCGTCCGCGGAACCCACGGGCGGCTCTGCTCCCCGGCCGTCGCCTCTGTGGGCACCATTCCCGCTTTGGAGGCTCAGGGGCCGAGCGGGGGGTCCGTCCGGCAAGGACCCCACGCCATCGCATTCCACGAGTACCGGAAGCAGCAGAAAATCCCCGCCGGCAACCTCCTCACAACCGGAGAGCGCCGGATCTTGGGCCATTGCTATCGGCCGCTGCTCAGCGGAGGGCTCCGTAACCGTTCGCACACGGGCCCTGCTGGCGCCTGTCAGCGTCCGGGCGAGCCCCCATGCGGCATCGAGGACCAGCAGTTGCACCGCAGCTACTGCAGACGCCACAACAGCGCCACTACCTCCGTCCTCGGCAGCGGCGGCCTGCCTCGACGCCGTGGATCCAGACGTAGATCTAGGTAGGGGTTCAGGCGATCCGGGCGCAGCAGTGGGCCCCGACATGGCCGTAGCAAAGGCGGATAGAGACTCACGGTACAACTCTTCCGCAGGGGACAACTTCCCTGCGATCGCAATGCGGGGGTTGATGGTTCGTTTTAAGCAGTGCCGGGCCAATAATAGTCCATGCGGTGGCTAAATAATGTAACTGAGTTTCAGTCACTTCTGGCAATTCTGGGCAATTAAGCTACTTTTATAGGCATCGGCAATATTATATAATATATAAAGTATATTATATATTCGAATTCGGCATATCATATATACTTTATATAAAGTCGCGAAAATCCCGAATGTCGCGACTGAAAACGCGGAAATACGGCATTTCAGCTACTGTGGGCTACTTGTGAGACAAGCGCATGCGTTCTCGTCCGATTCTATACTCCAATAATACTCGTGTTACCTGGAATGGCCCCTAAGAAAGTGAAACGATCTATCCTTCTCGACAATGGCAAGCAACTGCACTTTGGAACCGAGTGGGAGCCTGAGGCTTTGTGTGCCGAGCTGAATAATTATAATAATAATCTTATAAGATTAAGCGAGTTTGGAACAATCGGTCCAGCGGAACTGGTCAGCATGGGGGCGGACATACACCAGTAGCCGCTCTCGCCTAGGCATCGCGCGGGCTGAGAAGCTGATTTATGTCAAGGCGAACCGTGACGACGGCGAGGTCAAGGAGGTTCAGCACGAGGAGGTTTCTCTGAACTATTACTCCGACTGACTTGATAACTTCGGAACAGTCATGCTATGAGACTCAAATGTATGCCTAGTGATCATGTAGAGGTACTTTAACTGAACTTCTGGACCAGACCTGCCCCATTTTGCGAACCCGTCATCCGCGTCAAACAAATACAGTGTTTTAATGTTTTGAGGACATAGCTTTCTTAGATGGGACGAGTTAGCTGCAGATTCTGAATGCCCTGATTAAACTGAATCCAGACCTCTATTTTTTTTTTACTTTGGCCCACTTTTTTCTGACTTTATATACTATATATATGATAAATATATAATATATACTTTACATTGGCGGGGCATGTAAAGTATATTGCCGATGCCTATACTTTTACCACTGAGGGACCGGAATAACTTCAATGATTTCTGAATTACGGCGGAAGTGCACATCACTAATTTTAAGTCTGATCCGTGACCGCCGCCACCATAATCTGATGGCAGGGTGAACAGGGCCCCCCCTTCAGATCTCGTTTTCCACCTTGTTGTCCGACATTACCCCAAACCACGCGTCTTGGCCAAAGGTTTCGACCACGCCATGGGTGTGTTCACTGATTTCAATGACTTAGTGTAGTGCCCTGTGTGTGCCGTGTAGTGCCATGGGTGTGCTCATTCATTTCAATAGCATAGTGTACTCAGCTAGTGATGGGATGAAATTGTGGAACCGGACAATCAGTTGGCAAAAGGTTGTTGAAATTCGATTCCTCTTGTACTTGCGATGTACCGGTATTATAGGGTTAGGGTTCCCGGTATTACAGGGTTTAGGGTTCCCGGTATTATAGGGTTTAGGGTTCCCGGTATTATAGGGCTTAGGGTTCCCGGTATTATAGGGTTTAGGGATCCCGGTATTATAGGGTTTAGGGTTCCCGGTATTATAGGGTTTAGGGTTCCCGGTATTATAAACTGGTATACAGTACCATGTATATTGCCTGGCTGTCACATCTGCAAGTGTCTACTCACCCAGCCGCTCCTTGATCTGCGCTAGCTGCAGCTGCTGCGAGGCCTGCAGCATACTGAGGACGCAAACCAGCATTCCTCCCGGAAGCAGGGGCAATTCGCAGGAGGCCGCCGCCGCCGCCGCCACCAGAGCGACCAAACCCGCCGGGTTCTCTGACGAGGCGGATCCGGATCCGGTGATCCCGGACAGGGGCTCTGGAGCCAGGCAATGGTGGCACCCCATGAGCTGCGGCCTGAGGTGTTTCAACAGTGACAGCGCTGCCTCCGAGACCGCCTCTGCCCGCCGCATGTCAGCCGACGTGAGCTGCGGGCGCGCGGCGTGAGGGCGCGCCAAGCCCGACGTGATCTGAGGGCCCGCCATCAGGCCCGCTATCTTCGTCATGACGAGGCAAGCCCGCAGGTCTACAAAAAACGTGGGGAGGGGTGAAAATCACTGGAGGGAGGGGAGGCCTGAACTGAAGGTGAGCTGAGGGGAGGGAGGCCTAAACTGAAGGTGAGCTGAGGGGAGGGAGGCCTGAGCTGAAAATGAGCTGAGGGAAGGGAAGCCTGAGCCGAAGGTGAGCTGACCTGAAGGTGAGCTGAGGGGAGGGGGCCTGAGCTGAAGATGAGCTGAGCTGAAGGTGATCATGAAACAAAAGACAAGCTGTTGCTGCCGTGCCTCTCCTTCACGTGCCTAGCGCATTCTTGGTAAAACACTACACAAGCATCCACTCACCGAGGCTACCGCCGTTTGCCGCGGTCAGCGCCACGAACGACCGCTCCATCATCGCAATCGCGCCGGCCTTCCTAGCGCCCGCGTCCCTCTCCAAGCCCCGTGATGTGCTGCCGCCGCCACCACCAACACCAGCATCGATGGCCTCACAGAGCCAGCTAGCGCCCTCTTTCCCCTCTGAAGCCAGGCCCTCCGTATTGCCAACGCTGCACCTGGCCGGGGAAAGCATGCTGTCAGTATACAGCAGCGGCGGCGTACTCGGGGCGACCGACCGGAGGACTGCGCAGCTGCTGGTGTCGCCCACTACCTCCTCTGCCGCGGCACCGTCTTGTCGGGACAGGGGAGGCTGAAGCAACAGGTCGGCAAGCAAGCCCACTTCAAGCCGGGCAGCCTCTTGATGACCAGGTGCCCGCTCGATGGAGCACCTACCGTGCTGTGCTGCAGCAGCACTAGCAGCAGCAACAGCTGCGGTGGAGGCGAGGGAGAGGAAGGTACTGTGCGCGTGCAACGCGTGGTTGAGGGCGCGGGCGGAGGACCCGGGGGTGCCGCAGACCCGAGCTGAGAGGTGAAGCGACAGCGAAAGTTGGGCGTGCAGGTGGGCGGCCTGGAAGGGTGAAGAGGAGAGGGGGGAAGGTGATAGATTGCCTGTCTGGATCTGGTTAGAGAGGAGAAATGCAACGTGGCTTAAGCTGTTGCCCGTTGCTTATTTTTCACGCAAATCGATATTTTCGGAATTTGAAAGTTTCGGATCCACTGGTAATAAGTCATGGATCTACCTGTAATAAGTCACGGATCTACCAGTAACAAGTCATGGATCTACCAGTAATAAGTCATGGATCTACCAGTAATAAGTCACAGATCTGCCAGTATTAAGTCATGGATCTACCGGTAATAAGTCATGGATCTGCCAGTAATAAGTCATGGATCTGCCAGTATTAAGTCATGGATCTACCGGTAATAAGTCATGGATCTACCAGTATTAAGTCATGGATCTACCAGTAATAAGTCATGGATCTACCAGTCATAAGTAATGGATCTACCAGTATTAAGTCATGGATCTACCAGTTATAAGTCATGGATCTACCTGTAATAAGTCATGGATCTACCTGTAATAAGTCATGGATCTACCGGTAATAAGTCATGGATCTACCGGTAATAAGTCATGGATCTACCAGTAATAAGTCATGGATCTACCGGTAATAAGTCACAGATCTACCGGTAATAAGTCATGGATCTACCAGTTATAAGTCATGGATCTACCAGTTATAAGTCATGGATCTACCAGTAATAAGTCATGGATTTACTGGTCAGTCATAGATATAAGTAACGAATCCCTGGGAAATGGTACTGTGCATAACACAAATCACTAAAATTAGGGAGTCGGAACTGAAAAGTGGGATCTAAGTTGCCTAGAAGTGCGTGCTTGAAGTGGGGACTAAAGGCAGGGTCCTCGAGTCTTGCTTGTCTGGAGAGATCAGTTAGGGGCTGTCCAAAGTCAAGGGATTGGCGGGGGCCAGGATACTTGGTTCAGAGGCCGAGGACCTCCCAGGGATATCAGTCGAACTCAGGTTGCTTAAACTACATTCGACAGGCAAACCTCGTTTTTGACTGTTCACGCTCTACTCCTCACTTTGAGGAACCCACATCATGCTTCTTAATTCTCACCTAAAGTCTTGATCTATCACGTCTCGCCTATTTAAAACCCATTTCCGACTTTTTCGCATGTCAAGATCTCACTTGAAAAACTGTCTACTTAATAAAACTCACCTCCCACTTGGCCACTTTTAGCACACCCATTTATCTTCTCACTTCCTACTTTCCATCACTGCGCTACTCTTTCATGGGACTGTGATACGTATGTGTTTAAGGAGCACAGTATAGTGGTGTATCGCACACCACATCATGGCTTTGAAAATATACAAATCCTTCAACAGTCATCAACAGCCTCCCAATCGAGAGATTCAAATAATGTGTGTTATGTGTGAACACGTTGGACACAAAAGTGCCCTTAGCTTGACGAGCTTGCAGCCGTTCAAACACGTGTGAAGAATGCGGGCGGAAAGCAGTGTGCAAAAGAGTGTCCCTAGGCAAAAGAGTGACCCAAGAGTGAGGCAGGCCCACACCTTGAAGCTGAGATCGCCGTTCAGCTCCTCCTCGGCCTCGATGGCCTGCCGGAGCAGCTCAGCCTCCTCCTCCTGGCGCCCGCCCGCCCCCACCGCCCGTGCCAGCATCGCCAGGCTGTCACGCAGCTCCGCCAACAGGTGCGGCACGCGCGTGGACAAGTGCACCCGGAGCGCCGCTCCTGCTGCGGCAGGGGCTCCGCAGCCTTGCAGGCGGATTCGGGGCAGAGCTATACCTGCAAGTTGCGAGTCTGATACACCCCCAGCAGCGGCGGTGGCGGTCCGGGCGGCGCACAGGAGCTGCGTCCTCGCTGCCACTGCTTCCCTCAGCACCTGCTCCGCTTGGCTAGGTATGCCAATGCTGACCAAAAAGCTGCAGACAAAGACATGCTTATGTTTATGTGCGATGACGAGGTTTGATCAGGGTTTGATCAGGGTTTGATCAGGGTTTGATTAGGGTTTGATCAGGGTTTGATCAGGGTTTGATTAGGGTTTGATTAGGGTTTGATCAGGGTTTGATCAGGGTTTGATCAGGGTTTGATTAGGGTTTGATCAGGGTTTGATCAGGGTTACCTCAGGGTTAGCTCAGGGTTTGCTCGGGGTTTGCTCAGGGTTTGACCAACGTTAGCTCAGGGTTTGCTCTGGGTTTGCCCAGGTTTGTTCAGGGGTTAGCTCAGGGTTTACTTAGGGTTTCCTCTAGGTTTGCCCAGGGTTTGCTCAGGGTTTGCTCAGGGTTTGCTCGGGGTTTGCTTATGTTTTGCTCAGGGTTTGCTCGGGGTTTGATCAGGGTTTCCTGAGTGTGATGGGGATTACTGCATTAGCAATCAGCCTTTGGTCACCCTTTAGGTATGCTTGCAGTGCATTCGGCATCAGCAATCAGAGGTGACAGGGCAGTCATGAGCACTGCCTTGCAATCGTGCCGCAATTTAGAGAGTGTGCAAGTAATGACAGTCCTTCACACTTCACTGGTACATGTAGCTGACTTTGCCTCGAAATTACGGTACCTCAAAGTCAGCTACGCAAGTCAGCCACCATAAGGATCATAATCGGCAAACACTGATCAGGAGGTGTCAGCAATCAGCTTTGAGAATGCGGATGAAATCCGCACGCTTTTTATAAGGCTTTAAACGTTGACTCAAAAAAATGGTGAGATACAAGATGTGACAGATTGTGTGCTACGGTAGTGGCTTCCCAGTGCTTTATTTTTTTTTTTTTTTTTTTTTTTAGTGGGAAACGTCTTGCCCCCCCCGGACAAGCAACTTAAGTGAGTGGTGTACCACTATCAGCTACAGTACAGCTTCACTGTGGCCCCCGGACCACCTTTGCTGGCCCGTCCCGCGGCCACCCCTGGGACGATTCACACCAAACCTGGACCGGCCTTCGGCCAGTGGCCCAAGCAGCAGGGCTGGCCGGACCAGTGAAACTGTACTGTAGGTGATAGTGGTACACCGCTCACTCAAGAAAAAAGTTGCTTGTCCGGGGGGAGCATTTAGTGATGTCCTATTCGGCAATCCTTTCATACTCATGCAGTACGGTTCATTCAGCATCAGCAGCCAGAGGTGATACCCTCATGGAGGCCTACCAATGCTGACGAGGAAGCTGTGGGCAAAGATATAAATATTTTATTTTGACTTTACAAGATGTGAGGCCGGCCGCCCAAGCCTAGAAACCTGAGACGCTAACACACAAAAAAACAGCCCGGGTGCGCATGGGCCCTCGCCGGCAGCTGAGAAAGGGCGAGCAGGAACAGGAAAGGCATACGACCAACAAGCACGCACACGGCCGCAATAACTGAATATGAATGAATGATGATGAGGTCATAGCGGAGAAAAGTGTGGACAAAGGGACACATATGAAAACTACAGGCAAGATATAAATAAATTATGATGAGGTCATAACGGAGAATGCGCGGTGGGTGCACGATTGCTTCGATCGATGTTGAAATCAGACGATGGCACTGTAGATTTGCGTTGCCTCCCTCATCATTTATGTTTTTTAGTATCGGTATTAAGGGATACAGTACATAAAAATACGAGTTGTACATCGGTGACGTCAGGTACCGGTACGGTACGGTACCAGTCGTAAATTATGACTTCTGAGTTATGATTGAATTCATATTCCAATGGGAGCATTCATGTACCACTAAATTATTTATTTTAAACCCGAGGGAATGCAATTCAAATCTACAGTACTCGAAAATTCAAATATGCAGTACCAGTACTCAGAAATACCTACCGTGATCCACCCTCCCCCCACCCCCCACCTGCCAGCCAGGAACTGCAGCCTGGCCGCGTCACAGCTCCTCGACGCCAGCGCAGCCATCGCCTCCGTGCGTGCGAGGACCCCCGCCAGCTTGGCCGCGGCGCACTTAGGCCGCCCGAGCAACCACAGGCAGCGGGCGGCGCCCAGCATCCGCTCCGCACGCGTGCACGCCAACCACACCGCCACGTCTGAGTCCACCTTGCGGCACACCAGCGACGGCGGCACCGGCTCGACCCTGCTCCGTTCCTCCTTGCCGTCATCCGCGGCCGCCGCTTCGCGGTATCCCTCATGAACCGCACGGTCAAGCTGCCCATCCATCTCCAGAGCCTCTGACGCCGCCATAGCCGCTGCCTCGGCCTCCTGCATCAGCGACAGCACGCAATCACCACCAGCATGCCCGCCGCCGGCCGCCGGCAAGCCCGCCTCGTGGATCCAAAGCGCCGCAAGGTCCGACATGGCCAGGTGCGCGGCGGACAGATGCCCGTGTGCCGCGGAGAGCGCGGGGCAGGGCTGATCGCACACTGCGGGCCGGAGGGGGCGGGGCCGTCCGCCACCCGCCGCCGTCGCAACGGCTAGCAGGCAGGCTCCGAGCGCGGCCTCGGCCCGCGCTCGCAGCAGCAGCAGCGGGGAGAGGCAGTCACGCGTTGTGTCGTGACCATCTCCGCAATGCCGGAAAGCCGAGCGGCCGAGGCCCCCATCGGCAGCAGCAGCCATATGGGCAGGAAGCTTCTCAGCCAACGCATCAGCCCCGCTCTCCTCCCTTGCCAGCATACCTTGAAGCACACCACCACCTCCACCACCACCGTTGCTGCTGTTGCTCCCGGCTGCGGAGATCTGCTGCAACAACTGCAGGGCCTGCCTGGCAGCCGCCTCCGCTGCCTTGGGCCTGCCATTGCCCAGCAGGGGCCTCACCAGGGACAGGGTAGTGTGGACCATCAGGGGGTGACGGGGACCCATCGCTCTTGACCTGATAGAGGGTGGAAGGTACGGATCATGTGCAAAGGCGTCAACGTAGCTTTTGCTTGGACTTCATAAAGTGTGTGTCTGGCCGCCCAACTCTTAAAAAAACTGATATAACCAAACACAGAAATCAGCCCAGGTGCGCTTGTGGCCCTCGTCGCCAGCTGAGAAAAACGCACTCGACAAACAGTGCCTCTGCCCTCACCTCCGTCGATGTGCGATGCCAATGAGCTCTTTGGCTGCCGGCCAGCATCATGACGAAAACAGTCCCCTGACACACCAGCGTTTATTTTAGCCGAGGTATACCGCCACCTCTGATCCACTCCCTCAACGATGTGCCATGCCGGTGAGCTCAGTGGCCGCCCGCCAGTATCATGACGAGAACGGCACCCAGACACTGCCCATGGACCTCACCCCAATGGATGCGCCATGCCCATGAGTTCAAAGGCCACCGGCCAGCATCATGACGAAAAAGCCCCCTGACACACACACAGCCATGATTGCTCCTTTCCGAGGACCTCTCCCATATGGATGTGCGATGCCCACGAGCTCTGTGGCCACACACGCAGCACAACAAGAACGGCCCCTTCCACACACAGCCACATTTATCCACCCCTCATTGACCTCATTCAAATCCATGTGCAATGCCAATGGATGGGCCATGCTCATGAGCTCTGTGGCCAGTGGCCACACTCCAGCATAACGACAAAAACGGCCGCCTCACACACAGCTAGCCATCCTTGATCCGCTCCCCATTGACCTCACCCCAATTTATGGGCCATACCGATGAGCTCTGTGGCTACACTTCAGCATCACGAAGAAATCAGCCCCCAATCACACACACACAGCCATACCAGGATTGTTTGAATCAATCCCCATTGACCTCACCCCAATCGATGTGCGATGCCAATGAGGTCAGTGGCGGCCCAAGAGCTGCCCAGCTCGCACGCAACATCCGCCCTGGCAAGGATTACCTCCATGAGCAGATCGACAGCTTCCAACCTGGATCCAAGGTATGGAAGAGATGAATGCATGGATCCAAGACATAGGGTTGCGTGGATCCAATTTTGGGCAGGGTGAATGCCTGGTTCATATGTGTGGAAGGGGTGAATGCCTTGATCCAAGGTGTGGAAGGGGCAAATGCCTATACCCAAGATGTGGAAGGTTTGAGGGCAAGGGAGGGACGCGGGAAACGGTGGTTTGAGGGGCAAGGGTCGAGGCAGTCAGTGTAGGGAGGAACCACAGGCAAGGGCAAAACAACATGCATCAGTAACAGCGGTGATGCCAACGCTTCTGGGGGGACTAAACCCTAAACGTTGTTCCTGCCCCTGAACATTATTCCTTGCTTAACCCTGAACACCATTTATGCTGTTCTCGCCCTTCTTCCTCAACCGTAGATGGTGCCCCTGGACCTAATTTTCAAAGAGGTTTCTGTCCCCAAACCCTAGACGCTGCCCCCGGCCCTTAACCCAAATCGCTGTTCCTGCCCCTAAGCCCTAACTGCTGTTCTTGCTAGTTTATCCTAAACCCTCAACGCTGTCCCTGGCCTTTAATCCTCAACGCTATACCTAGCCTTAACCCCTCACCTTCGTATCTGGCCCCAAATCCTTATAATATACTCTAGGCCTAGACCCTCAGCGCTGTTCCCGACCCTAAACCCTGAACGCAGTCACTAAACCCTAGCATCTAACCATGCTCCTGGCAGGTTTACAGGTGAGCATGAGCTCAATTGTGTGACAGGCTGTGCACATGGAAGGGTGACGGGGGTCGACCAAGTGACACATGGGCACATGGCCTAAGGTATTTTTGGAGCCGGCCAAGGACTACCGGGGTCTGAAACTGGCCGGCAGTGTGGATGATATCTCCACACAGTTTTCTAAAGATACCACTAATCGATTTCCTATACATCTACTAGTACGCGATTGTACCTTAAACAGTCGTCCCGGTCTGCAGTTGCCAGGCCGTTGAGCAGCAGCAGATTCACCGATGCCGCGGCCAGTGTGTCGGACTCCGCGACCGCGTCGTGCCGCTGAGCGATTAGCGACAGCAGGTGGCAGGCCTTGGCTTCGACGATCGAGCTGGCACAGAGCTCCGGGAGGTGGGCCTGCACAAGTGGTGCAGACAGAGTTATTACGCTACTGCCAACAGCGCTGCGCTGAGGGACACAGCCAATGTGTGGAGGATGCGCTGCAAGTGTACTTCCAGTGCCCTAGCGTGAAAGAGAGGCTGAGGGCGAGAGGTTGGGCAGGCATGAAAGGCAGGCCTCGGACTTGCACCATCTAATTTATGGCTGTGGCCGCTGCCTCCTCCCTCATTTGTCATATCGTGCCTAAAACACCCACCTGCATTCTGCGGGCTTGCATCAGCAGGTTCCTGGCCGTGGCCGCTCCCTCATCCCCATCCAGAGGAAGGGAAGAGGTTGGAGAGGGGATATATCGTGGCGAACTAACCACTCACTTGCCTGGCTTGATTCAGCAAGTGATGCCATCCAGAAACAACCCTTTATTCAATTTTGTCCACCGTATTATACCACGCCTTACACACCCACCTGCATTCCGCGGGCTTGCATCAGCAGGTTACTGGCTGTGGCCGCCTCCTCCCTCCTCCCTGCCCAGAGGGATGATAGCGGTGGGAGAGAGGATCCCTTGATGGATTAACCACTCACCTGCATTCCGCGGGCTTGCATCAGCAGATTGCTGGCTGTGGCCGCCGCTTCCCCCCCGCCCAGCCTGACGAGTGTTCCAGCGAGCTCCACACGAACGGCAATGCACGTGGGGTGGTGGCTGCCTAGCTGCTGACTCAGACCCTGCAAGCAAAACCAGGGTTTGGGGCTTCTGGTGTCTGGGTAAATGGTTTATGGCTAAGGGGTTTGTGGCTTAGACGCAGAGGGAACTAGGGCTATGCTGTGGGTGCAGGCGGGGTAAAGATGGCACAAAATATTGTCAAAATATTGTCAAAATATTGTCAAAATAAGCACCAATGTAAATTTTCGATGCAATTAAGTTTTGAACACGTCATGTATTCCTGGCCTTGGATACCTCACAGACCCCCCTCCTTTCCCATTGACCCATGGTAGCATAATCCGATTAAACCTGTGCCCTTTCGAGTTTCGACTATCATGCTGCATTGCGCTACCTTGGTAGCATGATCCAAATCAACCTGTGCCCTATTGTGCTGTATCATGCTACCTGGGCCATACAATCTGGCTTAACCTGTTCACTATCGTGCTGTATCATACTACCTTGATAGTACAATCTGGCTAAACCAGTGCTTTATCGGGCCGTATCGGGCTACCTTGGTAGTAAAATCCGGCTAGAAAGCAGTGTCGTGTCATGTCGTTAAGTGGCATATCGTGCTACCTATCCCCCAACCTCACCCCTGCTACTGTACCCCCCACCTCAAGGAATTAGGGTTGAGGGTTGAGGGTTTATCCCCACCCGTACCCCTGCTCCTGGACCCCTCACCCTCAGCATATCAGCCTGCATGTCTGCAACTGCTTTCCATCGATGCGGCTGAGAAGCAAGCACGCAGCGCGCCAGCAGCATCCTCATCTCAACCGCCCCCGGGTGAACCACCACGCAGCCCCCAGCTGCAGCTATCGAAGCGGGGGAAGACGGCGCAGCAGCCTCAACGGGGAAGAGCGCAGCAGCAGCTGTGGAGAAGGAGGGTGCATTGGGTGTCGGCTGGAGCAGATGGTGGCCCCACGCGCCGCTCGAAGCAGCGCGAGCGTGAGCCAGGGCCAGGCGCACCTGCATCCGCGCTAGCAGCAGCGCCGCGAGGTCTGCATGGGCGCGTGCCTCGAGGTACGAGCGCCACCATGCCACACTGCTGCTGTCCACCTTGCTGGGCTGAACGCACGGCGGCTGCCCCCGCGGCGGGTTGCAGCGCTGGCTGTTGCCCTTGTCAGTTAGGGCCGCGGCCGGCCCGGGGGCCTTTGCGCCCGTGGTGACGTCTGGGGTGTGGTCAGCGGCGGTTTCTTCCAGGTTCTCTAAACAATCAAACCAGAGACCCTCGGCCTCCTGATCCAGCAGATCGGGACAGCACTCGCTCGTCGGTCGCCCTCCGTCGCTGCAGACTCGGAAAGCGCCCAAAGGCACCCCCTGGGATTCTGCGGCGAGTTCCGTTGTCCCAGGCTCCGCCACGTCATCAGACTGTCTTGCAGCTGGGCGCGCGGCTGCGGCCAGCGAAGCACAGGCAGCCGCAAGAAGGCAGCCCGCGGCCGAGACGTGCACGTGCCCGCTGGTATACTGCCGGGCGAGTGCCTGTACTGCCTCGCGCAGGCTACCGAGCCGAAGCCCGGCTTCGCGCAGCAAGTAGGGCGCGGCTGCGGTCAGGCTGAACGGCGAGTTGCACGCGGCGACGCCTGCTGCGCCGTGATCCGCGTCGGCGGGCGGCCAGAGCTCGCGTGACACCGCGGCTGCGAGCTGCACGCCAAGCTCGGCTGCAGCGGCCAGGACGGCGCCGGCGGCATACAGGTGTGCCAGGCACACCGTTGCCTTCGCCACCTCCCGCCTCCTGCAGCCGCCCCCGGCCGCCGCCGCAGGCGCGGCCGCGGCCGTGGTGGCGGCGCTGCCGCGATCTGTTGCCCAGGCGAGGCAGGCCTGCAGCAGTGTCACGAGGTCCGCCTGCTCCCACATGACCTGCAGCGACGGCGTGCAGCAAGTCAGCCACAGTGCAGACAGCAGCGGCCGCGCGATCGACGACGAGAGGGGTGGGCAGACGCTGGCCAAGCTGCCGCCGCCGCTGCTGCTACCGCCAATATAGTAGTACTGACGGATGACCGTAGCAGCGTTCGCGAGGGGCTGCAGGAGCTGCCTCACACCCGACAGGCCGTGGGTCCAGCCAGGTAGAATCCTAGCACGACTGGGCTTTGCCGCTGCTGCAAGCTCTGCCCCCCCTCCTGCCGGAGCGTGGTCTACAGTGGCGGAGGCACTGCTTGTCCTAGGAGCCTCCTTGGTTGTACTTTCAGTAGCAGTAGTGGGGGAGGCTGCCCCGGAGCCCGTGGGGCAGCCGAGGTATGAACGTACTGAGGATAGAAGCTGGTGGGAGTCCAGTGTGAGGTATTGCTCGAACAAGGAGCGCTGGTGGCTGGTCCAAAGAACCCTGGGGTTCAGCAGGAGGAGCAGGTTAAGGATATCCGGACCAGAGCTGAAGGTACTGTTGAAAAACAATGAAAGGGTGTAGGTTTAAGCTGGTTCACAGACCCCTGGGGATGAGGGAGCAACACAGCATGTGAGGGTTTGGGGTTCAGTTGGTTCACAGGCCTCTGGGGATGATGGAGCAACACAGCATGTGAAGGTTTAGGGTTCAGTTGGTTCACAGCCCCCTGGGGATGAGGGAGCAACACAGCACGTGAGGGTTAAGGGTTCAGTTGGTTAACATACCCCTAAAGGATGAGGATGCAACACAGCATGTGAGGGTCTAGGGTTCAGTTGGTTAACATACCCCTAAGGGATGAGGAAGCAACACAGCATGTGAGGGTCTAGGGTTCAGTTGGTTAACATACCCCTAAGGGATGAGGAAGCAACACAGCATGTGAGGGTCTAGGGTTCAGTTGGTTAACATACCCCTAAGGGATGAGAAAGCAACACAGCATGTGAGGGTTTAGGGTTCAGTTGGTTAACACACCCCTAAGGGATGAGGGAGCAACACAGCATGTGAGGGTTTAGGGTTCAGTTGGTTGACACAACCCTAAGGGATGAGGGAGCAACATAGCATGTGAGGGTTTAGGCTTAAGCTGGTTCTGCGGATTGCGGATGTCGGGACATTAGACGGCTGAGAGGGGGGAATGATCAATCCACCAACACTCACGTTTTCCCCGTCGCTAATTCCCTGTGCTTGCGCAGTGCCTGCTGAACCGCTGCGGGCACGAGGCACCGCGTGTCGGCGCTCAGCAGGCGCTCCTCCAGCGGCGTCTCCTCGCAGCCTGGGGAGGGGTCCAGGTCCACTAGGCCCAGCTTCAAAAGCCGCTCTAGCACGCTCAGGGGGTCACCTAGGGAGGGTTGGGGCTTCGGGTTTAATCTTGATGTTCTCATATGGTACCGTTTAACCTACATTTGTACAGCTGCTTAGGAAGCTCAGGGGATTACCTGGGAAAGGTTTAAGGTACAGGGCTTAGGGGATAAGGTTGGAGTTCTCGTATGCTTCCCTAAACTCTAATAGCCGCTCTAGGAAGCTCAGGGGGCCACCTGGGGAGGTATAAGGGTTTAGGGTGTAAGGTTGATGTTCTTATATGGTACCCTTAACCCTTCAAGCCGCTCTAGGAAGCTCAGGGGATCACCTGGGCAGGTTTAAGGGTTTAGGGTGTAAGGTTGATGTTCTTATATGGTACCCTTAACCCTTCAAGCCGCTCTAGGAAACTCAGGGGATCACCTGGGCAGGTTTAAGGGTTTAGGGTGTAAGGTTGATGTTCTTATATGGTACCCTTAACCCTTCAAGCCACTCTAGGAAGCTCAGGGGATCACCTGGGCAGGTTTAAGGGTTTAGGGTGTAAGGTTGATGTTCTTATATGGTACCCTTCACCCTTCAAGCCGCTCTAGGAAGCTCAGGGGGCCACCTGGGGAGGTTTAAGGGTTTAGGGTGTAAGGTTGATGTTCTTATATGGTACCCTTAACCCTTCAAGCCGCTCTAGGAAGCTCAGGGGATCACCTGGGGAGGTTTGGGTTTAGGGTTAAGGGTCTCTGGCCTGATACGGTGCCCTTAACCCTGCAAGTCGCTCTAGCACGCTCGGGGTATCACCCGGGGGGCGTATCAAAGGACAGGTGATTACAGAGCTAAGTGAGGGTTAAGACCCTCAACCCTATGAAAAGCCGCTGAAAAGCAACCTTGGGGTATCACTTGGGGAGGGTTGGGGTTTCGGGTTTAATCTTGTTCTCATATAGTACTCTCAACACTGTAAATAAGCCGTTCCAGCACGCTCGGGATGACCTGAGGAGCACAAGGTAATAAGGACAGGTGGTAAGGACAGGTTGGTAAGGACAGGTAATAAGGACAGGTAATAAAGACAGGTTGGTAAGGACAGGTAATAAGGACAGGTAATAAGGACAGGTTGGTAAGGACAGGTAATAAGGACAGGTAATAAGGACAGGTTGGTAAGGACAGGTAATAAGGACAGGTAATAAGGACAGGTTGGTAAGGACAGGTAATAAGGACAGGTTGGTAAGGACAGGTAATAAGGACAGGTTGGTAAGGACAGGTAATAAGGACAGGTAATGAGGACAGGTTGGTAAGGACAGGAAATAAGGACAGGTAATAAGGACAGGTAATAAGGACAGGTAATAAGGACAGGTAATAAGGACAGGTAATAAGGACAGGTAATAAGGACAGGTAATAAGGACAGGTTGGTAAGGACAGGTAATAAGGACAGGTTGGTAAGGACAGGTAATAAGGACAGGTTGGTAAGGACAGGTAATAAGGACAGGTTGGTAAGGACAGGTAATAAGGACAGGTAATAAGGACAGGTAATAAGGACAGGTTGGTAAGGACAGGTAATAAGGACAGGTGATAAGGACAGGTAATAAGGACAGGTAATAAGGACATGTTGGTAAGGACAGGTTGGTAAGGACAGGTAATAAGGACAGGTAATAAGGACAGGTAATAAGGACAGGTTGGTAAGGACAGGTAATAAGGACAGGTAATAAGGACAGGTTGGTAAGGACAGGTAATAAGGACAGGTTGGTAAGGACAGGTAATAAGGACAGGTTGGTAAGGACAGGTAATAAGGACAGGTTGGTAAGGACAGGTAATAAGGACAGGTAATAAGGACAGGTAATAAGGACAGGTTGGTAACACCGGCTAGACCTGTGCCGCATGTTGAGGAGCAGGTTAAATGAATGTGTGTGCATCTGTGTCTGGGGAGCACATGGGGAGCACATGGACGGTACGTTATCTTAGGCCCTAGTTTAGGGTTTAGGGATTGGGCACGTGCTTACATGAACATGATTGGGCGCGGTCCTTGAAACGTGCCCCAAGATGCCCCCCACATGCATGTGTGTTGGAGGATCATCTGGGGAGGCAGGGGCAGGACTTGAGCGATTATATAGCTTAGGGTATTAAGGCTATAAGGCATTAGGGCATTAGGGTAGCACAATCTGCCTAGACCTCTGTCGTACCATGCCGTCATTTGCTTCCTTGGTAGTGCAATCCGGCTTAACCTGTGCCGTATCGTGCCGTATTTTGCTACCTTGGTGGTACAGTCTAGTTCAGAGGGATGCTCTCACCCGCGACCTCCACATCCTCTAATTCCTGCTTGACGATGTAGAAGGTTCAGGGTTAGGGTTTAGGGTTTAGGAATAGGTGGATGGTCTTGCCCTCAACCTCCACATGAGCAGCCATCAGCATCAATGCTGATCGATTATGTTTAAGATTCTGGGTTAAGGATAAGGGTCATGTTCTCACCCGTGAAACGTCCTTTCATGGCTGCTCGGTGATATATAGAGGATTCATGGTTGAGGATAAGGTTGATGGTCTTGCCCGTGACCTCGAACTCCTCCGATGGCTGCTCGATGATGTAGAGGGTTCAGGGTTGAGCGTGATGCTCTCTCCCCCATGATCTCCACACTTTCTGGTGGCTTGTCAGGAATGTTCAGGATTCAGGGTTTAGGATCAGTTGCTGGTCTTACCCGTCAGGTCGTGACCTCCATTTCATCCGATGGCTGCTCGATGATGTTCTCAAGGCCGTGCCCTCCACACCTTCTGATGGCGGATAACAAGGTTCAGAGTTTAGGAAAAGGCTGATGGTCTTACCCGTGACCTCGACGTCCTCCGATGGCTGCTCGATGATGTAGAGGGCGACATCAATGCCAAAAGCAGATTGTCGGACTGATAAGCCCTCCAGAGTCATAAGCATCTGAAGTGCAGCAGGTTGTGTGCTGTTAAAGAAATGTGAATCTTGACAATCTGAGGTTCTGAAGTGCAATAGATCATGTGTTATAGATGCTGTGCTAAAATCAATGTGTGATAGGTGAAGTGTGACAGATTGACGAACCGGCAGGCCCTCCAGAGTCATGAGCATCTGAAATGCAGCAGATCATGTGATACCCTAAACCCTGAAATGCAGCAGATCATGTGATACCCTAAACCCTAAACCCTGAAATGCAGCAGATCATGTGATACCCTTAACCCTAAACCCTTAAATGCAGCAGATCATGTGATACCCTTCACCCTAAACCCTGAAATGCAGCAGATCATGTGATACCCTAAACCCTAAACCCTGAAATGCAGCAGATCATGTGATACCCTAAACTCTTAACCCTGAAATGCAGCAGATCATGTGATAACCTAAACCCTAAACCCTGAAATTCAGCAGATCGTGTGATATACATGAAAAGTGAACTCATCATTGGGGAATCCTGCAATGCGTCAGTGGCCAGTTAGCGGCTTCGTCCCCCGTCCCCACCAGCTGACGGTGCAGGAAATGCGTTGCACCAGAAAACAGCACGCCGAGTTTGGGGTTCAGGCTGATTGGGAACCCCGATACCCTGATACCCCGGCCCCCTCTATCCGCATCTGCCCGTGCAGCTGCTTGACAGCATGACCCAGCAGCGCCACCTGCAGCGTCCCCCGGGTCTACCCAGCCCGAGCAAACACCGTCCCCCCGCCCCACTCAGCCCCCCAACCCCCGTCCACCGCCCCCCTCCGCCCCCCACCTCCCCTTCCCCCGCCCCCCTCCGCCCCCCCACCCCCGCCTGCTGGTTTACCCCCCGTTAACACTCCACCCCACGTCCACACTCTGCACCTGCCCGTGCAGCTGCTTGACAACATGACCCAGAAATGCCGCCTGCAGCGTCCCCCGGGTCTGCCCAGCCAGGGCACGAGTGAGGTCCTCGGCAGCCGCAGGCTGGCACAGGCCGCCCTCGACCCGCCCCTGAGCCTCGTCGCGGTGTTGGTGCTCGTGCTTCGACGGCGAGCTGCCTCGGGCAAACAGAGGGGATTGGAGGAAGGCGGCTGCGGAGGCGAGGATCCCTGGCAGACCTGCAAGGTTTAGGGTTAAAGGTTTAAGGTTAAGGTTTTCGGGATTTATCAAGGAGGGGCTTGAGCAAGAAAGCCGCAGGTGTATATGCCATTGTTTTTTTGTGCTGTGCACAAGACCTTGTTGGAGGGGAGGGGTAGGGTTAAGGGTTTTGGATGATCCGTAGATTAAAGTAGCCTTCCAGGGACCCCTAGGAAAATAACTTTGTATATTAAGCCCCGCACCCCTTTTTTCATTGTTTACAGAGCTCCGCAGGGTTTTTTCCAATGTTTATTTGTGCACGCACCGCCTGATTCCAACTGACTCCAACAGATTCTAACCGATTCTGCCCAGCGTCGCTATCGCGCGCCCCCGATAGTACTTACTCGGTACTTACTTTATCGCGCACCCCTCGTAAACTTTACTGTTGCGGGAAAGCTAATCTAATCTACGGTACAAGAAAAATCTGGTGAGGGTAAGGTTAAGATTTAAGGATGCACCAGGCCCTGAGGGGGGGCAGGGTTGAGGGTTAATCATGTACTAGAGCACTGAGGTCAGGGGTAAGGCTTATCATGTACTAGAGCACTGAGGGAGGGGGGTAAGGCTTATCATGTACTAGAGCACTGAGGGAGGGGGGGGGGGTGGGGGTTTGAGATGCACAAGACCACTGAGGGGGGGGGGGGAGGGTTTAGGATGCACAAGACAACTGAGGGGGGGGGGTGAGGGTTTAGGATGCACAAGACAACTGAGGGGGGGGTGAGGGTTTTGGATACACAAGGCCACTATGGATGTCAATGGTTCAAGATTTGGGATACAGTAGACTGCTGAGGGGGATAGAGGGTTTAAAATATAGGTTGCGCCAGACCTGTAGGGTTAAGGATCAAGGGTTTAGGATGCACTAGAATACTCTGGAGACTGGAGGGGTCAGACTTTTATGTGTAGGAAGCACCAGGTCACCGTGGGTCAAGGGTTTAGGGGTCAGGTTTAGGGTTATGGGTTGAACATGCACCAGAACACTATGAGGGCAGACATGCAAATCTGGTGGGGGTTGGGGGTGTTACCATGCCTCCAGGCAATGACCGCAAGCAGGCTGGCGCACCTTGAAAATATGCAATGAGGCTCTAAACCCTAAACCCACCTCGAAAGATGCAATGAGGCTCTTTACCCTAAACCCTAAACCCACCTTGAAAGATCGATGAGGCTCAAAACCCTAAACCCACCTTGAAAGATGCATTGAGGCTATGAACCCTAAACCCTAAACCCACATTGAAAAGATGCAATGAGGATATAAAACCTAACGATAAACCCACATTGAAAGATGCAATGAGGCTCTAAACCATAAACCCACCTTGGAAGATGCAATGCGGCTCTTAATCCTAAACCCTAAACCCACCTTGAAAGATGCAATGAGGCTCTAAACTCTTAACCCTAAACCCACCTTGAAAGATGCAATGAGGCTCTTAACCCTTAACCCTAAACCCACCTTGAAAGATGCAATGGGGCTCTAAACCCTGAACCCTAAACCCACCTTGAAAGATGCAATGAGGCTCTAAACCCTAGTCCCTAAACCCACCTTGAAAGATGCAATGAGGCTCTAAACCCTAAACCCACCTTGAAAGATGCAATGAGGCTCTAAACCCTTAACCCTAAACCCACATTGAAAGATACAATGAGGCTATGAACCCTAAGCCCTAAACCCACATTGAAAAGATGCAATGACGACCTAAACCCTAACCATAATCCCACCTTGAAAGATGCAATGAGGCTCTAAACCATAAACCCACCTTGGAAGATGCAATGCGGCTCTTAATCCTAAACCCTAAACCCACCTTGAAAGATGCAATGAGGCTATAAACCCTAAACCCTTAACCCACCTTAAAAGATGCAATGAAGCTCTAAACCTTGAATCCTAAACCCACCTTGAAAGATGCAATGAGGCTCTAAAGACTAGTCCCTAAACCCACCTTGAAAGATGCAATGAGGCTCTAAACCCCTAAACCCTAAACCCACCTTGAAACATGCAATGAACCCTCAACCCGTAACCCTAAACCCACCTTGAAAAGATGCAATGAGTCTCTGTGGGGGCTCGTGATCATCTGTCAGACCGGTCCACAGATCAGACATGCTCCGCAGATCCAGTGGTGGAACTTCAACGCTGAGGCTGGAGACCGGAGGGGGGACGCAGCCTGCCCTTGCAGCGGAGGTCTCCTCCTGATCTGGATCTGAATCTAGATCCGACGGAATCGGCATGGGGAGGGGGTGGCTGCCGGTGGTGACGATCTGGAGGAGTGGGGCGGCGGCAACTAGCGCCTGTGTGGAGAAGAGGGAAAGAGAGGGAGAGGGTTGGAGGGATATGAGTAAGGAGTGGGGCGGGGCGGGGCGGCGGCAATCAGTACATGTGTGGGGAAGAGGGAAAAAGGGCAGAAGGGATGGAGGGATATGAGAAAGGAGCGGGGCAGCTGCCACCAGTGCATGTGCATGTGCCCAGATCTCACCTGCAGCATTCTAGACAGCTGTGAGACCGGAATGCTATCCACGTGGTCCAGGAGCAGTCCGATGGGATGCTCCCATGCCTGATCCTGGAGCCAGCTTGCCAGCGCGACCCAGACGCTGCCTTTGCCCAGGCCGAGCGGCATACCCAGCGCCAGCGCGATGCGCACGCCCGCATGCTCTGCGCCGACGACGCCGTCCATGCTGATGTGGCAGGCCCTGGACCACGAGTCGGCTGTTGCGTCCTCCTCGGCGCTCGGCCCCTGCCTGTGGGCATGCCCCTCATGATCCTGGCTGCTGCTGCTGCTGCTGCTGCCGACTGCTGCTGATGCTGCTTCCGGCTCGTTGCCAGGCCTGCTCATCATAGCCGCCGCCACAGCCATCGCGAGGTGCGTCTTGCCGCTCTTGGGAGGGCCCCAGATGTGCATCAGCTGCAGGCCTGCGGCGGCCTCGGAGGCTTTCCTCTCAGCCTCCCCCTCCTCGAGCGCCCCCGCAGCTCCAGCCACCCCTGCTGCAGCACCTGCCTCATCCTCGCCGGCACGGTCCGCGGCGGCAGGTCCTCGCGCGGCGTCACGATGCTGTGCAGCCAAGCAGACAGGCCCCCCGGCTGCTGCTCCGGCAGCTGCCGCTGCCTCGCCAGGTGACAGCCTGGCACAGCTGGCGGCGGCGGGTTCCGGAGCGTTATCCAGCCTGGTGCTGCGTGCCGCGAAGAGGGGCATATCCGCAGTGACGGAGCAGGGATCGGATGCCAGGGCGGGCCCGACCTGGACAGAGCCGCTGGCCCTGCTGAAGGAGGAGAGAACATGCAAGCCGCCGGGATCGGCTGTGGCAACAGCCTGGCAGTCGAGCTCTGTTGAGGCGACAGGCTGGCAGCGTGGCTCGGCAGTCATGACAGCCAGGCAGCCCGGCCCTGCGGTAGTGACAGCCTGGCAGCCAGGCTCCGCGCTGGCGACGGCCTGGCAGCGTGGCAGGCCGACATGGAATCCTGGTGCAAGAGCATCCTCGCTGGGCTGCCGCATGTTGAGATCGCCATCAGCAGCTTCTGCATAGCTTCCTCCTGGCTGTCCAGCTTGCACCCAGGAGTCTGCGTCTTGTTGCAGCTGCTTTTCAAAGTTTTCCTTCAGTTGCTCTTTGGTGGAGGTGTCCGGCCCGCCATAGCTCAAGCCGCCACCCCCACTCATGCCACCGCCCCCGCTCAAGCCACCACCCCCACTCATGCCACCGCCCCCGCTCATGCCACCGCCCCCGCTCATGCCACCGCCCCCACTCATGCCACCGCCCCCGCTCAAGCCGCCACCCCCGCTCAAGCCACCGCCCCCGCTCAAGCCGCCGCCCCCGCTTACGCCACCGCCAGAACTCATGAAGAAAGCCTCCACCGAGAAGTGTGAGCTGGGGACTTTCCAGGAGGTGAACATGACCCCTGCTTTCCCATCCTCCTCATCTTCCTCCTCCTCCTCATCCTGTTGCGGCCATCCGGCCCGGAACTGCTCCTCAAGGGGCTCCTGGCGGGAAGGAAGCTGGAAGGGAATCCGCACTGCCGAGGAGGCTTCCGCCGCCCGCTGCAGCGGTAGCCCTCGCTCCTCCACATCAGTGGCGCCCGGGCCGCCGCAGGCGTCGCCTCGAAGGTGCCTGGCCGATGCAAGGTCTGTAGGAACTTTGGGGGCCGGTGCCATGGCGGCAGCGACGGCGGCATCCGTGGTGGGCTCTTTCGGCGCTGTCGGCAGGGGGCTGGGGCTGCCGGCGGCAGACGGCTCCTCTGCTGTCACAGCTGGCGGAGGGTCCTCCTCGTCCCCGCCTGGGCTCTCAGGCTCCTCCTCGTCTTGTGGGGAGGAATCAGGCGACGACCAAGGGCCTGCCTGCACGTGGATAATTCCGTCCACGCCGCCTATGATCACCCGAGCGAGCATGGCATTCAGGGCGCTCTGATCGCGCGGCTCGCCGGGGCTGCCATCGCCATTGGGCCCGCACCCGGAGCTCTGAGGCTGCTTAGGATATCCAGCGAAATGCTGCTGCTGCTGCTGATGCTTAGAAGATTCCGTGGGCTTGAATGGGCAGTGCGCCAGGGCAGCATGGATGCCCAGCTGTAGCTGCTTGACTAGGTTTGAGGCAAACAGGTCCTCCTCCTCTTTTCTGACTGGCTGCAAGGCGGCACCGGCCGCGCCAGCAGCTGTGGCAGCATTGGTTTGGGGCTGCTGTGCGTCAGTCGGGGCGTCGCTACAGCACGGTCTGGCAAGCGCCATGCTGGTTCCAGGGGCATGTATGAGGCCTGCCGAGGTGTGAACTAGGGGACTTTTTTCAATCGAGCCAGCGCAGGCTTCCGACAGCTGGCTTAGCGCGCTGCTGTGCGTATGTTCGGAAACTTGCTGGTCACCATCTTCGACGTTTGGCGCATCGTGGAGAAAGAAATCAAAGTCCGGGTCGGTCAGCCTTGACACTGTTTTCGCCGATCCATACAATGCATCCTTGACAGACATGGCCGCAACGCTTAGGTCATCTAGATTGGATACATGCGTTCGCAGATGATTAAGTAGCATGTTCGCATGTTCGGTTACTTCCCATCGTCATCGGTTGTTTCGTTCTTCTCTTTCATGCCCACGTTTCAACGACGCACAGAGCTGGTCACACATAAGTGAGGTCTTGTGCCTGATGCCCGGCTCTGATCCGTCGGCTGCGATTGGCTGTGTCTGATCTCAAATCTCAAGAGCCAAAGCAGCAAGGATAATTGAAGACTATGTATGACCCTATGGTTGATGGACCCACTGATGATGTTCTGGTTCATGTAGCAAGAATACCGTATGGATCAGCCACGCACAAGGACACTGCACCTTCAAATCTCTCAACTCGATACTTTGTAGACCACTGTTCTTGCAAGCCAAGTCTACACCGCAGCAGTACCGTATATCAATGACATTGCACCTCTGGGCCATGCTGCAAAGGCTCGGCCGCATGGGCGCCTGTCTGTCTGGTCGGGAGGAAAATAAACTAAAGGAGGAAGGGAAAGGAACAGAAATATAAGTAATCAGAGGTGCTGCTGCATAGCACGAAAAATGGCTGAGCCTTTTTGAGCAGGGCTTAGAGGTGTAACGTCATCAACCTGCAAAACACAGCCCGTGAGCCACAGTGTTCCTTTATAAGACCTGACTTTGTAAGCCCTTAAGACAGTGACCGGGTTCCATGTTCCTGCCCCCTCACATAGGAGGGTAGCATGGCTGAACCACAGTCCTTGCTGTACATGGTAGCTGGAATTGAGCTAAGTCATTCCATACCAGCCCCACGCAGCCGAGCGTTCAGCAGGGCCCAGCCGGTACGCACCGTTCGAAACCTAAAAACCAGCTACCTCACGGTCGAAGGGCTTGATGCGTGAAGCCCTGCTACTTTTGCCACCACCTTCAGTTTTTTTCCATCCAGACGGTCGGCCTTTCCAGCATGGCCCAGAGGTGTTATGTCATCGACTCGTGCCACCGGCTGTATGCATGTGAGGGTTTTGACTCCAGGTGCCCAACAGTAGCGCTCCTCATAAGGTCAATAACGTTACACCTTTGGGCCCACTCAAAGCTCGGCCGCGTGGGCGCCCAACTGTTCAGAAGGGAGAAAATAATACACTAAAAGGAAGAGGGGGGGGACAGGGACAAATGAGAGGGCGGGAAAGCAGAGAAGACCAAGTCCGACACCTGGGTTCCACTAGAGACTAGCCCTCAACAAAGCCTCTGAGAAAAGAAAAGTCCACAAAAGCAAGCGTATCCCACCCCTGCTTGGCCGCGAGGGCGCCCCACTGATCGGAAGGGAGAAGAGAAGAAACTAAAAAGGGGGCAAACAACAACAAAAAGAAAGGATGTCACAGTATATTACAGTATACGTGACAGAACCGTTTAGACCGCAGTTGGCGGCCTCGGGACCTCCGCAGCTTCTCTGCGGAGTCTCCGGGTTTGAGCTGAGACCTAGAAACCCGCTTACGCAGGGAGATTTGACAGGTTCTACCGTACTCTGAATTGGGCCTGCCGGGTCCCTGTATCCCGGCAGTTGCCTAAACTAGTTACTTCGTCCCTTTCAAAAGGACAGACCTCTATTGTAAACAGCACCGGCCGTCATCCTCGTATGAGACCTACGCCTTTCACATAAGTCAGTACCTTAACCCGAGTCAAGACTAGCTCAGCCTCAGCTGAGATAGCTGGAGACAAGTACCCCAGTAAGAGAGCCGAGACCCTGCAGAAGAAGAAGTACGCAGTCTACGTCCCGTCACCCTCACCGCGAGTCACGCGGTAAGTGCCCCTTGACATAGCCCAGCTGGATCGCGCCCAGACGGCCAGAAGACCTACGCTACCTTAGTCTATTGCTATACATACGAATATCCACCTTAGCTGCTTAACTCGCTGAGCACTCGCAGCCAGTGAAGAGTCACTGAGCCTGCCCGTAGGCGTCCGTCACTGACGTGAGGAAAGAAGTCCGCCACGGACCTGAAGCGCACATCGCGTGTCCTTTTGAAAGGGACGAAGTGGATTTAGCCTGATCAGCTTGATTTGCCAATTCCTGCTAAAGGTGCTTGTGCAGCGAAATTGGAAATTTGTTTGCATGCAAATGCAAACCATGGTAGCACGATACAATACGATGCAATACGATACGATACGAATACGATACAATACGATGAATTGAACGTATCGTATCACTTCAGTGAAAAATCATTTTTAGACTGAGCTGATAACCAGAGTCTGTGGGGTCAAGCTGAGTAGTTTTGACTGAGCTGGATAGCTCAATAGCTGATGGCCTGAGTAAGTTGTGTAGTGTTGAGACTGAGTTGAGGGCCGGCAAAGCATTTTTCGTCCATGCCAGCACAGCATGATTCCAGCATTTGTCGGCCGGCACAACAATGGCTAGTGTATCATTTTCATTTACACTGCAACACAGCAGCAGCAGCAACAAAACAGACGTGGGTGCATGGCAATCAAAGCATCAAAGCATAGCAACCAAAGGATGGTTGCATGGCAATCAGGGGCTCAGGGCAGGTCCGTAGGGCAGGCCGGCACTCAGGGCAGGCTGGCAGGGAAATTCAGAGCACCCATGCACTACCCGGCCAGTCACCGAATTATCACCGGATAACTCTGCAATTATATTTACTTTTTAAGCTCACCTTGTCGAGCAGTGTAGTCCCGGTACGCAACAGGTTGTAGCCAGGAGGCTTGTAACCAGCTCCGAACGCAGCCACCTTGCGCATCATCCTCTTCCAGTAGCGGTTGCGGGAGACGTTGAAGGGGATGCCGTTGGCGTAGAATGCCATTGCGACTGATAGGTCGACGTCGTCTTTCTGCAACTTGTTGGCGAAGTAAGGAATCGTCCCCGGCGTAGGTGGAATGGGCTTGTTTACACCAGAGCATACGAATTCATTCTAGCATGTCAGGCGTTTCCGCTTGCTGTTTGAGGTAAACTTGCTTGGGTCACCTTTCTACGGCACTTTTCCGAGGTTCTGACAGTATCTACTGAGGACGTCAACCTCATCATCATCCGACATTGTGCAGCGCTTCGTCGGAGACGAGACACGTCCCAGTTTTACTAGTGTGTACATCGGCACGACATACCATAAATAACGAGAGGGGGGCACTGAGGCTCTACTGTCCATCCTGTGGACTGGACTGGGCTGGGCAGCATCGTATCGTTTCGAATCAACCGTATCGTTTCGTATCATCGAAACGATACGAATACGAAGGCCTAAACATCGTATCGTGCTACCATGATGCAAACGACCTTGGACAGCGTTTGAACTGCACTTTGCTGTGGTAATCTCCAGAGAGAGATTGCCAAGTTAAACCCTGAGAATCACTGAGCGTGGCAGCTTAGTGTTGAGTCCAGGAGTGGCTTGAAGATCTGGCTGTGGATTTATACACCCAGCAGATAATTACCTGTGTGACTGCAGATTGTGATCAGGTGGATCCAATCTTTCATCATTGACAGAAGTGAACTTGTGGATAGAACATCCAAGTTTGAAATCTTGTGGGTGTGCCAAAGGATCCCCGCAGGGACGCAGAGCTGAGCGGACACTACGCAAGAGGCCACATCCACGCAGGGCGTGTGACATCCACGCAGGACGTGAGACATCTAGAAGCAGCCCAGCCAGCAAGGTGGGAAGAACCGAAAGGGCGAAGGAGGATTCCGCCAGATTGAAATTAGTGAGCAGAAAAGCAGGAAGGCGAGGCCTAACCTGCATAGTGCTGTACCTGCCATCCGATCTTGACTTTCAAGCCATCACCAGATTGCAGTAGGAACAAGGGGGCAGAAGCCTAGCGTTAGCAGATCTTGTAGGGGGTGTCGCCAGCACGCTTGCAGGACCGTGCGGTTCGTTAATTGCCTATAGGAATGACAGACATAGATCTAAATCCCGATAGGCACCAGCACCCTGACGCCCAACGGAGAAGTGGGCGTCTGAGGGGGCTGGAGCCGGGTGTAAACCTGATGGAAGCTAGTGATGAGCTGGCTGCAGAAGCACTGTTGGTGGCGGCAAAGCTGGCAGGGCCAGTGGAACCGCCCGCAGGAGACTGCAAGGTGCCAGAGCCGGGCCGCGTACCGCCCAGAGAGGCAGGGGCGCAGGCAGACGGCTCAGCGCTAGTGACGCGTAAAGGCACCGGCCGAGGGGGTCCAGTGCCCGCCGATTTCAGGGGCAGCCTGGAATTCGAGCAGTGGCAGACTCAAGCGGGAACACCAGAGCTGATTTTGGATCAAGCAACGGAAGTGTCCCAGAGCTGTGACACGCGGCAGAACTGCGAGCCCGAGGCCACGCCCCAGCAGAATCCGCCCAGGGTGGCCAGGGTCGCACAACGGGTCAAAGACGAACCCAGCCAGCCGGATCAAAGGGCCGAGGAAGCCGCAGCACCAAGAGGGGTTGCAGGCTGTGATAAAGCCTGCCCAGACAAACCACGAATGAAAGCAGAGGAAATGGAGGCCAGGAGTATGCCTGCAGGGGTCAAACACGAGGAAGCTGAGCCCCAGCCAGCAGCGGGCAGGCAGAGCTCGCAGGTCGGCAAGGAAAGAGAAAAATCAGCTGCACCGGTAGGAAAGCCTTGGGCTGACCTAATATTCGAGGAAGAACTGTCAGACCCAGTTCAGGAGGAGAAGGGGCAGCAGCCTAAGGCAGGGCTGCGTCCAAGGCAGCAGCTGCGACCGCGCAGGGTGCTGGTTAGAAGAGGAGCTGGATCCACAGTCTATGGGACGCCGCTGTCCAGGTTTCCGCCCAGTGTGGGCAGACATGTGCAGAAATCCAAGGAGGGATCTAGCAGCCAGATGCAGAGAGACGACAGCCACAAGGAAATCCTGCGAGGATTTTTTCACGATCCATCAAGAGCGCAGGATACCAGCCCTAGCGAGCCAGAGCGCTCCGGGGCTGGGGGAGTAGTGTGCAGCGAAAAGGAGTCAGAAGGACAGATGCAACCGATCGGTTGGGCAGGAATTTTGCAGTGGGCAACGGACCTGTGGAAGCAAGTTTGCTCCAGGACGTTCTTGCATTTCCAGGACCAGGTCACAGCCATTGAGGAGTTCAAGGCCCATCATCTGCGGGGATGGGCAACAAAGGCCATGCTGGGTATCCCCCACACAGGGCAGGACAGGGCAACGCTGTTAGCCGCCCTTGGACAGGTGTCCAAGGGAAGGGCGGGACGCGAAGCAGCCCTGGCTGTTAAGGCCTTCGCAGACGAGTGGTGCAACGAGGTAACAGGAAATCAGGTGGAACCTGGATCCGAGCCAGAAGAGGAGGAGGACCAGGCATGGGAAGGATTTGAAACAGCAGTGCAGCGGCCGGAGGAGCTCAGGGAGGTGCAAAGGTGGCAGCAGCAGGCAAGAGCCGCGCCAACCCCAACACTCAGATCTGAGGTCTTCGAGGTCAGCAGCGAGCCAAGCCTCAGAGGGCGACCAAGGGGCAGGGAAGCGCCCAGAGCCAGCAGTCCAGCCGCCAGCGAAAGGGCGGAGTTGACTAGCCAATCACTCGCCAGGATGGCAGAGCAAGGCACAGCAACACGCAGAGCAAGCAGGCAAGAGTCTTATGCGTTGCTACGCATAGTCGAGGACAAAGAGAACACATGCTAGGAAACCCAGGTGGATTACATCAAGGAATTCCTGAGGAACAGGCAAGCGGGCACAGCGAGTGGAGCCAGGAGGAATGAGCCTGCAGGCAGCGCACGGAGCAGTGGTCCAAGAATGCAGGAAGCCAGAGAGGAAACGCAGTCTGATTCCTATGCCAGGAATTACACAGGCGGGACGCAGCCAGGTTGGCAGAGCCAGGAGCCGCCCAGGGGGCAGGCATACAACAGAGAACAGCCAAACCGGCATAGCCAGGAGCAGCCCAGAGGGCAGGCAGATGGCAGGGAACATCCAAGCCAGCATAGCCAGGAGCCGCCCAGAGGGCAGGCAGAGGGCAGGGAACAGCCAAGCCAGCAAAGCCAGGAGCAACCCAGGGGACCAGCGGAACACAGCAGAGGGGTGAGGCAGGAACGGCAAGACCAGGAGCTGCCCAGGGGACAGGCAGAGCCTGGCAGAGCACAGTCTTGGAGGCCTGGCTCTGACAGCAGACCAGGCAGAAGCGAATCAGAACGGCCGCCACCCGAGGGAAGTAGAAGCTCTGCAGGAAGAGCAGGCAGACAGCCATCACGAGAAGATCATGATCAGGAGGAGGATTATTACAGACATGACAGATACCATTCAGGTCGCAGCCCATCGAGGGGCGGTGGTGGAGGATCTGGGTCGCGGTCAGAATCAGTAGATTCAGGACCAGGAGGAGCGGACAGGCGCAGGCCAGGAGCCAGGCAAGAGTCCAGTGACCAGGAAATGAAAAGGCTCGATAGGGAGCAGGCAAGGGTGAACCTGCAGTTGCAGCAGCAGATGGTCCTGCAGCTGGCAGGGGTAGCCAAATTCACCAAAATCCCGGCCATCCAAGGCAACGTGCCAGTGTTGGATATGTCGCACCCAGGCGCGGTTGCAGCCAGGAAATATTGCCAGGCGTGTGGATATTGGGGATCGCACAACAGGCTGGCGCTGTCAGATGACCCGCCAGCGCTGGCTGTGGTGGCCGGAGAAATAGCTGGGTCGTGCCAGTCGCCATCAGCTATGACAATGTTGGTGAAATCATTGGTCAAGCTATGGGACAGCAAGCCGGCTAGCGTGGGGCCGCTGATGGTAGCCATCAGGGCGGCGCCCCATGCAGGAGACAGGGCTGCCAGAGAAGCAGAAAGGATAAGGGGGATGTGGGTTGCCCCAGCAGAGGAGCAGTGTTGTGAAGCCTCGCTGCTAACCTTGTGGATCAAGGTAGTTCAAGCAGAAGTGGGGAAGCCAACCTCGGATGAGAGGACAGCCATCTCCAACCTCAGGCTAGGAGTGAAGACCACTCTCGATCCTGACGTCAAGCCAGAGGAGACGGTGGAAGCATTTGCTCACAGAGTGTTGTCGACAGCAGAGTTGCTGCAGATCTCAAGGGATGCAGTGGACCATTTTGGCAGGAGGCACTCGGTCTCGCATCTGTTCCATGACGGACTTCCAGCGCTCGCTAAAGCCAAACTGAGCAAGTTTGTTATGACCGTACCAGGGTACCTCAGCATGACGGATGAAGACCAGATTGCAGTGCTCACACAGCAGGTGGTGCTGTGGGAGAAGTTTGCCCCGGAAATGGGGGACCTAGGAGGCGCAAGCCTCAAGCAGATGGCCAGTGGGCCTAGCCAGGGAGAGGCGCAGTCCAACAGAACGAGGAAGGAGAGAACAGGACAGTGGGAGATGCGGACACGCCTTGAAGGGGCAGTAAACCCCGCAGGCGCAGCAGCAACCCAGCAACAGAGGAGTGATGGTAAACCCAGAGGTGTTACCTGGGCAGATCAATCCGGGGCACCAAATTACAGCGCAGAAGGCGCTGCAGGGGCAGCCAAGGCATGCTACCAGTGCGGTAGCACGGCGCACCTGGCCAGGGACTGCAGGGCACCCAGGCCCAGGGATGAGCGCAGGCCTGCGCCACCCGCTACAGACATTACAGCTGGGCAGGCAAGGCCGCCGCAACAACAGTACCCGCTCCCGCCAAGGCCACAGCAGGGTCAGCCTGCAGGCAGGCCTTACGAGCGGAATCAGAACAACAGGCAGTACCAACGGCCAGGGCCTGGCCAGGGGGGTCAGGCTCAGCAAGCGGCACACGTATCACACCTAAGCAGCCCAACGGGGCAAGCTGAGCCAGAGGGCTGGCAACAGACTATGGCAGAGATGCTCAGCGAGTCTGTAGCACTCATGACGCAGGTTGGGCTGGTGCCCAAACCCGCAGGATTCAAACAGGCGGCTCACAACGCTCGTCCTAGGTCATTCGTGCCAGAACCCTGCCAGGAGGAGGAACCTGAGCAAAGGCTCGTGGAACCTGCCTCCAGGAAGGGAGCAAAGAGGCTGGTTTTGAGCAAATTGGCTGACGATATGTCTGACATTCGACTGCATGTGTTCAAGTTGAACGAGAGGCTGACATCGCTGTCGTTCACCACTATGCCCATGGGTTCAGACGACCACAGGGGTAAGGCCAGTAAGGGCAGGCAGGAAAGCAAGGCTGTCACAGCTGTACCAAGGCTGCAGTATTTTAAGAATGACAGAAGCAACCTGGAGCAATGTATGGGACTGATGGTCAAAGGAAAGGTCCTGGTGGCCCAGAAGGCCCTCATGGACTCAGCATGCTCCTGTCATGTGATCACAGTCAACATTGCAGAACAGTTAGTCGCCATGGGGGCAGAACTGATCCGGACGGATGAGAAGATCCGTACGACAGACAATGCAGGGGCAGATCTGTATGGGGTGCTGTTCATTTATGTGGTGTACGGATATGGGGGGCCCAATGCTATTATGGAACCCACGGTGGTCAGAGTCGTTAAAACGCCACCCGATGCATACGAACACTTGGTGGGGAACCCAGAGTTTCTCAAGTACAGTGGGGTTTTGGAGGCAGCAGGAAGGCTGACCTTACGCCCCAGAGATGGTCCCCAGACAGTACGAGGGGTCAAGGACCTGACGCTGCCGCTGGTGCTAGCATCCCCAGCAGGGGGGTACCAGGCAGCAGCAGTAGCATGGGCAGGAATTCAGTGTGGATTTGCAGAACGGGAAGGGTGGCCCGCGGCCAGTGTGGAGGAAGAACACGAGCCGCTCTTACAGCATGCCATGGCCACACACGCAGGTGCCGCCATGAGGACAGACCAGAAGGTGGGACAGAGCCGCGGAACAGCCGCAGGTGCAGGCAGAAGCACCGCTGATGCGGGCAGGAGCAGCCGTGGGGGCCCACAGGAGACCGCTTCCAGGCCGCGCCAGTGCGGGCAAGCGCAGGCTGCAGTGCCCAGGGAGGTCAAGGTGGATGCCAAGGCCGCTGCGTCACAGCAAGGCCAGGCAGCAGCACAGGCAGAGGCCAGTGCTGAGGTAGCAATGGCACTCAAGGCAGAGTCAAAGCCGCCCTATGAAAAGGAGATCATCAGGAGGTGCGTGTAGGCAAGCCCACGCTACCCATGCGTCTTGTGCGGAGAACCTGGCACGCACTCACCAGAGGAGTGTGACCAGAGAATCCGGAAGATACTGCAGAAGCCTGCGGCAGTTCCCGCAGCCCAGGGGACATCACCAGGGGCCAAAAGGCGGGTAGACTTCGGAGGAGCCGCAGCAGCAAGAGCTGCACCAGCGGGACCAATCAGGCGCTCGGAGGTGCGAGTGCCTGGCAAAGACGAGAGGGCCTGTGCGGCTGATGGGGGCGTTAGTGAAGACGCCCCAGAAGCAGCAGGCGGAACGCAAGGGGTAACAGCAAACCGCGGCCAGGAGGAGCCTGGCGGCAAGGAGGAGAGTGAAGAACCAGAGGAGTCAGAGGAGGAAGAGGTCCCTAAGCAAAGGACCAGTCAGAAGTACATGCGTGTGCTGAGGCTGCAGCAACAAGTGGAGTTGCTGCAGCAAGACGTCAGGGCGAGAGAAGAGCTGCTGTACCGCCAGGCGGCTGCAACCATTGAATACCTGAGGTTGCAGCAGGTCAGGTGGACAGGCCTCCATGATGCCAACGTACGGCTCACGGAGGCACAGCAACAGTACATCTTGCGTGCAGACCAGCTGCGAGCACTGTACGCCAACCTTGGGAACCAGCAGGCAGGAGAGCCGCTGCAGTCCACAATCCCAGGAGACCCGGAGCTGGCAGAGCATATGGGAATCATGTTTCAAACCGCGGCCGAGCTCGCAGAAGAGGACGAGGGTCTGAGCCAGGAGCAGCTGCAGGAACAGGAGCAGCAAGCCACGGGTCAGCAAGGACCAGGGGGCAGTGGTGGGGCCAGGCAGGCCAGAGGGGAGAAGCGAGCGCAGCACAGGGGGTCGACCCCAGATGCCGCAATACACACAGAAACCAGAGAGCGCAGCAGGAGTGCGCAGAGGGCTCGCAGTGTGGAACGCCGCGGGACGGTACCTACACCGGAAGCTCGAACCCAGCGGCCAGACCGCGATGATAGCTTCGACCGGCCTAGAGGCAGGAGGCAGCAGTCACCCAGCGGGGATCGCGGGAGCCAGCCCAGGGTCAGGTCACAAGAGCGAGGCACAGGTAGCCACGCCAGGCCATACCAGCCGGAAGGGAGCATGCAGGATAGAAGAGGAGCCCCAGGCCAGAGTCCGCCGGGCAGGGCCCAGGCAGGGCGCAGCTGGATGGGGGGACAGAGAAGTGTCCTCGGACCCCACGATGGGGGAGTGTGCTTCAACTGTGGGAAGCCAGGGCACTACGCCAATGCGTGCCCAGAGCAGGGAGAGGCACCGCAGCCAGGGGACAGCAGCCAGTTTGACCGATCGCGGGCAGCAGGAGGCCCGGAAAGGAGCTGGGGAGTCAGGGGACCTGGCAGGAGCCAGGAGGTTGAGGAAGACAACATGAGGCGAGCTTATGAAGCCGCCAAGGAGGTCTCCTTTGAAGAATGGAAAAAGCAGCGGGAGACAGCTGGACCGAGTGAGCTGCCAGGCCCGCCAGGACGGCCGGGGCCAGCAGGGCAGTCTTACAACTCCAGGTGGGTCAGCCAGGAGAGGCACACGTGCATGATGTCTGTCCATGAAGGGTTTGGGCAGAACGCAGCGACTCAAGTTGTAGGCCACCAGGCCGCAGCAATGCCTGTAACGTTCCAGGTGGTGCCAGAGGGGCAGGTGGCCCAGCAAAGGCACCACTGGCAGATGGTGGTAGAGGCTCTGGCCATGAATCACTATGGTACTCGGCCCGCAGGGTCAGCCAGGTCCATGGCGCATGCAGTGGAGTTTCTCAGGAACCTCCAGCAAAGGGGATGCCCGGCCCCATGTGAGGGATGGCCTGGCATTCTCCAGCAGTTTCTCAACAAAGAATGGGACATCTACAATGCCCAGATGGATGAGTTTGAGAGGCTAGAGCAAGAGGCAGGGCTCCAGCACAGGGTAGACGAATGGGAAACCAGTTCCGGTGGGGACGGCTCCAGCGCATCAGAGGAGGGCTATGAGCCTCAGGCTCCTGTAACAGTGCGTGAGGAGGAAGCTGCCATGCTCTGCCCAGGTACCCCGGAGGGCAACGCGGACACAGGCGGCGAGGTAGCGGGAGCAGCTACCGGGACCCGGGATTGGCTCAGCATGCAGGTTCACCACCCAAGGGCCAGGGGGGCAGCAGCTATGAGTCCAGAGGACAATACGGCGGGGGCCGTTAGGACCCATCACAGTACCACCTCTCTGTCCAACACTGTCAGATGGGAGGAGGAAGACAGAGGGCTGCAGCGCAGCCGCAGCAGGGGCGAGAGGCCCGCTGCATGGAATGAGGATTCCCGGTTCACCCAGGGCGGTACAGGGCGCCGGGACAGGTCGGGCAGCAGAGGGCGGGTTCGCCCTGAGCCAGACCCGCCGAGATTGCCAGAGAGCAGGTGCTTCGTGCAGTGATACCGCCTGGGGGAAGAAATGCCAGAGGCGTCGTCTTCAGAGGCTATGATCACTCTGCCGACACAGTCCAAGGATGGGCTATGTAGGTTGCAGAACCACAGGCTCCTGGAAGGCAGGACGCAGACGTGTGTCAACATAGCGGCAGCCATGCAGGCAGTGGCCAGACTGATCTTTCCATGGGACGCGGTGACAGCAGTCCTGCTGGGTGCAGCACTCAAGGGGTTCATACAACCCAGCACAAGGATGGAGGATTATATGCAGAGGGGATGGTCACAGCACCCCATCTACGCATACTGCGTCAGCGAGATGGTGGACCTAGCCGTCAAAGAAGGCATCACAGCGGTAGCCGCAGCCGACAGGGCGCACCCAGACGTGCCGGATAGCACGCGCACCGAGGGGGTGTGGCAGGGTGCGCAGCCCGGGTTCATGCGCACGCCATGGGCGGAGGACTGCGTCCATCAGTTGATGGAGCACCCCGCTCTCAGAGACCGCGCTTTCTACGTGCCAGTGCAGGCCTTAGGAGGGCACGAAGGGAGTGACAGGTCCGAGGATGGAACCTACGGCGGGGCAGGGCTGTGCCATTCTAATAGGCCACGGCGGTGTGAGGCCACCGTTGAGGCGTCGGTCACCATCCCCAGGATGGTCGCAGGGCAAGCTGTACCGTGGGGAGTGGCTCATGGGGAAGCCAGGGCAGCCATCCCAGTTCAGCAGCTGGTAACTTACTACTTCGAGGAGCTGGAAGAGGGAGAACTGCCTGTTTCAGCGGCATGGATCCACATGCATGCGTCGCGGGATGATATGCCAGTCTTCCTGTTCGCAAGGTGCGAAGGGAACGTGGCGATCACCAAGTGCGCATCAGTCGACGAGGCAGAGTTCCACGCGCACACGCACGCCAGGGGAGCAGACCCAGCGACATGGGCAGTCATGCTCATGGCGTTGCAACGGGTTCTGCTTCCGGGACAGCTGTCGGCAGCCATGCGGCATGTCTGGGGCGTGGATGATCAGTGGGCGCCGCTGGAAATGACAGACTGCCCCACATGGCCATATGGGACCCAGAGGTCTCCAGCGGATGGACCCATGTGGGAAGACGAGGAGGAGTTCGCGCGCTCGCCGTTCGCAGTGGAACGGTTAGAAGCGTGCGTGCACCAGTGGGTGCGCTGGGAGAGAAGAGCATGGCGCGACAACAGGGCCAGCAGCGTGGGCCCTTATTGGCAGGCAAACGGCATGACAGTACAGCTGTGGAGGCAGGCGCACCCGGGGTGCGCACGCTGCATCCCTTGTTCAGAGGAGCAGGATCGGATACCTACATGGAGGAACTGGAAGAGCTGAGGACTCAGCCCGTGCTGGGACGCTGGATACTGGGCAGGTGGGGTTCCCGCTATTGGGACCCCGCTGCTGACAGTGACGGACCAATCCAGGACGCATACCAGGAGCCAACAGAGCAGGGCCATGTCGCCTTTGTCACCACACTCGGGGCAACAGCATCCTCTTGGGAATGGCTGGAGCCCATGGGGAAAATGGAGGTGTCAGCCCTGGAAGCTGAGACCGGGGATCGGGCGGAGCCCCAGACACCCCCGGACAGTACCAGCAGACCACTTGCAGGAGACCTGGTCAGCAGGGAGCCAAAGTCCAGCAATGAGCTTCGCCCCCGCCAGGAGGGCAGGGGGCTGCTAGGAGAGGAGAATGAAGACCCTTCGGAAGGGCCACCATCACTGGTGCAGGATTCAGAGTCGGAAGAGGAGTGGGGCGCTGACGGAAGCCCGTTCCCAGCAAGGATCAGCCTCACAAGAGCTGATTCCGGGGATGCAGATGGGATGGAAGAGCCAACCGACGCAGGCCCTGGACCAGGGAGTCCAGGGTGGGGCCGCGAAGAGGAGTTATTACAGCTACGGCAAGAGTGGATGCGCGGTGTTGTTCAGGAGCAAGCAGCCATGGAAGAGCGCAGAACCAGGAGAGCCGAGATAGAACGCAGCAGCAAGGTCGCACTAGAAGAGGAGGCACACCAGGTCGCAGTGGGGGTCAGCCCGCGGCAGGCAGCAGACCAGTACGCTTGCGAGCCCAAGGGGGCAGCAGCAGGCGAGGCGAGCAGCAGGCGCCCAGGGGACGCCCAGATCAGACCGCCAGCACAGGCAGCAGCAAGGGAGCCCTGGGGTGACCCGGCAGCATACAGCACGGGACGCTGGGTGGCAGTGCTCAGGAACTTCGTGGATCAGCTGGACGTGCTAAGAAGGCAGGAAATGGGGCAGCAAGAGGCAAGCCAGGAGGCTAGCCTGCTTTTCTGACTCAGAATGCTGCCACAGCCCGATCCGAACCCCAGGATGGGAGGTTACAGCAGGGCGGTCAGGGAGCTAAAGGAGGAGCTGACGGAGAGAATATCAGCCCTCAACACGATGGGAGCAAAGGGAGTGGACACCCAACAGCCGTCGGACAGCCGCAGCAGCCAAGCCCGAACCAGCAGGGGGGAGGACCTTGCAAAGAGGGCTGCCAGCGCTCGGGAAACCATGCGACAGGGCTGTGGGCCAGAGGAGCCCGCGGGTGCCGGCAGCAGCAAGGCTGTGCAGCGCGCCACTCACAGGCAGGAGCGGCTGGCACAAGGCAGCACAGGACAGATCCCAGGAGCAGGGCCAGAAAGGGCCGGTGCGGCTTGGGCTGACACTGCCGAGTTGCGGGGAAAAAAGTCAAAGAAGGCTAGGCGACGCGCAGGAAAGGCGCAGAGGGCAGCCGCGGACAGGAACCGGGGCAGCAGACCAGGAATGGACTGCCCAGTCCAGCCACTCAGGATCAGCCAGGTAGACCTGGAGATCACATGGGCCGGAGGGCAGCAGAGGCCAGCGCAGAGTGCAGAGCCATGCGTACAGCCCGCAGAGCACCTACCGCAGAAACCCACGAGGCAGATGCCAGCTTGCAGAGGACTCCTCACCTGTACAGCATTTAAGGGGATCCTTACGGGGACGCTCCAGCTGATACTGGTGTGGCTCCTGCTGTCGGTGTGTGTGCCAGGGGCGCGAGCCACCGAGCAGGGGGTACGAGGAGGAGGATTTACAGCAGGCCAAGGGGCTTTTGTGTCTGGACAAGAGGCAGCAGCGAAGCTGTCGTCTGGATGGTTGCGCCCGCCAGCAGTCATTCCCATGGGGGGTGCCAGCAGGAGGGGTGCCTGCAGCCAGCAGGAGAGCTGGCAAAGCGGCAACGACACTGGCAGGGAAGAGCCGCCCGCGGAGGACGACCCGCAGGCGGCTGAGATGATCGACATGTTCCAGCCGGGGGGAGTCGTGGAGCCGCCCGCGGAGTACGTCAAAACCAAGGAGGGGTGGCTGCTGGGCCAGCACCCCGACTTCACTGCGGAACAGCAGGAGAGCCTGGAGCAGAGCCTCAGGGATCGCCAAGGAGCGTTCGCTTACTCCATGGAGGATCTACCAGGATACTGCGGCACGCAGGGCCTGGACACAGCTTGCCTGTCGAGTGGGGCTGTGCGGGCCATGGAGACCAAGGGAGTCGTCCTTTTCGAGCCCTTTGGAGGTATGTGCTCAGGGCTGGAAATGGTGCTCAGGGCGGGTATCCCAGTGGTGCAGTACTTGTATGCTGATATCAGTGAGGAAGTCAGAGAGATCGCAGGGGGTCGCCTGGTGCAGTTGCACAGGAGATACCCTCAGTTGTTTCCGGTCAAAGCGTTTGATAAGGCGTTCAGAGCGTTGCCCCAAGATGTGTATGCCATTACGGCGGAGCACCTCCAGGAGGCGGGCGCCCAGGATGGGCGCCAGTGGTTCATGGTAGCAGGCTGGGAGTGCCAGGACCTCTCGTCGGCAGGCAAGGGGCGTGGGCTCGAGGGAGAGAGAAGCAAGTCTTTCTTCCCGTTAGTCAAGCTGTTGGGTACACTACAGTTCCTGCAGGGGCCTAGGCCGCCAGCGTACCTGATTGAGAATGTGGCAATGCAGTTGAATCAGAAGAGTGTGAAGGCCAGTGTTGAGGCTTTTCAGGAGGTGTGCAGGATTCTGGGAACACCGGCGTTGTTTGACGCAGCGCAGGTGGGGTCTTACGCCCACCGCACCCGCAACTATTGGGGGAATATCGCCCCTGCAGCAGATATTGAGTTTGTGATTCGTGCGTCGACCAGACCCCACGAGGGGATAGTAGACGACATTCTGGACAAGGGCAGCAAGGCCCAGGTAGTCTCATGTCCGGACAATGGGGGGTACCGCATCAACGTAACAGGCCAGCCCAGGAAGGTGCTGCCGTGTTTGATGGCCACGCCCTCATCATATTCTTTTCGGAATGGGCAAAATGGGATGGTGTACAGACCCATGGGGGACTTGCAAGAGCCCAATGCAAACGAGCGTGAACGAGCCATGGGGTACGCTGTGGGGTCCACATTGCCGCGCCCAGACTTCCCAGAGGCGGCCAGGAGGGCAGCCTTGGGCAGGTGCATGGATTCGTGGGCACTAGGAGCATGGCTCAATGTGGCACTTGAGTGTGCTAAAATCATACCAGAGGAATTGAAGCGCAGAGCAAGGCTGCCAGGCCAGGACAGGGACCCAGTGCTGGGTGCAACTTTAATGTCCAGCCACTATGCCCTTGCTACTGCAGGAAACGCATGCTCTGGCAGCGGAGAAGTGGCCGCGTCATACAGGCAGTGCCTGGGAGAATCAGCTGCGGCAGACTGGGCCGACGCGGCACAGGAACCAGGTGGGAACACACCTGAGGAACAAGTTGATATTGAAATCAAGGTGACCAGGGACACAGAGGGTGAGAAGGACCCGCCAGGATGGCCGGCAGGACCATCGGTCAGGGTTGATGTGTGGGCAGATGAACCTGTATTGAGGTTTCTCCGTGAGAAGACATATGTTCAGGGAACAGAGCTAGGAGAACAGACCAGAATACAGCGCAGAGCGGCGCCATTCCAGTGGGAATCAGAGAGGGGAGGAGTACTGATGAGACTCATGCCTGACGGTAGACGTTGTGTGGTGCCCAGGCCAGAGGACAGGCTTGCAGTGATCCAGACAGCCCATGCCGGTACGGGCCATTTTGGCAGCCACCGCACGGCCTTCATGGTCATGCAGCAGCATTGGTGGCGGGGGCTCAGAGCAGCAGTCAAGAAGGCAGTGCAGGAATGTGGTGTGTGTGACAGGGCCAGGGCGTCCACATTCAATCACATACAGCCCAACCTGCACCCGCTACCCATTGAGGGGTTGTTTTTCCGGTGAAGAGTGGACATGTGTGGGCCATTCACAACCACTTCCAGAGGCAATCGGTTTGTGATGGTGTGTGTGGAGCATTACTCCAAATGGGTGGAGTTGATCCCCATTCCAAGCAAGGCGTCTGATGTGACGGCCTTGGCATTCTTTCAAAATGTTGTTGCACGATTCGGGGGATGCGCAGAAGTGGTGACAGACCAGGGAACAGAGTTCCAGGGTGAATTTCAGGACATGTTGTTGGACTGCTTCATTGACCACCGCACCACTTCTGCCAACCACCCCCAGGCAGACGGGCTTTCAGAGAGGGCTGTCCAGACCCTCAAGGCAGGCCTGCGCAAGTGCTGCGAGGAGGGCAGCAGCGACGAGTCCTGGGACAAGATGGTGCCCTGGGTAGCCCTAGGCTTCCGATGCTCGCCGCAGCAGGCCACGCGCATGGCGCCATACGAGGTGCTGTTCGGGCAGAGACCCACCTTCCCCTCCAGAGTGGGGGCGGACCTCTGGAGCACAGCCAAGGTGGCAACAGCAGAGGAGGCAGCAGACCTGCTCTTGGCCAGAGTGGCCAGGATCAAAGAGGCACTGCCAGTCGCGGGTGAGCATCTGAAAATTGCGCAGCACCGCGACAAGCTGCGATATGCACGCATTTGTGGGGGAGGGTATGTCCCCCAGGTCAGGCGTTTTGCAGAGGGAGATTACGTGTATGTGAAGTATTCATCAGAGCGACGCAGCCTCGATCCCAAGGCCAGGCCTGAGATCCTAAGGGTAAAAACGCTGGGGGCGACGGGAACCTTGGTGTTGGAGGGGGCAGATGGCCTCACAGTAACAGAGAATGCTGTCAATTGTTCTCCATGCCACTTGCCCAACCTCAGGGGAGTGGTGGATTTCAGTGGAACCAGACCCAATAACAGCCTGTCATGCGAGGTGTGCCAGCTGCCTGATCGCGGAGAGGTGATGCTTTTGTGTGATGCCTGCAACACAGGTTGGCACATGGATTGCTTGGTGCCAGCACTCGAGAAGGTGCCTGAGGGCGAGTGGGTGTGCCCACAATGCACACCTGAGGACAAGGGGGCTGGGCCCGCTGCGAGAGCAGGGCCCGCTACAGAGGATCGCAGTTTGCAAGTCCAGGGGCGGCCGAGCCCAGCAGCCAGAGCGGCTGCCAGGACAGCCCAGGAGGCCAACGTCATGGACAGGCCTGAGGTGGAAGTCATGGCCACCAACCCAGCAACAAGGCAAATGGAGCGGGGCATCGCAAGACCAATGGCGAACGGGTTGTACGACATCTCGTACACCACTGGCCGGGGAGAGGCCAATGTCACCCCGAGAGCAGTTACAAGAAGGGCTAAGGTGGCCAAGGAAGTAGCAAGGGAAGAAGAGGAGTCAGCCCTTGAGGAGCTTACCGAGACCTAAGGCCGAGCCCAGAGCGGCAAGGCCGCTGAGCACGTGACGTCACCCACGCCGTAGCTGGCAAGGAGCGGGCAGGCGCCTACAGAGCAGAAATGCAGACGCAGCGCGGCTTGTCCTAGTACCCGGCAGGCAGTGGGCCGGCAGCCAGCAGACCGAAGACGGAAGATGCAGGAGTGGAGTTAAAGCTATCGCAGCAGCATAGTGAAAATTTGTTTCTCAAAAACACCATAGCAGCAAGGCTACGGTAGTACATAGGTTATGACGATGATGAGCGAGGAGAATTAGTCAACTCGGGCAATGACACCACAGTAGGGAGCACATCACGCTGCTACGGCGCACATTTCCTGTGGCCAGTGAAGACCAGGCGGCTATGGCGCAGTGGGGCGAGAGCAGCGGTTATTCTTAGCTTGACCTGATAACTTTGAAAATTTCTCTGTTTGCTAGCCAGTAGTGGGCTGAACAGCTTGAATTTGTAGGATTCTGCGCATTGCGCTTCAGCTGAAACTCGGTGGATTTTTTAGTTCAGATTTGAAGAAGGCCTGAACCAGGCAGATTTGCGGAAGATGATTTGAGCTTCTACGTACATATTTTTCCAGAAGTTCTTTCAGTACCACCCCTTTTCCGGCTCCCCGCGCATGCCTGGAGGGCTTAACGCTGGGGAGCGGGGGGCGAATAAAGTAGTAGGGGCGGTACCTTGAGACGGAGACTTCTAGGCAGAGACATCCAGTTAGGGACTTCCAGTTATAGTTATCTTGTTAACACGCTCTTGTCTGAAGTACAAGGAGCATGAGTGTACGGTGATGTACCGTGTTTGTGAGTAGAGGACACCTCTCTAAGGTGCCCTGACCGGAGTTTACGGTATTTACCATAGTATTGCAGTTACTGCTTTATGGTGCGACAGCTGTCACAGTATATTACAGTCTACGTGACAGAACCGTTTAGACCGCAGTTGGCGGCCTCGGGACCTCCGCAGCTTCTCTGCGAAGTCTCCGGGTTTGAGCTGAGACCTAGAAACCCGCTTACGCAGGGAGATTTGACAGGTTCTACCGTACTCTGAATTGGGCCTGCCGGGTCCCTGTATCCCGGCAGTTGCCTAAACCAGTTACTTCGTCCCTTTCAAAAGGACAGACCTCTATTGTAAACAGCATCGGCCGTCATCCTCGTATGAGACCTACGGCTTTCACATAAGTCAGTACCTTAACCCGAGTCAAGACTAGCTCAGCCTCAGCTGAGATAGCTGGAGACAAGTACCCCAGTAAGAGAGCCGAGACCCTGCAGAAGAAGAAGTACGCAGTCTACGTCCCGTCACCCTCACCGCGAGTCACGCGGTAAGTGCCCCTTGACATAGCCCAGCTGGATCGCGCCCAGACGGCCAGAAGACCTACGCTACCTTAGTCTATTGCTATACATACGAATATCCACCTTAGCTGCTTAACTCGCTGAGCACTCGCAGCCAGTGAAGAGTCACTGAGCCTGCCCGTAGGCGTCCGTCACTGACGTGAGGAAAGAAGTCCGCCACGGACCTGAAGCGCACATCGCGAGTAAAGTAGTAGGGGCGGTACCCACGAGACGGAGACTTCTAGGCAGAGACATCCAGTTAGGGACTTCAAGTTATAGTTATCTTGTTAACACGCTCTTGTCTGAAGTACAAGGAGCATGAGTGTACGGTGATGTACCGTGTTTGTGAGTAGAGGACACCTCTCTAAGGTGCCCTGACCGGAGTTTACGGTATTTACCATAGTATTGCAGTTACTGCTTTATGGTGCGACAAGGACCAAAGGGAAGGCCAGGCGCTCCTCCAAAGGTAATGCGGTATGACCTAAGAAAAATAATGACTAGACACCCTTGTGAAATTTGTGAAGTTTTTGCAGTCCATCAGAGCATCACATTTGATGCATGGGGCATATGCCCGTAAACTGGTACAGACACTTGATACACCAGGAAAGGAAGCGAAAAACTTAAACGCTCGTACACCCCTAAGGTACTTTGGACTGCCTTGTCCTCTTTTGGGGGGGGGTATTTCTCCTTTGTGTTCTTCTCCATTTTTCCTTTTACCTTCAGTTCGTTTTCATTTCTCCCAACGGGACAGCTGGGCGCCCTGGCGAGGAGCTTTTTTGAGCAGGGTCCGGAGGTGTAATGCCATTGACACCCGCAAGTAACTAGCTTGCCAATGACGTAATGCCATTGACACCCGCTGTCGGGGCTAAGCGCTGCGCCTAGTAAATGACTGCGCAAGTACAGGAAACAAATAAAGCTAGTATCAAAGACACCCTTTCACTTCCCCCCTTTCACTTTACCCCTTTCACTTCACCCGCAAGTAACTAGCTTGCCAATGACGTAATGCCTTTGGGCCCAGCTGAGACTCTGCCACTTTGGCGCCCTAATAACTATTACGTGTGAAGTCAGGAACAAGCATTACCGTAACAGTCCATGGTCAGAAAACTTACGCTAGACGTCCCTGAACAGATGAGGGGTAAGGGCTTACGAAACCCCTTAACCTTAAAAACACACGCTGGAAGTCCCTCAACAGATTGGGAGGACAGTGTGGGAACGAGCCAGGTAAGTTGACCACTAGCGCTCAAGTCAGTGCTGAAAGACACGAAGCAAAGGCTGTGTACGGTAACTTGATCACTAGCGCTCAAGTCAGTGTTGAAACACAAGGAGCAATTGCTAACGGAGCTTCATGACCAACAACACTGATGCCACAGTATATATATCCGCAAACGGTATACAACGGTGTATACCGGTATCTGTGAAGTGAGGTGATAACGGTAAATCCCCGTAGAAGATATCCAGTACCGGACAGGTTATCCCGAGTATTGCCAGACATGTCCTTCCTTCTTTAAACTTCCCCTGATTTCTTCCCGTCGATCCGTTTGTTTCCTCCACCCCCCTAACAGTTGGGCGCCCAAGCGGCCGGGCCCAGAATGTAATTTCTCCGTTCAAACGGTCTCCCAGGGGAGCGGTGCGGGGGGCGTCTTTCTTTAACCCTCTCATTCCTTATGTCTCCCTCTTCTACCAACTGGACCGTAGGGCGCCCGCGGTTGCTGTTCCTGATGTATAAAAAACGGCCCCGTTTCGGGCCGACAGCAGCATGAGCTGCTGCTGCTGCCGAGCTCATGCTGTTGTCCCCGTTTCTGCTCACATAATCCAAGGTATAAAAGGTTCATATGCTTGGATCCAAGGTATGGAAGGGAAATAGGCCTGGATCCAAAGTATGGAAGGGTAATAGGCCTGGATCCAATGTCATGCTGTTGTCCCTGTTTCTGTTCATGTTGTTAGTTGTCCCTGCTTCTGCTCCTGTTGCAACTGCTGCCCAAGCTCAAGCTGCTGTCCCTGTTTCTGCTCATGCAGATCTTCTTGCTGCTGCTGCTGTCGCTGCTATTGCAGGATATACTAGGCCATCATCAGTTCCTGTTCCTGCTGCTGTTGCACCTGCCGCTGCGGCATTTGCTTAGCCATAATCTGTTCCTGCTGTTTCTGTTGCCTCGGCTGATGCGGTGGCGACGACTGCTGCAGTGGCGGTGGTGACTGCTGCTGCTATTGTGGCATTTGCTTGGACATCATCTGCTTCCACATCTCTGCGACCAGGGGCCCGATGTTGGGGTCATCCAGCCACTTCTTGAGCACCTTAAATCACAACAAGGAAGCAGCAGCACACCTTAGGTCACAACAAGGACACAGGCAGCCGGCATCACAAAAAGAAAACAGAAACAAGCAAGCAGCAGATGCTGGGATCATCAAGCCACTTCTGGAGCACCTTTCGCCACAATAAGAAAGCAGCAACAGGCAAGCAAGCAGCAGATATAAGTTGCCATGTTCACACCCCCTACCCCTGGGCACCTCCCATGTTCACACCCCTTACCCCGTCAACTCTCATGTTCACACCCCCAGTCTGCCCCAGCCCCAATCACCTCCCATGTTCACACACCCAGCCTGCCCCTGCCCCAGCTTGCCCCTGTCCTAGCCCCCTGCCCCCTGCCCCCTGTCCCAGCCTGCCCCTTCCCCCTTCCCCCTGTACCTGCCCTAGGCTGCCCCTGTTCCTTTCCACCTTCCCCTGTCAACTCACCTCTGTGGATGTCGGGTTGTCACTGATCTCCTTGATGGCCTTCCAGAACTGCAACGCGTTGCAGGGAGTAAAAGGGGTCTAGGTTCTGGCTGACTGGCATGAACACAGAAAGCTGGAATCAGAGAGCGTTCAAGAGGCGGAGAGGTGGCAGCGTAGATTTACATGGGGTGGCTAAAAGCAGGGGGGCTAAAACCCTTACAGAGAGAGAAACATAACCGTCAGTCTGACTTATCGAGACCCCCCCCACCGGGTGAACCACCTCGCAGCCCGCAGCCGCAGCAATCGCAGCGGAGGAAGACGGCGCAGCGGCCATAGCAGGGAGCCAGGGCAGCCATAGCAGACAGGGGCAGCCATAGCTGCCATAGGAGCATGGCTGGGCAGCTGCAGGGCAGCCATAGTAGGTTGCCACAGCAGGGCAGCCATAGTAGGGAGCCAGGGGGGAGCGCAGCGGGCCACTTTACCCTAAACCCTAAACTAGCAGGGAGCCAGGGAGAGCGCAGCGGGCAACGGAGAGAGAAACAGAGCCGTTTTTCATCTTTAGTCATAGTGAACCCTGAACCCCAATTCCACACTTTTTCATGGTTGCCTTGTTTAACCTACACCCACACTTCTCCTGGGGCAGTGTGAACCACAACCCCACACTTTTCCAGGTGGCACTGTGAACCCCAACCCTCAGTAATACACCCCAATGGCGGCACTGTGAACCCTAAATGCCCGACCCGCAATTGTCCTGGTCTCACTGTGAACCCTAGCATAGGATAACATTCTACCACTGAATTACCATGAGATATATCGGTCAGTAAGTGACCATCATGAGGTAAATCGGCTAGTCAGTTAGTTAGTTGGGATCTATCACCATGGGATCTATTGGCCAGCAACTTACCATGGGATCCCTCTGGGCTTGGAAGAGGATGGCTGGGTCCATCTGTGACATCTGGCCCATGTCCATGCGGCCAAGAGCGCTTTGGGACCACATTGCCTTGAGCTCCTGCAAATCGTGTTGCAGGTCGCTGCATGTTGTTGCATGTTGTTGCAAGTCCATGTGACCACTAGCACTGTGGGACCACATCGTCGTAAGCTCCTGCAAATCATGTTGCAAGTTCTTGCAACCTGTGGTAAGTTGCAATGTGAATGCCCATGTGCCCATGTGCCCAAGAGTGCCCATGTGCCCAAATGCCCATGTGCCCAAGAGCGTTCTAGGACCGCCTTCGGCTCCTTCAAATCGTATTGCAAGTTGTTGCATGCGCTGCATGGCGTTGGTCGGCTGGTTGCATGCTGCTGCATGGTGTAGTAAGTTGTTGACTCTCCTGCCGAAGAAGAGAGCTCCTAGGCCTAGTTTAGGGTTTAGGGTTTAAGGTCCAAGCCCTAAAACCTAGAGCTCTGGGACCACGTTGCCTTACGTTCAAGCAAGGCTTGCTGCATTCTGTGGCAAGGTGTCGTATGGTTTTGCAAGCTGACTCATGGCATGGCATGGTTTTTAAAGTTGCTGCATGGCGTTGCATGGTGACGCATGGCATGGCATGGTTTTTCGAGTTGCTGCATGGCGTTGCATGGTGACGCATGGCATGGCATGGTCTTGTATATTGTTGCATGGTGTTGTAAGTTGCTACATGTTGTAGCATGGTGCTGCACGTCCATCAACCAAGAGTGCTATGGCAGCACAGCATCTTCTGACTGATCAAACCAAGAGTGCTATATGGCAGCACAGCATCTTCCAGACCTGCAAATTCTGTCACGTGTTTTTGTATTTTCACTGCTGTTATGTTTTGAGTAAGTAATATACTTGGTATATTTTAATATTTGTTTAATTCTGGCGATTGCACCAGACACCCCAATTCACCACACAATTTGAACACATTTTGAACACAATTTGAACACAATTTGAACACAATTTAAACACAATTTTCTATCCCAAATGTGTTCCACCACCCAATTCAAACACACACTTTTCAATCCCAGATGTGTGTCGCTGCGCACCTTTTTAAACTTCTGGTGCGCTACTGGATCCACGCTGGCTTTCTCCTCGGCTGCCACCCATAGCTGGTACTCGCCCAGGCTCTTCTTCAGGCCAGAGAACATGATGGGAAGTGTGAACCCTGATGACAGCAAGTGCAAGTGGCATTTATGGTTGTGTTAATTGAGACACGGTGAACATGGTGGGCAATATTAAGCCGGTGTGAAGCGGTAGGTTTGTGTGAACCCTGACCACAGCGGGCAACTGGGAGATTTTTAATGAGAAATGGCGTACGTGATGAGATGTGTGAACCCTGATGACAGCAACAAGTGCCAGTGGCATTGTTTATGAGAACTGGCCAACAGGATGGGCCTTGCGCAAGGTCAAGCCTGAGAGCAGCGGGCCCCACCTGCGGTAAATTACACGAGGAAGATCAGAAAGAAAGAAAGCTACGCCCCGTGGGGGGCGTGAGAGTTAAGGAAACAGCGCAGCCTGGGCCGAAGCCACATCCGCGCCGTTACCGTGAGGAATATCAAACATGTTGGGGAGCGTGGTCCCTGAATGAATGAAAGGAGCGCTGGCCGCATTTTATATGAGAACACCGGCCAACACGATGGGCCGTGTCAAGCGCCCGTAAGCAGCGGTAGGTTTGAACCCTGACCACAGCAAAAGCAGCGGAGGATTTTTTACTGAGGAATGGCAAACATGATGAGAAGTGTGGGCCCTGATCGCAGCGAGTAAGTACCAGTCGCATTTTAATGAGAAATGGCAAACAGTATGGGGCAGTGTGAAGTGTGAACGAGAGAAGAAGGAGGAGAGAAAGTTCATAAATAGGCCATCACATTCATATTCATTAATACCGTACCAGTGTGTGAAATTAAATTGAAGGGAACTTAATTCGATACTATTTCATCAAATAAAACATTCAAATGTACCATAACCTGTACTTTCGTTGCTATGATCCACGCATCTGCCCTCCCCCCCCCACCTCTGTCCACTCCCACCCCTTCATCCTCAAGTGACTCCCCTCCTTCCAGCATTTGTGTGTGGGCTGTGTCTGCGGCCCAGACAATGCACTTTCTTTAGCTCTCACACAACCCTCCCCCTCCCCCCCTCCAACCCCCCTGTCCCCTCTCTCCTCTTCCCCTCCCAACTGCCCCTTCTCTCTGTACCACCTTCCGACATTTGCACATTTGTCGTTCTCAGGTACGCCTTTGCTCCAGGATCCATCCTTTCCCCCAGACCCCCTCCCCTCTCTCCCTTCGGCCCCCCCCACCCCAGGTTCCCTTCCCCCTGCCCCCCCTCTCTTTAGTCCGTACCACCTTCCAACATTTGCACATTTGTCGCTCCCAGGTAGTCCTTTGCTCCAGGGTCCATCCTTCCCCCAAGGCTACCTTCCCTATCCCCCTGGTCCCCTCCCCTGCTCCCCCTGCTCCCCCTGCCCCCTGTCCCCTCTCCCGCACCTCAAGTGTTTCGTTTTCCTGCTACAAGTTCACCTTTGGCAGGCCGCCCAGTAGCCGCCAAAGACCCAATTAAGACCAAATGGACCAGCCATCAGCCAGTGGCCGAAGCAGCAAGGCTGGCGGTATAAGAGGCCTCCGGCCAGCGGCCGGAGTGTAGCTGACTTGTAGCTGAGTCGCAAAAATAATACTGCGCACCTCCTTCCAGCATTTGCGCATTTGTCGCTCTAAGGTACTCCTTTGCTCCTGGATCCGAAGACAGCTCCAGCCGCTTTATGAACACCTCATAGCGTCCACACTGCTCCTCCATCTGCAGGGACCAGTGCATGGTCAGGGAGGGGGGTGAGGGTTTAGGGTGAGGGTAAGTGCAGGGTCAGGGAGGGGGTGAGGGTTTAGGGTGAGGGTAAGTGCAGGGTCAGGGAGGGGGGTGAGGGTTTAGGGTGAGGGTAATGCAGGGTCAGGGAGGGGAGTGGGGGTTTAGGGTTAAGGGTTCATCAAGCTAAGTTCAGGCCTGTCCGCCTACTCCATCAGCATGGCCTCCTTACTGCTCAGGGGTTAGGGCTAAGCAAACTCAGCTTGGCCCACCCGCCTAATCCATCAGCATGGTACGCTTTGGGCCTAGGGTTTAGGGCTAGGATTTCAGTGTTCAAAGCAAATTGAGTTTGGCCTCCCCACCTTCTCCATCAGCGTGATGCGCTTAGGGTAAAAGGTTGAGGGTTAAGGGTGCAGCAAGCTAAGTTTTGCCTGCCCGTCTCCTCTATCAGCATGGCCCGCTTAGGGCTTATGATTAAGTGTCCAGGGTTTAGGGTTTATGATTACTTGTTCAGGGTATATGATGAAGGGTTAAGGATAAACTGTTCAGGGTTACGCAAGCTGAGATTGACCCGCCTGCCTTCTTCTTCAGCATGGTACGATACGGGCTTGGTATACCGCGCTTAGTTTGGCCTGCCCTTCTCCGCCCTCAGAATGGTACGCTGAGGGTTAAATGTTGAAGGGTCAGCGAGTGCGGCCTGTCCACCTCCTCCATCAGCTATCTGTGTATACAGCTGTTTTATTACATTGTTAAGGAACATTTGTTCCGAGTTAGGTGTTCAAGTCTGGGACGCTGCTACGGGCCATTTACATAACGGCGGCAACCCCCTAGCCGTCGTCTGCTTCCTGTCAACAACGGACGTGTCTGTTTCATGGCTGGCCATCTAGATCCATCTAGATCTAGATCTAGATCTAGATCCAGAAAGCCACCCTCCCCCCCCCACCGTTGTCACCTACTGACGGAACACCAAGAGCGAGAGCGACTGCAGCATGGGTCAAGGAATGCAGTTCATGTTGCTGCTGATGCTAGCCGCAGTAAATACCGTCTCCGGTAGATCTTCATTAAGAATCGCAAGAAGTACACTCACGTCGAAAACTCATGTTTCAGCTACCGTAATCATGTTTCAGCTAATCATGTTCTCGAGTTACCGGCAGGCCCTTGCGATAGCATACCTGCGATTAGGTATAGCTGCTGTCATTACCCTCTGGGAGGTACATCTTCTTCCATCCAGGTCAAAAGTCCGGGCAGTTGCTGGCCATCCATTTAGATTTATATATAGATCTATATAAGCCTCCCTGCCGTCGTCACCTTCTGGAGGTACATCTTCTTCCCATCCAGATCAAAGTCCGGAAAGTTGCTGGCCATCTTGCTCAGCCCCATGAGGCCACCCACGACGCTGCAGGGGGGATGACACAGCATGAGGAGGACAACGGATATTATGCACACAAAAACGATGCTGGCGATGCTGGCGATGCTGTCAATGCTGGCCCCATGAGGCTATTATGCAGTAGGGCATCACTCAACACAATATGGATTGTAAGAGCTCATTTATCAAGGCACCCAGAAGGCATATAAAAACAATACAGACCAGAAACTGCAGATATTGTGCGGCCCACTGGACAGTAACAGCTTCACAGGATCAGGGTCCCTCTCCGGGCTTATTGTGCTGTCTTTGCGTTTCTCTTTGCAGTTCACACACATGTGGTTGGAGGGGGGTAGAGGTAGTTGAAGGTGGTTGTGGGTGATCTGATTACATCAACACCATGCATTGACACCATGCTACCCATTCCATACACCCTGTCACCATGTGTTCACCACTCGGCATTTTCGAGAGGGGGACCGGTGCAGCATGGGGTTGAGGCCTCACACGCTAAATGAGGAGCCATGCATCGACACCATGCAACCCATTCCATGCACGGATGCACCCTGTCACCATTCGTTCCCCACTAGGCTTTTTTTGAGAGGGGAACCGGTACAGGTTGGGTTTGAGGCCTCACACGCTAAATGAGGAGCCATGCATCGACACCATGCAACCCATTCCATGCACGGATGCACCCTGTCACCATTCGTTCCCCACTAGGCTTTTTTTGAGAGGGGAACCGGTACAGCTTGGGTTTGAGGCCTCACACGCTAAATGAGTAGCCATGCATCGACACCATGCAACCCATTCCATGCACGGATGCACCCTGTCACCATTCGTTCCCCACTAGGCTTTTTTTGAGAGGGGAACCGGTACAGCTTGGGTTTGAGGCCTCACAAGCTAAATGAGTAGCCATGCATCGACACCATGCAACCCATTCCGTGCACGGATGCCCCGTGTTACCATGTGCTCACCACTTGGCTTTCTTTAGAGGGGGACCGGTGCAGCTTGGGGCTCACAAGCTAAATAATGAGCCATGCATGGACATCATGATACTCATACCAAGCACCGTTCCACCATGCCTTCATCGTGTGACATTTTTGAGAGGGGGACCAGCGTAGCTTGGGGTAAAGGCCTCACAGGCTAAATAAAGAGCCATGCATCATCGGCATGGAACTTAGTTCATGCACCATATCGCCATGCCTTCGACGTGTGAAAGTGTTTATTTTATAACAAAAGGAACACTTCAGCCAGGTACATTTCAGCCTGATGCACTTGAGCCAAACTTCGGGCACACTTCAGCCCCATCACGGCCGAGGGGGCCTGATGCTGCAAGCCCTTGCTGCATGAGCCTGCTGTGAACTAGCATGCAACTGCAAGCTCGTGTGATCTTATATTATGCACACTACGTCATATAAATATACCTGTCAAATTCCTTCTGGACGAGCTCGCTTTTGAACACGGAGCTCTTGAAGAGCGACTCGTACGGATCTTCGTCACCAGGTCCCGCCTGACAGCAAACCAATCCTCGCACTCCGCGAAGCCGTATCGCAACAAGTCTTGCAGGCACACCCAAGGCAACTGGAGCTGTTCTTGTGCACCTGGCGATGCCTTTTGTACTAAAACATTTCAACAACCTTCCCGAAGTAGACGGCAGGTTCAAGCTGCACGCTTTGCCATAAGTAGATAACATGGCTTTTACAAGTGGAGTTGTGGGACCTGTGGCCAACTGCGATTATTTTTGTACACGCGACTGCAGCTTCCGATCTGCCAGCGTCAGCTTCTGCCCAATGACTTGTAGCTGAATTCACGATAAACATGTACTGGTAGCCGAACATCGCTGTTGACACCGCCGCTGGCTCTAACGCAATCCAGCAAGACAGGAACCGATGGCTAGCGTCACTGAGGAATCTGTGGGCATCGCCGAGTTCACGACGGGCGGGGCTGGCTTCACCGGGATCCTCAAACACAGGTAAACAGCAGGCGCGAGCTCATCGCCATCCCGCAACCCGATCATGCTCTCTGTCAGATTCACCAGAGCGCACACCCGACCTCCAATGGCTGCGAGCCGTAAGTAGCGCATGCGCTGATGCTGACTGGCATGGGAAGGGGAAGTGGGATCCTACCAGCCGCCGCCTGCCAGGGCCCATGCATGGCCTCTTCGTCCCGTGGGGGCGCAACATCCATGCAGGCTGCCTGCAAACCTTCCCTGCTCAACCCACATGGAGCCACACACGCACTCCCCTTGCTGCACCTTGTTTAGTTCTCTTGCGGCGTTAGGTCTTACTTGTGGGCCGGCCAGGCAGCGTTAAGTCTTCATTGCAGGGTTAGGTCTTACTTGTGGGCTGGCCAGTCTCATTTGTGGGCCGGCCAGACAGGCCTTCTCCAGCAGGCGGCCAAGCAGCCACACCATGGGCCGATTGGGACTCAACTTTGGACGGCCCACAACCGATGGCCCAAACAGCACGGCTCACTGCTCCTAGCCTTGCCGGCCGTAGGCCAGCTTGTAGCTGAATTGTAGCTGAATTGTAGCCGAACACCTTCACACCAACACTGGTGTCCTGCTGCTGCAGATACCGGGATTTCCAGGTGAACGAGGTCGACCAGCAGGGGCAGGTTGTGCGCCTAACCAGCCTGGTGCCAGATGCTGCTCTCATACCGGTGAGCGTTGCTGCAGGTGATGGGATAGCGTATGATGACAGTTTTAGCTCGTGGACTTCAAAAAATCTAGTTTCTGTACCGCCTTGTTACTCCAATTTCATTTTTGCCACGACATTAAAGAGGGTATGAATCACTGTTTATCTAATATTGCGTCACTTTATAAGCAAAAGATTCATATAAATTTGAATGGCCTTCCCTCTGGTATGGAGCAATTGCCATTTTTCTTGCTGTCCATACTCCAAACTCCACACCCATCAAACCGACCCAACCATTCGGTGCCTGACAGAAGACTGGTACCGGGACCTATAAACATGTTAAGATGAAAGGCAAATGTTTGTGCATGAACCTCAGCCCTAAGCCGCGTAATTGATGAGAAAGGCAAAGCACGTCTACAGACAGCTCCCGGTATTCAGTATAATGCGCACCATGCCAATTTAGACAGGTTTCCGTGCGGCCACCACTGTGCCCCTTGGGACCCAACCTTGACTGGCCTTTGGCTGCCGGCCTAGGCACGAGGGTTTGCTGCACCAGGCACATACGCCTATCGGCCGTGATTTTCCTGAACAGCTGAATTGTAGCTGAATTGTAGCTGGATTTTAGCTGTGCATACAACCCTGCCATAAGTCCACCAGCCTCAATTCCGAGCCCCAGATATCTCTGTCAGGTACAAACCCTGATATTCTAGCTGCTAGACCCTAAACACGGACCTAAACCCTTTACTTTTACCCCAATTCTGAAACCTGACCCTAATAAAAAAGAACAAAATCCTCGAACCCTGTAAGTGATATGCTCCACCCTAACCAATCCCTAATCAATCCCTAACCAATCCCTAACTAATCCCTAACCAATCCCTAACCAATCCCTAACCAATCCCTAACCAATCCCTAACCCCTGCTCTCCGCCCAGGATGCGCCACAGCCCGAGGAGGCTCTGACGGGGCAGCGCCTGCGCGACGCGGCTGCGCACCTGGCCCAGTTGTTCACGGGAGTCGCCGGCGCGGAAAACGCCGAGCTGCTGCGCCGCCTGCTGCTGGAGGTGTCGGTGCGCACGTCCTCGAACGCTGAGCGGAGCGGCCCGGCGGCAGCGGCAGCCTGCGAACCGGAAGCTGCTACCGCCGCCGCCGCCGCGGCGGCGGATGCGCCCGCAGTTAGCGCTACACCCGTGCCGGAGGATAAAGTGGTGTCGGAGTCCATGGAGAGAGAGAGTCGGGAGCAGGATCTGGAAGGCCTCATTATGTTGCCGGGCGGAGGCATGGAGGTGCTTCTTTCGCACATTGAGAGCAAGGACACACGTCGGGTGAGGGTTGAGGGTACAGGGCATCAGGGACCAGGGAACGAAGTGTGGAGCAGGGAACGGGGGTGTTGAGCTGGGAGTGGGAGTAGGGACAGGGGTGTGTTGCCGGGCGGAGGCATTGAGGCGCTACTTTCGCACATTAAGAGCAAGGACACACGTCGAGTGAGGTTTTAGGTTATTGGGCATCAGGGAGCAGGGAACGGGTTATTTCCTTGTCACGCCCCCCCGCCTCTTCTGGCCACCCTCCCCCACCACTCCACGGCCTCCACCACCCTGGCATCTCCCCGGGCAGGCTAAACCCTAACCCTAAACCCTTAACCCTGAACCTTAAACCCTTTACATCTCCCCGCCACCTCCCCGGCAGGCTGTCCATGAGTTCTGCAAGCTGAAGCTTCCACACTTTGTCTCCGAGGCCAAGGTATCGGAGGCCATGGCGGCAGGCCCGGGCGGCGGGGCCGGGGAGGGTAAGAGCAAGCAGGTCCGGATCCGAGTCGTTTGGCTGCCGGCGGCGGCCAACGGCCAGAAGCGGAAGCGGGAGACGACTCGCGGCTGGGTGGGCGGCCGAGACCACTTCACGCAGTTTGTGCTGTACAAGGAGAACATGGACACGCAGGTTTGTGTGGAAAGTGTAATGCATGTGTGTAAATAAGCAAAAATGTAACTCATGGGGATATGTGTGTTTGTGATACCTGCAACTCATAGACATACATGTGTGACATTAGTGTAACCCGTGTGTGTGTGTGATAAGTGTGACACATGGGTATGTGTGGTAAGTGTAACACATGTGATATTGTGTTTGTGTGTGATATGTGTAGCACATGGCTATGTGTGAGATCAGTGACACTCGTGTGTATATGTGTGTGACAAGTGAAACTCATGCACTGGGTTGTGTCATGCGGGGGGGGGTATGCATGCCGCAAAAAAAAAACTCTCGAATCTCGTCAAAAGCTGGAAAGTTCCTCCTCTGGTTTCTTCGTCCTCATATATATGAGTCTAAGATAGAGGTAAGTTTCGGTAGGTCGTTGAAAACAAAATTATGATCCACCAATCCTGATCCACCAATCCTGATCCACCAATTCTGATCCACCAATCCTGATCCACCAATCCTGATCCACCAATCCTGATCCACCAATCCTGATCCACCAATCCTGATCCACCAATCCTGATCCACCAATCCTGATCCACCAATCCTGATCCACCAATCCTGATCCACCAATCCTGATCCACCAATCCTGATCCACCAATCCTGATCCACCAATCCTGATCCACCAATCCTGATCCACCAATCCTGATCCACCAATCCTGATCCACCAATCCTGATCCACCAATCCTGATCCACCAATCCTGATCCACCAATCCTGATCCACCAATCCTGATCCACCAATCCTGATCCACCAATCCTGATCCACCAATCCTGATCCACCAATCCTGATCCACCAATCCTGATCCACCAATCCTGATCCACCAATCCTGATCCACCAATCCTGATCCACCAATCCTGATCCACCAATCCTGATCCACCAATCCTGATCCACCAATCCTGATCCACCAATCCTGATCCACCAATCCTGATCCACCAATCCTGATCCACCAATCCTGATCCACCAATCCTGATCCACCAATCCTGATCCACCACTCCTACCGGCATGCAAGTTTTCCACATCATGTGGTTGCTGCAGGTGGCCATGAGTCTCGTTCACAACACCCCGGTGTTGGGTAGCAAGCGTTTGGGTTTGCTTATTCCGCTGACCCCCCCCCCCTCCCTGGTGATGTGGTTGCTGCAGGTGGCCATGAGTCTTGTGGCCAACACCCTGCGTGTTGGGCAGCAAGCGTTTGGGTTTGCCGGCACCAAGGACAAGCGCGGCGTCACGTCACAGCTCATGACGGTGTTCAAGGTGGAGCCGGCCAGGCTGGCGGATCTGAACAGGAGGTGGGTGTGGGTAGGTGTGGAGGTGTGTGGGGGGGGTTGTGTTTGCCGATCTGAACAGGAGGTGGGTATGGGGAGGTATCGGGAGGTGTGGAGAGGTAGAGCCGACCAGGCTGGCAGATCTGAACAGGCAGTGAGTGTGAAGAGGTATGGGGAGGTGTTAACAGGTGGAGCCGGCCAGGCTGTCGCATCTGAACAGGAGGTGGGTGTGGGGAGGTTTGGAGAGGTAGATCCGGCCAGGCTAGCATATCTGAACAAGAGGTGGGTGTAAGGAGGTGTGGAGTGGAGAGGTAGAGCCGACCAGGCTGGCAGATCTGAACAGGGGATGGGTGAAGGGAGGTATGGGGAGGTGTGGAGAGGTAGAGCGGACCAGGCTGGCTGATCTGAACAGGCGATGGGTGAAGGGATGTATGGGGAGGTGTGGAGAGGTAAAGACGGCCAGGCTGGCGGTTCTCAAAAGGAGATGGGTGTGGGGAGGTGAGGCTGGACAGGCTTGCGGTTCTCAAAAGGAGATGGGTGTGGGGAGGTGAGGCTGGACAGGCTTGCGGTTCTCAAAAGGAGATGGGTGTGGGGAGGTTAGGCTGGACAGGCTGGCGGCTCTCAAAAGGAGATGGGTGTGGGGAGGTGAGGCTGGACAAGCTGGCGGCTCTCAATTCTGAAGACAAGTTGAGTATAGGGAGGTGTGGGGAGGTTGACCGGCCAGGCTGGTGGCTCTTAACAAAAGGGGAGGAAGGGAAGGTGTGGGGAAGTAGGCCCGCCAGGCTGGTGGTTGTCAAGTCTGAACAGAAGGTGAGATTGGGAGGTGTGGTGATGAAGCCGGCCAGGCTGGTGGGTGTGGGGATGTATGAGGAGGTGTGGAGAGGTGTGGGGAGGTAAAGCCGGCCAGGCTAGATAGACAGAGGGTTGAGGGGCGTGGGTGCATGTACCTTGAACCCTGAACTTTGAACCCTGGAAACCAAGATCCAAACCTTGTACCCTAAAGCCCAACGATCCAAACGTTTAACCTTAAAACCCAAGGATCCAAACCTTGACCCTAAAACCCATGGATCCAAACCTTGAACCTTAAAACCGAACAGGTAGGCCGAGGGAGGAGCGTGAATGCATGTGTAGCTGCAACGATGTGCCATGATGGGCAGTGATCACTCTGACAAAAGGATCTAGATGTGTGCAAGGTACGCGTGTGGGTGCTAATACCCGTGCGTGTATACCACAGCGTGCTTGTTGTGCTGTGTGTAGCCGTCCCTATTTCCACCCTGCTCGTTTTGGTATCTCAGGGTTATGCGCTTGGTGCTGTGACCGTGCCGCTTGGACACAAAGATCTAGATCAGCGAGACTGAGCCATTGTGCCGTAAGTCAGAAATCGTGTCAGCAAATACGGTCCGTTACCGGTAGGGTGAAAGTAGCTGAATTTGACTTGAAGTTACGGTGACTGATAGTATTACGTAATTCAGCCACCGTGAGGACCGTAAATCGGCACAGCACTGATTCACCAAAGGATTCATCAAAGGATCTAGATGTGTGCGTGGCACGGGTGCGGGTACTTGTACCCGTGCGTGTACGCTACAGCGTGTGTGCCGCGCTGTTTGTAGCCGTCCTGCTCATTTGGATGCTCAGGGTTAAGTGTTCAGGGTTGAGGGTTTTGGCACTTCAGGGTTTAGAGATTGGCCTCACATCAGCTATGTTGAGATTGTGAGATGTGTGTGACGGTGTGACTGAGTCCAAGGAACTTGTTGTGTGGGGTCTGGCTGGACAGCTTTAGCCCGGTGTCTCGGCAGCTTCAGCTGGTTGTGACAGTGTGGATGTGCGGATGTGTAAAAGTGTGGATGGGTGACTGTGTCCAAGGTGTGGGTTGCGTGGAATGAGGCGGAATAGCTCAAGCTCTGTGTCTCGGCAGCTTCAGCTGGTTGTGATAGTGTGACAGTGTGACAGTGTGGAGGTGACAGTGTGGAGGTGTAACAATGTGGATGAGTGACTGCGTCCAAGGTGTGGGTTGCTTGGGGTCAGGCTGGGAAGCTCGAGCTCTGTTTCTCAGCAGCTTCAGCTGGGTGTGACCTTGTGACAGTGTGGGTGTGTGAAAGTGTGGATTGGTGACTGTGTCCAACTCACACGTTGTGTGGGGTGCGGTTGGACAACTCGAGCTCTGGATCAGCAGTCTCAGCTGGGTGTGACTGTGCGGCTGTGTGGATATGTGGAAGTGTGAATGTAAGTGGTTTTAGGGGTGTGGCTGGGCAACTTCAGCTTTGCGTCGCATCAGCTTCGGATGTGTGGACGTGTGAAAGTGTGATTGTGTCCTTGGTGCCGGCTGCAAGGGGTGCGGTTGGGCAACTTCTGCGCAACGTCTCTGCAGCTTCGGATACATGGACGTCTGGGAGTGTGGATGTGTAAAGTGTGGACATCTCCCCCCGTGCAAGCTGTGAGGGGTGTGGCTGGTCAACTTCAGCTTTGAATCCCAGCAGCCTCAGATGTGTGGACATGTGGAAATGTGGATGTGTAAAAGTGTGGACGTGTCTCTCTGTGCAGGGTGCGAGGGGTGTGGCTGGGCAAGTCTGCTTTGCATTTCAGCAGCTTCAACTGGGTGTGAATGTTGATATGTGTAAGTGTGGGTATGCAAAAGTGTGGACATATCCCTCCGTGCAGGTTGCGAGGGGTGCGGCTTGGCAACTTCAGCTTTGCCTCTCAGCAGCTTCAACTGGGCGTTCTAGTGGGCAATGAGTTCCGCCTGCTCATGAGGGGGGTGGCACCGGCAGCGGGCGACGAACGGGTGAGTAGGTCCGTCGCACTCAGGAATGTTCACGCCTTGACTTTGACACGCAGGCACTTTCACACCTGTACACACTCACACCTGGACATGTTCATACCTGGGTATTGTCATCTAGGCACATTCACAGGCACATTCACACCTGGGAATTCACAGTTTTTACACCTAGGCACGTTTTCGCCTGGGTTCATTCACACCTGCACATTCAGACTCAGGCCCTGTCACGCCGGGGTACGTTCACACCTAGGCATTTACATCCATTCATATTCACACCTGGGCATATTCACACCTGGGCATATTCACACCCAGAAACATGCATGCATGGGTACGTTCACACCTGGGCACTCACACTCAGGCACATTCACACCTGGGCATATTCACAACTGGGTATTTACACCCGAACACATGCACGTTCGGGCTTATCGAAGATCTACATGCATTTACTGACCTCTACACCCTTAACCTTAAAACCCTCAACCCTCAACCCATGATGTTGGACCCTTAGTCACTATGTGCTGCTGCGCTGCAGGCGGTGGCCGAGGCGTGTGAGCGGGTGGCTGCCTCGGGCTTCATAAACTACTTTGGGTTGCAGAGGTTCGGCGCCGGAGGAACTCCCACACATATGTGAGTGAGGACACACTTGTGTGAAGGTGTGCAGACGGGGTCATGTATCGTGTCCATGTGTGCCGTGCGCCATGCACACGTTGTGTAATTAGCACAGAAGTGTGGGGATGTGCCCAGATTGTTGTGGGGGTGCGGGTTGCGTGCGATTTGTTTATGGCTAGGGTTGAGTTTCCAGGTTTTGGCCCCAACACAACATAGCGCCGATGGGCCGTGAACCCTGACGCCCCTCATCTTTAACCCCTTGAACCCTTGAACCCTGACCTCCCTCCCTTTGAACCCCTTGAACCCTTGAACCCTGACCCCCCTCCCTTTGTACCCCTTGAACCCCTTGAACCCTCTTAACCCCCTTCGCTCCTGCACTGGCAATTCGGCGTCAGCCGATCCCTCCTGAAGGCTGTGTTTGGTGCGGCCGTGATATCTCTCCACACACACACACACCCCCTCCTCTTAACACCCCTTGAAACCTTACAACCACATCCCTCACTTGTGTACGCTCCTGCAATGGCAACACAGCGTCGGCCGGTCCCTCCTGAAGGGCGAGTTTGGTGCGGCCGTGCGCATGATCTTGGCGGGGAAGGAGGGCGAGAAGGCCGACATCACTGCAGCCCGAGCTTCATACCTCAGGGACGGGGACGCAAAGGTGTGGGGCTGGCAGCGGGGGGGGGGGATGGGTAAGGGTTTAGGGGCGAGGTTTTGCGGGGGCTGTTTAGGGGTGAGGGTTTAGGGGCTGGTAGCGGGGGGGGGAGTAGGGGTCAGGGGTTAGGGGATGCCAAGGTAAGGGGCTGGCAGTGGGGGCTGTTTAGGGGCAGGGGCAGGCAGCGGGGGCTGTTTAGGGGCAGGGGCAGGCAGCGGGGTTTGTTCAGGGGCAGGGGCAGGCAGCGGAGGCTGTTTAGGGGCAGGGGCAGGCAGCGGGGGCTGTTCAGGGGCAGGGGCAGGCAGCGGGGGCTGTTTAGGGGCAGGGGCAGGCAGCGGGGGCTGTTCAGGGGCAGGGGCAGGCAGCGGGGGCTGTTCAGGGGCAGGGGCAGGCAGCGGGGGCTGTTTAGGGGCAGGGGTAGGCATTGGGGGCTGATTAGGGGCAGGGGCAGGCAGCGGGGGCTGTTCAGGGGCAGGGGCAGGCAGCGGGGGCTGTTCAGGGGCAGGGGCAGGCAGCGGGGGCTGTTTAGGGGCAGGAGCAGGCAGCGGAGGGTGTTCAGGGGCAGGGGCAGGCAGCGGGGGGTGTTCAGGGGCAGGGGCAGGCAGCGGGGGGTGCACAGGGGCAGGGGCAGGCAGCGGAGGGTGTTCAGGGGCAGGGGCAGGCAGCGGAGGGTGTTCAGGGGCAGGGGCAGGCAGCGGAGGGTGTTCAGGGGCAGGGGCAGGCAGCGGAGGGTGTTCAGGGGCAGGGGCAGGAAGCGGGGGGTGTTCAGGGGCAGGGGCAGGCAGCGGGGGCTGTTTAGGGGCAGGGGCAGGCAGCGGGGGGTGTTCAGGGGCAAGGGCAGGAAGCGGAGGGTGTTCAGGGGCAGAGGCAGGAAGCGGAGGTCGTTCAGGGGCAGAGGCAGGCAGCGGGGGGTGTTCAGGGGCAGAGGCAGGAAGCGGAGGTCGTTCAGGGGCAGGGGCAGGAAGCGGGGGTTTCCTGCTGCATTTATTTGTCACGTCACCCCCCCCCCTCTCGCCCCTCTCCACCACACACACACTCACACTCACAGGCTGCGCTGCGGCTGATGCCGCGTTGGGCGACAGCAGAGTGTGCTATCTTGGAGACTTTGGGCCGCAAGAACGCGGGTGCTGGCGCGCTTGGGCAAGCGCTCATGGCGATTCCGCGTACGCTGCGTATGATGTATATGCACGCCTACCAGAGCTACCTGTGGAACCTGGCAGCCAGTCACAGGTAGGGGAAAGGGAGAGGGGGCTAAGGGGGGATGGGGGGGGGGGAATGGAGTATTGGGGGGAGGAGAGGGGGAGGGAGGAAGGGGGAGGGAGGGGAGGAAGGGAGAGGGAGGGGAGGAAATGGGAGAGGAACTTTTGACAGGAGCCAGAGAAGGGAGGGCAGTGGGAAGAGGATGGGAAGAAGGAAAGGCAAAGACGAAGCTCTGAAGGCGATCTTGACAATTTTCTTGGATCTAGTTTAGGGTTAAGCCTAAACCCTAAAACCTGAAGTTGATCTTGCCAACGTTGTCGGGCCGCTGTTTCGTAGGGTGAGGACCTTTGGTGTCGAACAGGCCGTCGAAGGGGATCTCGTTTTGATAAACGGCAGCTCGGGTGCAGCTGTAGAGGCGATGGATGCTGCCGGTGTGGCGGCCACTGAGGGCACCGAGGCCGGCGCGGCTCGCGCTGCCGCGGGCGGCGCCGCGGCCTTGCCAGCGGGCGTCAAGACGTCGCGGCAGCGCCTGGCCGAGGTGCACGTGGTGACGCGCGAGGAGGCGGCCAGCGGCCGATGGACCGCGGCTGACGTCGTACTGCCCGTCCCCGGCGGCCGCGTGAAGTACCCGCAACACTCCACGGCGCAAGTCTACGCGGAGGCCGCTGCGCGCGATGGGATCTCGCTGCCCGGTTTGGACTGTAGCCTACCCGGCGCCGCCGCGGCTGCCGAGGGGCCAGAGGGTGACCTCCTCGGACGGCCTGTAGGAGTAGCGGCAGCGGCAACTGCAGCGGCAGCGGCGGCAAAGAGCGAGGGAGCAGCGGTGGAGGAGGCAAGCAGGCCAGCGGCAGCGGCAGCGGTCGCGGAGAGCGTCGATGCAGCCAGCGAGGTGCACAACGGAGCATTGGCCGGCCATGCTGTCCCTAGTGCCGTTGTTGTTGCTGTTGTCGCTGCTGCTGCTGCTGCCGCACCCGCACGCTCCGGGCCTGTGTTGGATGACAGCAGTGTGCCTAAATCTGTGGTGGGAGAGTTCAGCTTCGCTTCGCTGACCGGGGACTACCGACATGTAGTGCTGCGGCCCAAGGCGTTTGAGTGGCAGTTGCTCAAGTACAGGTGGGTGTTGTGAGGCGTTTGATTGGCAGTTGATTGGGTAAATGCGGGTGGTTAAAATTGTTTGAGTGACAGTTGCTTAAGTACAGGTGGGTAGCCTAACCGCCCAAGGAATTGTGCCAGTTGCTCAAGTACAGACAGATGGCCCAACCGCCAAGGTCGTGCGAATGACAGTTGATCAAGTAAATGTTGGTGCCCCAAGGCATTTGAGTAGCAGTTGCTCAAGCGACGGTGGGTGCAGGGCATGTGAAGTTCAGGTGTTTGGTCCCTTGAATGGAAGCTGGGCTTGTCCTTGTTTCAAACACTGACATACCGGTACCGGCTATTATTCCACCCTGGCAGGCAATGGTCGATCCGTCCGCACCACCCGGTACCGGCTTTTATTCCACCCTGGCAGGCAATGGTCGATCCGTCCGCACCACCCGGTACCGGCTTTTAGTCAAGTCAATTGAGATACTGTTTTTGTGTTTTTATTTGAGCAACCATCCTTAACCTCAGATCCTACATAATTTGTCGGTAATTTGTCGGTAATTCGTCGGTAATTTGTGTATGTGTGCAGCAATCCAGCACAGTACACCTGCATCCTAATTTATAAACCCTACACCATGAAACCTAAACCCTAAATACCAAGTGTGACACTTACACCCACATACTCAACCCTAAACCCCAAACCCTAAATCCTTACCCCTTAACCCTAAATTCAGGACCTTACACAATCCCTGGACCCTACATCCTGAACCCTTCACCCTAAACACTGTTTGTGTGTGTGTGCAGCGATCCCAATGACGACCGCCTCGTTCAGACCGACCTCGAGCTTCTGGACGACCGCGACAACCATGCCGGAGGCCAGCAGAACAAGAGGGCGCGTCACGATGCGGGAACGGGGGCGGGGGCGGGCAGCGGCGCCCTGCCGCCGCCGCCGCCACTGCCCGGGCCGCCACCGGCAACGGGTGAGCCTCTGCCCACCGCAGGCAGTGCGCCTCCTCCACCCATCGACGGCGTTCCCCCCGCTGCTGCTGCTACCGGCGGGGCGTCGGCCCCGCTGCTATGGGGGACCGCGGGGCCGGGCGGGCCGCTGCTGGCGCTGCGCCTGCGGTTCCAGCTGCCTTCGTCCTGCTACGCGACGATGCTAATTAGGGAGCTCACCAAGCAGTCCACCAGCCGCGACTTCCAGGCGGGGCTTTCGTCGGCAGCGGCAGCAGCAGCAGGGGAGCAGGTGTAGACGCTGGCAATCCACTAGCCAGGACTTCCAGGCAGAACTGCCGTCAGCTGCGGCGGCAGGGGCGCAAGTGTCGACGCTGGCAATCCACTAGCATGGACTTCTGGGCAGACCCTTTCCTGGCTGTTGCAGCAGCTGCCCAGCTACCCAGCAGGTGGCCCAGATGGCGCCCTGCCTCCACCTGCCCAGCAGCTACCCAGCTGACCAGCTGCCCAGCTGCAGCCTAATGCTATATGGCCATGGTCATTCGGGAGTTCATCCCGCAGTCCAGAAGCCTTGACTTCCAGACAGCGCTTTTGTTGGCCGCTGCAACAGTCAATGAGAGATTCACTGTGGATCCTTTTCATGGATATTTTCTGCCTAGCGCATACTGTACCGGTTAAGTCTCCTCAGGCTATCTGCTCTGGGCATGAGAGATTGTTCACACCAGACCGTACCACCTTTTCTTCATGAATAGAGTGGAGGCCGAATCTTTTGGGACACCAGATCGACACAAGGCTGATATCGGCATACCATTGATGGGGGCTCCTGTAATTCGAAATTTGAACGTGGTGGGAGGAAACAAGCCTGAGCCAGCCTGGGGTTCCTGTGCCCCTACAAGCCATTTATTAGGTTGACACATACGTATATACGTCACATGCTCGCAACAAGCACGGGTGATTAAGATTGACGATTGGAATATGAAAAGAGTTTAAGAGCCCTTGAGGAACGTGCACAATGGACGTGAGTCCGAAAATCAGACCCGGGGCCGAGCCCGGGGCATGCAATCGTACACATCATCTGCCAGCTTCAATGTCGGGCGCCCACGCGTCCGAGCTTTTTCAGTGGGGTCCTGACTCCAGAGGTGTGTGACGTCATTGCGAAATCATCTGCCAGCCACAGCCCACAGTTGTGAAGTTTTTATCTGACACGTTCTCCGGTTCTTACAGTCCAACAGAACATGACAGTTGATGCATGGGGCATGTGCCCGTAATCCAGCGCATGCACTAAATACAGCGATCAAAAACCAGATCGGACATGAAGGAACGAAAGTGAAGTTGAGTGCAATTTTTCGGCACTGCTGACTTACGGTTCGTGAAATTACGGTTTGCGCTGAAGGTGCAAATTGCGCGCAATTTACCAGCGCCTCCCCAAAGTACCGCAATTACGGTAAAATTGCTTACGGCGTAATTACAGTTCAAATCTCAGTAATCGACCGCAAATAGTGTTTTTGACGTGGAATCTACCCATTCCGATTTATTCGCAGCGGCCTCTTCAATGCTGAGTTATGTAGCGTGGTGCCCAAGGACTCATGGCCGCATGATAAATTTCAGATCGGCCTCAACAAAGCTTGCTGTTACGAACTAAGCTCCGAAGGACACATGCTGTATGTTATAGGCATGGCCTGTACCAAGTTTCGCTGTCAAGGTACTGGATTTATTCGCAGCGGCCTCTTCAATGCTGAGTTATGTAACGTGGTGCCCAAGGACTGCTTGCCGCATGATAAATTTCAGAACAGCCTCAACAAAGCTTGCTGTTACGAACTAATTGCCATTGCCATTCCCATTGCCTGTCAAAAGGTCTCACGCGAGGCCTCAGAAAGCAAAAGGCGTATCGCGGTCACCTGGTCTCTGCTGCCCAAATTAAAAAGGGCCTCTCAAAGGCCTTCTACTAACAAACAACCAAGATCATAATGGCTTACAGCTTGAGGAATGGACACAAATAAAATGTTCCTGCAAAACAAGAGCTGCTGCCCCATCTGCTGAGTTAAAAGCTCAACATCGAGGTTGGGGTCACAGGTACACCAACCCCAAGCATCCCTTTGTAGATCCGTTGTGGGCCGCGAAATATCTCCAGTTCATATTTTCGACCCCTGTGAAATTCATCTGGAGCAGAAGCTTCAGGGCATGCTCCAGCAAAACCCCAAAACGCTTAACCCTCCCTCCGTGCCTCCCTCCGTGCCTGCCGCGTTCCAACGCGCCTGCCGTATTTTGCAGCAGCTACCGACAGTGCCACGCTGAATCGCTGAGCCAGCTATGCTGCAGCAACTACCGATAGTGCCACGCTGAATCGCCGAGCCTGCTATGCTGCAGCAGCTACCGACAGTGCCACGCTGAATCGCTGAGCCTGCTATGCTGCAGCAACTACCGACAGTGCCACGCTGAATCGCCGAGCCTGCTATGCTGCATCAGCTACCGACAGTGCCACGCTGCATCGCCGAGCCTGCTAATATGCTGTAACAGCTACCGGCAATGTTGCCTTGAATCGCCGCCATGCCTGCTGTTCCAACCGCCTGCTATGCTGCACCAGCTCCCAGCTGAGACGCGTTGAAACGGTGCCATGTCTGCTATGCTAAAACAGCTACCGGCAATGCCGCCTTGCATCACCGCCATGCCTGCCGTTCCAACTACCTGCTATGCCGCGGCGACCACCGGCAATGTTGCCTTAAATCGCCGCCACGCCTGCCGTTCCAACCGCTTGCTATGTCGCGGCGAGCACCGGCAGTGCCGCCTTGAATCGCCGCCATGACTCGAAGATGGCCTCCTTGTCTATGATGTAGTCGATGATTTCATCCATCATGCTGCCCGGCAATGCCATGATGGCCTGCCTTGCCGCCTCTGCGCAGCAGCGTCCAGGGTTTGGATCTTGGGTTATAGGGTTCAAGGCTTGGATCTTGGGTTATAGGGGTCAGGGTTTGGATCCTTGGAATCAAGGGTTAAAGGTTTGGCTATTGGAATCAAGGGTAAAAGGTTTGGATCTTGTGCGAAAGGGTTCAAGGTTTGGATCTTGGATTAAAGGGTTCAAGGTTTGGATCTTGGGTGAAAGGGTTCAAGGTTTGGATCTTGGATTCAAGGGTTCCAGGTTATGATCTTGGTTTCAAGGGTTCAAGGTTTGGATCTTTGACATGCCAAGAGAGATGCCTTTCAATCGGGTGGGTTTTAGGGTTAAGAGTTTATGGGTTTAGGGTAGGGTCAAGGGTTTTAAGTTAAGGGTTTAGGGTGGGTTCAAGGACTTCATCCGTCGAACCCGAACTGTAACCTGCCACAGACTGTACGACTCAGGAAATTGATCCTTCAACAGGGTATTTGTATGATGCCCTTTGTTCCCTTTTCCGTATTTTTGCATAGTGTTCAAGGTTAATTTTTGTCTAGGTTTCAGGGTCCGTTTTTTTGTTTAAGATTCAGGGTTAGATTTTATTAGGGTTTAGGGTTGGCTCCATGTGTAGGGTGAGTTTTTTCACTAGGGTTTAGGGTCGTTTGTTTGTTTAGGATTGGGCGTACCTGCATCATAGCCCATGTCAATCACCAGCTGTTCAAACAACATGTTCAGGCCGGGGTCGTCGCGAAGGCTGCGTCCACTCGACACGACGCCCTCCTGGAATGGGCACATATTTCAATATAAGAACAACAAGTCTGAAAGCCCAGGTTTTGGGCTCAAGCTGATTTATTTCGCAGAATTTCGGGGAGTTCAAAATGCGGATAATCCTGGACAAGAGAGGAAACGAGTCAAAAATGGGGGCAGTCAGTCGCGGGATGACTCCCCGTATGCATTATTAGGAATTAAAAATGTGGGTATGTAACAATAGGCCACAGCAAATGGCATGTAATGCAGCGAATTCGGAGACTTGATAGTCACACATGATTAATAACTATCCAAGGCAAAATACCGGTAGCCAGTTCACCTCGGTCACACAACTTACAAACAATTCAAGGCCAAATAGCCAGTTCAATAGTTTATTACCTTGGTCAACGCTTGCTGCTCATCCCCTTGAATCACGACGTTGAAATGCATGTGGGGAGTCTTCGGCCTTACTGATCTCGCCTGCGTTGCAGAGGGGGGCAGGGGTAGGGGCAGTCAGGTCCATGGATTCCAAAGATTTCCGTTTCCTTAGATACCTTGGGGGACGAGGTAGGGGCAGTCAGGACAAAAGCCTGCAATGCAAAGGAGGACGAGGTAGGGGCAGTCAGGACAAAAGCCTGCAATGCAAAGGAGGACGAGGTAGGGGCAGTCAGGACAAAAGCCTGCAATGCAAAGGAGGACGAGGTAGGGGCAGTCAGGACAAAAGCCTGCAATGCAAAGGAGGACGAGGTAGGGGCAGTCAGGACAAAAGCCTGCAATGCAAAGGAGGACGAGGTAGGGGCAGTCAGGACAAAAGCCTGCAATGCAAAGGAGGACGAGGTAGGGGCAGTCAGGACAAAAGCCTGCAATGCAAAGGGGGACGAGGTAGGGGCAGTCAGGACAAAAGCCTGCAATGCAAAGGAGGACGAGGTAGGGGCAGTCAGGACAAAAGCCTGCAATGCAAAGGAGGACGAGGTAGGGGCAGTCAGGACAAAAGCCTGCAATGCAAAGGAGGACGAGGTAGGGGCAGTCAGGACAAAAGCCTGCAATGCAAAGGAGGACGAGGTGGGGGCAGTCAGGACAAAAGCCTGCAATGCAAAGGGGGACGAGGTAGGGGCAGTCAGGACAAAAGCCTGCAATGCAAAGGAGGACGAGGTAGGGGCAGTCAGGACAAAAGCCTGCAATGCAAAGGGGGACGAGGTAGGGGCAGTCAGGACAAAAGCCTGCAATGCAAAGGAGGACGAGGTAGGGGCAGTCAGGACAAAAGCCTGCAATGCAAAGGAGGACGAGGTAGGGGCAGTCAGGACAAAAGCCTGCAATGCAAAGGAGGTAGGGGCAGTCAGGACAAAAGCCTGCAATGCAAAGGAGGACGAGGTAGGGGCAGTCAGGACAAAAGCCTGCAATGCAAAGGAGGACGAGGTAGGGGCAGTCAGGACAAAAGCCTGCAATGCAAAGGAGGACGAGGTAGGGGCAGTCAGGACAAAAGCCTGCAATGCAAAGGGGGACGAGGTAGGGGCAGCCAGGACAAAAGCCTGCAATGCAAAGGAGGACGAGGTAGGGGCAGCCAGGACAAAAGCCTGCAATGCAAAGGAGGACGAGGTAGGGGCAGTCAGGACAAAAGCCTGCAATGCAAAGGAGGACGAGGTAGGGGCAGTCAGGACAAAAGCCTGCAATGCAAAGGAGGTAGGGGCAGTCAGGACAAAAGCCTGCAATGCAAAGGAGGACGAGGTAGGGGCAGTCAGGACAAAAGCCTGCAATGCAAAGGAGGACGAGGTAGGGGCAGCCAGGACAAAAGCCTGCAATGCAAAGGAGGACGAGGTAGGGGCAGTCAGGACAAAAGCCTGCAATGCAAAGGAGGACGAGGTAGGGGCAGTCAGGACAAAAGCCTGCAATGCAAAGGAGGACGAGGTAGGGGCAGTCAGGACAAAAGCCTGCAATGCAAAGGAGGACGAGGTAGGGGCAGTCAGGACAAAAGCCTGCAATGCAAAGGAGGACGAGGTGGGGGCAGTCAGGACAAAAGCCTGCAATGCAAAGGAGGACGAGGTAGGGGCAGTCAGGACAAAAGCCTGCAATGCAAAGGAGGACGAGGTAGGGGCAGTCAGGACAAAAGCCTGCAATGCAAAGGAGGACGAGGTGGGGGCAGTCAGGACAAAAGCCTGCAATGCAAAGGAGGACGAGGTAGGGGCAGTCAGGACAAGAGCCTGCAATGCAAAGGAGGACGAGGTAGGGGCAGTCAGGACAAAAGCCTGCAATGCAAAGGAGGACGAGGTAGGGGCAGTCAGGACAAAAGCCTGCAATGCAAAGGAGGACGAGGTAGGGGCAGTCAGGACAAAAGCCTGCAATGCAAAGGAGGACGAGGTAGGGGCAGTCAGGACAAAAGCCTGCAATGCAAAGGAGGACGAGGTAGGGGCAGTCAGGACAAAAGCCTGCAATGCAAAGGAGGTAGGGGCAGTCAGGACAAAAGCCTGCAATGCAAAGGAGGACGAGGTAGGGGCAGTCAGGACAAAAGCCTGCAATGCAAAGGAGGACGAGGTAGGGGCAGTCAGGACAAAAGCCTGCAATGCAAAGGAGGACGAGGTAGGGGCAGTCAGGACAAAAGCCTGCAATGCAAAGGAGGACGAGGTAGGGGCAGTCAGGACAAAAGCCTGCAATGCAAAGGAGGACGAGGTGGGGGCAGTCAGGACAAAAGCCTGCAATGCAAAGGGGGACGAGGTAGGGGCAGTCAGGACAAAAGCCTGCAATGCAAAGGAGGACGAGGTAGGGGCAGTCAGGACAAAAGCCTGCAATGCAAAGGGGGACGAGGTAGGGGCAGTCAGGACAAAAGCCTGCAATGCAAAGGAGGACGAGGTAGGGGCAGTCAGGACAAAAGCCTGCAATGCAAAGGAGGACGAGGTAGGGGCAGTCAGGACAAAAGCCTGCAATGCAAAGGAGGTAGGGGCAGTCAGGACAAAAGCCTGCAATGCAAAGGAGGACGAGGTAGGGGCAGTCAGGACAAAAGCCTGCAATGCAAAGGAGGACGAGGTAGGGGCAGTCAGGACAAAAGCCTGCAATGCAAAGGAGGACGAGGTAGGGGCAGTCAGGACAAAAGCCTGCAATGCAAAGGGGGACGAGGTAGGGGCAGTCAGGACAAAAGCCTGCAATGCAAAGGAGGACGAGGTAGGGGCAGCCAGGACAAAAGCCTGCAATGCAAAGGAGGACGAGGTAGGGGCAGTCAGGACAAAAGCCTGCAATGCAAAGGAGGACGAGGTAGGGGCAGTCAGGACAAAAGCCTGCAATGCAAAGGAGGACGAGGTAGGGGCAGTCAGGACAAAAGCCTGCAATGCAAAGGAGGACGAGGTAGGGGCAGTCAGGACAAAAGCCTGCAATGCAAAGGAGGTAGGGGCAGTCAGGACAAAAGCCTGCAATGCAAAGGAGGACGAGGAAGGGGCAGTCAGGACAAAAGCCTGCAATGCAAAGGAGGACGAGGTAGGGGCAGTCAGGACAAAAGCCTGCAATGCAAAGGAGGACGAGGTAGAGGCAGTCAGGACAAAAGCCTGCAATGCAAAGGAGGACGAGGTAGGGGCAGTCAGGACAAAAGCCTGCAATGCAAAGGAGGACGAGGTAGGGGCAGTCAGGACAAAAGCCTGCAATGCAAAGGAGGACGAGGTAGGGGCAGTCAGGACAAAAGCCTGCAATGCAAAGGGGGACGAGGTAGGGGCAGTCAGGACAAAAACCTGCAATGCAAAGGAGGACGAGGTAGGGGCAGTCAGGACAAAAGCCTGCAATGCAAAGGAGGACGAGGTAGGGGCAGTCAGGACAAAAGCCTGCAATGCAAAGGAGGACGAGGTAGGGGCAGCCAGGACAAAAGCCTGCAATGCAAAGGAGGACGAGGTAGGGGCAGTCAGGACAAAAGCCTGCAATGCAAAGGAAGATGAGGTAGGGGCAGTCAGGACAAAAGCCTGCAATGCAAAGGAGGACGAGGTAGGGGCAGTCAGGACAAAAGCCTGCAATGCAAAGGAGGACGAGGTAGGGGCAGTCAGGACAAAAGCCTGCAATGCAAAGGAGGACGAGGTGGGGGCAGTCAGGACAAAAGCCTGCAATGCAAAGGAGGACGAGGTAGGGGCAGTCAGGACAAAAGCCTGCAATGCAAAGGAGGACGAGGTAGGGGCAGTCAGGACAAAAGCCTGCAATGCAAAGGAGGACGAGGTGGGGGCAGTCAGGACAAAAGCCTGCAATGCAAAGGAGGACGAGGTAGGGGCAGTCAGGACAAAAGCCTGCAATGCAAAGGAGGACGAGGTAGGGGCAGTCAGGACAAAAGCCTGCAATGCAAAGGAGGACGAGGTAGGGGCAGTCAGGACAAAAGCCTGCAATGCAAAGGAGGACGAGGTAGGGGCAGTCAGGACAAAAGCCTGCAATGCAAAGGAGGACGAGGTAGGGGCAGTCAGGACAAAAGCCTGCAATGCAAAGGAGGACGAGGTAGGGGCAGTCAGGACAAAAGCCTGCAATGCAAAGGAGGTAGGGGCAGTCAGGACAAAAGCCTGCAATGCAAAGGAGGACGAGGTAGGGGCAGTCAGGACAAAAGCCTGCAATGCAAAGGAGGACGAGGTAGGGGCAGTCAGGACAAAAGCCTGCAATGCAAAGGAGGACGAGGTAGGGGCAGTCAGGACAAAAGCCTGCAATGCAAAGGAGAACGAGGTAGGGGCAGTCAGGACAAAAGCCTGCAATGCAAAGGAGGACGAGGTAGGGGCAGTCAGGACAAAAACCTGCAATGCAAAGGAGGTAGGGGCAGTCAGGACAAAAGCCTGCAATGCAAAGGAGGACGAGGTAGGGGCAGTCAGGACAAAAGCCTGCAATGCAAAGGAGGACGAGGTAGGGGCAGTCAGGACAAAAGCCTGCAATGCAAAGGAGGACGAGGTAGGGGCAGTCAGGACAAAAGCCTGCAATGCAAAGGAGGACGAGGTAGGAGCAGTCAGGACAAAAGCCTGCAATGCAAAGGAGGACGAGGTAGGGGCAGTCAGGACAAAAGCCTGCAATGCAAAGGAGGACGAGGTAGGGGCAGTCAGGACAAAAACCTGCAATGCAAAGGAGGTAGGGGCAGTCAGGACAAAAGCCTGCAATGCAAAGGGGGACGAGGTAGGGGCAGTCAGGACAAAAGCCTGCAATGCAAAGGAGGACGAGGTAGGGGCAGCCAGGACAAAAGCCTGCAATGCAAAGGAGGACGAGGTAGGGGCAGTCAGGACAAAAGCCTGCAATGCAAAGGAGGACGAGGTAGGGGCAGTCAGGACAAAAGCCTGCAATGCAAAGGAGGACGAGGTAGGGGCAGTCAGGACAAAAGCCTGCAATGCAAAGGAGGACGAGGTAGGGGCAGTCAGGACAAAAGCCTGCAATGCAAAGGAGGTAGGGGCAGTCAGGACAAAAGCCTGCAATGCAAAGGGGGACGAGGTAGGGGCAGTCAGGACAAAAGCCTGCAATGCAAAGGAGGACGAGGTAGGGGCAGTCAGGACAAAAGCCTGCAATGCAAAGGAGGACGAGGTAGGGGCAGTCAGGACAAAAGCCTGCAATGCAAAGGAGGACGAGGTAGGGGCAGTCAGGACAAAAGCCTGCAATGCAAAGGAGGACGAGGTGGGGGCAGTCAGGACAAAAGCCTGCAATGCAAAGGGGGACGAGGTAGGGGCAGTCAGGACAAAAGCCTGCAATGCAAAGGAGGACGAGGTAGGGGCAGTCAGGACAAAAGCCTGCAATGCAAAGGGGGACGAGGTAGGGGCAGTCAGGACAAAAGCCTGCAATGCAAAGGAGGACGAGGTAGGGGCAGTCAGGACAAAAGCCTGCAATGCAAAGGAGGACGAGGTAGGGGCAGTCAGGACAAAAGCCTGCAATGCAAAGGAGGTAGGGGCAGTCAGGACAAAAGCCTGCAATGCAAAGGAGGACGAGGTAGGGGCAGTCAGGACAAAAGCCTGCAATGCAAAGGAGGACGAGGTAGGGGCAGTCAGGACAAAAGCCTGCAATGCAAAGGAGGACGAGGTAGGGGCAGTCAGGACAAAAGCCTGCAATGCAAAGGGGGACGAGGTAGGGGCAGTCAGGACAAAAGCCTGCAATGCAAAGGAGGACGAGGTAGGGGCAGCCAGGACAAAAGCCTGCAATGCAAAGGAGGACGAGGTAGGGGCAGTCAGGACAAAAGCCTGCAATGCAAAGGAGGACGAGGTAGGGGCAGTCAGGACAAAAGCCTGCAATGCAAAGGAGGACGAGGTAGGGGCAGTCAGGACAAAAGCCTGCAATGCAAAGGAGGACGAGGTAGGGGCAGTCAGGACAAAAGCCTGCAATGCAAAGGAGGTAGGGGCAGTCAGGACAAAAGCCTGCAATGCAAAGGAGGACGAGGTAGGGGCAGTCAGGACAAAAGCCTGCAATGCAAAGGAGGACGAGGTAGGGGCAGTCAGGACAAAAGCCTGCAATGCAAAGGAGGACGAGGTAGGGGCAGTCAGGACAAAAGCCTGCAATGCAAAGGAGGACGAGGTAGGGGCAGTCAGGACAAAAGCCTGCAATGCAAAGGAGGACGAGGTAGGGGCAGTCAGGACAAAAGCCTGCAATGCAAAGGAGGACGAGGTAGGGGCAGTCAGGACAAAAGCCTGCAATGCAAAGGGGGACGAGGTAGGGGCAGTCAGGACAAAAACCTGCAATGCAAAGGAGGACGAGGTAGGGGCAGTCAGGACAAAAGCCTGCAATGCAAAGGAGGACGAGGTAGGGGCAGTCAGGACAAAAGCCTGCAATGCAAAGGAGGACGAGGTAGGGGCAGCCAGGACAAAAGCCTGCAATGCAAAGGAGGACGAGGTAGGGGCAGTCAGGACAAAAGCCTGCAATGCAAAGGAGGACGAGGTAGGGGCAGTCAGGACAAAAGCCTGCAATGCAAAGGAGGACGAGGTAGGGGCAGTCAGGACAAAAGCCTGCAATGCAAAGGAGGACGAGGTAGGGGCAGTCAGGACAAAAGCCTGCAATGCAAAGGAGGACGAGGTGGGGGCAGTCAGGACAAAAGCCTGCAATGCAAAGGAGGACGAGGTAGGGGCAGTCAGGACAAAAGCCTGCAATGCAAAGGAGGACGAGGTAGGGGCAGTCAGGACAAAAGCCTGCAATGCAAAGGAGGACGAGGTGGGGGCAGTCAGGACAAAAGCCTGCAATGCAAAGGAGGACGAGGTAGGGGCAGTCAGGACAAGAGCCTGCAATGCAAAGGAGGACGAGGTAGGGGCAGTCAGGACAAAAGCCTGCAATGCAAAGGAGGACGAGGTAGGGGCAGTCAGGACAAAAGCCTGCAATGCAAAGGAGGACGAGGTAGGGGCAGTCAGGACAAAAGCCTGCAATGCAAAGGAGGTAGGGGCAGTCAGGACAAAAGCCTGCAATGCAAAGGAGGACGAGGTAGGGGCAGTCAGGACAAAAGCCTGCAATGCAAAGGAGGTAGGGGCAGTCAGGACAAAAGCCTGCAATGCAAAGGAGGACGAGGTAGGGGCAGTCAGGACAAAAGCCTGCAATGCAAAGGAGGACGAGGTAGGGGCAGTCAGGACAAAAGCCTGCAATGCAAAGGAGGACGAGGTAGGGGCAGTCAGGACAAAAGCCTGCAATGCAAAGGAGGACGAGGTAGGGGCAGTCAGGACAAAAGCCTGCAATGCAAAGGAGGACGAGGTGGGGGCAGTCAGGACAAAAGCCTGCAATGCAAAGGGGGACGAGGTAGGGGCAGTCAGGACAAAAGCCTGCAATGCAAAGGAGGACGAGGTAGGGGCAGTCAGGACAAAAGCCTGCAATGCAAAGGGGGACGAGGTAGGGGCAGTCAGGACAAAAGCCTGCAATGCAAAGGAGGACGAGGTAGGGGCAGTCAGGACAAAAGCCTGCAATGCAAAGGAGGACGAGGTAGGGGCAGTCAGGACAAAAGCCTGCAATGCAAAGGAGGTAGGGGCAGTCAGGACAAAAGCCTGCAATGCAAAGGAGGACGAGGTAGGGGCAGTCAGGACAAAAGCCTGCAATGCAAAGGAGGACGAGGTAGGGGCAGTCAGGACAAAAGCCTGCAATGCAAAGGAGGACGAGGTAGGGGCAGTCAGGACAAAAGCCTGCAATGCAAAGGGGGACGAGGTAGGGGCAGTCAGGACAAAAGCCTGCAATGCAAAGGAGGACGAGGTAGGGGCAGCCAGGACAAAAGCCTGCAATGCAAAGGAGGACGAGGTAGGGGCAGTCAGGACAAAAGCCTGCAATGCAAAGGAGGACGAGGTAGGGGCAGTCAGGACAAAAGCCTGCAATGCAAAGGAGGACGAGGTAGGGGCAGTCAGGACAAAAGCCTGCAATGCAAAGGAGGACGAGGTAGGGGCAGTCAGGACAAAAGCCTGCAATGCAAAGGAGGTAGGGGCAGTCAGGACAAAAGCCTGCAATGCAAAGGAGGACGAGGAAGGGGCAGTCAGGACAAAAGCCTGCAATGCAAAGGAGGACGAGGTAGGGGCAGTCAGGACAAAAGCCTGCAATGCAAAGGAGGACGAGGTAGAGGCAGTCAGGACAAAAGCCTGCAATGCAAAGGAGGACGAGGTAGGGGCAGTCAGGACAAAAGCCTGCAATGCAAAGGAGGACGAGGTAGGGGCAGTCAGGACAAAAGACTGCAATGCAAAGGAGGACGAGGTAGGGGCAGTCAGGACAAAAGCCTGCAATGCAAAGGGGGACGAGGTAGGGGCAGTCAGGACAAAAGCCTGCAATGCAAAGGAGGACGAGGTAGGGGCAGTCAGGACAAAAGCCTGCAATGCAAAGGAGGACGAGGTAGGGGCAGTCAGGACAAAAGCCTGCAATGCAAAGGAGGACGAGGTAGGGGCAGCCAGGACAAAAGCCTGCAATGCAAAGGAGGACGAGGTAGGGGCAGTCAGGACAAAAGCCTGCAATGCAAAGGAAGATGAGGTAGGGGCAGTCAGGACAAAAGCCTGCAATGCAAAGGAGGACGAGGTAGGGGCAGTCAGGACAAAAGCCTGCAATGCAAAGGAGGACGAGGTAGGGGCAGTCAGGACAAAAGCCTGCAATGCAAAGGAGGACGAGGTGGGGGCAGTCAGGACAAAAGCCTGCAATGCAAAGGAGGACGAGGTAGGGGCAGTCAGGACAAAAGCCTGCAATGCAAAGGAGGACGAGGTAGGGGCAGTCAGGACAAAAGCCTGCAATGCAAAGGAGGACGAGGTGGGGGCAGTCAGGACAAAAGCCTGCAATGCAAAGGAGGACGAGGTAGGGGCAGTCAGGACAAAAGCCTGCAATGCAAAGGAGGACGAGGTAGGGGCAGTCAGGACAAAAGCCTGCAATGCAAAGGAGGACGAGGTAGGGGCAGTCAGGACAAAAGCCTGCAATGCAAAGGAGGACGAGGTAGGGGCAGTCAGGACAAAAGCCTGCAATGCAAAGGAGGACGAGGTAGGGGCAGTCAGGACAAAAGCCTGCAATGCAAAGGAGGACGAGGTAGGGGCAGTCAGGACAAAAGCCTGCAATGCAAAGGAGGTAGGGGCAGTCAGGACAAAAGCCTGCAATGCAAAGGAGGACGAGGTAGGGGCAGTCAGGACAAAAGCCTGCAATGCAAAGGAGGACGAGGTAGGGGCAGTCAGGACAAAAGCCTGCAATGCAAAGGAGGACGAGGTAGGGGCAGTCAGGACAAAAGCCTGCAATGCAAAGGAGGACGAGGTAGGGGCAGTCAGGACAAAAGCCTGCAATGCAAAGGAGGACGAGGTAGGGGCAGTCAGGACAAAAGCCTGCAATGCAAAGGAGGACGAGGTAGGGGCAGTCAGGACAAAAGCCTGCAATGCAAAGGAGGTAGGGGCAGTCAGGACAAAAGCCTGCAATGCAAAGGGGGACGAGGTAGGGGCAGTCAGGACAAAAGCCTGCAATGCAAAGGAGGACGAGGTAGGGGCAGTCAGGACAAAAGCCTGCAATGCAAAGGAGGACGAGGTAGGGGCAGTCAGGACAAAAGCCTGCAATGCAAAGGAGGACGAGGTAGGGGCAGTCAGGACAAAAGCCTGCAATGCAAAGGAGGACGAGGTAGGGGCAGTCAGGACAAAAGCCTGCAATGCAAAGGGGGACGAGGTAGGGGCAGTCAGGACAAAAGCCTGCAATGCAAAGGAGGACGAGGTAGGGGCAGTCAGGACAAAAGCCTGCAATGCAAAGGAGGACGAGGTAGGGGCAGTCAGGACAAAAGCCTGCAATGCAAAGGAGGACGAGGTAGGGGCAGCCAGGACAAAAGCCTGCAATGCAAAGGAGGACGAGGTAGGGGCAGTCAGGACAAAAGCCTGCAATGCAAAGGAGGACGAGGTAGGGGCAGCCAGGACAAAAGCCTGCAATGCAAAGGAGGACGAGGTAGGGGCAGTCAGGACAAAAGCCTGCAATGCAAAGGAAGATGAGGTAGGGGCAGTCAGGACAAAAGCCTGCAATGCAAAGGAGGACGAGGTAGGGGCAGTCAGGACAAAAGCCTGCAATGCAAAGGAGGACGAGGTAGGGGCAGTCAGGACAAAAGCCTGCAATGCAAAGGAGGACGAGGTGGGGGCAGTCAGGACAAAAGCCTGCAATGCAAAGGAGGACGAGGTAGGGGCAGTCAGGACAAAAGCCTGCAATGCAAAGGAGGTAGGGGCAGTCAGGACAAAAGCCTGCAATGCAAAGGAGGACGAGGTAGGGGCAGTCAGGACAAAAGCCTGCAATGCAAAGGAGGACGAGGTAGGGGCAGTCAGGACAAAAGCCTGCAATGCAAAGGAGGACGAGGTAGGGGCAGTCAGGACAAAAGCCTGCAATGCAAAGGAGGACGAGGTGGGGGCAGTCAGGACAAAAGCCTGCAATGCAAAGGAGGACGAGGTAGGGGCAGTCAGGACAAAAGCCTGCAATGCAAAGGAGGACGAGGTAGGGGCAGTCAGGACAAAAGCCTGCAATGCAAAGGAGGACGAGGTAGGGGCAGTCAGGACAAAAGCCTGCAATGCAAAGGAGGACGAGGTAGGGGCAGTCAGGACAAAAACCTGCAATGCAAAGGAGGACGAGGTAGGGGCAGTCAGGACAAAAGCCTGCAATGCAAAGGAGGACGAGGTAGGGGCAGTCAGGACAAAAGCCTGCAATGCAAAGGAGGACGAGGTAGGGGCAGTCAGGACAAAAGCCTGCAATGCAAAGGAGGACGAGGTAGGGGCAGTCAGGACAAAAGCCTGCAATGCAAAGGAGGACGAGGTAGGGGCAGTCAGGACAAAAGCCTGCAATGCAAAGGAGGACGAGGTAGGGGCAGTCAGGACAAAAGCCTGCAATGCAAAGGAGGACGAGGTAGGGGCAGCCAGGACAAAAGCCTGCAATGCAAAGGAGGACGAGGTAGGGGCAGTCAGGACAAAAGCCTGCAATGCAAAGGAGGACGAGGTAGGGGCAGTCAGGACAAAAGCCTGCAATGCAAAGGAGGACGAGGTAGGGGCAGTCAGGACAAAAGCCTGCAATGCAAAGGAGGACGAGGTAGGGGCAATCAGGACAAAAGCCTGCAATGCAAAGGAGGTAGGGGCAGTCAGGACAAAAGCCTGCAATGCAAAGGGGGACGAGGTAGGGGCAGTCAGGACAAAAGCCTGCAATGCAAAGGAGGACGAGGTAGGGGCAGTCAGGACAAAAGCCTGCAATGCAAAGGAGGACGAGGTAGGGGCAGTCAGGACAAAAGCCTGCAATGCAAAGGAGGACGAGGTAGGGGCAGTCAGGACAAAAGCCTGCAATGCAAAGGAGGACGAGGTAGGGGCAGTCAGGACAAAAGCCTGCAATGCAAAGGGGGACGAGGTAGGGGCAGTCAGGACAAAAACCTGCAATGCAAAGGAGGACGAGGTAGGGGCAGTCAGGACAAAAGCCTGCAATGCAAAGGAGGACGAGGTAGGGGCAGTCAGGACAAAAGCCTGCAATGCAAAGGAGGACGAGGTAGGGGCAGCCAGGACAAAAGCCTGCAATGCAAAGGAGGACGAGGTAGGGGCAGTCAGGACAAAAGCCTGCAATGCAAAGGAGGACGAGGTAGGGGCAGCCAGGACAAAAGCCTGCAATGCAAAGGAGGACGAGGTAGGGGCAGTCAGGACAAAAGCCTGCAATGCAAAGGAAGATGAGGTAGGGGCAGTCAGGACAAAAGCCTGCAATGCAAAGGAGGACGAGGTAGGGGCAGTCAGGACAAAAGCCTGCAATGCAAAGGAGGACGAGGTAGGGGCAGTCAGGACAAAAGCCTGCAATGCAAAGGAGGACGAGGTGGGGGCAGTCAGGACAAAAGCCTGCAATGCAAAGGAGGACGAGGTAGGGGCAGTCAGGACAAAAGCCTGCAATGCAAAGGAGGTAGGGGCAGTCAGGACAAAAGCCTGCAATGCAAAGGAGGACGAGGTAGGGGCAGTCAGGACAAAAGCCTGCAATGCAAAGGAGGACGAGGTAGGGGCAGTCAGGACAAAAGCCTGCAATGCAAAGGAGGACGAGGTAGGAGCAGTCAGGACAAAAGCCTGCAATGCAAAGGAGGACGAGGTAGGGGCAGTCAGGACAAAAGCCTGCAATGCAAAGGAGGACGAGGTAGGGGCAGTCAGGACAAAAGCCTGCAATGCAAAGGGGGACGAGGTAGGGGCAGTCAGGACAAAAGCCTGCAATGCAAAGGAGGACGAGGTAGGGGCAGTCAGGACAAAAGCCTGCAATGCAAAGGGGGACGAGGTAGGGGCAGTCAGGACAAAAACCTGCAATGCAAAGGAGGACGAGGTAGGGGCAGTCAGGACAAAAGCCTGCAATGCAAAGGAGGATGAGGTAGGGGCAGCCAGGACAAAAGCCTGCAATGCAAAGGAGGACGAGGTAGGGGCAGTCAGGACAAAAGCCTGCAATGCAAAGGAGGACGAGGTAGGGGCAGTCAGGACAAAAACCTGCAATGCAAAGGAGGACGAGGTAGGGGCAGTCAGGACAAAAGCCTGCAATGCAAAGGAGGACGAGGTAGGGGCAGTCAGGACAAAAGCCTGCAATGCAAAGGAGGACGAGGTAGGGGCAGTCAGGACAAAAGCCTGCAATGCAAAGGAGGACGAGGTAGGGGCAGTCAGGACAAAAACCTGCAATGCAAAGGAGGACGAGGTAGGGGCAGTCAGGACAAAAGCCTGCAATGCAAAGGAGGACGAGGTAGGGGCAGTCAGGACAAAAGCCTGCAATGCAAAGGAGGACGAGGTAGGGGCAGTCAGGACAAAAGCCTGCAATGCAAAGGAGGACGAGGTAGGGGCAGTCAGGACAAAAGCCTGCAATGCAAAGGAGGACGAGGTAGGGGCAGTCAGGACAAAAGCCTGCAATGCAAAGGAGGACGAGGTAGGGGCAGTCAGGACAAAAGCCTGCAATGCAAAGGAGGTAGGGGCAGTCAGGACAAAAGCCTGCAATGCAAAGGAGGACGAGGTAGGGGCAGTCAGGACAAAAGCCTGCAATGCAAAGGAGGTAGGGGCAGTCAGGACAAAAGCCTGCAATGCAAAGGGGGACGAGGTAGGGGCAGTCAGGACAAAAGCCTGCAATGCAAAGGAGGACGAGGTAGGGGCAGTCAGGACAAAAGCCTGCAATGCAAAGGAGGACGAGGTAGGGGCAGTCAGGACAAAAGCCTGCAATGCAAAGGAGGACGAGGTAGGGGCAGTCAGGACAAAAGCCTGCAATGCAAAGGAGGACGAGGTAGGGGCAGTCAGGACAAAAGCCTGCAATGCAAAGGGGGACGAGGTAGGGGCAGTCAGGACAAAAACCTGCAATGCAAAGGAGGACGAGGTAGGGGCAGTCAGGACAAAAGCCTGCAATGCAAAGGAGGACGAGGTAGGGGCAGTCAGGACAAAAGCCTGCAATGCAAAGGAGGACGAGGTAGGGGCAGCCAGGACAAAAGCCTGCAATGCAAAGGAGGACGAGGTAGGGGCAGTCAGGACAAAAGCCTGCAATGCAAAGGAGGACGAGGTAGGGGCAGCCAGGACAAAAGCCTGCAATGCAAAGGAGGACGAGGTAGGGGCAGTCAGGACAAAAGCCTGCAATGCAAAGGAAGATGAGGTAGGGGCAGTCAGGACAAAAGCCTGCAATGCAAAGGAGGACGAGGTAGGGGCAGTCAGGACAAAAGCCTGCAATGCAAAGGAGGACGAGGTAGGGGCAGTCAGGACAAAAGCCTGCAATGCAAAGGAGGACGAGGTGGGGGCAGTCAGGACAAAAGCCTGCAATGCAAAGGAGGACGAGGTAGGGGCAGTCAGGACAAAAGCCTGCAATGCAAAGGAGGTAGGGGCAGTCAGGACAAAAGCCTGCAATGCAAAGGAGGACGAGGTAGGGGCAGTCAGGACAAAAGCCTGCAATGCAAAGGAGGACGAGGTAGGGGCAGTCAGGACAAAAGCCTGCAATGCAAAGGAGGACGAGGTAGGGGCAGTCAGGACAAAAGCCTGCAATGCAAAGGAGGACGAGGTAGGGGCAGTCAGGACAAAAGCCTGCAATGCAAAGGAGGACGAGGTAGGGGCAGTCAGGACAAAAGCCTGCAATGCAAAGGAGGACGAGGTAGGGGCAGTCAGGACAAAAGCCTGCAATGCAAAGGAGGACGAGGTAGGGGCAGTCAGGACAAAAGCCTGCAATGCAAAGGAGGACGAGGTAGGGGCAGTCAGGACAAAAACCTGCAATGCAAAGGAGGACGAGGTAGGGGCAGTCAGGACAAAAGCCTGCAATGCAAAGGAGGACGAGGTAGGGGCAGTCAGGACAAAAGCCTGCAATGCAAAGGAGGACGAGGTAGGGGCAGTCAGGACAAAAGCCTGCAATGCAAAGGAGGACGAGGTAGGGGCAGCCAGGACAAAAGCCTGCAATGCAAAGGAGGACGAGGTAGGGGCAGTCAGGACAAAAGCCTGCAATGCAAAGGAGGACGAGGTAGGGGCAGTCAGGACAAAAGCCTGCAATGCAAAGGAGGACGAGGTAGGGGCAGCCAGGACAAAAGCCTGCAATGCAAAGGAGGACGAGGTAGGGGCAGTCAGGACAAAAGCCTGCAATGCAAAGGAGGACGAGGTAGGGGCAGCCAGGACAAAAGCCTGCAATGCAAAGGAGGACGAGGTAGGGGCAGTCAGGACAAAAGCCTGCAATGCAAAGGAAGATGAGGTAGGGGCAGTCAGGACAAAAGCCTGCAATGCAAAGGAGGACGAGGTAGGGGCAGTCAGGACAAAAGCCTGCAATGCAAAGGAGGACGAGGTAGGGGCAGTCAGGACAAAAGCCTGCAATGCAAAGGAGGACGAGGTGGGGGCAGTCAGGACAAAAGCCTGCAATGCAAAGGAGGACGAGGTAGGGGCAGTCAGGACAAAAGCCTGCAATGCAAAGGAGGTAGGGGCAGTCAGGACAAAAGCCTGCAATGCAAAGGAGGACGAGGTAGGGGCAGTCAGGACAAAAGCCTGCAATGCAAAGGAGGACGAGGTAGGGGCAGTCAGGACAAAAGCCTGCAATGCAAAGGAGGACGAGGTAGGGGCAGTCAGGACAAAAGCCTGCAATGCAAAGGAGGACGAGGTGGGGGCAGTCAGGACAAAAGCCTGCAATGCAAAGGAGGACGAGGTAGGGGCAGTCAGGACAAAAGCCTGCAATGCAAAGGAGGACGAGGTAGGGGCAGTCAGGACAAAAGCCTGCAATGCAAAGGAGGACGAGGTAGGGGCAGTCAGGACAAAAGCCTGCAATGCAAAGGAGGACGAGGTAGGGGAAGTCAGGACAAAAACCTGCAATGCAAAGGAGGACGAGGTAGGGGCAGTCAGGACAAAAGCCTGCAATGCAAAGGAGGACGAGGTAGGGGCAGTCAGGACAAAAGCCTGCAATGCAAAGGAGGACGAGGTAGGGGCAGTCAGGACAAAAGCCTGCAATGCAAAGGAGGACGAGGTAGGGGCAGTCAGGACAAAAGCCTGCAATGCAAAGGAGGACGAGGTAGGGGCAGTCAGGACAAAAGCCTGCAATGCAAAGGAGGACGAGGTAGGGGCAGTCAGGACAAAAGCCTGCAATGCAAAGGAGGACGAGGTAGGGGCAGTCAGGACAAAAGCCTGCAATGCAAAGGAGGACGAGGTAGGGGCAGTCAGGACAAAAGCCTGCAATGCAAAGGAGGACGAGGTAGGGGCAGTCAGGACAAAAGCCTGCAATGCAAAGGAGGACGAGGTAGGGGCAGTCAGGACAAAAGCCTGCAATGCAAAGGAGGACGAGGTAGGGGCAGTCAGGACAAAAGCCTGCAATGCAAAGGAGGACGAGGTAGGGGCAGTCAGGACAAAAGCCTGCAATGCAAAGGAGGACGAGGTAGGGGCAGTCAGGACAAAAGCCTGCAATGCAAAGGAGGACGAGGTAGGGGCAGTCAGGACAAAAGCCTGCAATGCAAAGGAGGACGAGGTAGGGGCAGTCAGGACAAAAACCTGCAATGCAAAGGAGGACGAGGTAGGGGCAGTCAGGACAAAAGCCTGCAATGCAAAGGAGGACGAGGTAGGGGCAGTCAGGACAAAAGCCTGCAATGCAAAGGAGGACGAGGTAGGGGCAGTCAGGACAAAAGCCTGCAATGCAAAGGAGGACGAGGTGGGGGCAGTCAGGACAAAAGCCTGCAATGCAAAGGAGGACGAGGTAGGGGCAGTCAGGACAAAAGCCTGCAATGCAAAGGAGGACGAGGTAGGGGCAGTCAGGACAAAAGCCTGCAATGCAAAGGAGGACGAGGTAGGGGCAGTCAGGACAAAAGCCTGCAATGCAAAGGAGGACGAGGTAGGGGCAGTCAGGACAAAAACCTGCAATGCAAAGGAGGACGAGGTAGGGGCAGTCAGGACAAAAGCCTGCAATGCAAAGGAGGACGAGGTAGGGGCAGTCAGGACAAAAGCCTGCAATGCAAAGGAGGACGAGGTAGGGGCAGTCAGGACAAAAGCCTGCAATGCAAAGGAGGACGAGGTAGGGGCAGTCAGGACAAAAGCCTGCAATGCAAAGGAGGACGAGGTAGGGGCAGTCAGGACAAAAGCCTGCAATGCAAAGGAGGACGAGGTAGGGGCAGTCAGGACAAAAGCCTGCAATGCAAAGGAGGACGAGGTAGGGGCAGTCAGGACAAAAGCCTGCAATGCAAAGGAGGACGAGGTAGGGGCAGTCAGGACAAAAGCCTGCAATGCAAAGGAGGACGAGGTAGGGGCAGTCAGGACAAAAGCCTGCAATGCAAAGGAGGACGAGGTAGGGGCAGTCAGGACAAAAGCCTGCAATGCAAAGGAGGACGAGGTAGGGGCAGTCAGGACAAAAGCCTGCAATGCAAAGGAGGACGAGGTAGGGGCAGTCAGGACAAAAACCTGCAATGCAAAGGAGGTAGGGGCAGTCAGGACAAAAGCCTGCAATGCAAAGGAGGACGAGGTAGGGGCAGTCAGGACAAAAGCCTGCAATGCAAAGGAGGACGAGGTAGGAGCAGTCAGGACAAAAGCCTGCAATGCAAAGGAGGACGAGGTAGGGGCAGTCAGGACAAAAGCCTGCAATGCAAAGGAGGACAAGGTAGGGGCAGTCAGGACAAAAGCCTGCAATGCAAAGGAGGACGAGGTAGGGGCAGTCAGGACAAAAACCTGCAATGCAAAGGAGGACGAGGTAGGGGCAGTCAGGACAAAAGCCTGCAATGCAAAGGAGGACGAGGTAGGGGCAGTCAGGACAAAAGCCTGCAATGCAAAGGAGGACGAGGTAGGGGCAGTCAGGACAAAAGCCTGCAATGCAAAGGAGGACGAGGTAGGGGCAGTCAGGACAAAAGCCTGCAATGCAAAGGAGGACGAGGTAGGGGCAGTCAGGACAAAAGCCTGCAATGCAAAGGAGGACGAGGTAGGGGCAGTCAGGACAAAAGCCTGCAATGCAAAGGAGGACGAGGTAGGGGCAGTCAGGACAAAAACCTGCAATGCAAAGGAGGTAGGGGCAGTCAGGACAAAAGCCTGCAATGCAAAGGAGGACGAGGTAGGGGCAGTCAGGACAAAAGCCTGCAATGCAAAGGAGGACGAGGTAGGGGCAGTCAGGACAAAAACCTGCAATGCAAAGGAGGACGAGGTAGGGGCAGTCAGGACAAAAGCCTGCAATGCAAAGGAGGACGAGGTAGGGGCAGTCAGGACAAAAGCCTGCAATGCAAAGGAGGACGAGGTAGGGGCAGTCAGGACAAAAGCCTGCAATGCAAAGGAGGACGAGGTGGGGGCAGTCAGGACAAAAGCCTGCAATGCAAAGGAGGACGAGGTAGGGGCAGTCAGGACAAAAGCCTGCAATGCAAAGGAGGACGAGGTAGGGGCAGTCAGGACAAAAGCCTGCAATGCAAAGGAGGACGAGGTAGGGGCAGTCAGGACAAAAGCCTGCAATGCAAAGGAGGACGAGGTAGGGGCAGTCAGGACAAAAACCTGCAATGCAAAGGAGGACGAGGTAGGGGCAGTCAGGACAAAAGCCTGCAATGCAAAGGAGGACGAGGTAGGGGCAGTCAGGACAAAAGCCTGCAATGCAAAGGAGGACGAGGTAGGGGCAGTCAGGACAAAAGCCTGCAATGCAAAGGAGGACGAGGTAGGGGCAGTCAGGACAAAAGCCTGCAATGCAAAGGAGGACGAGGTAGGGGCAGTCAGGACAAAAGCCTGCAATGCAAAGGAGGACGAGGTAGGGGCAGTCAGGACAAAAGCCTGCAATGCAAAGGAGGACGAGGTAGGGGCAGTCAGGACAAAAGCCTGCAATGCAAAGGAGGACGAGGTAGGGGCAGTCAGGACAAAAACCTGCAATGCAAAGGAGGTAGGGGCAGTCAGGACAAAAGCCTGCAATGCAAAGGAGGACGAGGTAGGGGCAGTCAGGACAAAAGCCTGCAATGCAAAGGAGGACGAGGTAGGAGCAGTCAGGACAAAAGCCTGCAATGCAAAGGAGGACGAGGTAGGGGCAGTCAGGACAAAAGCCTGCAATGCAAAGGAGGACGAGGTAGGGGCAGTCAGGACAAAAGCCTGCAATGCAAAGGAGGACGAGGTAGGGGCAGTCAGGACAAAAGCCTGCAATGCAAAGGAGGACGAGGTAGGGGCAGTCAGGACAAAAGCCTGCAATGCAAAGGAGGACAAGGTAGGGGCAGCCAGGACAAAAGCCTGCAATGCAAAGGAGGACGAGGTAGGGGCAGTTAGGACAAAAGCCTGCAATGCAAAGGAGGACGAGGTAGGGGCAGTCAGGACAAAAGCCTGCAATGCAAAGGAGGACGAGGTAGGGGCAGTCAGGACAAAAACCTGCAATGCAAAGGAGGACGAGGTAGGGGCAGTCAGGACAAAAGCCTGCAATGCAAAGGGGGACGAGGTAGGGGCAGTCAGGACAAAAGCCTGCAATGCAAAGGAGGATGAGGTAGGGGCAGTCAGGACAAAAGCCTGCAATGCAAAGGAGGATGAGGTAGGGGCAGTCAGGACAAAAGCCTGCAATGCAAAGGGGGACGAGGTAGGGGCAGTCAGGACAAAAGCCTGCGATGCAAAGGGGGATGAGGTAGGGGCAGTCAGGACAAAAGCCTGCAATGCAAAGGAGGATGAGGTAGGGGCAGTCAGGACAAAAGCCTGCAATGCAAAGGGGGACGAGGTAGGGGCAGTCAGGACAAAAGCCTGCAATGCAAAGGAGGACGAGGTAGGGGCAGTCAGGACAAAAGCCTGCAATGCAAAGGAGGACGAGGTGGGGGCAGTCAGGACAAAAGCCTGCAATGCAAAGGAGGACGAGGTAGGGGCAGTCAGGACAAAAGCCTGCAATGCAAAGGAGGACGAGGTAGGGGCAGTCAGGACAAAAGCCTGCAATGCAAAGGAGGACGAGGTGGGGGCAGTCATGACAAAAGCCTGCAATGCAAAGGAGGACGAGGTAGGGGCAGCCAGGACAAAAGCCTGCAATGCAAAGGAGGACGAGGTAGGGGCAGTCAGGACAAAAGCCTGCAATGAAAAGGAGGACGAGGTAGGGGCAGCCAGGACAAAAGCCTGCAATGCAAAGGAGGACGAGGTAGGGGCAGTCAGGACAAAAGCCTGCAATGCAAAGGAGGACGAGGTAGGGGCAGTCAGGACAAAAGCCTGCAATGCAAAGGAGGACGAGGTAGGGGCAGTCAGGACAAAAGCCTGCAATGCAAAGGAGGACGAGGTAGGGGCAGTCAGGACAAAAGCCTGCAATGCAAAGGAGGACGAGGTAGGGGCAGTCAGGACAAAAGCCTGCAATGCAAAGGAGGACGAGGTAGGGGCAGTCAGGACAAAAGCCTGCAATGCAAAGGAGGACGAAGTAGGGGCAGTCAGGACAAAAGCCTGCAATGCAAAGGAGGTAGGGGCAGTCAGGACAAAAGCCTGCAATGCAAAGGAGGACGAGGTAGGGGCAGTCAGGACAAAAGCCTGCAATGCAAAGGAGGACGAGGTAGGGGCAGTCAGGACAAAAGCCTGCAATGCAAAGGAGGACGAGGTAGGGGCAGTCAGGACAAAAGCCTGCAATGCAAAGGAGGTAGGGGCAGTCAGGACAAAAGCCTGCAATGCAAAGGAGGACGAGGTAGGGGCAGTCAGGACAAAAGCCTGCAATGCAAAGGAGGACGAGGTAGGGGCAGTCAGGACAAAAGCCTGCAATGCAAAGGAGGACGAGGTAGGGGCAGTCAGGACAAAAGCCTGCAATGCAAAGGAGGACGAGGTAGGGGCAGTCAGGACAAAAGCCTGCAATGCAAAGGAGGACGAGGTAGGGGCAGTCAGGACAAAAGCCTGCAATGCAAAGGAGGACGAGGTAGGGGCAGTCAGGACAAAAGCCTGCAATGCAAAGGAGGACGAGGTAGGGGCAGTCAGGACAAAAACCTGCAATGCAAAGGAGGACGAGGTAGGGGCAGTCAGGACAAAAGCCTGCAATGCAAAGGAGGACGAGGTAGGGGCAGTCAGGACAAAAGCCTGCAATGCAAAGGAGGACGAGGTGGGGGCAGTCAGGACAAAAGCCTGCAATGCAAAGGAGGACGAGGTAGGGGCAGTCAGGACAAAAGCCTGCAATGCAAAGGAGGACGAGGTAGGGGCAGTCAGGACAAAAGCCTGCAATGCAAAGGAGGACGAGGTAGGGGCAGTCAGGACAAAAGCCTGCAATGCAAAGGAGGACGAGGTAGGGGCAGTCAGGACAAAAGCCTGCAATGCAAAGGAGGACGAGGTAGGGGCAGTCAGGACAAAAGCCTGCAATGCAAAGGAGGACGAAGTAGGGGCAGTCAGGACAAAAGCCTGCAATGCAAAGGAGGTAGGGGCAGTCAGGACAAAAGCCTGCAATGCAAAGGAGGACGAGGTAGGGGCAGTCAGGACAAAAGCCTGCAATGCAAAGGAGGACGAGGTAGGGGCAGTCAGGACAAAAGCCTGCAATGCAAAGGAGGACGAGGTAGGGGCAGTCAGGACAAAAGCCTGCAATGCAAAGGAGGTAGGGGCAGTCAGGACAAAAGCCTGCAATGCAAAGGAGGACGAGGTAGGTGCAGTCTGGACAAAAGCCTGCAATGCAAAGGAGGACGAGGTAGGGGCAGCCAGGACAAAAGCCTGCAATGCAAAGGAGGACGAGGTAGGGGCAGCCAGGACAAAAGCCTGCAATGCAAAGGAGGACGAGGTAGGGGCAGTCAGGACAAAAACCTGCAATGCAAAGGGGGACGAGGTAGGGGCAGTCAGGACAAAAGCCTGCAATGCAAAGGAGGACGAGGTGGGGGCAGTCAGGACAAAAGCCTGCAATGCAAAGGAGGACGAGGTAGGGGCAGTCAGGACAAAAGCCTGCAATGCAAAGGAGGACGAGGTAGGGGCAGTCAGGACAAAAGCCTGCAATGCAAAGGAGGACGAGGTGGGGGGCAGTCATGACAAAAGCCTGCAATGCAAAGGAGGACGAGGTAGGGGCAGTCAGGACAAAAGCCTGCAATGCAAAGGAGGACGAGGTAGGGGCAGTCAGGACAAAAGCCTGCAATGCAAAGGAGGACGAAGTAGGGGCAGTCAGGACAAAAGCCTGCAATGCAAAGGAGGACGAGGTAGGGGCAGTCAGGACAAAAGCCTGCAATGCAAAGGAGGACGAGGTAGGGGCAGTCAGGACAAAAGCCTGCAATGCAAAGGAGGACGAGGTAGGGGCAGTCAGGACAAAAGCCTGCAATGCAAAGGAGGACGAAGTAGGGGCAGTCAGGACAAAAGCCTGCAATGCAAAGGAGGTAGGGGCAGTCAGGACAAAAGCCTGCAATGCAAAGGAGGACGAGGTAGGGGCAGCCAGGACAAAAGCCTGCAATGCAAAGGAGGACGAGGTAGGGGCAGTCAGGACAAAAGCCTGCAATGCAAAGGAGGACGAGGTAGGGGCAGTCAGGACAAAAGCCTGCAATGCAAAGGAGGTAGGGGCAGTCAGGACAAAAGCCTGCAATGCAAAGGAGGACGAGGTAGGTGCAGTCTGGACAAAAGCCTGCAATGCAAAGGAGGACGAGGTAGGGGCAGTCAGGACAAAAGCCTGCAATGCAAAGGAGGACGAGGTAGGGGCAGTCAGGACAAAAGCCTGCAATGCAAAGGAGGACGAGGTAGGGGCAGTCAGGACAAAAGCCTGCAATGCAAAGGAGGACGAGGTAGGGGCAGTCAGGACAAAAGCCTGCAATGCAAAGGAGGACGAGGTAGGGGCAGTCAGGACAAAAGCCTGCAATGCAAAGGAGGACGAGGTAGGGGCAGTCAGGACAAAAGCCTGCAATGCAAAGGAGGACGAGGTAGGGGCAGTCAGGACAAAAGCCTGCAATGCAAAGGAGGACGAGGTAGGGGCAGTCAGGACAAAAGCCTGCAATGCAAAGGAGGACGAGGTGGGGGCAGTCAGGACAAAAGCCTGCAATGCAAAGGAGGACGAGGTAGGGGCAGTCAGGACAAAAGCCTGCAATGCAAAGGAGGACGAGGTAGGGGCAGTCAGGACAAAAGCCTGCAATGCAAAGGAGGACGAGGTAGGGGCAGTCAGGACAAAAGCCTGCAATGCAAAGGAGGACGAGGTGGGGGCAGTCAGGACAAAAGCCTGCAATGCAAAGGAGGACGAGGTAGGGGCAGCCAGGACAAAAGCCTGCAATGCAAAGGAGGACGAGGTGGGGGCAGTCAGGACAAAAGCCTGCAATGCAAAGGAAGATGAGGTAGGGGCAGTCAGGACAAAAGCCTGCAATGCAAAGGAGGACGAGGTAGGGGCAGCCAGGACAAAAGCCTGCAATGCAAAGGAGGACGAGGTAGGGGCAATCAGGACAAAAGCCTGCAATGCAAAGGAGGACGAGGTAGGGGCAGTCAGGACAAAAGCCTGCAATGCAAAGGAGGACGAGGTAGGGGCAGTCAGGACAAAAGCCTGCAATGCAAAGGAGGACGAGGGAGGGGCAGTCAGGACAAAAGCCTGCAATGCAAAGGGGGACGAGGTGGGGGCAGTCAGGACAAAAGCCTGCAATGCAAAGGAGGACGAGGTAGGGGCAGTCAGGACAAAAGCCTGCAATGCAAAGGAGGACGAGGTAGGGGCAGTCAGGACAAAAGCCTGCAATGCAAAGGAGGACGAGGTAGGGGCAGTCAGGACAAAAGCCTGCAATGCAAAGGAGGACGAGGTAGGGGCAGTCAGGACAAAAACCTGCAATGCAAAGAAGGACGAGGTGGGGGCAGTCAGGACAAAAGCCTGCAATGCAAAGGAGGACGAGGTAGGGGCAGTCAGGACAAAAGCCTGCAATGCAAAGGAGGACGAGGTAGGGGCAGTCAGGACAAAAGCCTGCAATGCAAAGGAGGACGAGGTAGGGGCAGTCAGGACAAAAGCCTGCAATGCAAAGGAGGACGAGGTAGGGGCAGTCAGGACAAAAGCCTGCAATGCAAAGGAGGACGAGGTAGGGGCAGTCAGGACAAAAGCCTGCAATGCAAAGGAGGACGAGGTAGGGGCAGTCAGGACAAAAGCCTGCAATGCAAAGGAGGACGAGGTAGGGGCAGTCAGGACAAAAGCCTGCAATGCAAAGGAGGACGAGGTAGGGGCAGTCAGGACAAAAGCCTGCAATGCAAAGGAGGACGAAGTAGGGGCAGTCAGGACAAAAGCCTGCAATGCAAAGGAGGACGAGGTAGGGGCAGTCAGGACAAAAGCCTGCAATGCAAAGGAGGACGAGGTAGGGGCAGTCAGGACAAAAGCCTGCAATGCAAAGGAGGGAGGGGCAGTCAGGACAAAAGCCTGCAATGCAAAGGAGGTAGGGGCAGTCAGGACAAAAGCCTGCAATGCAAAGGAGGCAGGGGCAGTCAGGACAAAAGCCTGCAATGCAAAGGAGGTAGGGGCCGTCAGGACAAAAGCCTGCAATGCAAAGGAGGGAGGGGCAGTCAGGACAAAAGCCTGCAATGCAAAGGAGGACGAGGTAGGGGCAGCCAGGACAAAAACCTGCAATGCAAAGGAGGACGAGGTAGGGGCAGTCAGGACAAAAGCCTGCAATGTAAAGGAGGACGAGGTAGGGGCAGTCAGGACAAAAGCCTGCAATGCAAAGGAGGACGAGGTAGGGGCAGTCAGGACAAAAGCCTGCAATGCAAAGGAGGACGAGGTAGGGGCAGTCAGGACAAAAGCCTGCAATGCAAAGGAGGACGAAGTAGGGGCAGTCAGGACAAAAGCCTGCAATGCAAAGGAGGACGAGGTAGGGGCAGTCAGGACAAAAGCCTGCAATGCAAAGGAGGACGAGGTAGGGGCAATCAGGACAAAAGCCTGCAATGCAAAGGAGGACGAGGTAGGGGCAGTCAGGACAAAAGCCTGCAATGCAAAGGAGGTAGGGGCAGTCAGGACAAAAGCCTGCAATGCAAAGGAGGCAGGGGCAGTCAGGACAAAAGCCTGCAATGCAAAGGAGGTAGGGGCCGTCAGGACAAAAGCCTGCAATGCAAAGGAGGGAGGGGCAGTCAGGACAAAAGCCTGCAATGCAAAGGAGGACGAGGTAGGGGCAGTCAGGACAAAAACCTGCAATGCAAAGGAGGACGAGGTAGGGGCAGTCAGGACAAAAGCCTGCAATGCAAAGGAGGACGAGGTAGGGGCAGTCAGGACAAAAGCCTGCAATGCAAAGGAGGTAGGGGCAGTCAGGACAAAAACCTGCAATGCAAAGGAGGACGAGGTAGGGGCAGTCAGGACAAAAGCCTGCAATGCAAAGGAGGACGAGGTAGGGGCAGTCAGGACAAAAGCCTGCAATGCAAAGGAGGTAGGGGCAGTCAGGACAAAAGCCTGCAATGCAAAGGAGGCAGGGGCAGTCAGGACAAAAGCCTGCAATGCAAAGGAGGTAGGGGCCGTCAGGACAAAAGCCTGCAATGCAAAGGAGGGCGGGGCAGTCATGACAAAAGCCTGCAATGCAAAGGAGGACGAGGTAGGGGCAGCCAGGACAAAAGCCTGCAATGCAAAGGAGGACGAGGTAGGGGCAGCCAGGACAAAAGCCTGCAATGCAAAGGAGGACGAGGTAGGGGCAGCCAGGACAAAAGCCTGCAATGCAAAGGGGACGAGGTAGGGGCAGTCAGGACAAAAGCCTGCAATGCAAAGGAGGACGAGGTAGAGGCAGCCAGGACAAAAGCCTGCAATGCAAAGGAGGACGAGGTAGGGGCAGTCAGGACAAAAGCCTGCAATGCAAAGGAGGACGAGGTAGGGGCAGCCAGGACAAAAGCCTGCAATGCAAAGGAGGACGAGGTAGGGGCAGTCAGGACAAAAGCCTGCAATGCAAAGGAGGGCGAGGTAGGGGCAGTCAGGACAAAAGCCTGCAATGCAAAGGAGGACGAGGTAGGGGCAGTCAGGACAAAAGCCTGCAATGCAAAGGAGGACGAGGTAGGGGCAGTCAGGACAAAAGCCTGCAATGCAAAGGAGGACGAGGTAGGGGCAGTCAGGACAAAAGCCTGCAATGCAAAGGAGGACGAGGTAGGGGCAGCCAGGACAAAAGCCTGCAATGCAAAGGAGGACGAGGTAGGGGCAGCCAGGACAAAAGCCTGCAATGCAAAGGAGGACGAGGTAGGGGCAGTCAGGACAAAAGCCTGCAATGCAAAGGAGGACGAGGTAGGGGCAGTCAGGACAAAAGCCTGCAATGCAAAGGAGGACGAGGTAGGGGCAGCCAGGACAAAAGCCTGCAATGCAAAGGAGGACGAGGTAGGGGCAGTCAGGACAAAAGCCTGCAATGCAAAGGAGGACGAGGTAGGGGCAGTCAGGACAAAAGCCTGCAATGCAAAGGAGGACGAGGTAGGGGCAGCCAGGACAAAAGCCTGCAATGCAAAGGAGGACGAGGTAGGGGCAGCCAGGACAAAAGCCTGCAATGCAAAGGAGGACGAGGTAGGGGCAGCCAGGACAAAAGCCTGCAATGCAAAGGAGGACGAGGTAGGGGCAGTCAGGACAAAAGCCTGCAATGCAAAGGAGGACGAGGTAGGGGCAGTCAGGACAAAAGCCTGCAATGCAAAGGAGGACGAGGTAGGGGCAGTCAGGACAAAAGCCTGCAATGCAAAGGAGGTAGGGGCAGTCAGGACAAAAGCCTGCAATGCAAAGGAGGACGAGGTAGGGGCAGCCAGGACAAAAGCCTGCAATGCAAAGGAGGACGAGGTAGGGGCAGTCAGGACAAAAGCCTGCAATGCAAAGGAGGACGAGGTAGGGGCAGTCAGGACAAAAGCCTGCAATGCAAAGGAGGACGAGGTAGGGGCAGTCAGGACAAAAGCCTGCAATGCAAAGGAGGACGAGGTAGGGGCAGCCAGGACAAAAGCCTGCAATGCAAAGGAGGACGAGGTAGGGGCAGCCAGGACAAAAGCCTGCAATGCAAAGGAGGACGAGGTAGGGGCAGTCAGGACAAAAGCCTGCAATGCAAAGGAGGACGAGGTAGGGGCAGTCAGGACAAAAACCTGCAATGCAAAGGAGGACGAGGTAGGGGCAGCCAGGACAAAAGCCTGCAATGCAAAGGAGGACGAGGTAGGGGCAGTCAGGACAAAAGCCTGCAATGCAAAGGAGGACGAGGTAGGGGCAGTCAGGACAAAAGCCTGCAATGCAAAGGAGGACGAGGTAGGGGCAGTCAGGACAAAAGCCTGCAATGCAAAGGAGGACGAGGTAGGGGCAGCCAGGACAAAAGCCTGCAATGCAAAGGAGGACGAGGTAGGGGCAGTCAGGACAAAAGCCTGCAATGCAAAGGAGGACGAGGTAGGGGCAGTCAGGACAAAAGCCTGCAATGCAAAGGAGGACGAGGTAGGGGCAGTCAGGACAAAAGCCTGCAATGCAAAGGAGGACGAGGGAGGGGCAGTCAGGACAAAAGCCTGCAATGCAAAGGGGGACGAGGTGGGGGCAGTCAGGACAAAAGCCTGCAATGCAAAGGAGGACGAGGTAGGGGCAGTCAGGACAAAAGCCTGCAATGCAAAGGAGGACGAGGTAGGGGCAGTCAGGACAAAAGCCTGCAATGCAAAGGAGGACGAGGTAGGGGCAGTCAGGACAAAAGCCTGCAATGCAAAGGAGGACGAGGTAGGGGCAGCCAGGACAAAAGCCTGCAATGCAAAGGAGGACGAGGTAGGGGCAGTCAGGACAAAAGCCTGCAATGCAAAGGAGGACGAGGTAGGGGCAGTCAGGACAAAAGCCTGCAATGCAAAGGAGGACGAGGTAGGGGCAGCCAGGACAAAAGCCTGCAATGCAAAGGAGGACGAGGTAGGGGCAGCCAGGACAAAAGCCTGCAATGCAAAGGAGGACGAGGTAGGGGCAGCCAGGACAAAAGCCTGCAATGCAAAGGAGGACGAGGTAGGGGCAGTCAGGACAAAAGCCTGCAATGCAAAGGAGGACGAGGTAGGGGCAGTCAGGACAAAAGCCTGCAATGCAAAGGAGGACGAGGTAGGGGCAGTCAGGACAAAAGCCTGCAATGCAAAGGAGGTAGGGGCAGTCAGGACAAAAGCCTGCAATGCAAAGGAGGACGAGGTAGGGGCAGCCAGGACAAAAGCCTGCAATGCAAAGGAGGACGAGGTAGGGGCAGTCAGGACAAAAGCCTGCAATGCAAAGGAGGACGAGGTAGGGGCAGTCAGGACAAAAGCCTGCAATGCAAAGGAGGACGAGGTAGGGGCAGTCAGGACAAAAGCCTGCAATGCAAAGGAGGACGAGGTAGGGGCAGCCAGGACAAAAGCCTGCAATGCAAAGGAGGACGAGGTAGGGGCAGCCAGGACAAAAGCCTGCAATGCAAAGGAGGACGAGGTAGGGGCAGTCAGGACAAAAGCCTGCAATGCAAAGGAGGACGAGGTAGGGGCAGTCAGGACAAAAACCTGCAATGCAAAGGAGGACGAGGTAGGGGCAGCCAGGACAAAAGCCTGCAATGCAAAGGAGGACGAGGTAGGGGCAGTCAGGACAAAAGCCTGCAATGCAAAGGAGGACGAGGTAGGGGCAGTCAGGACAAAAGCCTGCAATGCAAAGGAGGACGAGGTAGGGGCAGTCAGGACAAAAGCCTGCAATGCAAAGGAGGACGAGGTAGGGGCAGCCAGGACAAAAGCCTGCAATGCAAAGGAGGACGAGGTAGGGGCAGTCAGGACAAAAGCCTGCAATGCAAAGGAGGACGAGGTAGGGGCAGTCAGGACAAAAGCCTGCAATGCAAAGGAGGACGAGGTAGGGGCAGTCAGGACAAAAGCCTGCAATGCAAAGGAGGACGAGGGAGGGGCAGTCAGGACAAAAGCCTGCAATGCAAAGGGGGACGAGGTGGGGGCAGTCAGGACAAAAGCCTGCAATGCAAAGGAGGACGAGGTAGGGGCAGTCAGGACAAAAGCCTGCAATGCAAAGGAGGACGAGGTAGGGGCAGTCAGGACAAAAGCCTGCAATGCAAAGGAGGACGAGGTAGGGGCAGTCAGGACAAAAGCCTGCAATGCAAAGGAGGACGAGGTAGGGGCAGTCAGGACAAAAGCCTGCAATGCAAAGGAGGACGAGGTAGGGGCAGTCAGGACAAAAGCCTGCAATGCAAAGAAGGACGAGGTGGGGGCAGTCAGGACAAAAGCCTGCAATGCAAAGGAGGACGAGGTAGGGGCAGTCAGGACAAAAGCCTGCAATGCAAAGGAGGACGAGGTGGGGGCAGTCAGGACAAAAGCCTGCAATGCAAAGGAGGACGAGGTAGGGGCAGTCAGGACAAAAGCCTGCAATGCAAAGGAGGACGAGGTAGGGGCAGTCAGGACAAAAGCCTGCAATGCAAAGGAGGACGAGGTAGGGGCAGTCAGGACAAAAGCCTGCAATGCAAAGGAGGACGAGGTAGGGGCAGTCAGGACAAAAGCCTGCAATGCAAAGGAGGACGAGGTAGGGGCAGTCAGGACAAAAGCCTGCAATGCAAAGGAGGACGAGGTAGGGGCAGTCAGGACAAAAGCCTGCAATGCAAAGGAGGACGAAGTGGGGGCAGTCAGGACAAAAGCCTGCAATGCAAAGGAGGACGAGGTAGGGGCAGTCAGGACAAAAGCCTGCAATGCAAAGGAGGACGAGGTAGGGGCAGTCAGGACAAAAGCCTGCAATGCAAAGGAGGGAGGGGCAGTCAGGACAAAAGCCTGCAATGCAAAGGAGGTAGGGGCAGTCAGGACAAAAGCCTGCAATGCAAAGGAGGCAGGGGCAGTCAGGACAAAAGCCTGCAATGCAAAGGAGATAGGGGCCGTCAGGACAAAAGCCTGCAATGCAAAGGAGGGAGGGGCAGTCAGGACAAAAGCCTGCAATGCAAAGGAGGACGAGGTAGGGGCAGTCAGGACAAAAACCTGCAATGCAAAGGAGGACGAGGTAGGGGCAGTCAGGACAAAAGCCTGCAATGTAAAGGAGGACGAGGTAGGGGCAGTCAGGACAAAAGCCTGCAATGCAAAGGAGGACGAGGTAGGGGCAGTCAGGACAAAAGCCTGCAATGCAAAGGAGGACGAGGTAGGGGCAGTCAGGACAAAAGCCTGCAATGCAAAGGAGGACGAAGTAGGGGCAGTCAGGACAAAAGCCTGCAATGCAAAGGAGGACGAGGTAGGGGCAGTCAGGACAAAAGCCTGCAATGCAAAGGAGGACGAGGTAGGGGCAGTCAGGACAAAAGCCTGCAATGCAAAGGAGGGAGGGGCAGTCAGGACAAAAGCTTGCAATGCAAAGGAGGTAGGGGCAGTCAGGACAAAAGCCTGCAATGCAAAGGAGGCAGGGGCAGTCAGGACAAAAGCCTGCAATGCAAAGGAGGTAGGGGCCGTCAGGACAAAAGCCTGCAATGCAAAGGAGGTAGGGGCAGTCAGGACAAAAGCCTGCAATGCAAAGGAGGCAGGGGCAGTCAGGACAAAAGCCTGCAATGCAAAGGAGGTAGGGGCCGTCAGGACAAAAGCCTGCAATGCAAAGGAGGCAGGGGCAGTCAGGACAAAAGCCTGCAATGCAAAGGAGGTAGGGGCCGTCAGGACAAAAGCCTGCAATGCAAAGGAGGGAGGGGCAGTCAGGACAAAAGCCTGCAATGCAAAGGAGGACGAGGTAGGGGCAGTCAGGACAAAAACCTGCAATGCAAAGGAGGACGAGGTAGGGGCAGTCAGGACAAAAGCCTGCAATGCAAAGGAGGACGAGGTAGGGGCAGCCAGGACAAAAGCCTGCAATGCAAAGGAGGACGAGGTAGGGGCAGTCAGGACAAAAGCCTGCAATGCAAAGGAGGACGAGGTAGGGGCAGTCAGGACAAAAACCTGCAATGCAAAGGAGGACGAGGTAGGGGCAGTCAGGACAAAAGCCTGCAATGCAAAGGAGGACGAGGTGGGGGCAGTCAGGACAAAAACCTGCAATGCAAAGGAGGACGAGGTAGGGGCAGTCAGGACAAAAGCCTGCAATGCAAAGGAGGACGAGGTAGGGGCAGTCAGGACAAAAGCCTGCAATGCAAAGGAGGACGAGGTAGGGGCAGTCAGGACAAAAGCCTGCAATGCAAAGGAGGACGAGGTAGGGGCAGTCAGGACAAAAGCCTGCAATGCAAAGGAGGACGAGGTGGGGGCAGTCAGGACAAAAACCTGCAATGCAAAGGAGGACGAGGTAGGGGCAGTCAGGACAAAAGCCTGCAATGCAAAGGAGGACGAGGTAGGGGCAGTCAGGACAAAAGCCTGCAATGCAAAGGAGGACGAGGTAGGGGCAGCCAGGACAAAAGCCTGCAATGCAAAGGAGGACGAGGTAGGGGCAGCCAGGACAAAAGCCTGCAATGCAAAGGAGGACGAGGTAGGGGCAGCCAGGACAAAAGCCTGCAATGCAAAGGGGGACGAGGTAGGGGCAGTCAGGACAAAAGCCTGCAATGCAAAGGAGGACGAGGTAGGGGCAGCCAGGACAAAAGCCTGCAATGCAAAGGAGGACGAGGTAGGGGCAGTCAGGACAAAAGCCTGCAATGCAAAGGAGGACGAGGTAGGGGCAGCCAGGACAAAAGCCTGCAATGCAAAGGAGGACGAGGTAGGGGCAGTCAGGACAAAAGCCTGCAATGCAAAGGAGGGCGAGGTAGGGGCAGTCAGGACAAAAGCCTGCAATGCAAAGGAGGACGAAGTAGGGGCAGCCAGGACAAAAGCCTGCAATGCAAAGGAGGACGAGGTAGGGGCAGTCAGGACAAAAGCCTGCAATGCAAAGGAGGACGAAGTAGGGGCAGCCAGGACAAAAGCCTGCAATGCAAAGGAGGACGAGGTAGGGGCAGTCAGGACAAAAGCCTGCAATGCAAAGGAGGACGAGGTAGGGGCAGTCAGGACAAAAGCCTGCAATGCAAAGGAGGACGAGGTAGGGGCAGCCAGGACAAAAGCCTGCAATGCAAAGGAGGACGAGGTAGGGGCAGTCAGGACAAAAGCCTGCAATGCAAAGGAGGACGAGGTAGGGGCAGTCAGGACAAAAGCCTGCAATGCAAAGGAGGACGAGGTAGGGGCAGCCAGGACAAAAGCCTGCAATGCAAAGGAGGACGAGGTAGGGGCAGCCAGGACAAAAGCCTGCAATGCAAAGGAGGACGAGGTAGGGGCAGTCAGGACAAAAGCCTGCAATGCAAAGGAGGACGAGGTAGGGGCAGTCAGGACAAAAGCCTGCAATGCAAAGGAGGACGAGGTAGGGGCAGCCAGGACAAAAGCCTGCAATGCAAAGGAGGACGAGGTAGGGGCAGCCAGGACAAAAGCCTGCAATGCAAAGGAGGACGAGGTAGGGGCAGCCAGGACAAAAGCCTGCAATGCAAAGGAGGACGAGGTAGGGGCAGTCAGGACAAAAGCCTGCAATGCAAAGGAGGACGAGGTAGGGGCAGTCAGGACAAAAGCCTGCAATGCAAAGGAGGACGAGGTAGGGGCAGTCAGGACAAAAGCCTGCAATGCAAAGGAGGTAGGGGCAGTCAGGACAAAAGCCTGCAATGCAAAGGAGGACGAAGTAGGGGCAGCCAGGACAAAAGCCTGCAATGCAAAGGAGGACGAGGTAGGGGCAGTCAGGACAAAAGCCTGCAATGCAAAGGAGGACGAGGTAGGGGCAGTCAGGACAAAAGCCTGCAATGCAAAGGAGGACGAGGTAGGGGCAGTCAGGACAAAAGCCTGCAATGCAAAGGAGGACGAGGTAGGGGCAGCCAGGACAAAAGCCTGCAATGCAAAGGAGGACGAGGTAGGGGCAGCCAGGACAAAAGCCTGCAATGCAAAGGAGGACGAGGTAGGGGCAGTCAGGACAAAAGCCTGCAATGCAAAGGAGGACGAGGTAGGGGCAGTCAGGACAAAAACCTGCAATGCAAAGGAGGACGAGGTAGGGGCAGCCAGGACAAAAGCCTGCAATGCAAAGGAGGACGAGGTAGGGGCAGTCAGGACAAAAGCCTGCAATGCAAAGGAGGACGAGGTAGGGGCAGTCAGGACAAAAGCCTGCAATGCAAAGGAGGACGAGGTAGGGGCAGTCAGGACAAAAGCCTGCAATGCAAAGGAGGACGAGGTAGGGGCAGCCAGGACAAAAGCCTGCAATGCAAAGGAGGACGAGGTAGGGGCAGTCAGGACAAAAGCCTGCAATGCAAAGGAGGACGAGGTAGGGGCAGTCAGGACAAAAGCCTGCAATGCAAAGGAGGACGAGGTAGGGGCAGTCAGGACAAAAGCCTGCAATGCAAAGGAGGACGAGGGAGGGGCAGTCAGGACAAAAGCCTGCAATGCAAAGGGGGACGAGGTGGGGGCAGTCAGGACAAAAGCCTGCAATGCAAAGGAGGACGAGGTAGGGGCAGTCAGGACAAAAGCCTGCAATGCAAAGGAGGACGAGGTAGGGGCAGTCAGGACAAAAGCCTGCAATGCAAAGGAGGGAGGGGCAGTCAGGACAAAAGCCTGCAATGCAAAGGAGGTAGGGGCAGTCAGGACAAAAGCCTGCAATGCAAAGGAGGCAGGGGCAGTCAGGACAAAAGCCTGCAATGCAAAGGAGGTAGGGGCCGTCAGGACAAAAGCCTGCAATGCAAAGGAGGGAGGGGCAGTCAGGACAAAAGCCTGCAATGCAAAGGAGGACGAGGTAGGGGCAGTCAGGACAAAAACCTGCAATGCAAAGGAGGACGAGGTAGGGGCAGTCAGGACAAAAGCCTGCAATGCAAAGGAGGACGAGGTAGGGGCAGTCAGGACAAACGCCTGCAATGCAAAGGAGGACGAGGTAGGGGCAGCCAGGACAAAAGCCTGCAATGCAAAGGAGGACGAGGTAGGGGCAGTCAGGACAAAAGCCTGCAATGCAAAGGAGGACGAGGTGGGGGCAGTCAGGACAAAAGCCTGCAATGCAAAGGAGGACGAGGTAGGGGCAGTTAGGACAAAAGCCTGCAATGCAAAGGAGGACGAGGTAGGGGCAGTCAGGACAAAAGCCTGCAATGCAAAGGAGGGAGGGGCAGGGGCAGTCAGGACAAAAGCCTGCAATGCAAAGGAGGACGAGGTGGGGGCAGTCAGGACAAAAGCCTGCAATGCAAAGGAGGACGAGGTAGGGGCAGTTAGGACAAAAGCCTGCAATGCAAAGGAGGACGAGGTAGGGGCAGTCAGGACAATGGCCTGCAATGCAAAGGAGGACGAGGTAGGGGCAGCCAGGACAAAAGCCTGCAATGCAAAGGAGGACGAGGTAGGGGCAGTCAGGACAAAAGCCTGCAATGCAAAGGAGGGAGGGGCAGGGGCAGTCAGGACAAAAGCCTGCAATGCAAAGGAGGATGAGGTAGGGGCAGTCAGGACAAAAGCCTGCAATGCAAAGGAGGACGAGGTAGGGGCAGTCAGGACAAAAGCCTGCAATGCAAAGGAGGACGAGGTAGGGGCAGTCAGGACAAAAGCCTGCAATGCAAAGGAGGACGAGGTAGGGGCAGTTAGGACAAAAGCCTGCAATGCAAAGGAGGACGAGGTAGGGGCAGTCAGGACAAAAGCCTGCAATGCAAAGGAGGACGAGGTAGGGGCAGTCAGGACAAAAGCCTGCAATGCAAAGGAGGACGAGGTAGGGGCAGTCAGGACAAAAGCCTGCAATGCAAAGGAGGACGAGGTAGGGGCAGTCAGGACAAAAACCTGCAATGCAAAGGAGGACGAGGTAGGGGCAGCCAGGACAAAAGCCTGCAATGCAAAGGAGGACGAGGTAGGGGCAGCCAGGACAAAAGCCTGCAATGCAAAGGAGGACGAGGTAGGGGCAGCCAGGACAAAAGCCGGCAATGCAAAGGGGGACGAGGTAGGGGCAGTCAGGACAAAAGCCTGCAATGCAAAGGAGGACGAGGTAGGGGCAGCCAGGACAAAAGCCTGCAATGCAAAGGAGGACGAGGTAGGGGCAGTCAGGACAAAAGCCTGCAATGCAAAGGAGGACGAGGTAGGGGCAGCCAGGACAAAAGCCTGCAATGCAAAGGAGGACGAGGTAGGGGCAGTCAGGACAAAAGCCTGCAATGCCAAGGAGGGCGAGGTAGGGGCAGTCAGGACAAAAGCCTGCAATGCAAAGGAGGACGAAGTAGGGGCAGCCAGGACAAAAGCCTGCAATGCAAAGGAGGACGAGGTAGGGGCAGTCAGGACAAAAGCCTGCAATGCAAAGGAGGACGAAGTAGGGGCAGCCAGGACAAAAGCCTGCAATGCAAAGGAGGACGAGGTAGGGGCAGTCAGGACAAAAGCCTGCAATGCAAAGGAGGACGAGGTAGGGGCAGTCAGGACAAACGCCTGCAATGCAAAGGAGGACGAGGTAGGGGCAGCCAGGACAAAAGCCTGCAATGCAAAGGAGGACGAGGTAGGGGCAGTCAGGACAAAAGCCTGCAATGCAAAGGAGGACGAGGTAGGGGCAGTCAGGACAAAAGCCTGCAATGCAAAGGAGGACGAGGTAGGGGCAGCCAGGACAAAAGCCTGCAATGCAAAGGAGGACGAGGTAGGGGCAGCCAGGACAAAAGCCTGCAATGCAAAGGAGGACGAGGTAGGGGCAGTCAGGACAAAAGCCTGCAATGCAAAGGAGGACGAGGTAGGGGCAGTCAGGACAAAAGCCTGCAATGCAAAGGAGGACGAGGTAGGGGCAGCCAGGACAAAAGCCTGCAATGCAAAGGAGGACGAGGTAGGGGCAGCCAGGACAAAAGCCTGCAATGCAAAGGAGGACGAGGTAGGGGCAGCCAGGACAAAAGCCTGCAATGCAAAGGAGGACGAGGTAGGGGCAGTCAGGACAAAAGCCTGCAATGCAAAGGAGGACGAGGTAGGGGCAGTCAGGACAAAAGCCTGCAATGCAAAGGAGGACGAGGTAGGGGCAGTCAGGACAAAAGCCTGCAATGCAAAGGAGGTAGGGGCAGTCAGGACAAAAGCCTGCAATGCAAAGGAGGACGAGGTAGGGGCAGCCAGGACAAAAGCCTGCAATGCAAAGGAGGACGAGGTAGGGGCAGTCAGGACAAAAGCCTGCAATGCAAAGGAGGACGAGGTAGGGGCAGTCAGGACAAAAGCCTGCAATGCAAAGGAGGACGAGGTAGGGGCAGTCAGGACAAAAGCCTGCAATGCAAAGGAGGACGAGGTAGGGGCAGCCAGGACAAAAGCCTGCAATGCAAAGGAGGACGAGGTAGGGGCAGCCAGGACAAAAGCCTGCAATGCAAAGGAGGACGAGGTAGGGGCAGTCAGGACAAAAGCCTGCAATGCAAAGGAGGACGAGGTAGGGGCAGTCAGGACAAAAACCTGCAATGCAAAGGAGGTAGGGGCAGTCAGGACAAAAGCCTGCAATGCAAAGGAGGACGAGGTAGGGGCAGCCAGGACAAAAGCCTGCAATGCAAAGGAGGACGAGGTAGGGGCAGCCAGGACAAAAGCCTGCAATGCAAAGGAGGACGAGGTAGGGGCAGTCAGGACAAAAGCCTGCAATGCAAAGGAGGACGAGGTAGGGGCAGTCAGGACAAAAACCTGCAATGCAAAGGAGGACGAGGTAGGGGCAGCCAGGACAAAAGCCTGCAATGCAAAGGAGGACGAGGTAGGGGCAGTCAGGACAAAAGCCTGCAATGCAAAGGAGGACGAGGTAGGGGCAGTCAGGACAAAAGCCTGCAATGCAAAGGAGGACGAGGTAGGGGCAGTCAGGACAAAAGCCTGCAATGCAAAGGAGGACGAGGTAGGGGCAGCCAGGACAAAAGCCTGCAATGCAAAGGAGGACGAGGTAGGGGCAGTCAGGACAAAAGCCTGCAATGCAAAGGAGGACGAGGTAGGGGCAGTCAGGACAAAAGCCTGCAATGCAAAGGAGGACGAGGTAGGGGCAGTCAGGACAAAAGCCTGCAATGCAAAGGAGGACGAGGTAGGGGCAGTCAGGACAAAAGCCTGCAATGCAGAGGAGGACGAAGTAGGGGCAGTCAGGACAAAAGCCTGCAATGCAAAGGAGGACGAAGTAGGGGCAGCCAGGACAAAAGCCTGCAATGCAAAGGAGGACGAGGTAGGGGCAGTCAGGACAAAAGCCTGCAATGCAAAGGAGGACGAGGTAGGGGCAGTCAGGACAAAAGCCTGCAATGCAAAGGAGGTAGGGGCAGTCAGGACAAAAGCCTGCAATGCAAAGGAGGACGAGGTAGGGGCAGCCAGGACAAAAGCCTGCAATGCAAAGGAGGACGAGGTAGGGGCAGTCAGGACAAAAGCCTGCAATGCAAAGGAGGACGAGGTAGGGGCAGTCAGGACAAAAGCCTGCAATGCAAAGGAGGACGAGGTAGGGGCAGTCAGGACAAAAGCCTGCAATGCAAAGGAGGACGAGGTAGGGGCAGCCAGGACAAAAGCCTGCAATGCAAAGGAGGACGAGGTAGGGGCAGCCAGGACAAAAGCCTGCAATGCAAAGGAGGACGAGGTAGGGGCAGTCAGGACAAAAGCCTGCAATGCAAAGGAGGACGAGGTAGGGGCAGTCAGGACAAAAACCTGCAATGCAAAGGAGGTAGGGGCAGTCAGGACAAAAGCCTGCAATGCAAAGGAGGACGAGGTAGGGGCAGCCAGGACAAAAGCCTGCAATGCAAAGGAGGACGAGGTAGGGGCAGCCAGGACAAAAGCCTGCAATGCAAAGGAGGACGAGGTAGGGGCAGTCAGGACAAAAGCCTGCAATGCAAAGGAGGACGAGGTAGGGGCAGTCAGGACAAAAACCTGCAATGCAAAGGAGGACGAGGTAGGGGCAGCCAGGACAAAAGCCTGCAATGCAAAGGAGGACGAGGTAGGGGCAGTCAGGACAAAAGCCTGCAATGCAAAGGAGGACGAGGTAGGGGCAGTCAGGACAAAAGCCTGCAATGCAAAGGAGGACGAGGTAGGGGCAGTCAGGACAAAAGCCTGCAATGCAAAGGAGGACGAGGTAGGGGCAGCCAGGACAAAAGCCTGCAATGCAAAGGAGGACGAGGTAGGGGCAGTCAGGACAAAAGCCTGCAATGCAAAGGAGGACGAGGTAGGGGCAGTCAGGACAAAAGCCTGCAATGCAAAGGAGGACGAGGTAGGGGCAGTCAGGACAAAAGCCTGCAATGCAAAGGAGGACGAGGTAGGGGCAGTCAGGACAAAAGCCTGCAATGCAGAGGAGGACGAAGTAGGGGCAGTCAGGACAAAAGCCTGCAATGCAAAGGAGGACGAGGTAGGGGCAGCCAGGACAAAAGCCTGCAATGCAAAGGAGGACGAGGTAGGGGCAGCCAGGACAAAAGCCTGCAATGCAAAGGAGGACGAGGTAGGGGCAGCCAGGACAAAAGCCTGCAATGCAAAGGAGGACGAGGTAGGGGCAGTCAGGACAAAAGCCTGCAATGCAAAGGAGGACGAGGTAGGGGCAGTCAGGACAAAAGCCTGCAATGCAAAGGAGGACGAGGTAGGGGCAGTCAGGACAAAAGCCTGCAATGCAAAGGAGGTAGGGGCAGTCAGGACAAAAGCCTGCAATGCAAAGGAGGACGAGGTAGGGGCAGCCAGGACAAAAGCCTGCAATGCAAAGGAGGACGAGGTAGGGGCAGTCAGGACAAAAGCCTGCAATGCAAAGGAGGACGAGGTAGGGGCAGTCAGGACAAAAGCCTGCAATGCAAAGGAGGACAAGGTAGGGGCAGCCAGGACAAAAGCCTGCAATGCAAAGGAGGACGAGGTAGGGGCAGTCAGGACAAAAGCCTGCAATGCAAAGGAGGACGAGGTAGGGGCAGTCAGGACAAAAGCCTGCAATGCAAAGGAGGGAGGGGCAGTCAGGACAAAAGCCTGCAATGCAAAGGAGGTAGGGGCAGTCAGGACAAAAGCCTGCAATGCAAAGGAGGACGAGGTAGGGGCAGTCAGGACAAAAGCCTGCAATGCAAAGGAGGACGAGGTAGGGGCAGTCAGGACAAAAGCCTGCAATGCAAAGGAGGACGAGGTAGGGGCAGTCAGGACAAAAGCCTGCAATGCAAAGGAGGACGAGGTAGGGGCAGTCAGGACAAAAGCCTGCAATGCAAAGGAGGACGAGGTAGGGGCAGTCAGGACAAAAGCCTGCAATGCAAAGGAGGACGAGGTAGGGGCAGTCAGGACAAAAGCCTGCAATGCAAAGGAGGACGAGGTAGGGGCAGTCAGGACAAAAACCTGCAATGCAAAGGAGGTAGGGGCAGTCAGGACAAAAGCCTGCAATGCAAAGGAGGACGAGGTAGGGGCAGTCAGGACAAAAGCCTGCAATGCAAAGGAGGACGAGGTAGGAGCAGTCAGGACAAAAGCCTGCAATGCAAAGGAGGACGAGGTAGGGGCAGTCAGGACAAAAGCCTGCAATGCAAAGGAGGACGAGGTAGGGGCAGCCAGGACAAAAGCCTGCAATGCAAAGGAGGACGAGGTAGGGGCAGTCAGGACAAAAGCCTGCAATGCAAAGGAGGACGAGGTAGGGGCAGTCAGGACAAAAACCTGCAATGCAAAGGAGGACGAGGTAGGGGCAGTCAGGACAAAAGCCTGCAATGCAAAGGAGGGAGGGGCAGTCAGGACAAAAGCCTGCAATGCAAAGGAGGTAGGGGCAGTCAGGACAAAAGCCTGCAATGCAAAGGAGGACGAGGTAGGGGCAGTCAGGACAAAAGCCTGCAATGCAAAGGAGGACGAGGTAGGGGCAGTCAGGACAAAAGCCTGCAATGCAAAGGAGGACGAGGTAGGGGCAGCCAGGACAAAAGCCTGCAATGCAAAGGAGGACGAGGTAGGGGCAGCCAGGACAAAAGCCTGCAATGCAAAGGAGGACGAGGTAGGGGCAGCCAGGACAAAAGCCTGCAATGCAAAGGAGGACGAGGTAGGGGCAGTCAGGACAAAAGCCTGCAATGCAAAGGAGGACGAGGTAGGGGCAGTCAGGACAAAAGCCTGCAATGCAAAGGAGGACGAGGTAGGGGCAGTCAGGACAAAAGCCTGCAATGCAAAGGAGGTAGGGGCAGTCAGGACAAAAGCCTGCAATGCAAAGGAGGACGAGGTAGGGGCAGTCAGGACAAAAGCCTGCAATGCAAAGGAGGACGAGGTAGGGGCAGCCAGGACAAAAGCCTGCAATGCAAAGGAGGACGAGGTAGGGGCAGCCAGGACAAAAGCCTGCAATGCAAAGGAGGACGAGGTAGGGGCAGCCAGGACAAAAGCCTGCAATGCAAAGGAGGACGAGGTAGGGGCAGTCAGGACAAAAGCCTGCAATGCAAAGGAGGACGAGGTAGGGGCAGTCAGGACAAAAGCCTGCAATGCAAAGGAGGACGAGGTAGGGGCAGTCAGGACAAAAGCCTGCAATGCAAAGGAGGTAGGGGCAGTCAGGACAAAAGCCTGCAATGCAAAGGAGGACGAGGTAGGGGCAGCCAGGACAAAAGCCTGCAATGCAAAGGAGGACGAGGTAGGGGCAGTCAGGACAAAAGCCTGCAATGCAAAGGAGGACGAGGTAGGGGCAGTCAGGACAAAAGCCTGCAATGCAAAGGAGGACGAGGTAGGGGCAGTCAGGACAAAAGCCTGCAATGCAAAGGAGGACGAGGTAGGGGCAGCCAGGACAAAAGCCTGCAATGCAAAGGAGGACGAGGTAGGGGCAGCCAGGACAAAAGCCTGCAATGCAAAGGAGGACGAGGTAGGGGCAGTCAGGACAAAAGCCTGCAATGCAAAGGAGGACGAGGTAGGGGCAGTCAGGACAAAAACCTGCAATGCAAAGGAGGACGAGGTAGGGGCAGCCAGGACAAAAGCCTGCAATGCAAAGGAGGACGAGGTAGGGGCAGTCAGGACAAAAGCCTGCAATGCAAAGGAGGACGAGGTAGGGGCAGTCAGGACAAAAGCCTGCAATGCAAAGGAGGACGAGGTAGGGGCAGTCAGGACAAAAGCCTGCAATGCAAAGGAGGACGAGGTAGGGGCAGCCAGGACAAAAGCCTGCAATGCAAAGGAGGACGAGGTAGGGGCAGTCAGGACAAAAGCCTGCAATGCAAAGGAGGACGAGGTAGGGGCAGTCAGGACAAAAGCCTGCAATGCAAAGGAGGACGAGGTAGGGGCAGTCAGGACAAAAGCCTGCAATGCAAAGGAGGACGAGGTAGGGGCAGTCAGGACAAAAGCCTGCAATGCAGAGGAGGACGAAGTAGGGGCAGTCAGGACAAAAGCCTGCAATGCAAAGGAGGACGAGGTAGGGGCAGCCAGGACAAAAGCCTGCAATGCAAAGGAGGACGAGGTAGGGGCAGCCAGGACAAAAGCCTGCAATGCAAAGGAGGACGAGGTAGGGGCAGCCAGGACAAAAGCCTGCAATGCAAAGGAGGACGAGGTAGGGGCAGTCAGGACAAAAGCCTGCAATGCAAAGGAGGACGAGGTAGGGGCAGTCAGGACAAAAGCCTGCAATGCAAAGGAGGACGAGGTAGGGGCAGTCAGGACAAAAGCCTGCAATGCAAAGGAGGTAGGGGCAGTCAGGACAAAAGCCTGCAATGCAAAGGAGGACGAGGTAGGGGCAGCCAGGACAAAAGCCTGCAATGCAAAGGAGGACGAGGTAGGGGCAGTCAGGACAAAAGCCTGCAATGCAAAGGAGGACGAGGTAGGGGCAGTCAGGACAAAAGCCTGCAATGCAAAGGAGGACAAGGTAGGGGCAGCCAGGACAAAAGCCTGCAATGCAAAGGAGGACGAGGTAGGGGCAGTCAGGACAAAAGCCTGCAATGCAAAGGAGGACGAGGTAGGGGCAGTCAGGACAAAAGCCTGCAATGCAAAGGAGGGAGGGGCAGTCAGGACAAAAGCCTGCAATGCAAAGGAGGTAGGGGCAGTCAGGACAAAAGCCTGCAATGCAAAGGAGGACGAGGTAGGGGCAGTCAGGACAAAAGCCTGCAATGCAAAGGAGGACGAGGTAGGGGCAGTCAGGACAAAAGCCTGCAATGCAAAGGAGGACGAGGTAGGGGCAGTCAGGACAAAAGCCTGCAATGCAAAGGAGGACGAGGTAGGGGCAGTCAGGACAAAAGCCTGCAATGCAAAGGAGGACGAGGTAGGGGCAGTCAGGACAAAAGCCTGCAATGCAAAGGAGGACGAGGTAGGGGCAGTCAGGACAAAAGCCTGCAATGCAAAGGAGGACGAGGTAGGGGCAGTCAGGACAAAAACCTGCAATGCAAAGGAGGTAGGGGCAGTCAGGACAAAAGCCTGCAATGCAAAGGAGGACGAGGTAGGGGCAGTCAGGACAAAAGCCTGCAATGCAAAGGAGGACGAGGTAGGAGCAGTCAGGACAAAAGCCTGCAATGCAAAGGAGGACGAGGTAGGGGCAGTCAGGACAAAAGCCTGCAATGCAAAGGAGGACGAGGTAGGGGCAGCCAGGACAAAAGCCTGCAATGCAAAGGAGGACGAGGTAGGGGCAGTCAGGACAAAAGCCTGCAATGCAAAGGAGGACGAGGTAGGGGCAGTCAGGACAAAAGCCTGCAATGCAAAGGAGGACGAGGTAGGGGCAGCCAGGACAAAAGCCTGCAATGCAAAGGAGGACGAGGTAGGGGCAGTCAGGACAAAAGCCTGCAATGCAAAGGAGGACGAGGTAGGGGCAGCCAGGACAAAAGCCTGCAATGCAAAGGAGGACGAGGTAGGGGCAGCCAGGACAAAAGCCTGCAATGCAAAGGAGGACGAGGTAGGGGCAGTCAGGACAAAAGCCTGCAATGCAAAGGAGGACGAGGTAGGGGCAGTCAGGACAAAAGCCTGCAATGCAAAGGAGGACGAGGTAGGGGCAGCCAGGACAAAAGCCTGCAATGCAAAGGAGGACGAGGTAGGGGCAGCCAGGACAAAAGCCTGCAATGCAAAGGAGGACGAGGTAGGGGCAGCCAGGACAAAAGCCTGCAATGCAAAGGAGGACGAGGTAGGGGCAGTCAGGACAAAAGCCTGCAATGCAAAGGAGGACGAGGTAGGGGCAGTCAGGACAAAAGCCTGCAATGCAAAGGAGGACGAGGTAGGGGCAGTCAGGACAAAAGCCTGCAATGCAAAGGAGGTAGGGGCAGTCAGGACAAAAGCCTGCAATGCAAAGGAGGACGAGGTAGGGGCAGCCAGGACAAAAGCCTGCAATGCAAAGGAGGACGAGGTAGGGGCAGTCAGGACAAAAGCCTGCAATGCAAAGGAGGACGAGGTAGGGGCAGTCAGGACAAAAGCCTGCAATGCAAAGGAGGACGAGGTAGGGGCAGTCAGGACAAAAGCCTGCAATGCAAAGGAGGACGAGGTAGGGGCAGCCAGGACAAAAGCCTGCAATGCAAAGGAGGACGAGGTAGGGGCAGCCAGGACAAAAGCCTGCAATGCAAAGGAGGACGAGGTAGGGGCAGTCAGGACAAAAGCCTGCAATGCAAAGGAGGATGAGGTAGGGGCAGTCAGGACAAAAGCCTGCAATGCAAAGGAGGACGAGGTAGGGGCAGCCAGGACAAAAGCCTGCAATGCAAAGGAGGACGAGGTAGGGGCAGCCAGGACAAAAGCCTGCAATGCAAAGGAGGACGAGGTAGGGGCAGCCAGGACAAAAGCCTGCAATGCAAAGGAGGACGAGGTAGGGGCAGTCAGGACAAAAGCCTGCAATGCAAAGGAGGACGAGGTAGGGGCAGTCAGGACAAAAGCCTGCAATGCAAAGGAGGACGAGGTAGGGGCAGTCAGGACAAAAGCCTGCAATGCAAAGGAGGTAGGGGCAGTCAGGACAAAAGCCTGCAATGCAAAGGAGGACGAGGTAGGGGCAGCCAGGACAAAAGCCTGCAATGCAAAGGAGGACGAGGTAGGGGCAGTCAGGACAAAAGCCTGCAATGCAAAGGAGGACGAGGTAGGGGCAGTCAGGACAAAAGCCTGCAATGCAAAGGAGGACGAGGTAGGGGCAGTCAGGACAAAAGCCTGCAATGCAAAGGAGGACGAGGTAGGGGCAGCCAGGACAAAAGCCTGCAATGCAAAGGAGGACGAGGTAGGGGCAGCCAGGACAAAAGCCTGCAATGCAAAGGAGGACGAGGTAGGGGCAGTCAGGACAAAAGCCTGCAATGCAAAGGAGGACGAGGTAGGGGCAGTCAGGACAAAAGCCTGCAATGCAAAGGAGGACGAGGTAGGGGCAGTCAGGACAAAAGCCTGCAATGCAAAGGAGGACGAGGTAGGGGCAGTCAGGACAAAAGCCTGCAATGCAAAGGAGGACGAGGTAGGGGCAGTCAGGACAAAAGCCTGCAATGCAAAGGAGGACGAGGTAGGGGCAGTCAGGACAAAAGCCTGCAATGCAAAGGAGGACGAGGTAGGGGCAGTCAGGACAAAAGCCTGCAATGCAAAGGAGGACGAGGTAGGGGCAGTCAGGACAAAAGCCTGCAATGCAAAGGAGGACGAGGTAGGGGCAGCCAGGACAAAAGCCTGCAATGCAAAGGAGGACGAGGTAGGGGCAGTCAGGACAAAAGCCTGCAATGCAAAGGAGGACGAGGTAGGGGCAGTCAGGACAAAAGCCTGCAATGCAAAGGAGGACGAGGTAGGGGCAGTCAGGACAAAAGCCTGCAATGCAAAGGAGGACGAGGGAGGGGCAGTCAGGACAAAAGCCTGCAATGCAAAGGGGGACGAGGTGGGGGCAGTCAGGACAAAAGCCTGCAATGCAAAGGAGGACGAGGTAGGGGCAGTCAGGACAAAAGCCTGCAATGCAAAGGAGGACGAGGTAGGGGCAGTCAGGACAAAAGCCTGCAATGCAAAGGAGGACGAGGTAGGGGCAGTCAGGACAAAAGCCTGCAATGCAAAGGAGGACGAGGTAGGGGCAGTCAGGACAAAAGCCTGCAATGCAAAGGAGGACGAGGTAGGGGCAGTCAGGACAAAAGCCTGCAATGCAAAGGAGGACGAGGTAGGGGCAGTCAGGACAAAAGCCTGCAATGCAAAGGAGGACGAGGTAGGGGCAGTCAGGACAAAAGCCTGCAATGCAAAGGAGGACGAAGTAGGGGCAGTCAGGACAAAAGCCTGCAATGCAAAGGAGGACGAGGTAGGGGCAGCCAGGACAAAAGCCTGCAATGCAAAGGAGGACGAGGTAGGGGCAGCCAGGACAAATGCCTGCAATGCAAAGGAGGACGAGGTAGGGGCAGCCAGGACAAAAGCCTGCAATGCAAAGGAGGACGAGGTAGGGGCAGCCAGGACAAAAGCCTGCAATGCAAAGGAGGACGAGGTAGGGGCAGTCAGGACAAAAGCCTGCAATGCAAAGGAGGACGAGGTAGGGGCAGTCAGGACAAAAGCCTGCAATGCAAAGGAGGACGAGGTAGGGGCAGTCAGGACAAAAGCCTGCAATGCAAAGGAGGTAGGGGCAGTCAGGACAAAAGCCTGCAATGCAAAGGAGGACGAGGTAGGGGCAGCCAGGACAAAAGCCTGCAATGCAAAGGAGGACGAGGTAGGGGCAGTCAGGACAAAAGCCTGCAATGCAAAGGAGGACGAGGTAGGGGCAGTCAGGACAAAAGCCTGCAATGCAAAGGAGGACGAGGTAGGGGCAGTCAGGACAAAAGCCTGCAATGCAAAGGAGGACGAGGTAGGGGCAGCCAGGACAAAAGCCTGCAATGCAAAGGAGGACGAGGTAGGGGCAGCCAGGACAAAAGCCTGCAATGCAAAGGAGGACGAGGTAGGGGCAGTCAGGACAAAAGCCTGCAATGCAAAGGAGGACGAGGTAGGGGCAGTCAGGACAAAAGCCTGCAATGCAAAGGAGGACGAGGTAGGGGCAGCCAGGACAAAAGCCTGCAATGCAAAGGAGGACGAGGTAGGGGCAGTCAGGACAAAAGCCTGCAATGCAAAGGAGGACGAGGTAGGGGCAGTCAGGACAAAAGCCTGCAATGCAAAGGAGGACGAGGTAGGGGCAGTCAGGACAAAAGCCTGCAATGCAAAGGAGGACGAGGTAGGGGCAGCCAGGACAAAAGCCTGCAATGCAAAGGAGGACGAGGTAGGGGCAGTCAGGACAAAAGCCTGCAATGCAAAGGAGGACGAGGTAGGGGCAGTCAGGACAAAAGCCTGCAATGCAAAGGAGGACGAGGTAGGGGCAGTCAGGACAAAAGCCTGCAATGCAAAGGAGGACGAGGGAGGGGCAGTCAGGACAAAAGCCTGCAATGCAAAGGGGGACGAGGTGGGGGGCAGTCAGGACAAAAGCCTGCAATGCAAAGGAGGACGAGGTAGGGGCAGTCAGGACAAAAGCCTGCAATGCAAAGGAGGACGAGGTAGGGGCAGTCAGGACAAAAGCCTGCAATGCAAAGGAGGACGAGGTAGGGGCAGTCAGGACAAAAGCCTGCAATGCAAAGGAGGACGAGGTAGGGGCAGTCAGGACAAAAGCCTGCAATGCAAAGGAGGACGAGGTAGGGGCAGTCAGGACAAAAGCCTGCAATGCAAAGAAGGACGAGGTGGGGGCAGTCAGGACAAAAGCCTGCAATGCAAAGGAGGACGAGGTAGGGGCAGTCAGGACAAAAGCCTGCAATGCAAAGGAGGACGAGGTGGGGGCAGTCAGGACAAAAGCCTGCAATGCAAAGGAGGACGAGGTAGGGGCAGTCAGGACAAAAGCCTGCAATGCAAAGGAGGACGAGGTAGGGGCAGTCAGGACAAAAGCCTGCAATGCAAAGGAGGACGAGGTAGGGGCAGTCAGGACAAAAGCCTGCAATGCAAAGGAGGACGAGGTAGGGGCAGTCAGGACAAAAGCCTGCAATGCAAAGGAGGACGAGGTAGGGGCAGTCAGGACAAAAGCCTGCAATGCAAAGGAGGACGAGGTAGGGGCAGTCAGGACAAAAGCCTGCAATGCAAAGGAGGACGAAGTAGGGGCAGTCAGGACAAAAGCCTGCAATGCAAAGGAGGACGAGGTAGGGGCAGTCAGGACAAAAGCCTGCAATGCAAAGGAGGACGAGGTAGGGGCAGTCAGGACAAAAGCCTGCAATGCAAAGGAGGGAGGGGCAGTCAGGACAAAAGCCTGCAATGCAAAGGAGGTAGGGGCAGTCAGGACAAAAGCCTGCAATGCAAAGGAGGCAGGGGCAGTCAGGACAAAAGCCTGCAATGCAAAGGAGGTAGGGGCCGTCAGGACAAAAGCCTGCAATGCAAAGGAGGGAGGGGCAGTCAGGACAAAAGCCTGCAATGCAAAGGAGGACGAGGTAGGGGCAGTCAGGACAAAAGCCTGCAATGCAAAGGAGGACGAGGTGGGGGCAGCCAGGACAAAAGCCTGCAATGCAAAGGAGGACGAGGTAGGGGCAGTCAGGACAAAAGCCTGCAATGCAAAGGAGGGAGGGGCAGTCAGGACAAAAGCCTGCAATGCAAAGGAGGTAGGGGCAGTCAGGACAAAAGCCTGCAATGCAAAGGAGGCAGGGGCAGTCAGGACAAAAGCCTGCAATGCAAAGGAGGTAGGGGCCGTCAGGACAAAAGCCTGCAATGCAAAGGAGGGAGGGGCAGTCAGGACAAAAGCCTGCAATGCAAAGGAGGACGAGGTAGGGGCAGTCAGGACAAAAACCTGCAATGCAAAGGAGGACGAGGTAGGGGCAGCCAGGACAAAAGCCTGCAATGCAAAGGAGGACGAGGTAGGGGCAGCCAGGACAAAAGCCTGCAATGCAAAGGAGGACGAGGTAGGGGCAGCCAGGACAAAAGCCTGCAATGCAAAGGGGGACGAGGTAGGGGCAGTCAGGACAAAAGCCTGCAATGCAAAGGAGGACGAGGTAGGGGCAGCCAGGACAAAAGCCTGCAATGCAAAGGAGGACGAGGTAGGGGCAGTCAGGACAAAAGCCTGCAATGCAAAGGAGGACGAGGTAGGGGCAGCCAGGACAAAAGCCTGCAATGCAAAGGAGGACGAGGTAGGGGCAGTCAGGACAAAAGCCTGCAATGCAAAGGAGGGCGAGGTAGGGGCAGTCAGGACAAAAGCCTGCAATGCAAAGGAGGACGAAGTAGGGGCAGCCAGGACAAAAGCCTGCAATGCAAAGGAGGACGAGGTAGGGGCAGTCAGGACAAAAGCCTGCAATGCAAAGGAGGACGAAGTAGGGGCAGCCAGGACAAAAGCCTGCAATGCAAAGGAGGACGAGGTAGGGGCAGTCAGGACAAAAGCCTGCAATGCAAAGGAGGACGAGGTAGGGGCAGTCAGGACAAAAGCCTGCAATGCAAAGGAGGACGAGGTAGGGGCAGCCAGGACAAAAGCCTGCAATGCAAAGGAGGACGAGGTAGGGGCAGTCAGGACAAAAGCCTGCAATGCAAAGGAGGACGAGGTAGGGGCAGTCAGGACAAAAGCCTGCAATGCAAAGGAGGACGAGGTAGGGGCAGCCAGGACAAAAGCCTGCAATGCAAAGGAGGACGAGGTAGGGGCAGCCAGGACAAAAGCCTGCAATGCAAAGGAGGACGAGGTAGGGGCAGTCAGGACAAAAACCTGCAATGCAAAGGAGGACGAGGTAGGGGCAGCCAGGACAAAAGCCTGCAATGCAAAGGAGGACGAGGTAGGGGCAGTCAGGACAAAAGCCTGCAATGCAAAGGAGGACGAGGTAGGGGCAGCCAGGACAAAAGCCTGCAATGCAAAGGAGGACGAGGTAGGGGCAGTCAGGACAAAAGCCTGCAATGCAAAGGAGGACGAGGTAGGGGCAGTCAGGACAAAAGCCTGCAATGCAAAGGAGGACGAGGTAGGGGCAGTCAGGACAAAAGCCTGCAATGCAAAGGAGGACGAGGTAGGGGCAGCCAGGACAAAAGCCTGCAATGCAAAGGAGGACGAGGTAGGGGCAGTCAGGACAAAAGCCTGCAATGCAAAGGAGGACAAGGTAGGGGCAGCCAGGACAAAAGCCTGCAATGCAAAGGAGGACGAGGTAGGGGCAGTCAGGACAAAAGCCTGCAATGCAAAGGAGGACGAGGTAGGGGCAGTCAGGACAAAAGCCTGCAATGCAAAGGAGGACGAAGTAGGGGCAGCCAGGACAAAAGCCTGCAATGCAAAGGAGGACGAGGTAGGGGCAGTCAGGACAAAAGCCTGCAATGCAAAGGAGGACGAGGTAGGGGCAGCCAGGACAAAAGCCTGCAATGCAAAGGAGGACGAGGTAGGGGCAGCCAGGACAAAAGCCTGCAATGCAAAGGAGGACGAGGTAGGGGCAGCCAGGACAAAAGCCTGCAATGCAAAGGAGGACGAGGTAGGGGCAGCCAGGACAAAAGCCTGCAATGCAAAGGAGGACGAGGTAGGGGCAGTCAGGACAAAAGCCTGCAATGCAAAGGAGGACGAGGTAGGGGCAGTCAGGACAAAAGCCTGCAATGCAAAGGAGGACGAGGTGGGGGCAGTCAGGACAAAAGCCTGCAATGCAAAGGAGGGAGGGGCAGGGGCAGTCAGGACAAAAGCCTGCAATGCAAAGGAGGACGAGGTAGGGGCAGTCAGGACAAAAGCCTGCAATGCAAAGGAGGGAGGGGCAGGGGCAGTCAGGACAAAAGCCTGCAATGCAAAGGACGACGAGGTAGGGGCAGTCAGGACAAAAGCCTGCAATGCAAAGGAGGACGAGGTAGGGGCAGTTAGGACAAAAGCCTGCAATGCAAAGGAGGACGAGGTGGGGGCAGTCAGGACAAAAGCCTGCAATGCAAAGGAGGACGAGGTAGGGGCAGTCAGGACAAAAGCCTGCAATGCAAAGGAGGACGAGGTAGGGGCAGTCAGGACAAAAGCCTGCAATGCAAAGGAGGGAGGGGCAGGGGCAGTCAGGACAAAAGCCTGCAATGCAAAGGAGGACGAGGTAGGGGCAGTCAGGACAAAAGCCTGCAATGCAAAGGAGGACGAGGTAGGGGCAGTTAGGACAAAAGCCTGCAATGCAAAGGAGGATGAGGTAGGGGCAGTCAGGACAAAAGCCTGCAATGCAAAGGAGGACGAGGTAGGGGCAGTCAGGACAAAAGCCTGCAATGCAAAGGAGGACGAGGTAGGGGCAGTTAGGACAAAAGCCTGCAATGCCAAGGAGGACGAGGTAGGGGCAGTCAGGACAAAAGCCTGCAATGCAAAGGAGGACGAGGTAGGGGCAGTCTGGACAAAAGCCTGCAATGCAAAGGAGGACGAGGTAGGGGCAGTCAGGACAAAAGCCTGCAATGCAAAGGAGGACGAGGTAGGGGCAGTCAGGACAAAAGCCTGCAATGCAAAGGAGGACGAGGTAGGGGCAGTCAGGACAAAAGCCTGCAATGCAAAGGAGGACGAGGTAGGGGCAGTCAGGACAAAAGCCTGCAATGTAAAGGAGGACGAGGTAGGGGCAGTCAGGACAAAAGCCTGCAATGCAAAGGAGGACGAGGTAGGGGCAGTCAGGACAAAAGCCTGCAATGCAAAGGAGGACGAGGTAGGGGCAGTCAGGACAAAAGCCTGCAATGCAAAGGAGGACGAGGTAGGGGCAGTCAGGACAAAAGCCTGCAATGCAAAGGAGGACGAGGTAGGGGCAGTCAGGACAAAAGCCTGCAATGCAAAGGAGGATGAGGTAGGGGCAGTCAGGACAAAAGCCTGCAATGCAAAGGAGGACGAGGTTGGGGCAGTCAGGACAAAAGCCTGCAATGCAAAGGAGGACGAGGTAGGGGCAGTCAGGACAAAAGCCTGCAATGCAAAGGAGGACGAGGTAGGTGCAGTCAGGACAAAAGCCTGCAATGCAAAGGAGGACGAGGTAGGGGCAGTCAGGACAAAAGCCTGCAATGCAAAGGAGGACGAGGTAGGGGCAGTCAGGACAAAAGCCTGCAATGTAAAGGAGGACGAGGTAGGGGCAGTCAGGACAAAAGCCTGCAATGCAAAGGAGGACGAGGTAGGGGCAGTCAGGACAAAAGCCTGCAATGCAAAGGAGGATGAGGTAGGGGCAGTCAGGACAAAAGCCTGCAATGCAAAGGAGGACGAGGTTGGGGCAGTCAGGACAAAAGCCTGCAATGCAAAGGAGGACGAGGTAGGGGCAGTCAGGACAAAAGCCTGCAATGCAAAGGAGGGAGGGGCAGTCAGGACAAAAGCCTGCAATGCAAAGGAGGACGAGGTAGGGGCAGTCAGGACAAAAGCCTGCAATGCAAAGGAGGTAGGGACAGTCAGGACAAAAGCCTGCAATGCAAAGGAGGACGAGGTAGGGGCAGTCAGGATAAAAGCCTGCAATGCAAAGGAGGACGAGGTAGGGGCAGTCAGGACAAAAGCCTGCAATGCAAAGGAGGACGAGGTAGGGGCAGTCAGGACAAAAGCCTGCAATGCAAAGGAGGACGAGGTAGGGGCAGTCAGGACAAAAGCCTGCAATGCAAAGGAGGAAGAGGTAGGGGCAGTCAGGACAAAAGCCTGCAATGCAAAGGAGGACGAGGTAGGGGCAGTCAGGACAAAAGCCTGCAATGCAAAGGAGGACGAGGTAGGGGCAGTCAGGACAAAAGCCTGCAATGCAAAGGAGGACGAGGTAGGGGCAGTCAGGACAAAAGCCTGCAATGCAAAGGAGGACGAGGTAGGGGCAGTCAGGACAAAAGCCTGCAATGTAAAGGAGGACGAGGTAGGGGCAGTCAGGACAAAAGCCTGCAATGCAAAGGAGGACGAGGTAGGGGCAGTCAGGACAAAAGCCTGCAATGCAAAGGAGGACGAGGTAGGGGCAGTCAGGACAAAAGCCTGCAATGCAAAGGAGGACGAGGTAGGGGCAGTCAGGACAAAAGCCTGCAATGCAAAGGAGGACGAGGTAGGGGCAGTCAGGACAAAAGCCTGCAATGCAAAGGAGGACGAGGTAGGGGCAGTCAGGACAAAAGCCTGCAATGCAAAGGAGGACGAGGTAGGGGCAGTCAGGACAAAAGCCTGCAATGCAAAGGAGGACGAGGTAGGGGCAGCCAGGACAAAAGCCTGCAATGCAAAGGAGGATGAGGTAGGGGCAGTCAGGACAAAAGCCTGCAATGCAAAGGAGGACGAGGTAGGGGCAGTCAGGACAAAAGCCTGCAATGCAAAGGAGGAAGGGGCAGGGCTTGGCACAATGGCCTGCAATGCAAAGGAGGACAAGGTAGGGGCAGTCAGGACAAAAGCCTGCAATGCAAAGGAGGACGAGGTAGGGGCAGTCAGGACAAAAGCCTGCAATGCAAAGGAGGACGAGGTAAGGGCAGTCAGGACAAAAGCCTGCAATGCAAAGGAGGTAGGGGCAGTCAGGACAAAAGCCTGCAATGCAAAGGAGGGAGGGGCAGGGGCAGTCAGGACAAAAGCCTGCAATGCAAAGGAGGACGAGGTAGGAGCAGTCAGGACAAAAGCCTGCAATGCAAAGGAGGACGAGGTAGGGGCAGTCAGGACAAAAGCCTGCAATGCAAAGGAGGATGAGGTAGGGGCAGTCAGGACAAAAGCCTGCAATGCAAAGGAGGATGAGGTAGGGGCAGTCAGGACAAAAGCCTGCAATGCAAAGGAGGACGAGGTAGGGGCAGTCAGGACAAAAGCCTGCAATGCAAAGGAGGACGAGGTAGGGGCAGTCAGGACAAAAGCCTGCAATGCAAAGGAGGGAGGGGTAGGGGCAGTCAGGACAAAAGCCTGCAATGCAAAGGAGGGAGGGGTAGGGGCAGCCAGGACAAAAGCCTGCAATGCAAAGGAGGACGAGGTAGGGGCAGTCAGGACAAAAGCCTGCAATGCAAAGGAGGACGAGGTAGGGGCAGTCAGGACAAAAGCCTGCAATGCAAAGGAGGATGAGGTAGGGGCAGTCAGGACAAAAGCCTGCAATGCAAAGGAGGACGAGGTTGGGGCAGTCAGGACAAAAGCCTGCAATGCAAAGGAGGACGAGGTAGGGGCAGTCAGGACAAAAGCCTGCAATGCAAAGGAGGACGAGGTAGGTGCAGTCAGGACAAAAGCCTGCAATGCAAAGGAGGACGAGGTAGGGGCAGTCAGGACAAAAGCCTGCAATGCAAAGGAGGACGAGGTAGGGGCAGTCAGGACAAAAGCCTGCAATGCAAAGGAGGACGAGGTAGGGGCAGTCAGGACAAAAGCCTGCAATGCAAAGGAGGACGAGGTAGGGGCAGTCAGGACAAAAGCCTGCAATGCAAAGGAGGACGAGGTAGGGGCAGCCAGGACAAAAGCCTGCAATGCAAAGGAGGATGAGGTAGGGGCAGTCAGGACAAAAGCCTGCAATGCAAAGGAGGACGAGGTAGGGGCAGTCAGGACAAAAGCCTGCAATGCAAAGGAGGAAGGGGCAGGGCTTGGCACAATGGCCTGCAATGCAAAGGAGGACAAGGTAGGGGCAGTCAGGACAAAAGCCTGCAATGCAAAGGAGGACGAGGTAGGGGCAGTCAGGACAAAAGCCTGCAATGCAAAGGAGGACGAGGTAAGGGCAGTCAGGACAAAAGCCTGCAATGCAAAGGAGGTAGGGGCAGTCAGGACAAAAGCCTGCAATGCAAAGGAGGGAGGGGCAGGGGCAGTCAGGACAAAAGCCTGCAATGCAAAGGAGGACGAGGTAGGAGCAGTCAGGACAAAAGCCTGCAATGCAAAGGAGGACGAGGTAGGGGCAGTCAGGACAAAAGCCTGCAATGCAAAGGAGGATGAGGTAGGGGCAGTCAGGACAAAAGCCTGCAATGCAAAGGAGGATGAGGTAGGGGCAGTCAGGACAAAAGCCTGCAATGCAAAGGAGGACGAGGTAGGGGCAGTCAGGACAAAAGCCTGCAATGCAAAGGAGGACGAGGTAGGGGCAGTCAGGACAAAAGCCTGCAATGCAAAGGAGGGAGGGGTAGGGGCAGTCAGGACAAAAGCCTGCAATGCAAAGGAGGGAGGGGTAGGGGCAGCCAGGACAAAAGCCTGCAATGCAAAGGAGGACGAGGTAGGGGCAGTCAGGACAAAAGCCTGCAATGCAAAGGAGGACGAGGTAGGGGCAGTCAGGACAAAAGCCTGCAATGCAAAGGAGGATGAGGTAGGGGCAGTCAGGACAAAAGCCTGCAATGCAAAGGAGGACGAGGTTGGGGCAGTCAGGACAAAAGCCTGCAATGCAAAGGAGGACGAGGTAGGGGCAGTCAGGACAAAAGCCTGCAATGCAAAGGAGGACGAGGTAGGTGCAGTCAGGACAAAAGCCTGCAATGCAAAGGAGGACGAGGTAGGGGCAGTCAGGACAAAAGCCTGCAATGCAAAGGAGGACGAGGTAGGGGCAGTCAGGACAAAAGCCTGCAATGTAAAGGAGGACGAGGTAGGGGCAGTCAGGACAAAAGCCTGCAATGCAAAGGAGGACGAGGTAGGGGCAGTCAGGACAAAAGCCTGCAATGCAAAGGAGGATGAGGTAGGGGCAGTCAGGACAAAAGCCTGCAATGCAAAGGAGGACGAGGTTGGGGCAGTCAGGACAAAAGCCTGCAATGCAAAGGAGGACGAGGTAGGGGCAGTCAGGACAAAAGCCTGCAATGCAAAGGAGGGAGGGGCAGTCAGGACAAAAGCCTGCAATGCAAAGGAGGACGAGGTAGGGGCAGTCAGGACAAAAGCCTGCAATGCAAAGGAGGTAGGGACAGTCAGGACAAAAGCCTGCAATGCAAAGGAGGACGAGGTAGGGGCAGTCAGGATAAAAGCCTGCAATGCAAAGGAGGACGAGGTAGGGGCAGTCAGGACAAAAGCCTGCAATGCAAAGGAGGACGAGGTAGGGGCAGTCAGGACAAAAGCCTGCAATGCAAAGGAGGACGAGGTAGGGGCAGTCAGGACAAAAGCCTGCAATGCAAAGGAGGACGAGGTAGGGGCAGTCAGGACAAAAGCCTGCAATGCAAAGGAGGACGAGGTAGGGGCAGTCAGGACAAAAGCCTGCAATGCAAAGGAGGACGAGGTAGGGGCAGTCAGGACAAAAGCCTGCAATGCAAAGGAGGACGAGGTAGGGGCAGTCAGGACAAAAGCCTGCAATGCAAAGGAGGACGAGGTAGGGGCAGTCAGGACAAAAGCCTGCAATGTAAAGGAGGACGAGGTAGGGGCAGTCAGGACAAAAGCCTGCAATGCAAAGGAGGACGAGGTAGGGGCAGTCAGGACAAAAGCCTGCAATGCAAAGGAGGACGAGGTAGGGGCAGTCAGGACAAAAGCCTGCAATGCAAAGGAGGACGAGGTAGGGGCAGTCAGGACAAAAGCCTGCAATGCAAAGGAGGACGAGGTAGGGGCAGTCAGGACAAAAGCCTGCAATGCAAAGGAGGACGAGGTAGGGGCAGTCAGGACAAAAGCCTGCAATGCAAAGGAGGACGAGGTAGGGGCAGTCAGGACAAAAACCTGCAATGCAAAGGAGGACGAGGTAGGGGCAGTCAGGACAAAAGCCTGCAATGCAAAGGAGGGAGGGAGGGGTAGGGGCAGTCAGGACAAAAGCCTGCAATGCAAAGGAGGACGAGGTAGGGGCAGCCAGGACAAAAGCCTGCAATGCAAAGGAGGATGAGGTAGGGGCAGTCAGGACAAAAGCCTGCAATGCAAAGGAGGACGAGGTAGGGGCAGTCAGGACAAAAGCCTGCAATGCAAAGGAGGAAGGGGCAGGGCTTGGCACAATGGCCTGCAATGCAAAGGAGGACAAGGTAGGGGCAGTCAGGACAAAAGCCTGCAATGCAAAGGAGGACGAGGTAGGGGCAGTCAGGACAAAAGCCTGCAATGCAAAGGAGGACGAGGTAAGGGCAGTCAGGACAAAAGCCTGCAATGCAAAGGAGGTAGGGGCAGTCAGGACAAAAGCCTGCAATGCAAAGGAGGGAGGGGCAGGGGCAGTCAGGACAAAAGCCTGCAATGCAAAGGAGGACGAGGTAGGAGCAGTCAGGACAAAAGCCTGCAATGCAAAGGAGGACGAGGTAGGGGCAGTCAGGACAAAAGCCTGCAATGCAAAGGAGGATGAGGTAGGGGCAGTCAGGACAAAAGCCTGCAATGCAAAGGAGGATGAGGTAGGGGCAGTCAGGACAAAAGCCTGCAATGCAAAGGAGGACGAGGTAGGGGCAGTCAGGACAAAAGCCTGCAATGCAAAGGAGGACGAGGTAGGGGCAGTCAGGACAAAAGCCTGCAATGCAAAGGAGGGAGGGGTAGGGGCAGTCAGGACAAAAGCCTGCAATGCAAAGGAGGGAGGGGTAGGGGCAGCCAGGACAAAAGCCTGCAATGCAAAGGAGGACGAGGTAGGGGCAGTCAGGACAAAAGCCTGCAATGCAAAGGAGGACGAGGTAGGGGCAGTCAGGACAAAAGCCTGCAATGCAAAGGCGGACGAGGTAGGGGCAGTCAGGACAAAAGCCTGCAATGCAAAGGAGGGAGGGGCAGGGGCAGTCACGACAAAAGCCTGCAATGCAAAGGAGGACGAGGTAGGGGCAGTCAGGACAAAAACCTGCAATGCAAAGGAGGACGAGGTAGGGGCAGTCAGGACAAAAGCCTGCAATGCAAAGGAGGACGAGGTAGGGGCAGTCAGGACAAAAGCCTGCAATGCAAAGGAGGACGAGGTAGGGGCAGTCAGGACAAAAGCCTGCAATGCAAAGGAGGACGAGGTAGGGGCAGTCAGGACAAAAGCCTGCAATGCAAAGGAGGACGAGGTAGGGGCAGTCAGGACAAAAGCCTGCAATGCAAAGGAGGACGAGGTAGGGGCAGTCAGGACAAAAGCCTGCAATGCAAAGGAGGGAGGGATAGGGGCAGTCAGGACAAAAGCCTGCAATGCAAAGGAGGGAGGGGCAGGGGCAGTCAGGACAAAAGCCTGCAATGCAAAGGAGGATGAGGTAGGGGCAGTCAGGACAAAAGCCTGCAATGCAAAGGAGGGAGGGATAGGGGCAGTCAGGAAAAAAGCCTGCAATGCAAAGGAGGGAGGGGCAGGGGCAGTCAGGACAAAAGCCTGCAATGCAAAGGAGGACGAGGTAGGGGCAGTCAGGACAAAAGCCTGCAATGCAAAGGAGGGAGGGGCAGTCAGGACAAAAGCCTGCAATGCAAAGGAGGACGAGGTAGGGGCAGTCAGGACAAAAGCCTGCAATGCAAAGGAGGTAGGGACAGTCAGGACAAAAGCCTGCAATGCAAAGGAGGACGAGGTAGGGGCAGTCAGGATAAAAGCCTGCAATGCAAAGGAGGACGAGGTAGGGGCAGTCAGGACAAAAGCCTGCAATGCAAAGGAGGACGAGGTAGGGGCAGTCAGGACAAAAGCCTGCAATGCAAAGGAGGACGAGGTAGGGGCAGTCAGGACAAAAGCCTGCAATGCAAAGGAGGACGAGGTAGGGGCAGTCAGGACAAAAGCCTGCAATGCAAAGGAGGACGAGGTAGGGGCAGTCAGGACAAAAGCCTGCAATGCAAAGGAGGACGAGGTAGGGGCAGTCAGGACAAAAGCCTGCAATGCAAAGGAGGACGAGGTAGGGGCAGTCAGGACAAAAGCCTGCAATGCAAAGGAGGACGAGGTAGGGGCAGTCAGGACAAAAGCCTGCAATGTAAAGGAGGACGAGGTAGGGGCAGTCAGGACAAAAGCCTGCAATGCAAAGGAGGACGAGGTAGGGGCAGTCAGGACAAAAGCCTGCAATGCAAAGGAGGACGAGGTAGGGGCAGTCAGGACAAAAGCCTGCAATGCAAAGGAGGACGAGGTAGGGGCAGTCAGGACAAAAGCCTGCAATGCAAAGGAGGACGAGGTAGGGGCAGTCAGGACAAAAGCCTGCAATGCAAAGGAGGACGAGGTAGGGGCAGTCAGGACAAAAGCCTGCAATGCAAAGGAGGACGAGGTAGGGGCAGTCAGGACAAAAACCTGCAATGCAAAGGAGGACGAGGTAGGGGCAGTCAGGACAAAAGCCTGCAATGCAAAGGAGGACGAGGTAGGGGCAGTCAGGACAAAAGCCTGCAATGCAAAGGAGGGAGGGAGGGGTAGGGGCAGTCAGGACAAAAGCCTGCAATGCAAAGGAGGACGAGGTAGGGGCAGCCAGGACAAAAGCCTGCAATGCAAAGGAGGATGAGGTAGGGGCAGTCAGGACAAAAGCCTGCAATGCAAAGGAGGACGAGGTAGGGGCAGTCAGGACAAAAGCCTGCAATGCAAAGGAGGAAGGGGCAGGGCTTGGCACAATGGCCTGCAATGCAAAGGAGGACAAGGTAGGGGCAGTCAGGACAAAAGCCTGCAATGCAAAGGAGGACGAGGTAGGGGCAGTCAGGACAAAAGCCTGCAATGCAAAGGAGGACGAGGTAAGGGCAGTCAGGACAAAAGCCTGCAATGCAAAGGAGGTAGGGGCAGTCAGGACAAAAGCCTGCAATGCAAAGGAGGGAGGGGCAGGGGCAGTCAGGACAAAAGCCTGCAATGCAAAGGAGGACGAGGTAGGAGCAGTCAGGACAAAAGCCTGCAATGCAAAGGAGGACGAGGTAGGGGCAGTCAGGACAAAAGCCTGCAATGCAAAGGAGGATGAGGTAGGGGCAGTCAGGACAAAAGCCTGCAATGCAAAGGAGGATGAGGTAGGGGCAGTCAGGACAAAAGCCTGCAATGCAAAGGAGGACGAGGTAGGGGCAGTCAGGACAAAAGCCTGCAATGCAAAGGAGGACGAGGTAGGGGCAGTCAGGACAAAAGCCTGCAATGCAAAGGAGGGAGGGGTAGGGGCAGTCAGGACAAAAGCCTGCAATGCAAAGGAGGGAGGGGTAGGGGCAGCCAGGACAAAAGCCTGCAATGCAAAGGAGGACGAGGTAGGGGCAGTCAGGACAAAAGCCTGCAATGCAAAGGAGGACGAGGTAGGGGCAGTCAGGACAAAAGCCTGCAATGCAAAGGCGGACGAGGTAGGGGCAGTCAGGACAAAAGCCTGCAATGCAAAGGAGGGAGGGGCAGGGGCAGTCACGACAAAAGCCTGCAATGCAAAGGAGGACGAGGTAGGGGCAGTCAGGACAAAAGCCTGCAATGCAAAGGAGGACGAGGTAGGGGCAGTCAGGACAAAAGCCTGCAATGCAAAGGAGGACGAGGTAGGGGCAGTCAGGACAAAAACCTGCAATGCAAAGGAGGACGAGGTAGGGGCAGTCAGGACAAAAGCCTGCAATGCAAAGGAGGACGAGGTAGGGGCAGTCAGGACAAAAGCCTGCAATGCAAAGGAGGACGAGGTAGGGGCAGTCAGGACAAAAGCCTGCAATGCAAAGGAGGACGAGGTAGGGGCAGTCAGGACAAAAGCCTGCAATGCAAAGGAGGACGAGGTAGGGGCAGTCAGGACAAAAGCCTGCAATGCAAAGGAGGACGAGGTAGGGGCAGTCAGGACAAAAGCCTGCAATGCAAAGGAGGGAGGGATAGGGGCAGTCAGGACAAAAGCCTGCAATGCAAAGGAGGGAGGGGCAGGGGCAGTCAGGACAAAAGCCTGCAATGCAAAGGAGGATGAGGTAGGGGCAGTCAGGACAAAAGCCTGCAATGCAAAGGAGGGAGGGATAGGGGCAGTCAGGACAAAAGCCTGCAATGCAAAGGAGGGAGGGGCAGGGGCAGTCAGGACAAAAGCCTGCAATGCAAAGGAGGACGAGGTAGGGGCAGTCAGGACAAAAGCCTGCAATGCAAAGGAGGACGAGGTAGGGGCAGTCAGGACAAAAGCCTGCAATGCAAAGGAGGACGAGGTAGGGGCAGTCAGGACAAAAGCCTGCAATGCAAAGGAGGACGAGGTAGGGGCAGTCAGGACAAAAGCCTGCAATGCAAAGGAGGACGAGGTAGGGGCAGCCAGGACAAAAGCCTGCAATGCAAAGGAGGACGAGGTAGGGGCAGTCAGGACAAAAGCCTGCAATGCAAAGGAGGACGAGGTAGGGGCAGTCAGGACAAAAGCCTGCAATGCAAAGGAGGGAGGGAGGGGTAGGGGCAGTCAGGACAAAAGCCTGCAATGCAAAGGAGGACGAGGTAGGGGCAGCCAGGACAAAAGCCTGCAATGCAAAGGAGGATGAGGTAGGGGCAGTCAGGACAAAAGCCTGCAATGCAAAGGAGGACGAGGTAGGGGCAGTCAGGACAAAAGCCTGCAATGCAAAGGAGGAAGGGGCAGGGGCAGTCACGACAAAAGCCTGCAATGCAAAGGAGGACGAGGTAGGGGCAGTCAGGACAAAAGCCTGCAATGCAAAGGAGGACGAGGTAGGGGCAGTCAGGACAAAAGCCTGCAATGCAAAGGAGGGAGGGGCAGGGCTTGGCACAATGGCCTGCAATGCAAAGGAGGACAAGGTAGGGGCAGTCAGGACAAAAGCCTGCAATGCAAAGGAGGACAAGGTAGGGGCAGTCAGGACAAAAGCCTGCAATGCAAAGGAGGACGAGGTAGGGGCAGTCAGGACAAAAGCCTGCAATGCAAAGGAGGATGAGGTAGGGGCAGTCAGGACAAAAGCCTGCAATGCAAAGGAGGACGAGGTAGGGGCAGTCAGGACAAAAGCCTGCAATGCAAAGGAGGAAGGGGCAGTGGCAGTCACGACAAAAGCCTGCAATGCAAAGGAGGACGAGGTAGGGGCAGTCAGGACAAAAGCCTGCAATGCAAAGGAGGAAGGGGCAGGGGCAGTCACGACAAAAGCCTGCAATGCAAAGGAGGGAGGGGCAGGGCTTGGCACAATGGCCTGCAATGCAAAAGAGGACAAGGTAGGGGCAGTCAGGACAAAAGCCTGCAATGCAAAGGAGGACGAGGTAGGGGCAGTCAGGACAAAAGCCTGCAATGCAAAGGAGGACGAGGTAGGGGCAGTCAGGACAAAAGCCTGCAATGCAAAGGAGGTAGGGGCAGTCAGGACAAAAGCCTGCAATGCAAAGGAGGGAGGGGCAGGGGCAGTCAGGACAAAAGCCTGCAATGCAAAGGAGGACGAGGTAGGGGCAGTCAGGACAAAAGCCTGCAATGCAAAGGAGGACGAGGTAGGGGCAGTCAGGACAAAAGCCTGCAATGCAAAGGAGGATGAGGTAGGGGCAGTCAGGACAAAAGCCTGCAATGCAAAGGAGGACGAGGTAGGGGCAGTCAGGACAAAAGCCTGCAATGCAAAGGAGGGAGGGGCAGGGGCAGTCAGGACAAAAGCCTGCAATGCAAAGGAGGACGAGGTAGGGGCAGTCAGGACAAAAGCCTGCAATGCAAAGGAGGACGAGGTAGGGGCAGTCAGGACAAAAGCCTGCAATGCAAAGGAGGACGAGGTAGGGGCAGTCAGGACAAAAGCCTGCAATGCAAAGGAGGACGAGGTGGGGGCAGCCAGGACAAAAGCCTGCAATGCAAAGGAGGGAGGGGCAGTCAGGACAAAAGCCTGCAATGCAAAGGAGGGAGGGGCAGTCAGGACAAAAGCCTGCATTGCAAAGGAGGGAGGGGCAGTCAGGACAAAAGCCTGCAATGCAAAGGAGGACGAGGTAGGGGCAGTCAGGACAAAAGCCTGCAATGCAAAGGAGGGAGGGGCAGTCAGGACAAAAGCCTGCAATGCAAAGGAGGGAGGGGCAGGGGCAGCCAGGACAAAAGCCTGCAATGCAAAGGAGGACGAGGTAGGGGCAGTCAGGACAAAAGCCTGCAATGCAAAGGAGGACGAGGTAGGGGCAGTCAGGACAAAAGCCTGCAATGCAAAGGAGGACGAGGTAGGGGCAGTCAGGACAAAAGCCTGCAATGCAAAGGAGGACGAGGTAGGGGCAGCCAGGACAAAAGCCTGCAATGCAAAGGAGGATGAGGTAGGGGCAGTCAGGACAAAAGCCTGCAATGCAAAGGAGGACGAGGTAGGGGCAGTCAGGACAAAAGCCTGCAATGCAAAGGAGGACGAGGTAGGGGCAGTCAGGACAAAAGCCTGCAATGCAAAGGAGGACGAGGTAGGGGCAGTCAGGACAAAAGCCTGCAATGCAAAGGAGGGAGGGGCAGTCAGGACAAAAGCCTGCAATGCAAAGGAGGGAGGGGCAGGGGCAGTCAGGACAAAAGCCTGCAATGCAAAGGAGGACGAGGTAGGGGCAGTCAGGACAAAAGCCTGCAATGCAAAGGAGGACGAGGTAGGGGCAGTTAGGACAAAAGCCTGCAATGCAAAGGAGGGAGGGGCAGGGGCAGCCAGGACAAAAGCCTGCAATGCAAAGGAGGACGAGGTAGGGGCAGTCAGGACAAAAGCCTGCAATGCAAAGGAGGACGAGGTAGGGGCAGTCAGGACAAAAGCCTGCAATGCAAAGGAGGAAGGGGCAGGGGCAGTCACGACAAAAGCCTGCAATGCAAAGGAGGACGAGGTAGGGGCAGTCAGGACAAAAGCCTGCAATGCAAAGGAGGAAGGGGCAGGGGCAGTCACGACAAAAGCCTGCAATGCAAAGGAGGGAGGGGCAGGGCTTGGCACAATGGCCTGCAATGCAAAAGAGGACAAGGTAGGGGCAGTCAGGACAAAAGCCTGCAATGCAAAGGAGGACGAGGTAGGGGCAGTCAGGACAAAAGCCTGCAATGCAAAGGAGGACGAGGTAGGGGCAGTCAGGACAAAAGCCTGCAATGCAAAGGAGGTAGGGGCAGTCAGGACAAAAGCCTGCAATGCAAAGGAGGGAGGGGCAGGGGCAGTCAGGACAAAAGCCTGCAATGCAAAGGAGGACGAGGTAGGGGCAGTCAGGACAAAAGCCTGCAATGCAAAGGAGGACGAGGTAGGGGCAGTCAGGACAAAAGCCTGCAATGCAAAGGAGGATGAGGTAGGGGCAGTCAGGACAAAAGCCTGCAATGCAAAGGAGGACGAGGTAGGGGCAGTCAGGACAAAAGCCTGCAATGCAAAGGAGGGAGGGGCAGGGGCAGTCAGGACAAAAGCCTGCAATGCAAAGGAGGACGAGGTAGGGGCAGTCAGGACAAAAGCCTGCAATGCAAAGGAGGACGAGGTAGGGGCAGTCAGGACAAAAGCCTGCAATGCAAAGGAGGACGAGGTAGGGGCAGTCAGGACAAAAGCCTGCAATGCAAAGGAGGACGAGGTGGGGGCAGCCAGGACAAAAGCCTGCAATGCAAAGGAGGGAGGGGCAGTCAGGACAAAAGCCTGCAATGCAAAGGAGGGAGGGGCAGTCAGGACAAAAGCCTGCATTGCAAAGGAGGGAGGGGCAGTCAGGACAAAAGCCTGCAATGCAAAGGAGGACGAGGTAGGGGCAGTCAGGACAAAAGCCTGCAATGCAAAGGAGGGAGGGGCAGTCAGGACAAAAGCCTGCAATGCAAAGGAGGGAGGGGCAGGGGCAGCCAGGACAAAAGCCTGCAATGCAAAGGAGGACGAGGTAGGGGCAGTCAGGACAAAAGCCTGCAATGCAAAGGAGGACGAGGTAGGGGCAGTCAGGACAAAAGCCTGCAATGCAAAGGAGGACGAGGTAGGGGCAGTCAGGACAAAAGCCTGCAATGCAAAGGAGGACGAGGTAGGGGCAGCCAGGACAAAAGCCTGCAATGCAAAGGAGGATGAGGTAGGGGCAGTCAGGACAAAAGCCTGCAATGCAAAGGAGGACGAGGTAGGGGCAGTCAGGACAAAAGCCTGCAATGCAAAGGAGGACGAGGTAGGGGCAGTCAGGACAAAAGCCTGCAATGCAAAGGAGGACGAGGTAGGGGCAGTCAGGACAAAAGCCTGCAATGCAAAGGAGGGAGGGGCAGTCAGGACAAAAGCCTGCAATGCAAAGGAGGGAGGGGCAGGGGCAGTCAGGACAAAAGCCTGCAATGCAAAGGAGGACGAGGTAGGGGCAGTCAGGACAAAAGCCTGCAATGCAAAGGAGGACGAGGTAGGGGCAGTTAGGACAAAAGCCTGCAATGCAAAGGAGGGAGGGGCAGGGGCAGCCAGGACAAAAGCCTGCAATGCAAAGGAGGATGAGGTAGGGGCAGTCAGGACAAAAGCCTGCAATGCAAAGGAGGACGAGGTAGGGGCAGTCAGGACAAAAGCCTGCAATGCAAAGGAGGACGAGGTGGGGGCAGTCAGGACAAAAGCCTGCAATGCAAAGGAGGACGAGGTAGGGGCAGTCAGGACAAAAGCCTGCAATGCAAAGGAGGACGAGGTAGGGGCAGTTAGGACAATGGCCTGCAATGCAAAGGAGGACGAGGTAGGGGCAGTCAGGACAAAAGCCTGCAATGCAAAGGAGGACGAGGTAGGGGCAGTCAGGACAAAAGCCTGCAATGCAAAGGAGGGAGGGGCAGGGGCAGTCAGGACAAAAGCCTGCAATGCAAAGGAGGATGAGGTAGGGGCAGTCAGGACAAAAGCCTGCAATGCAAAGGAGGACGAGGTAGGGGCAGTCAGGACAAAAGCCTGCAATGCAAAGGAGGACGAGGTAGGGGCAGTCAGGACAAAAGCCTGCAATGCAAAGGAGGACGAGGTAGGGGCAGTTAGGACAAAAGCCTGCAATGCAAAGGAGGACGAGGTAGGGGCAGTCAGGACAAAAGCCTGCAATGCAAAGGAGGGAGGGGTAGGGGCAGTCAGGACAAAAGCCTGCAATGCAAAGGAGGACGAGGTAGGGGCAGTCAGGACAAAAGCCTGCAATGCAAAGGAGGACGAGGTAGGGGCAGTTAGGACAAAAGCCTGCAATGCAAAGGAGGGAGAGGCAGGGGCAGTCAGGACAAAAGCCTGCAATGCAAAGGAGGACGAGGTAGGGGCAGTTAGGACAAAAGCCTGCAATGCAAAGGAGGGAGGGGCAGGGGCAGTCAGGAAAAAAGCCTGCAATGCAAAGGAGGGAGGGGCAGGGGCAGTCAGGACAAAAGCCTGCAATGCAAAGGAGGGAGGGGCAGGGGCAGTCAGGACAAAAGCCTGCAATGCAAAGGAGGACGAGGTAGGGGCAGTCAGGACAAAAGCCTGCAATGCAAAGGAGGGAGGGGCAGGGGCAGTCAGGACAAAAGCCTGCAATGCAAAGGAGGATGAGGTAGGGGCAGTCAGGACAAAAGCCTGCAATGCAAAGGAGGACGAGGTAGGGGCAGTCAGGACAAAAGCCTGCAATGCAAAGGAGGACGAGGTAGGGGCAGTCAGGACAAAAGCCTGCAATGCAAAGGAGGACGAGGTAGGGGCAGTTAGGACAAAAGCCTGCAATGCAAAGGAGGGAGGGGCAGGGGCAGTCAGGACAAAAGCCTGCAATGCAAAGGAGGACGAGGTAGGGGCAGTCAGGACAAAAGCCTGCAATGCAAAGGAGGGAGGGGCAGGGGCAGTCAGGACAAAAGCCTGCAATGCAAAGGAGGACGAGGTAGGGGCAGTCAGGACAAAAGCCTGCAATGCAAAGGAGGACGAGGTAGGGGCAGTCAGGACAAAAGCCTGCAATGCAAAGGAGGACGAGGTAGGGGCAGTCAGGACAAAAGCCTGCAATGCAAAGGAGGACGAGGTAGGGGCAGTCAGGACAAAAGCCTGCAATGCAAAGGAGGACGAGGGAGGGGCAGTCAGGACAAAAGCCTGCAATGCAAAGGAGGACGAGGTAGGGGCAGTCAGGACAAAAGCCTGCAATGCAAAGGAGGACGAGGTAGGGGCAGTCAGGACAAAAGCCTGCAATGCAAAGGAGGGAGGGGCAGGGGCAGTCAGGACAAAAGCCTGCAATGCAAAGGAGGACGAGGTGGGGGCAGTCAGGACAAAAGCCTGCAATGCAAAGGAGGACGAGGTAGGGGCAGTTAGGACAAAAGCCTGCAATGCAAAGGAGGACGAGGTAGGGGCAGTTAGGACAATGGCCTGCAATGCAAAGGAGGACGAGGTAGGGGCAGTCAGGACAAAAGCCTGCAATGCAAAGGAGGACGAGGTAGGGGCAGTCAGGACAAAAGCCTGCAATGCAAAGGAGGGAGGGGCAGGGGCAGTCAGGACAAAAGCCTGCAATGCAAAGGAGGATGAGGTAGGGGCAGTCAGGACAAAAGCCTGCAATGCAAAGGAGGACGAGGTAGGGGCAGTCAGGACAAAAGCCTGCAATGCAAAGGAGGACGAGGTAGGGGCAGTCAGGACAAAAGCCTGCAATGCAAAGGAGGACGAGGTAGGGGCAGTTAGGACAAAAGCCTGCAATGCAAAGGAGGACGAGGTAGGGGCAGTCAGGACAAAAGCCTGCAATGCAAAGGAGGACGAGGTAGGGGCAGTCAGGACAAAAGCCTGCAATGCAAAGGAGGACGAGGTAGGGGCAGTCAGGACAAAAGCCTGCAATGCAAAGGAGGGAGGGGTAGGGGCAGTCAGGACAAAAGCCTGCAATGCAAAGGAGGACGAGGTAGGGGCAGTCAGGACAAAAGCCTGCAATGCAAAGGAGGACGAGGTAGGGGCAGTTAGGACAAAAGCCTGCAATGCAAAGGAGGGAGAGGCAGGGGCAGTCAGGACAAAAGCCTGCAATGCAAAGGAGGACGAGGTAGGGGCAGTTAGGACAAAAGCCTGCAATGCAAAGGAGGGAGGGGCAGGGGCAGTCAGGAAAAAAGCCTGCAATGCAAAGGAGGGAGGGGCAGGGGCAGTCAGGACAAAAGCCTGCAATGCAAAGGAGGGAGGGGCAGGGGCAGTCAGGACAAAAGCCTGCAATGCAAAGGAGGACGAGGTAGGGGCAGTCAGGACAAAAGCCTGCAATGCAAAGGAGGGAGGGGCAGGGGCAGTCAGGACAAAAGCCTGCAATGCAAAGGAGGATGAGGTAGGGGCAGTCAGGACAAAAGCCTGCAATGCAAAGGAGGACGAGGTAGGGGCAGTCAGGACAAAAGCCTGCAATGCAAAGGAGGACGAGGTAGGGGCAGTCAGGACAAAAGCCTGCAATGCAAAGGAGGACGAGGTAGGGGCAGTTAGGACAAAAGCCTGCAATGCAAAGGAGGGAGGGGCAGGGGCAGTCAGGAAAAAAGCCTGCAATGCAAAGGAGGGAGGGGCAGGGGCAGTCAGGAAAAAAGCCTGCAATGCAAAGGAGGGAGGGGCAGGGGCAGTCAGGACAAAAGCCTGCAATGCAAAGGAGGGAGGGGCAGGGGCAGTCAGGACAAAAGCCTGCAATGCAAAGGAGGACGAGGTAGGGGCAGTCAGGACAAAAGCCTGCAATGCAATGGAGGGAGGGGCAGGGGCAGTCAGGACAAAAGCCTGCAATGCAAAGGAGGATGAGGTAGGGGCAGTCAGGACAAAAGCCTGCAATGCAAAGGAGGACGAGGTAGGGGCAGTCAGGACAAAAGCCTGCAATGCAAAGGAGGACGAGGTAGGGGCAGTCAGGACAAAAGCCTGCAATGCAAAGGAGGACGAGGTAGGGGCAGTTAGGACAATGGCCTGCAATGCAAAGGAGGACGAGGTAGGGGCAGTCAGGACAAAAGCCTGCAATGCAAAGGAGGACGAGGTAGGGGCAGTCAGGACAAAAGCCTGCAATGCAAAGGAGGGAGGGGCAGGGGCAGTCAGGACAAAAGCCTGCAATGCAAAGGAGGATGAGGTAGGGGCAGTCAGGACAAAAGCCTGCAATGCAAAGGAGGACGAGGTAGGGGCAGTCAGGACAAAAGCCTGCAATGCAAAGGAGGACGAGGTAGGGGCAGTCAGGACAAAAGCCTGCAATGCAAAGGAGGACGAGGTAGGGGCAGTTAGGACAAAAGCCTGCAATGCAAAGGAGGACGAGGTAGGGGCAGTCAGGACAAAAGCCTGCAATGCAAAGGAGGACGAGGTAGGGGCAGTCAGGACAAAAGCCTGCAATGCAAAGGAGGACGAGGTAGGGGCAGTCAGGACAAAAGCCTGCAATGCAAAGGAGGGAGGGGTAGGGGCAGTCAGGACAAAAGCCTGCAATGCAAAGGAGGACGAGGTAGGGGCAGTCAGGACAAAAGCCTGCAATGCAAAGGAGGACGAGGTAGGGGCAGTTAGGACAAAAGCCTGCAATGCAAAGGAGGGAGAGGCAGGGGCAGTCAGGACAAAAGCCTGCAATGCAAAGGAGGACGAGGTAGGGGCAGTTAGGACAAAAGCCTGCAATGCAAAGGAGGGAGGGGCAGGGGCAGTCAGGAAAAAAGCCTGCAATGCAAAGGAGGGAGGGGCAGGGGCAGTCAGGACAAAAGCCTGCAATGCAAAGGAGGGAGGGGCAGGGGCAGTCAGGACAAAAGCCTGCAATGCAAAGGAGGACGAGGTAGGGGCAGTCAGGACAAAAGCCTGCAATGCAAAGGAGGGAGGGGCAGGGGCAGTCAGGACAAAAGCCTGCAATGCAAAGGAGGATGAGGTAGGGGCAGTCAGGACAAAAGCCTGCAATGCAAAGGAGGACGAGGTAGGGGCAGTCAGGACAAAAGCCTGCAATGCAAAGGAGGACGAGGTAGGGGCAGTCAGGACAAAAGCCTGCAATGCAAAGGAGGACGAGGTAGGGGCAGTTAGGACAAAAGCCTGCAATGCAAAGGAGGGAGGGGCAGGGGCAGTCAGGAAAAAAGCCTGCAATGCAAAGGAGGGAGGGGCAGGGGCAGTCAGGAAAAAAGCCTGCAATGCAAAGGAGGGAGGGGCAGGGGCAGTCAGGACAAAAGCCTGCAATGCAAAGGAGGGAGGGGCAGGGGCAGTCAGGACAAAAGCCTGCAATGCAAAGGAGGACGAGGTAGGGGCAGTCAGGACAAAAGCCTGCAATGCAATGGAGGGAGGGGCAGGGGCAGTCAGGACAAAAGCCTGCAATGCAAAGGAGGATGAGGTAGGGGCAGTCAGGACAAAAGCCTGCAATGCAAAGGAGGACGAGGTAGGGGCAGTCAGGACAAAAGCCTGCAATGCAAAGGAGGACGAGGTAGGGGCAGTCAGGACAAAAGCCTGCAATGCAAAGGAGGACGAGGTAGGGGCAGTCAGGACAAAAGCCTGCAATGCAAAGGAGGACGAGGTAGGGGCAGTCAGGACAAAAGCCTGCAATGCAAAGGAGGATGAGGTAGGGGCAGTCAGGACAAAAGCCTGCAATGCAAAGGAGGACGAGGTAGGGGCAGTTAGGACAAAAGCCTGCAATGCAAAGGAGGGAGGGGCAGGGGCAGTCAGGACAAAAGCCTGCAATGCAAAGGAGGACGAGGTAGGGGCAGTCAGGACAAAAGCCTGCAATGCAAAGGAGGGAGGGGCAGGGGCAGTCAGGACAAAAGCCTGCAATGCAAAGGAGGACGAGGTAGGGGCAGTCAGGACAAAAGCCTGCAATGCAAAGGAGGACGAGGTAGGGGCAGTCAGGACAAAAGCCTGCAATGCAAAGGAGGACGAGGTAGGGGCAGTCAGGACAAAAGCCTGCAATGCAAAGGAGGACGAGGTAGGGGCAGTCAGGACAAAAGCCTGCAATGCAAAGGAGGACGAGGGAGGGGCAGTCAGGACAAAAGCCTGCAATGCAAAGGAGGACGAGGTAGGGGCAGTCAGGACAAAAGCCTGCAATGCAAAGGAGGACGAGGTAGGGGCAGTCAGGACAAAAGCCTGCAATGCAAAGGAGGGAGGGGCAGGGGCAGTCAGGACAAAAGCCTGCAATGCAAAGGAGGACGAGGTGGGGGCAGTCAGGACAAAAGCCTGCAATGCAAAGGAGGACGAGGTAGGGGCAGTTAGGACAAAAGCCTGCAATGCAAAGGAGGACGAGGTAGGGGCAGTCAGGACAATGGCCTGCAATGCAAAGGAGGACGAGGTAGGGGCAGTCAGGACAAAAGCCTGCAATGCAAAGGAGGACGAGGTAGGGGCAGTCAGGACAAAAGCCTGCAATGCAAAGGAGGGAGGGGCAGGGGCAGTCAGGACAAAAGCCTGCAATGCAAAGGAGGATGAGGTAGGGGCAGTCAGGACAAAAGCCTGCAATGCAAAGGAGGACGAGGTAGGGGCAGTCAGGACAAAAGCCTGCAATGCAAAGGAGGACGAGGTAGGGGCAGTCAGGACAAAAGCCTGCAATGCAAAGGAGGACGAGGTAGGGGCAGTTAGGACAAAAGCCTGCAATGCAAAGGAGGACGAGGTAGGGGCAGTCAGGACAAAAGCCTGCAATGCAAAGGAGGACGAGGTAGGGGCAGTCAGGACAAAAGCCTGCAATGCAAAGGAGGACGAGGTAGGGGCAGTCAGGACAAAAGCCTGCAATGCAAAGGAGGGAGGGGTAGGGGCAGTCAGGACAAAAGCCTGCAATGCAAAGGAGGACGAGGTAGGGGCAGTCAGGACAAAAGCCTGCAATGCAAAGGAGGACGAGGTAGGGGCAGTTAGGACAAAAGCCTGCAATGCAAAGGAGGGAGAGGCAGGGGCAGTCAGGACAAAAGCCTGCAATGCAAAGGAGGACGAGGTAGGGGCAGTTAGGACAAAAGCCTGCAATGCAAAGGAGGGAGGGGCAGGGGCAGTCAGGAAAAAAGCCTGCAATGCAAAGGAGGGAGGGGCAGGGGCAGTCAGGACAAAAGCCTGCAATGCAAAGGAGGGAGGGGCAGGGGCAGTCAGGACAAAAGCCTGCAATGCAAAGGAGGACGAGGTAGGGGCAGTCAGGACAAAAGCCTGCAATGCAAAGGAGGGAGGGGCAGGGGCAGTCAGGACAAAAGCCTGCAATGCAAAGGAGGATGAGGTAGGGGCAGTCAGGACAAAAGCCTGCAATGCAAAGGAGGACGAGGTAGGGGCAGTCAGGACAAAAGCCTGCAATGCAAAGGAGGACGAGGTAGGGGCAGTCAGGACAAAAGCCTGCAATGCAAAGGAGGACGAGGTAGGGGCAGTTAGGACAAAAGCCTGCAATGCAAAGGAGGGAGGGGCAGGGGCAGTCAGGAAAAAAGCCTGCAATGCAAAGGAGGGAGGGGCAGGGGCAGTCAGGAAAAAAGCCTGCAATGCAAAGGAGGGAGGGGCAGGGGCAGTCAGGACAAAAGCCTGCAATGCAAAGGAGGGAGGGGCAGGGGCAGTCAGGACAAAAGCCTGCAATGCAAAGGAGGACGAGGTAGGGGCAGTCAGGACAAAAGCCTGCAATGCAATGGAGGGAGGGGCAGGGGCAGTCAGGACAAAAGCCTGCAATGCAAAGGAGGATGAGGTAGGGGCAGTCAGGACAAAAGCCTGCAATGCAAAGGAGGACGAGGTAGGGGCAGTCAGGACAAAAGCCTGCAATGCAAAGGAGGACGAGGTAGGGGCAGTCAGGACAAAAGCCTGCAATGCAAAGGAGGACGAGGTAGGGGCAGTTAGGACAATGGCCTGCAATGCAAAGGAGGACGAGGTAGGGGCAGTCAGGACAAAAGCCTGCAATGCAAAGGAGGACGAGGTAGGGGCAGTCAGGACAAAAGCCTGCAATGCAAAGGAGGGAGGGGCAGGGGCAGTCAGGACAAAAGCCTGCAATGCAAAGGAGGATGAGGTAGGGGCAGTCAGGACAAAAGCCTGCAATGCAAAGGAGGACGAGGTAGGGGCAGTCAGGACAAAAGCCTGCAATGCAAAGGAGGACGAGGTAGGGGCAGTCAGGACAAAAGCCTGCAATGCAAAGGAGGACGAGGTAGGGGCAGTTAGGACAAAAGCCTGCAATGCAAAGGAGGACGAGGTAGGGGCAGTCAGGACAAAAGCCTGCAATGCAAAGGAGGACGAGGTAGGGGCAGTCAGGACAAAAGCCTGCAATGCAAAGGAGGACGAGGTAGGGGCAGTCAGGACAAAAGCCTGCAATGCAAAGGAGGGAGGGGTAGGGGCAGTCAGGACAAAAGCCTGCAATGCAAAGGAGGACGAGGTAGGGGCAGTCAGGACAAAAGCCTGCAATGCAAAGGAGGACGAGGTAGGGGCAGTTAGGACAAAAGCCTGCAATGCAAAGGAGGGAGAGGCAGGGGCAGTCAGGACAAAAGCCTGCAATGCAAAGGAGGACGAGGTAGGGGCAGTTAGGACAAAAGCCTGCAATGCAAAGGAGGGAGGGGCAGGGGCAGTCAGGAAAAAAGCCTGCAATGCAAAGGAGGGAGGGGCAGGGGCAGTCAGGACAAAAGCCAGCAATGCAAAGGAGGGAGGGGCAGGGGCAGTCAGGACAAAAGCCTGCAATGCAAAGGAGGACGAGGTAGGGGCAGTCAGGACAAAAGCCTGCAATGCAAAGGAGGGAGGGGCAGGGGCAGTCAGGACAAAAGCCTGCAATGCAAAGGAGGATGAGGTAGGGGCAGTCAGGACAAAAGCCTGCAATGCAAAGGAGGACGAGGTAGGGGCAGTCAGGACAAAAGCCTGCAATGCAAAGGAGGACGAGGTAGGGGCAGTCAGGACAAAAGCCTGCAATGCAAAGGAGGACGAGGTAGGGGCAGTTAGGACAAAAGCCTGCAATGCAAAGGAGGGAGGGGCAGGGGCAGTCAGGAAAAAAGCCTGCAATGCAAAGGAGGGAGGGGCAGGGGCAGTCAGGAAAAAAAGCCTGCAATGCAAAGGAGGGAGGGGCAGGGGCAGTCAGGACAAAAGCCTGCAATGCAAAGGAGGGAGGGGCAGGGGCAGTCAGGACAAAAGCCTGCAATGCAAAGGAGGACGAGGTAGGGGCAGTCAGGACAAAAGCCTGCAATGCAATGGAGGGAGGGGCAGGGGCAGTCAGGACAAAAGCCTGCAATGCAAAGGAGGATGAGGTAGGGGCAGTCAGGACAAAAGCCTGCAATGCAAAGGAGGACGAGGTAGGGGCAGTCAGGACAAAAGCCTGCAATGCAAAGGAGGACGAGGTAGGGGCAGTCAGGACAAAAGCCTGCAATGCAAAGGAGGACGAGGTAGGGGCAGTCAGGACAAAAGCCTGCAATGCAAAGGAGGATGAGGTAGGGGCAGTCAGGACAAAAGCCTGCAATGCAAAGGAGGACGAGGTAGGGGCAGTCAGGACAAAAGCCTGCAATGCAAAGGAGGACGAGGTAGGGGCAGTCAGGACAAAAGCCTGCAATGCAAAGGAGGACGAGGTAGGGGCAGTCAGGACAAAAGCCTGCAATGCAAAGGAGGACGAGGTAGGGGCAGTTAGGACAAAAGCCTGCAATGCAAAGGAGGGAGGGGCAGGGCTTGGCACAATGGCCTGCAAAGGAGGGAGGGGTAGGGGTAGTGGCAGGCAGGTCCATGGCTTCCTAAGATTTACATTTCCCAAGATATTATTTCCTGCTACTGGAGGTTCATGTGCCGTAAATCGACATAGGGTGCGTGCACCCCACACAAAAAATGCATTTGAAATTTTGTGTCGCGCAGCTAAAAATGTACTAAAAAAGAAACGGTTGCGCAGCGGCGAACATTTAATTTATCACCACAAAGTCGGTAGTTATATTTATTTAACATCGCGCATCAGTAACAATGTTTGAATCTTCGTCCGCGCAGCGCTTTCAGCCAACACAGTAAACCTCGGTAACGACTCTTGTTTTTATGCTACGAAGGACAGTACACGGTCAGCAAAACCCAGCATAGTCCTCCTCCTCTGCCGCCGATTCCTAAAGTGCCTCCAGAACCGAACTCTCTGGTGTATACCACCCAGGCCGGTTCCTGGCCTCAGGAATTGTGTGGCTGTTGGGGCACCGAAACGTCACCAGTCGTCAGCACCCGTCTCTGCCCCCAGGATCGAGCTTTTCACTTCAGGGACTGGCGTAAGGATCACTGAACGGATGTCGAATCAAACAGTTGCGCGCTAGCGCGGCCTTTTTTTATATTTGCTGTTTTTAATTCATAGCACGCACCCCCCAGAGGGTTGTTTGGGCACCTGACTGACACTCCGCGCAGCAGCATTTTTTGCATTATTATCTGTGTGCAGCCATGTCTGCGCAGGCCAATCATTAATTAATTTTGAGCGAAGTCTATGTCAATCTACGGTGTCGAGAGAACACAACAGGAGCATGCCAGGCCCTCACCTGAAGGCTCTCAGTCAGCGCTTGCATGGTTGGATGTTAGGATCTTAGATGTTTGACGCCATGTTCACTTGGTTCCATTTCTCAAGCTCCTATTTTACGCTTCATGAGCTTTTGAGAGAACACAAGACGAGCATGCCAGGCCCTCACCTGAAGGCTCTCCGTCAGCGCTTGCATGCGCTTGAGCTCCTCCTCCTGCCCCTGGCTCAGCCCCTGAGTATCGTGACAACACAACATCCCATGATTAAATCAGGGGCTGATTTAATTGACGATGAAACGAAATTGCGATGAAATGTTTGATGAAATGAGGGGCGGATGAAATGAACCACTTCCCAAGCCCGGAAATAGGGAACTCATCAGAGCACTGAAATGCACATGTCGTTTTTATGAGGGCTCTTTTTCAGGGGACGAAATACGATCCTAACATGAAAAAACGACCCTCAAAAAACCTGAAAACAAGAAAGCCTAAAATCTAATGAAAACCACCCTGAGAAAACCCGTCACCCTAAAATGGATCATGTCATGCTTCCACCAAACCGGCCACTCAATCTCGATCTCCGTTATAAAGGCCAGCCTTTGCAGCCTAATTAAACAAAACATTCAGGCTGTGAGGACAAGCAGGCAGTGAGTATCTGCAGAACTTGATAACATATGGTCCACATGCGCTGTTCGCCCAGAAGGAAAGAGTAACTCTCCTTCCCTTCACCCACCCACCCACCTGCATCAGCTGCCCCCCTCCCTTCACCCACCCACCCACATGTATCAGCTGCCCCCCCCCCCTTCACCCACCCACCCACCTGCATCAGCTGCCCCCCCCTTCACCCACCCACCCACCTGCATCAGCTGCCCCCCTCCCTTCACCCACCCACCCACCTGCATCAGCTGCCCCCCCCCTCTTCAACCACCCACCTGCATCAGCTGCCCCCCCCCTTCACCCACCCACCCACCTGCATCAGCTGCCCCCCCCCCTTCACCCACCCACCCACATGTATCAGCTGCCCCCCCCCCTTCACCCACCCACCCACCTGCATCAGCTGCCCCCCCCCTTCACCCACCCACCCACCTGCATCAGCTGCCCCCCCCTTCACCCACCCAACCACCTGCATCAGCTGCCCCCCCCCCCCCCTTCACCCACCCACCCACCTGCATCAGCTGCCCCCCCCTTCACCCATCCACCCACCTGCATCAGCTGCCCCCCTCCCTTCACCCACCCACCCACCTGCATCAGCTGCCCCCCTCCCTTCACCCACCCACCCACCTGCATCAGCTGCCCCCCCCCCCTTCACCCACCCACCCACCTGCATCAGCTGCCCCCCCCCTTCACCCACCCACCCACCTGCATCAGCTGCCCCCCTCCCTTCACCCACCCACCCACCTGCATCAGCTTCCCCCCCCCCCCCCTTCACCCACCCACCTGCATCAGCTGCCCCCCCCCCCCCTTCACCCACCCACCCACCTGCATCAGCTGCCCCCCCCCCTTCACCCACCCACCCACATGTATCAGCTGCCACCCCCTTCACCCACCCACCCACCTGCATCAGCTGCCCCCCCCCCCCCCCCTTCACCCACCAACCCACCTGCATCAGCTGCCCCCCCCCCCCCCTTCACCCACCCACCTGTATCAGCTGCCCCCCCCCTTCACCCACCCACCCACCTGCATCAGCTGCCCCCCCCCCCCCCTTCACCCACCCACCTGCATCAGCTGCCCCCCCCTTCACCCACCCACCTGCATCAGCTGCCCCCCCCCTTCACCCACCCACCCACATGTATCAGCTGCCCCCCCCCCCTTCACCCACCCACCCACCTGCATCAGCTGCCCCCCCCCCCCCCCTTCACCCACCCACCTGCATCAGCTGCCCCCCCCCCTTCACCCACCCAACCACCTGCATCAGCTGCCCCCCCCTTCACCCACCCAACCACCTGCATCAGCTGCCCCCCCCCTTCACCCACCCACCCACATGTATCAGCTGCCCCCCCCCCCCCCCTTCACCCACCCACCCACCTGCATCAGCTGCCCCCCCCCTTCACCCACCCACCTGCATCAGCTGCCCCCCCCCCCCTTCACCCACCCACCCACCTCTATCAGCTGCCCCCCCCCCTTCACCCACCCACCCACATGTATCAGCTGCCCCCCCCCTTCACCCACCCACCCACCTGCATCAGCTGCCCCCCCCCTTCACCCACCCACCCACCTGCATCAGCTGCCCCCCCCCCCCCCCCCCTTCACCCACCCACCTGCATCAGCTGCCCCCCCCCCTTCACCCACCCAACCACCTGCATCAGCTGCCCCCCCTTCACCCACCCAACCACCTGCATCAGCTGCCCCCCCCCCTTCACCCACCCACCCACCTGCATCAGCTGCCCTCCCCTCCCTTCACCCACCCACCCACCTGCATCAGCTGCCCCCCCCCTTCACCCACCCACCCACCTGCATCAGCTGCCCCCCCCCCTTCACCCACCCACCTGCATCAGCTGCCCCCCCCCTTCACCCACCCAACCACCTGCATCAGCTGCCCCCCCCTTCACCCACCCACCCACCTGCATCAGCTGCCCTCCCCCCCCTTCACCCACCCACCCACATGTATCAGCTGCCCCCCCCCTTCACCCACCCACCCACCTGCATCAGCTGCCCTCCCCCCCCCCTTCACCCACCCACCCACCTGCATCAGCTGCCCCCCCCCTTCACCCACCCACCCACCTGCATCAGCTGCCCCCCCCCCCTTCACCCACCCACCTGCATCAGCTGCCCCCCCCTTCACCCACCCAACCACCTGCATCAGCTGCCCCCCCCTTCACCCACCCACCCACCTGCATCAGCTGCCCCCCCCCCCCTTCACCCACCCACCCACATGTATCAGCTGCCCTCCCCCCTTCACCCACCCACCCACCTGCATCAGCTGCCCTCCCCCCTTCACCCACCCACCCACATGTATCAGCTGCCCCCCCCCCCCCCCCCTTCACCCACCCACCCACCTGCATCAGCTGCCCCCCCCCTTCACCCACCCACCCACCTGCATCAGCTGCCCTCCCCCCTTCACCCACCCACCCACATGTATCAGCTGCCCCCCCCCTTCACCCACCCACCCACCTGCATCAGCTGCCCCCCCCCTTCACCCACCCACCCACCTGCATCAGCTGCCCCCCCCCCCCCCCTTTCACCCACCAACCCACCTGCATCAGCTGCCCCCCCCCTTCACCCACCCACCTGCATCAGCTGCCCCCCCCCTTCACCCACCCACCCACCTCTATCAGCTGCCCCCCCCCCCCCCCCTTCACCCACCCACCCACCTGCATCAGCTGCCCCCCCCCCCCCCCCCCTTCACCCACCCACCTGCATCAGCTGCCCCCCCCCCTTCACCCACCCAACCACCTGCATCAGCTGCCCCCCCCCTTCACCCACCCAACCACCTGCATCAGCTGCCCCCCCCCTTCACCCACCCACCCACATGTATCAGCTGCCCCCCCCCCCCCCCCTTCACCCACCCACCCACCTGCATCAGCTGCCCCCCCCCCCCCCTTCACCCACCCACCTGCATCAGCTGCCCCCCCCCCCTTCACCCACCCACCCACCTCTATCAGCTGCCCCCCCCCCTTCACCCACCCACCCACATGTATCAGCTGCCCCCCCCCTTCACCCACCCACCCACCTGCATCAGCTGCCCCCCCCCCCTTCACCCACCCACCCACCTGCATCAGCTGCCCCCCCCCCCCCCCCCTTCACCCACCCACCTGCATCAGCTGCCCCCCCCCTTCACCCACCCAACCACCTGCATCAGCTGCCCCCCCTTCACCCACCCAACCACCTGCATCAGCTGCCCCCCCCCTTCACCCACCCACCCACCTGCATCAGCTGCCCTCCCCCCCCTTCACCCACCCACCCACCTGCATCAGCTGCCCCCCCCCCTTCACCCACCCACCCACCTGCATCAGCTGCCCCCCCCCCCCCCCCCCCTTCACCCACCCACCTGCATCAGCTGCCCCCCCCCCTTCACCCACCCAACCACCTGCATCAGCTGCCCCCCCCCCTTCACCCACCCACCCACCTGCATCAGCTGCCCCCCCTTCACCCACCCACCCACATGTATCAGCTGCCCTCCCCCCTTCACCCACCCACCCACCTGCATCAGCTGCCCTCCCCCCCCCTTCACCCACCCACCCACCTGCATCAGCTGCCCCCCCCCTTCACCCACCCACCCACCTGCATCAGCTGCCCCCCCCCTTCACCCACCCACCTGCATCAGCTGCCCCCCCCTTCACCCACCCAACCACCTGCATCAGCTGCCCCCCCCTTCACCCACCCACCCACCTGCATCAGCTGCCCCCCCCCCCCCTTCACCCACCCACCCACATGTATCAGCTGCCCTCCCCCCTTCACCCACCCACCCACCTGCATCAGCTGCCCTCCCCCCTTCACCCACCCACCCACATGTATCAGCTGCCCCCCCCCCCCCTTCACCCACCCACCCACCTGCATCAGCTGCCCCCCCCCTTCACCCACCCACCCACCTGCATCAGCTGCCCTCCCCCCTTCACCCACCCACCCACATGTATCAGCTGCCCCCCCCCCTTCACCCACCCACCCACCTGCATCAGCTGCCCCCCCCCCTTCACCCACCCACCCACCTGCATCAGCTGCCCCCCCCCCCCCCCCCCTTCACCCACCCACCCACCTGCATCAGCTGCCCCCCCCCTTCACCCACCCACCCACCTGCATCAGCTGCCCCCCCCCCCCCCCCTTCACCCACCCACCTGCATCAGCTGCCCCCCCCCTTCACCCACCCACCCACCTGCATCAGCTGCCCTCCCCCCTTCACCCACCCACCCACATGTATCAGCTGCCCTCCCCCCTTCACCCACCCACCCACCTGCATCAGCTGCCCTCCCCCCCCTTCACCCACCCACTCACCTGCATCAGCTGCCCCCCCCCCTTCACCCACCCACCCACCTGCATCAGCTGCCCCCTCCCCTACCCCCCCCCTAAATGGCTGAGGTCTCGGCTGCCCCCCCCCCCCCTCACCCCACCCACCCACCTGCATCCCCGACATGGCTTCTTGCAAGTTCTCCAGAGCGGCATCTGCATCGCGCCGCTGGCCTGCCTCAATGAGCACCTGGGAAGAAGAAGCGCATTGCGCGTGGAGGAGGGAAGATTGAAAAACATAAACTAAATGAATAAGCTCTAAAGAGGTGGGTGAGGAAGCCGCCTAATTAGCCGAAGCATATGATGGAGGGGGGTAGTGATAGATGATATAAATAAATAAACCTTGAAGTTTGGGTTGAGGAAGCCGCCTCTTCAGGCTAAGCAAGATGATGGAGGGGGAGAGAGAGAAATGAAATAAATAAACCATATGTTTCGGCTGAGGAAGCCGCCTCATTGGCCGAAGCAAGATGATAGAGGGGGGGAGAAATAGATAAATAAAACGTTACGTGTGGTCTAAGGAAGCCACTTATTAGGCCGAAGCAAGATGATGGAGGGGGGAGTGAAAAGTAAAACAAATGCACCCTACAAATAAATAAATAAACAAATAAATACGCCCTACATACTAATAAATAAACAAATACGCCCTACATACTAATAAATAAACAAATACGCCCTGCAAATGAATAAATAAACAAATACGCCCTACAAATAAGTAAATAAAGACGCCCTACAAATAAATAAAGAAATAAAGACGCCCTACAAACAAATAGATAAATACGCCCCACAAATATATAAATAAACAAATACGCCGTACAAATAAATAAATACGCCCTGCGGTCAAATAAAGAAATAAATACGCCCTACAAACAAATAAATAAACAGACATGCCCTACAAATAAATAAATAAACAGATACACCCTACAAATAAATAAAGAAATAAATTCGCCCTACAAATAAATAAATGTACAGATACGCCCTACAAATAAATAAACAAATAAATAAATAAATACGCCCTACACATAAATAAAGAAATAAATACGCCCTACAAATAAATAAAGAAATAAATACGCCCTACAAATAAATAAAGAAACAGATACGCCCTACAAACATATAAATAAATACGCCCTACAAATAAACAAAGAAACAGATACGCCCGGCAAATAAATAAATAAATGCGCCCTACAAATAAATAAAAAATGCGCCCTACAAACAAATATGCTACATCAGCGCTCTCTGCCTTCGTTTCTACTCCGAGAGCAGCGCAAATAAAAAGGAGGGAAAGCGATTTAAAATAAACCGGTTATAGGGGTCTGAAATGATACGTGGCAATATTTATACTAATACACTCTACGCCGGTACGTACTTCTTCCTCTCCTAAAATCCCCGCAAACCTTGGCCCTAACCCCTAAACCCTATTACCTTGGCCCTAAACCCTAGACCCTATTACCTTGACCCTAAAACCTATCACCTTGGCCCTCCGCCCGTAACTCCATTACCTTGGCCCTCAACCCTCAACTCCATAACCTTGGCCCTCAACACTCAACTCCATTACCTTTGCCCTACACCCTAAACTCTATTACCTTTGCCCTACACCCTAAACTCTATTACCTTTGCCCTACACCCTAAACTCTATTACCTTTGCCCTACACCCTAAACTCTATTATCTTGACTCTAAAACCTTAAACCTATTATCTTGGCCCTTAACCCTAAACTATATTGACTTGGCCCTGAACCCTTAACCCTATTAACTAGACCCTAAAACCTAAAACCTTAACCCTATTACCTTGGCCCGCAGCCGTGCCAGCTCGTCGCTCTGCATCATCATGTACTCGTAGTCACCGATGGCCTCCACCTAAACAGTGCAGCGGGCGTGAGGGGAGCAGCGGAGACTCTGTCTTGCACAAAATTGCTTTTAACAATATTGTTTAAGTGCATCGCGTCAGGATGTCAGCGTTCCTGACGTTCTTGTTGCTGTTAGAAAAGGGCAAAAGGCAAGCCCAGTTGGATTGAGGGGGGGGGGGGCACATTTGTATTTCTTTACGAAGCGCGTAAAGCGCACGGCACCTGCTTGATTCTTATTTTGCTGTCAGTAGAGGCAAGCAGGTAGGGGCTGGCGACCAGCAGGACGACCCCCCCTGTTTTGTGGGGATGGGTCTGACCCCCTAGGTGACAGGCCCCATGCAGGACGCAGGGGAGCTGAGAACACTTGCTAAATTCCAAAGGACTTCGTGAATCACACCAGGCCGGGGTTTCAGCTGAAGTTGCCATTTGCAGAAGAAGGAACTGCCACGAGCAGCATTTGAGTCAGCATTGGGAAGCAAGCAAGGAAGTTTATAGAGGCGTTGTCGAAAGAAAGGAAGAAAGCGAAGCCCCGTGGGGGCGTGAGAGCAAAGGAAACAGCGCAGCCTCGGCCGAAGCCACATCTGAGAAAACAGAGTTTATAGAGGCGTTGTACCATTGCTCTGGAGTGCAAAGGTACCATTTGACCGTACCGTATTCCGGTAGGGTACCGTTTGACCGTACCGTATTCCGGTAGGGTACCGTTTGACCGTACCATATTCCCTTACTGGGTAACCTTGACTTCAGGTGCTCGATCTCACCTTCATGTGCGAAATCTTGGACTTGAGGTGTTCGATCTCCTTGCTGAACTTCCCGCCGGTCTTCCGCATCGCGCCGCCGGGAGAACCCGCGCCTTTTGGCGAGCCAGACGGAGGTGCAGTCTTCAACGGGGCGAGAGGACTGGCCACCGGGGATACGGCAGCCGCCTTTGTCTTTGCCGCAGTCACCGTCGCTGCTGCAGCAGCAACAGTCGCGGCCTCGGCTGCCGCCTTCTTCTGCTCCAGAACCAGCTGCTCCTCTGCCTTGGTCTGGACATTGTAAACCGACATTCAAAATTCGAATTCGAATTGTATTTCAGATTCGAATTCAAACACTTTGGGGCTGTATGTGTGGAGCAAGCAGTCGCTCCCCGGCTGAGAGGCACAGTTAGGTGTTCGGCAACGGAGCGGATGCAGTGTTTATTTCTTTGGCTACAAGTCCACCTTTGACAGGCCCCGCCCCGTGGCCGCCGAGGTTCCGATGAGGATCAAACCTGGACCCTGATCCCTTTAACCTGGACCTTGTACCCTGTACCCTGAACCCTATAACCTGGACCTACAGCTTGTGGCCAAGGAAGCATAGGAGGCCGCAAATGGGGCCGCCGGCCAGAGGCATGTGTGTAGCTGACACGTAGCTGAGGCATAACAAATAAACAGTGCGCGGTTGTGGCTTCGGCCCAGGCTGCGCTGCTTCCACGACTCTGATTCCACCAAAGGGACGTAGTTTTCTTTCTTTCTAGGGTAGGTTTTGAATCATGGCAGGCTGCCAACCACTCCAGCGGCCCAGTCGATAGAAAGAGCAGCAGATCATAAGTCCACGAGCCCTCCCTCTTACACCAGGTCCAGGGTTCAGGGTCCAGGTTACAGGGTTCAGGGTCCAGGTTACAGGCTTCAGGGTCCAGGTTGTAGCGTTCAGGGTCCAGATTATAAGGTCCAGGGTCCAGGTTATAGGGTTCAGGGTCCATGTTGTAAGGTTCAGGGTCCAGGTTATAAGGTTAGGGTCCAGGTTGTAAGGTTAGGGTCCAGGTTATAAGGTTCAGGGTCCAGGTTATAAGGTTCAGGGTCCATGTTGTAAGGTTCAGGGTCCAGGTTATAAGGTTAGGGTCCAGGTTATAAGGTTCATGGTCCAGGTTACAGGCTTCAGGGTCCAGATTATAGGGTTAAGGGTCCAGATTATAGGGTTCAGGGTCCAGGTTATAGGGTTCAGGGTCCAGGTTACAGGGTTCAGGGTCCAGGTTAAAGGGTTCAGGGTCCAGGTTACAGGGTTCAGGGTCCAGGTTACAGGCTTCATGGTCCAGGTTATAGGGTTCAGGGTCCAGGTTATAGAGTTCAGGGTCCAGGTTACAGGGTTCAGGGTCCAGGTTATAAGGTTAGGGTCCAGGTTATAATGTTCATGGTCCAGGTTACAGGCTTCATGGTCCAGATTATAGGGTTCAGGGTCCAGATTATAGGGTTCAGGGTCCAGGTTATAGGGTTCAGGGTCCAGGTTATAGGGTTCAGGGTCCAGGTTATAGGGTTCAGGGTCCAGATTATAGGGTTCAGGGTCCAGGTTATAGGGTTCAGGGTCCAGGTTATATGGTTCAGGGTCCAGGTTATAGAGTTCAGGGTCCAGGTTATATGGTTAGGGTCCAGGTTACAGGGTTCAGGGTCCAGGTTATAGGGTTCAGGGTCAGGTTATAGAGTTCAGGGTCCAGGGTCCAGGTTATAGAGTTCAGGGTCCAGGTTACAAGGTTCATGGTCCAGGTTACAGGCTTCAGGGTCCAGGTTATATGGTTCAGGGTCCAGGTTATAGGGTTCAGGGTCCAGGTTATAGGGTTCAGGGTCCAGGTTATAAGGTCTAGGGTCCATGTCATAGGGTTAAAATTGCATACAGAGGCAAGCGCACCTGCAGTTCCTCCAGCTGAACCCTCATGGCTGCCACCTCGGCCTCCTGCTCCTGCCGCCGCTTCTGCTCGATCTGCAGCACCTCCAGTTGCTGCTGTAGGGCTGCCACCTGCCCGGCCTCCTCAGCCTTGGCTGCCTTGGACGCCTGTGCAGTGGCCAGGGTCAAGACACGCTTCCAGTTTTTCTGAGCGCACTTTTTTACGTATGGTCTGCGTAGGAAGTCCCATTATTCTGTACCTAATCCTTAGGATCGGTGGCTTTCAGTTTGCCCAAGCGCCCTTTTTCAAACTTTCGATCGCAGGTTTCCCCCCAAATGGCCTGCGTAGGAAGCCCCCTTGTTCAGGAGCTAGGATCGGTGACTTAGGGATTTCATATTGTACAGGGAGTAACGGCTGCGAAAAGGCCAACTTGTTATTGTGGTCAAAGTCTCATTTGCAGCCATCAGCGGTTGGGGCTTACAGCCAGGGTTCAGCTGCTAGTCAGGGTTAGCCAGCCACCAGCCGTGGCGTAGCCAAGGGATGCAGGTTCAGTGTGACAATCGCAATGTACACCTCCCATCAAAAACATTACAGAGGCAGAACCAAAACTCTATACCCCAATTAGCCTCATCCTTAAGCCTAAACAGCTAAACCATTAACCTTAAAAGCCGAACTCTGAACTGCCTATCCCCGATCCACACCTGTATTGCCTGCAGCTCCTCTTTGAGCTGCATCACCTCCATCGCATGCTCCACCACCACCTGAAGCTCCCTGCCACGGACACCGCCCTATCAGTATTCCTGCCACGAACACCGCCCTATCAGTATTCCTGCGAGCTTGGCGAGCCCTCGGAGACACGACACCACCCTGCTAGAATCTTTGTGTCATGGGCATCTGGCGCATCCCTGCCATCCTGCGATCCCCGATCCACACCTGTATTGCCTGCAGCTCCTCCTTAAGCTGCATCACCTCCGCCGCATGCTCCACCTCCATCTTTGCGATGTGCTCGCGGTACTCGGCGTGCAGCTTCTCCGCCTGCTGCTTGTACTGCTGCACCATTGCGTCACCGGGGTCGTCGTTGACCTTGGGGTCGTTCTTGATGTTACGCGCGCGTAGGGCAAACCTGTTAGGAGCGTGCAGCGGAGTGGGTGGGTGAGTGGGGCGGCGGGTGAGGGCGGGGACGGGGTGGGGATGGAAGGGATTGTATTTGACTCTGGGGTCGATCTTGATGTTGCGGGCACGTAGGGCACACCTGTTGCGAGGGTATGGTCGGGGTTTGCGGGGGGTGGGCAAGGCAAACCTTCTTGGAGGGTTGGCGGGGTGAGTGGGCAGGGGGCTCGGCAAGGCAAACCAGTTAGGGTTAGGGTGCAGCGGGGAGTGGACAAGGCAAACCCTCTTTGGAGGGTTGGCGGGGTAAGTGAGCAGGGGGGTGGGAAAGGCAAACCTGTTAGGGTTAGGGTGCAGCGGGGAGTGGGCAAGGTAAACCCTCTTTGGAGGGTTGGCGGGGTAAGTGAGCAGGGGGGTGAGCGAGGCAAACCTGTTAGTAAGGTGCAGCGGGGTGGGAGGTGGAAAGGGTCGTCGACGTCCTTGGAGTCTTCCTGAAGTCTATATTTGACAACCGATGCTTTCGTTGGACTCAAGCCTGCTAAAACAATTGGTCCAAGTGGTCCAATTGGAAACCCTAGGTGGTTTCAAGTGTCAAATTTGTTTGACCGTCACTCACTTGAGCGTGCCTAACGTCTCGTCGCTGTTCCAGTCGGCGGGACCGAAGTTGGCCACCATCACGGTCTTGCTGTTGCCCCCTAGGGAGTCCTGCGAGAGCGGCAGCAGCAGAGGACAGCAGGGTCAGGCAGTTGGTGGATCCAACTGGATATGCATGATGTAGATCTCAAAGGATCTATAAGGATCTGGAGATCATCTATATGTCAGATCTAGCAACATCCGTGCGATTGCAAAGAAGTTGATTTCTTTAAGTGCAGGGCACTCACTGTGGGGTGGCAGGGGAAGACCTGCCAGACGGATAAATTCAAATTCAAAAATTAAACCAATGTTTCGAATTTAAATTCGACCAGAAATCAAGCTTCCGAAATCAAATTCAAAACCCACCTGCAGCAGCCGCGTGAGCTTTGAATCCCTGTACGGGATGACCGCTGCAGCCTTGCCCTCCGAGAGAATGGACATCACATTGCCGAGGCTTGACAGAGACTTGTTGATGGCAATGCCCTCCTTCAGGCGATCACCTGGCGGCGGCACAGCGCAGTTCAGCTACACTTCAGCTACACTTTAGGCGATCACCTTGCGGCGGCACAGTGTAGCTCAGCTACACTTCAGCAACACTTCAGGCGATCATCTGGCGGCGACACAGCACAGTGCATATTTTTCTTCGGCGGCTCGACTGCAATTCAGCTACACTTCAGCTACCTCCTGGCGGAGACACAGAACAGTGCTTCTTTATGGCCGCACTTCAGCTACGTTTCAGCTACCTCCTAGCCTTCGGCCGGAGGCCCAAAAAGCAGTGTATGCTTTTCGGCAGCTCGGCTGCAGTCCAGAAACGCTTCAATTAGCTTTCCGCCGGAGGCCCCATTCGGACCAGCCATGCCGCTGGGTCCGCTGACCGCAGCTGGCTGCAGGCCGGTCAAAAGCTTGGCCTCAATTGGGCCGTAGGTTTCTGCAGTGTGACTCGCAGTGGTACCCTGAAGCAGCGTCTGATACTAAACCCTCCTCCCTTAACCCTGACATCCCACCCCCCCAGCCCTGAGTCCTGAGCCCTGACCTCCAAGCCATGAGTCTTAAACCTTAAGCCCCGAGTCCTGAGGCCTACTGCTCTCCATCCGTGCTTTTTTGTTTACTGCTGTACGAGTCACACACCGTACTTCGACACGAGTCATGTACCGCAATACGGTACAAGTTGCACACCGTACTACGGTACTAATCACACACCATACTATAGTACGGTGTCACTCATCACACTATATAACCAGTCACACACCGTACTGCGGTACAAGCAACATACCGCACTACATTATTATTCACACACTACACTTAAGTCCGAGTCACACACCATAGTACAGTTTGAGTCACACACCTTGCAATGGTACGAATCTCACACCATGCACCGCCTACGAAAAACACAGGCTACCCCCCCGCTACTCCTCAGCTACTCCCCTGCTACTCCTCAGCTACTCCCCCGCTACTCCTCAGCTACTCCCCCGCTACTCCTCAGCTACTCCCCCGCTACTCCTCAGCTACTCCCCCGCTACTCCTCAGCTACTCCCCCGCTACTCCTCAGCTACTCCCCCGCTACTCCTCAGCTACTCCCCCGCTACTCCTCAGCTACTCCCCCGCTACTCCTCAGCTACTCCCCCGCTACTCCTCAGCTACTCCCCCGCTACTCCTCAGCTACTCCCCCGCTACTCCTCAGCTACTCCCCCGCTACTCCTCAGCTACTCCCCCGCTACTCCTCAGCTACTCCCCCGCTACTCCTCAGCTACTCCCCCGCTACTCCTCAGCTACTCCCCCGCTACTCCTCAGCTAATCCCCAAATACTCCTTAGTTACTCCCCCGCTACTCCTCAGCTACTCCCCCGCTACTCCTCAGCTACTCCCCCGCTACTCCTCAGCTAATCCCCAAATACTCCTTAGTTACTCCCCCGCTACTCCTCAGCTACTCCCCCGCTACTCCTCAGCTACTCCCCCGCTACTCCTCAGCTACTCCCCCGCTACTCCTCAGCTACTCCCCCGTTACTCCTCAGCTACTCCCCAAATACTCCTTAGTTACTCCCCCGCTACTCCTCAGCTACTCCCCCGCTACTCCTCAGCTACTCCCCCGCTACTCCTCAGCTACTCCCCCGCTACTCCTCAGCTAATCCCCAAATACTCCTTAGTTACTCCCCCGCTACTCCTCAGCTACTCCCCCGCTACTCCTCAGCTACTCCCCCGCTACTCCTCAGCTACTCCCCCGCTACTCCTCAGCTACTCCCCCGCTACTCCTCAGCTAATCCCCACCTACTCCTTAGTTACTCCCCACCTACTCCTCAGCTACTCCCCCGCTACTCCTCAGCTACTCCCCCGCTACTCCTCAGCTACTCCCCCGCTACTCCTCAGCTACTCCCCCGCTACTCCTCAGCTAATCCCCAAATACTCCTTAGTTACTCCCCACCTACTCCTCAGCTACTGCCCCGCTACTCCTCAGCTACTCCCCCGCTACTCCTCAGCTAATCCCCAAATACTCCTTAGTTACTCCCCACCTACTCCTCAGCTACTCCCCCGCTACTCCTCAGCTACTCCCCCGCTACTCCTCAGCTACTCCCCCGCTACTCCTCAGCTACTCCCCCGCTACTCCTCAGCTAATCCCCAAATACTCCTTAGTTACTCCCCACCTACTCCTCAGCTACTCCCCCGCTACTCCTCAGCTACTCCCCCCCTACTCCTCAGCTACTCCCCCGCTACTCCTCAGCTACTCCCCCGCTACTCCTCAGCTAATCCCCAAATACTCCTTAGTTACTCCCCACCTACTCCTCAGCTACTCCCCCGCTACTCCTCAGCTACTCCCCCGCTACTCCTCAGCTACTCCCCCGCTTCTCCTCAGCTACTCCCCAAATACTCCTTAGTTACTCCCCACCTACTCCTCAGCCACTCCCCCGCTACTCCTCAGCTAATCCCCCGCTACTCCTCAGCTACTCCCCCGCTACTCCTCAGCTAATCCCCAAATACTCCTTAGTTACTCCCCACCTACTCCTCAGCTACTCCCCCGCTACTCCTCAGCTACTCCCCCGCTACTCCTCAGCTACTCCCCCGCTACTCCTCAGCTAATCCCCAAATACTCCTTAGTTACTCCCCCGCTACTCCTCAGCTACTCCCCCGCTACTCCTCAGCTACTCCCCCGCTACTCCTCAGCTACTCCCCCGCTACTCCTCAGCTTATCCCCAAATACTCCCTAGTTACTCCCCACCTACTCCTCAGCTACTCCCCCGCTACTCCTCAGCTACTCCCCCGCTACTCCTCAGCTACTCCCCCGCTACTCCTCAGCTACTCCCCCGCTACTCCTCAGCTACTCCCCCGCTACTCCTCAGCTACTCCCCCGCTACTCCTCAGCTTATCCCCAAATACTCCTTAGTTACTCCCCACCTACTCCTCAGCTACTCCCCCGCTACTCCTCAGCTACTCCCCCGCTACTCCTCAGCTACTCCCCCGCTACTCCTCAGCTACTCCCCCGCTACTCCTCAGCTAATCCCCAAATACTCCTTAGTTACTCCCCACCTACTCCCCGGCCACTCCCCTGTCGCGGTTGCCTACCTTCCGCCCCGGTCTTCTTGCATTTCTCGCTGCCGGCCAGGTCCACCAGGTTGAGTTTCCCCACACTCACGCGCCCAACGCCCTTGCTGGCCTTGCCCCTACAGTTAAAATAACACAAGCAATGCAAGCAGGTTTGAATCATGGTGGCACAATCCTGCTCCCTCAACAAAATAAACCATAACCATAATGCTGCCCTCCCGCCTCCTGCCTTACTTTACGGCCGGGAGCATCGCGGCCGCTGCTGCCCCTGCGGCGTCCTCAGAGCCTTCCACGCGGACCATGGTCAGCGTCAGGATGCCGTGCGAGCGCGAGCTCTCTTGGTTCATGTTGGTCACGCCAACCTTGCGGTTCCGCTTGCCAAGCTGCGCGCCGAAAGTGCGGGGGTGAGTGAGATTGCGGATAGGTCTCGGCGGGCGGGCGGACGGACGGACGGGCGTGTGGGTGGGCGTGTGGGTGGGCGTGTGGGTGGGCGTGTCTGTTTGTGGGTGGGCGAGCGGGCGGGCGGGTGGAAGGGCGGGCGGGCAGGCAAGCGGGCAGAATCAAACCAACGTTCTAACAACGAGCTTGAAATGCCTTACAGGTGCACATGCCTGTAGGGAGGGCTGCAGGCAGGGCCCTGCTAGCAGCCAGCCCCCACAAGGGAAGTCGGTCGGTCAGGTGGGCAGAATCAAACCGACATTCAAACGCCGAGCTAAAAGCATCAAAGAGGGTGTACGTGCGTGTTTGGAGCGCTGCAAGCAGGGCCCTACTGACAGCCAGCCCCCTCACGGGCGGGCAGGTGGGCGGGCAAATCATGCACCCATTGGAAGGTCGAGTTAAACAGGTCAAAGAGCTCATTGAGAGGGCTTCAGGTCCCTGCTGACACCTAACACCTGACATATTTGGAATCCTGAACCCTACGACCTACACCCCAGTTCAAAACCCAAAACCCCAGTTATAAACCCTTAACCCCAGTTCCAAACCCTTAACCCGAGTTCCCGAAAACCCTAAACATTTACCCTAAACCCGAGTTATAAAGGTCGAAGAAGGCACAGACAGGGCCCTGCAGACACCTAGCCACCTGGCATATTTGAAATCCTGAACCCTAGACCCTAGGGGTGTAAAGTGGCACTGCCGGCATAGCCTCGTCCATTGGAAATGTGCAAGTCAGTAACCACGTGGACATGGGGTAAACAAACTGGCAGCCAGCCAGCTCACACATTTACCCCAAAACCCTTCACCCTAAACCCTAAAGCAGAAACCCATGAAGCCTGAACCCTAAACCCCTTGGTGTTGAAGGTGGCACTGCCGGCAGATCCATGTCCATTGGAAGCGCACATCAGCAACCTCTTGGTCTCAGGGCTAACGAAACTCGACCGACGGTGGCTGCGGACCGCGGCTTAACGGAGAGGGAAACCCGTCATCGACATTCCCCTAAGGGTTTAACCCTGAACCCTAAACCCTAAACGCTAACGGAGAGGGAAACGCGTTGTCCACATCCCCCTAAACCCTAAACCCTAACCACAAAGGCCTCTCCTGCCAAAGAAGCCCACTATCAAAGTCAAATCCCAAGAGGTAGAATTCCAAGAATGAAAAATCTAATGATTAGCCCCCCAGTTGCCTCCCCACCTACCATGCCATGGTCCCCCGTGCTTGCCCTCCTGTACCGCCCTCCAGTACCGCCATTGGGTACTGCCCTCATGTACCCCGCCTTCATGTACCGCCATTCATGTACGACCCTCACCTCACCGCCCTTCTGTACTGCCCTCATGTACGACCCTCACCTCACCGCCCTTCTGTACTGCCCTCATGTACGACCCTCACCTCACCGCCCTTCTGTACTGCCCTCGTGTATGACCCTCACGTACCGCCCTTCTGTACTGCCCTCCTGTACCGCACCTGAAGCTTCCGCATCATGTCTGGGACACCTGTCACCACATGCTGCCCCAGACCGTTGACGAAGATGCCCCTCTCCTTGGACTCCTTCACCTCCAGCTTGGTGACCTGGGTGCACGGGTTGCAGTGGAGCAGGGGGATGATGGCGGAGGGGGGGAGCAGGGAGTATTTTGGGGCAGGGGGGATGTTTTGGGGCAGGGGGATGTTGAAGGGGGACAAGGAATGTTTTCAGGCAGGGGGGTGTTTGGGCGGAGCAGGGGATATGTTGAGGCAGGGCATATTGTTCGAGGTTTGAAACAACCTGCTTTCAATCGAAGATGTTCACATACCCGTACATATCCAGGATAAATGTTCATACCAATCATAATAGACACCGGTACGTACCCAGGTAGGGGTGCCCAGGTAGGGTACCCAGGTAGGGGTGCCCAGGTAGGGGTGCCCAGGTAGGGGTGCCCAGGTAGGGTGCCCAGGTAGGGGTGCCCAGGTAGGGGTGCCCAGGTAGGGGTGCCCAGGTAGGGGTGCCCAGGTAGGGGTGCCCAGGTAGGGGTGCCCAGGTAGGGTACCCAGGTAGGGGTGCCCAGGTAGGGGTGCCCAGGTAGGGGTGCCCAGGTAGGGGTGCCCAGGTAGGGTGCCCAGGTAGGGGTGCCCAGGTAGGGGTGCCCAGGTAGGGGTGCCCAGGTAGGGGTGCCCAGGTAGGGTGCCCAGGTAGGGTGCCCAGGTAGGGGTGCCCAGGTAGGGTGCCCAGGTAGGGGTGCCCAGGTAGGGGTGCCCAGGTAGGGGTGCCCAGGTAGGGGTGCCCAGGTAGGGTGCCCAGGTAGGGGTGCCCAGGTAGGGTGCCCAGGTAGGGGTGCCCAGGTAGGGTGCCCAGGTAGGGTGCCCAGGTAGGGTGCCCAGGTAGGGGTGCCCAGGTAGGGGTGCCCAGGTAGGGGTGCCCAGGTAGGGTGCCCAGGTAGGGGTGCCCAGGTAGGGTGCCCAGGTAGGGGTGCCCAGGTAGGGGTGCCCAGGTAGGGTGCCCAGGTAGGGGTGCCCAGGTAGGGGTGCCCAGGTAGGGTGCCCAGGTAGGGTGCCCAGGTAGGGGTGCCCAGGTAGGGGTGCCCAGGTAGGGGTGCCCAGGTAGGGGTGTCCAGGTAGGGGTGCCCAGGTAGGGGTGCCCAGGTAGGGTGCCCAGGTAGGGGAGCCCAGGTAGGGTGCCCAGGTAGGGGTGCCCAGGTAGGGGTGCCCAGGTAGGGGTGCCCAGGTAGGGGTGCCCAGGTAGGGGTGCCCAGGTAGGGGTGCCCAGGTAGGGTGCCCAGGTAGGGGTGCCCAGGTAGGGTGCCCAGGTAGGGTGCCCAGGTAGGGGTGCCCAGGTAGGGGTGCCCAGGTAGGGGTGCCCAGGTAGGGTGCCCAGGTAGGGTGCCCAGGTAGGGTGCCCAGGTAGGGGTGCCCAGGTAGGGGTGCCCAGGTAGGGGTGCCCAGGTAGGGGTGCCCAGGTAGGGGTGCCCAGGTAGGGGTGCCCAGGTAGGGTGCCCAGGTAGGGGTGCCCAGGTAGGGGTGCCCAGGTAGGGGTGCCCAGGTAGGGTGCCCAGGTAGGGTGCCCAGGTAGGGTGCCCAGGTAGGGGTGCCCAGGTAGGGTGCCCAGGTAGTTACCTGGGGTTACCTGGGGTTACCAGGGGTTGCCTGGAGTAACCTGGGGTTACCTGGAGTTACCTGGAGTTACCAGGGGTTACCTGGGGTTAATGGGAGTTACCTGGGGTTACCAGGGGTTACATGGAGTTACCTGGGGTTACCTGAAGTTACCTGGAATTACCAGGGGTTACATGGGGTTACCCGGGGTAACCAGGGGTTACCTGGAGTTACCTGGGGTTACCAGGAGTTACCTGGGGTTACCTGGAGTAACCTGGGGTTACCTGGAGTTACCAGGGGTTACCTGGGGTAACCTGGAGTAACCTGGGGTTACCAGGGGTTACCTGGAGGTACCTGGGGTAACCTGGGGTTACCTGGAGTAACCTGGGGTTACCTGGAGTAACCTGGGGTTGCCTGGGGTTGCCTGGGGTTACCTGGGGTTGCCTGGGGTTACCTGGGGTTACCTGGAGTCACCTGGGATTACCTGGGGTTACCTGGAGTAACCTGGGGTAATGCAGGGAAACCTGGGTTTACCTGGAGTCACCTGGGGTTACCTGGAGTCACCTGGGGTTACCTGGAGGTACCTGGGGTTACCTGGGGTTACCTGGAGTAACCTGGGGTTACCTGGAGTTACCTGGGGTAACCTGGGGTTACCTGGGGTAACCTGGGGTTACCTGGGGTCACCTGGGGTAACCTGGGGTTACCTGGAGTAACCTGGGGTTACCTGGAGTAACCTGGGGTTGCCTGGGGTTACCTGGGGTTGCCTGGGGTTACCTGGGGTTACCTGGAGTCACCTGGGATTACCTGGGGTTACCTGGAGTAACCTGGGGTAATGCAGGGAAACCTGGGTTTACCTGGAGTCACCTGGGGTTACCTGGAGTCACCTGGGGTTACCTGGAGGTACCTGGGGTTACCTGGGGTTACCTGGAGTAACCTGGGGTTACCTGGAGTAACCTGGGGTTGCCTGGAGTAATCTGGGGTTACCTGGGGTTACCTAAGGTTACCTGGGGTTACCTGGAGTTACCTGGTGTTACCTGGAGTAACCTGGGGTTACCTGGGGTAACCTGGGGTTACCTGGGGTTACCTGGGGTTACCTGGAGTTACCTGGTGTTACCTGGAGTTACCTGGGGTAACCTGGGGTTACCTGGAGTAACCTGGGGTAATGCAGGGAAACCTGGGTTTACCTGGAGTCACCTGGGGTTACCTGGGGTTACCTGGAGTAATCTGGGGTTACCTGGAGGTACCTGGGGTAACCTGGAGTAACCTGGGGTTGCCTGGAGTAATCTGGGGTTACCTGGGGTTACCTGGGGTTACCTGGAGTAACCTGGGGTTACCTGGGGTTACCTGGAGTTACCTGGAGTTACCTGGGGTAACCTGGGGTTACCTGGAGTCACCTGGGGTAACCTGGGGTAACCTGGAGGTACCTGGGGTAACCTGGGGTTACCTGGGGTAACCTGGGGTTACCTGGAGTTACCTGGAGTCACCTGGGGTTACCTGGGGTTACCTGGAGGAACCTGGGGTTACCTGGAGTAACCTGGGGTTACCTCGATTAACCTGGGGTTACCTGGAGTCACCTGGGGTTGCCTGGGGTTACCTGGGGTTACCTAGAGTTACCTGGAGTCACCTGGGGTTACCTGGGGTTAATGGGAGTTACCTGGGGTTACCAGGGAAACCTGGGTTTACCTGGAGTCACCTGGGGTTACCTGGAGTCACCTGGGGTTACCTGGAGGTACCTGGAGTCACCTGGGTTAACCTGGGGTTACCTGGAGTAACCTGGGGTTACCTGGAGTCACCTGGGGTAACTTGGGGTTACCTGGAGTAACCTGGGGTTACCTGGAGTAACCTGGGGTTACCTGGAGTAACCTGGGGTTACCTGGGGTTACCTGGAGTAACCTGGGGTTGCCTGGAGTAATCTGGGGTTACCTGGGGTAACCTGGGGTTACCTGGGGTTACCTGGAGTAACCTGGGGTTACCTGGGGTTACCTGGAGTAACCTGGAGTAACCTGGGGTTGCCTGGGGTAACCTGGGGTAACCTGGGGTTACCTGGAGTCACCTGGGGTTACCTGGAGGTACCTGGAGTCACCTGGGGTAACCTGGGGTTACCTGGAGTTACCTGGAGTAACCTGGGGTTACCTGGGGTTACCTGGAGTCACCTGGGGTTACCTGGAGTAACCTGGGGTTGCCTGGAGTAACCTGGGGTTACCTGGAGTCACCTGGGGTTACCTGGAGTAACCTGGGGTTACCTGGAGTAACCTGGGGTTACCTGGAGTAACCTGGGGTTACCTGGAGTTACCTGGAGTTACCTGGGGTTACCAGGGGTTAACCCTAATCTTTACCTTGTACCCACACCATATGGGTTTAGGGCGGGGGGGTTAGGGGTTAGGGTTAGGGTTTAGGGTCAGGGTTTCAAGGTTGAGTGTGTGTGTCTTTACCATGTACCCATACGGCACAACGGTATGCTAGCCTGGCTGCACTGATTTCGAACCTCACCTGCGCTTTCCCCTTGACGAGGAGGTCCACGATCTCCTCGTTGTAGATCTCGAGGAAGCTGAGGTACATAACATACTGGCAGCCAACTGAGCGCAACATCGAGGACAGGAAATAAAAGCTTGAGGACGAACTCAGGGCATGCGCAAGATGCAAGCCGCCTGCTTCTTCTCCCAGGCATAAGATGCAAGCCGACTGCTTGTTCTTCTTCAACCCCCAGGAACCTCTTTCAATTCACTCACAGAGCTTTGATACGTGGCCTGAGGCGGCCCGAGGCATGGAAAACAAACAGGTCAACATGGAAAATGTACGGTCATCTCTTAACCCAAAAACCTAAAAGTTACGGTCATCTCTTAACCCAAAAACCTAATGGTTACGGTCATCTCTTAACCCAAAAACCTAAAAGTTACGGTCATCTCTTAACCCAAAAACCTAATGGTTACGGTCATCTCTTAAGTCTTAACCCTTCACCCTAAAATGTGCGGTCTTCTTTTAACCCTTAACCCTAACATTTACGGGCATAAAATCCGGCCTCAATACAGCATTGCGAGAATATCACTATTTTGATGCATACCCTGCAAAGTCTTACATTCCCCCTTGGTCCTTTTTTCAGTGTCAAAGCCACCTTCCCCCTCAGTCATTTTACGGTGTTAGAGCCAAACACACTGATATTAACAAATGATGAACGTCTTAATCGATGGAGACATGTCTCGCACCGTCGGCATTCAGAACGGGGAAGATTACTGTTTCATCGCATTACTGCAACCCTTAACCCTTAACAATAAACCCTTAATAAATAATTAACACACCGGTACACACTGTAACGTTTCACCTCAGAACCTTTTACGGCTTCAGAGCCAAACACAGATATGACCATACGATTGATTGATGGAGGTCTGATGACACACGCGCCGTCGGCGTGCCATTCACGTACAAGACAACCAACCCGAATTTTCAAATTTCTCAACCGCCGCTCGAAAGCGCCAACCGCTCACCGCTGTTGGCCGCCACCTGTGCAGCAATGTACTCGAACGCACGCGGCATGATACCGGGAAGGTCCTCGCTGCCCTCCATCGTGAATGTCTTGCCGCTGCCGGTCTGCCCGTATGCAAATATCGTGCCTGTTGGGGTCGCAGCAGGTCAGGCTTGGATCATTTGTAAGATATTGCAGCTGAGGGTCTGCCCGTAGGCAAAGGTCGTCCTTGTAGGGGAGGGAACAAGGCAGAATTCGACAATCGTTAAGGTCTTACTGCTGCCGGTCTGCCCGTCTGAAGAGATCTTGCCTGCGGGGGACAGAGGGGCAGACAGAAATCATCAGTCAACAAGGCAGGTCCATATACAGGGGTATTGGATCCAAGGTTGGATCTGTAGTCTTGGATCTGTGCATGGATCCAGATCCTTGGGTCCTTGAATGGATTCAGGTCTTGGCTCTACGGATGGATCTGTACACTTGCATCCGTAGAGGGATCTAACGTCTAGAATTTTTAGATGCATACGGGCATGGATCCAAAGTCTTGGATCTGAAGATGGATCCGAAGTCTTAGATCCGTAGGTGGATCCATATAATCAGGGACAAAGTTTGTTGCTTCCATGACCCACAGCCCAAACCTTTGTTTGTACCCGCAATCCTACACCATTATTAACGGTGATGAACTCCACTCCCCCGCTCAATAACTCTTGAGGTCCCTGAACCCTGAACCCTGAGAAGCCTAGAAGGGTTACACCTGGTATGGTTGTTTGGCAAACTAAAGCACTGCTTGCAAAGCATTTGGGTGGTGTGGAACCGGGTGCGCCCAAACAGCCGTTTCATGTTAACGGTTGCATGTTTCCCGGCAACAAAATTGCGAGGAAAACTAGTTTCTTAACAAGTCGTTTCTGCGGGGATGTTATCCGGCGCGGTTAATCAGTCTCCAGGAGGTAATTGTGCTGAGAGCATAGCCGTACATTTTTGGCTATATCTGTACTGCACCATGCTACTTCGGCAGTACAATCCGGTTACACCTGTACCGTATGTGCTACTTTGACAGTACAATCCAGCTATACTTGCACCGCATCGTGCTACTAGGGCAGTACACTCCTTCTTTACCTGTGTCGCGTCGTGTTATCATGGTGCTGAGAGCGGCAGCCTCCCCATTGCAGCCTTGAAGAAAAGGAATCCACAATGGGCTTGTGGTTTTTAGGGTTAAGACTTAAGAGTACAGGATTTAAGGTTAAAAAGCCCTAACCACAAACACAGCGGCAGCCTCCCGATTGCAGCCTTGAAGAAAAGGTATCCACAATGGGCTAAAGGTTTGTAAGGTTTAGGATTTAGGGTTTATAAGCCTGACCCCAAGCCCAGCGGCAGCCTCCCCATTGTAGCCTTGAAGAAAAGCATCCACGATAGGCTCATGGTGTGTCGGGTTCAGTGTTGAGGATGTAGGGGTTAGGGTTTAGGGTTTAGAGGTTAGGGATTAGGGTTTAGGATTTAGGGGTTAGGGTTTAGGATTTAGGGGTTAGGGTTTAGGATTTAGGGGTTAGGGTTTAGGATTAGGGGTTAAAAATCCTTACCCCAAGCCCAGCGGTAGCTCACCATTATAGCCCTGGAGAACTGCATCCACGATGGGCTGGGCAGCGTACTGGAACACCTCCTCCTGAGTGCTGTTCTGCCCGAACGCCTGCGAAATCGACATTGGGTGGGACAACTCACGCTCACTCGCGCTTCGCGACCGGTAGACAGTAGCCTGGTAGACGGTAACGGTGCGGATGCGGCTTCGGCCCAGGCTGCACTGTTCCCTTAAGTGTCGCGCCTCCCACGTGGCGTAACTTTCTTTCTTTCTTTTGTACGGCCCCTCTGGATGAACGCATCCCATCGGGTGTTCATCACATTCTTAATCATACCCTTCAACAACACGCCCCCTGAGCCCCAACTCCAGGTAACTCCAGGTAACTCCAGGTAACTCCAGGTAACCCCAGGTACCCCTGGTAACTCCAGGTAACTCCAGGTAACTCCATGCAACTCCAGGTAACCCCAGGTAACTCCAGGTAACTCCATGCAACTCCATGCAACTCCAGGTAATCCCAGGTAACTCCAGGTAACTCCTGGTAACCCCAGGTAACTCCAGGTTACTCCAGGTAACTCCAGGTAACCCCAGGTAACTCCAGGTAACTCCAGGTAAATCCAGGTAGCTCCAGGTAACCCCAGGTTACTCCAGGTAACTCCAAGTAACTCCAGGTAACCCCAGGTTACTCCAGGTAACCCTAAGTAACTCCAGGTACCCCAGGTAACTCCAGGTAAATCCAGGTAACCCCAGGTAACTCCAGGTAACTCCATGCAACTCCAGGTAACTCCAGGTTACTCCAGGTAACCCCAGGTAACCCCAGGTAACCCTAGGTTACTCCAGGTAACTCCTGGTAAATCCAGGTAACAAGCCATTTCCTGCGCACCTGGTCCACCACGTACACCTTATCATCATTGACCTGAAGGGGAGGAGAGGGACAACGCAAAACAGCTAATAGTTTAGGGTGAAGGGAAGTAAGGAAACAGACAATGCATTAGGGTTAATAGTTTGGGGGCAAGGGTTAAGGGAGGCATGGAGGAAGACAACACAACATGGTTTAGAGTTTAGGGTAAAGGGAAGCAGACAGAGACAACGCAACAGGGTTCAGGGTCCAGGGTTCAGGGTCTAGGTAAGCATGGAGAAAGACAACGCAACAGGGTTTAATCTTTACAGTTTAAGGTTAAGGGAAGTATGAAGAGGGAATACGCAACAACTCAGTGATGGGTTGGAAATGAGACAAGTGTTAGGAAACTCACTGCATTGCATTTTATTTAATGAATTCGAATTTAGGATGATGCCGGACACGTGGAGACCAGGCTGTGCCGGCCATGGTCCTCTTTTTTTCGAGGGTTTATAAAGGCCTACTGTCCTGCGGTACGGTACGGGTTGTACCATGTGCCACCAAACATACACAAACACACATACTGCCCATTACCCGGTGCTGACAGTCTTATGATCTTGAGATCGAAGGTGTTCCAGGCGGCCAGGCGGCCAGGCATGTTTTGAACATTATTTCCAAAATGGGCTCAAAGAGGAGCCTTGGCCAGTCACCTTGATTGTTTGAGGAGGCTGCACTGTGACGATAGAGAGGCGTCCGTCTGAAGCCTCCCCACTGCTCAAGGGCCGGCACCTGGCTACCACCTGAAAGCAGAGGCATGGGCTTTGGGGTTTGAGGTTTGAGGCGCAAAGCTTTCGGGTTTGGGGCGCACACATTGGGGGTTTGGGGCGCAAAATTAGGCGTCAACGTGGAACAGGAGCAGGGGCCAGGAGTTCAAGTTTCAACTTTCAACGTGGTATTCCATGCGTGGGAGAGAGAGGCTGTAGTATGAAGAGCTTGGCATGCAGCTGCCTTCGGTCAACTCCTTGAGAGCACCTTAAAGTAAACAACTTCGTCAGGCAGCCCTCCGCTAGCCAGCTCATATGCACATGGGCCATGCACATACAGCTGAGCCATGCACCAACATGACTGATGGAAAGTCCTGGCATCCTGCAGCTTGTGGGTGCAGCAGCGAGCGTGGATGAAGCGCAAAGCATGGACTCCCCTTAGTTAGTTAGTTAATTAGTAAGTCAGCTCTTGCGATGCCCCCCCTATCATGCTCCTCCTGAAATGTAACATCCCATTATCTTAACCTGTTCATGCCTGCTTTGTCAGCATGGACATCTGAAAACACACAGGCCATGCCCATGCAGCTGAGCCATGCATCACCATGGCAGTTGAGCCATGCATGCCCATGCAGCTGAGCCATGCACCACCATGGCAGTTGAGCCATGCATGCCCTTGCAGCTGAGCCATGCACCACAATTGCAGTCGAGCCATGCATGCCCATGCAGCTGAGCCATGCACCACCATGGCAGTTGAGCCATGCATGCCCATGCAGCTGAGCCATGCACCACCATGGCAGTTGAGCCATGCATGCCCATGCAGCTGAGCCATGCACCACCATGGCAGTTGAGCCATGCATGCCCATGCAGCTGAGCCATGCACCACCATGGCAGTCGAGCCATGCATGCCCATGCAGCTGAGCCATGCACTACCATGGCAGTTGAGCCATGCATGCCCATGCAGCTGAGCCATGCACCACCATGGCAGTCGAGCCATGCATGCCCATGCAGCTGAGCCATGCACTACCATGGCAGTTGAGCCATGCATGCCCATGCAGCTGAGCCATGCACCACCATGGCAGTCGAGCCATGCATGCCCATGCAGCTGAGCCATGCACCACCATGGCAGTTGAGCCATGCATGCCCATGCAGCTGAGCCACGCATGCACCACCATCACGATTGAGCTCTGCATGCCCATGCAGCTGAGCCATGCATGCAGTGCCATGGCAGTTGAGCCATGCATGCCCATGCAGCTGAGCCATGCACCACCATGGCAGTCGAGCCATGCATGCCCATGCAGCTGAGCCATGCCTGCACCACCATGGCAGGCGAGCCATGCATGCCCATGCAGCTGAGCCATGCATGCAGTGCCATGGCAGTTGGACAGTGCTGGTATCATGCAGATTCCTGAGGCAGCAGCGAGTGTACACGATACGCAGAATATGCATGATTGAATCCCCCTGGCATCGAAATGAGCTCATGATGGCCCATCATGCATCATTCTGCATAATGCATGCAATGCGGATGTCGTCCGTGATCAAGGAGGGCAGGGGCATGAGACAGGAACAGCATGCAAAACGGGAGTGATTATGCGATGAAGCCTTCAGACGCAATCATCAGAGAACTCGGTGCCCGTTTGCAAGAACGGGCAGACTCGGGATTCGACACAAGGCTGGTATGCAAAATGTGGTGTTCGTACGTGTTTGCTAACACACGTCACGAACAGGTGAAACATGCAATTATAATGATTCATATATCAGTTTGATTAATACGCTGTGACTCGCACGCACATTCCACCGCAGGCACGTGGCCAGAGCAGAGCACTCGGCATGCCTGAATGCGCACCTTGATACACTCTGGTTTTGCGGGTGGCATCCTGAATATACGTGTCCGCCCTATCAGCGCCGAGGCAAAAGATTGTAGAACCCACCAGGCGATCACGAATGACCTTCGAGCGCCCTACGGGCCTGAAAAAGTGTATTAATGTGACGAACCCTGTGTGACACGATGAATGTATCCAATCACATGAAGAGTCCGGGACTCGCTGTTGGGCAAAGCGTTTCTTGTATGGCAAACATTCAGTTGCCGAGCTTGATCGGATTACCTCGACAGAGACTCCCCGCTTAGCAGGCCCGCTAATAGGGACTCATTGCACGAGTAAACCTGGCAGGTTTTACGAGAGGCTCAAAATTAAATTGACGTACTAATCTTAGAATTCCATCCGCGACTGCGTAGTGACAGCGACAGGTGTAGCGGGATTTGCTGAGCTAGGGAGAACAAGACCACTACACACCTTCCCATATTGCTGTTCACATCACGCTAACAGGTTCGACAAAGACACACCGGTAGTTTGGAACTAAAAAAAAGATCCCGAGCTTCTTCCGGAGCAGTGTAATGCGCCCAGTCATCACAGATCACGGGATTCCCAGGAAGTCAGGAACTGTAGGCGAAGTGGAGAACCGACATCAGGCCTGTACCCCGCCCTTTACGCTTACGTTAACCCCAGAACCTAAATGGAGCCAATTGGGCATCGTGCGGACGTGCGCTACGGTATACTTGCTGGTTTGTATACTTGCTGGTTTATAGGTACCCATGAGAATGTTTCTCTCAAGGATAATTCTGACAAAAACAATAACCGGTGTGGCCATTCTATCTAGCCGTTCGGGCCGTTAAGCTCTTTCAAAACCCATCAATGAAAGGCAGACTTTGCCCGAAAATTGTAGACATCCTCGATAACGGCTCGGATGTGGCTTCGGCCCAGGCTGCGCTGTTTCCTTAACTCTCACGCCCCCCCACAGGGCGTAGCTTTCTTTCTTTATTTCAGACATCCTCGATGGCCCAACCCAGCCGTTTTGGCTGTTCATACCGTTTTATTAGCCATTCTGACCGGTTTTACGTACTGTTCTGACCGATCTAAGCTTTCAAGCTCATAATATCCCCAATCCAACCCCTTTGGCCTTTCTAGACCTTCTAGACCTTCTCTCAACCCTGACCCGCCATTCTGGCCTTTCCAAACGAAAGACCTCCTCGCCTTCATTCCACAATAATCCCGGTTCCACATCCAACCATTCTGGCCGTTAAAGCATTTCTGACAATTCTTACTTTTTAAAACTCAATACCTCCGTCCCCAATCCAATTATTCTGGCATTTCTGGCAGTTTTATCCAGCCCACACTTCCGCCCTCTCAAACCCTCTACCCCCGATCCAACAATTCTTGTCATTATTCTGGCCAGTCAGATTCACCGTTGTGCCCTTGTTTAGAACAGTGCATACCCGCTGGGCACTTGTGCAACCCTCAGCGGGTCAGTCCCCTCCGAGCCAACCACTCTGGCCACTCTTTCTAGCCAATCCGAACTCTTCCCCACCCTTCAATAGCGGCTCTGTTGGGGACTGCCCACCAGGCGGTAGGGCGGACCCGCTGTTGTACAGTAGTATGCCAGTGGCCGATGATGTACTGCGTCATTAACATATTGACGGATAACGACATTGACCTATGATGTACAGCATCATTGCCATATGAGTAATATGATGTAAAACGCCAATGACCTATGATGTACAGCGTCATTGCCATATGAGTAATATGATGTATAACGCCAATGACCTATGATGTACAGCGTCATTGACCTAGGGTAACCTTGAAGTGTAAGTCTTTGACACTTGATATGTAACGTCCTTGTCCTGTGTCCTAATGACGGTACAATAATGACGGCGCCGTTCTTCGACCCAGTGTGCCAGCTTTTCTTTGAAGAGATTCATCGTCCAGTCTTCAGGTCAGTCAAGAGGGCATGCACGGTCTCTTTCAGCAACATGAAGTTGTTGCACAAGCACATGTCTGAAGGCGGGCCCAGAGGTGTGAAGGTGTTGATGAACACGTCATGAGTGGGGGGAGTACAACAATACCAGCAACGGATCCTTTGCAATCGCAACAAGGGCATGAAAACATCAACTACGCATCATATGTAATGGTCGCCGTTGTGACGTCATCACTTCTATCCAACAGGCCTCCTGGCTTCATGCTTGCTATGGAGCGATTAATGACGCCTCCAAATATTCCAATGTACGGTTAAGCCTATGGGACGTCAACACATCGTAAACACATATCATGGGAAAGTCCAGCCGAGCGACAAGCTAGACCGCCTCCCCTCCAACACCAACTCTGCTCGCAGAAAGTCAGGGGGGGGGGGGGCACCGGCCTGCTTCATGTATGCTGTCCTGCTTATTCAGCACTGGTGCCGATTTTCGCGGGCGCCTGTCCCATGCATGAGAAGAAGAATGGTGAGATGGATCAAATGACAGCGTTAGAGGGTTCAGGGTTCGGACCCTAAACCCTTAACCTCACAGGGGCGCCCAATGTGATATATTTTGCTGGCCTTGGCGCTGGCCTTGGCCCTAGTGCTGGCAATAACCATTTTTTCCCATCAGTACTTGTGCCGGTCCATCCCTGAGTGCCCGCTACCCTCCCCATCCCCGAGCAGCGCTCGCATCTCCACGTCGGCGATGTGCCGGCCGCTTCCGTCGCCGTTCTTCTTGCCCCCCGGAGCGCCCTTGTCCGAATCCTCATCCAGGTCCACATCGATTTCCGAAGGCAGCAGGCTGAGGAACGGCCAAGGCAGCAGATTGGCGACGGTGCAGAGAGCCACTAGGACGAACAGGTTGTCGAAGCTGTATACAAGGGGGGCACAACGGGGGGTAACATTCAGCAGGGGCGAGATACTGCTGCGCGGCGCAGTTCATGTCCCCTCGGTGAACCACAACTCAAATTTCATTCAGCAGGGGCGAGATACCTCTGCGCGGTGCATTTCATGTCCCCTCATGGTAAACTATAGCTCAGATTTCGCTCTAATTGGGATGCAGCTCCTGAATTACTTCAGAAAGGAGGGAATGCAACGAGCAGGAGGCAGATTCGTCACAGTCTAGAAGCCACTGGGACCAACAAGTGCTCGAAGCTGCAAGCACGCAGAAACGGAGTGCAAGGGGGGGGAGGGGGCATTCAGCAGGTCGTGCGTGATGCAGCCAGCAGGTCGTGTGCATGGAATGCTGACAACCATAAGCAGCCGGCATTCAGCAGGTTGGCAGCGATGCACAAATGATCGTATGGTTGCATGTGCAGCTGTCACAGTGCAAACTTTCAACCGACTGCACAGGGGATCCCTAATGACAAGTAATCAGAGGTGCTGCGCAGCACAAAAAACGGCAGAGCAGTCGGGCATGTGACTTTTCAGAGGGCATGCGCAGCCAGGTGCGTATGGGGTCACTTGGACCCCATGCAAACCCCCTCGCCATGTTGAAGGATTTCAAAATATTTTGTCACAACTCTATCGCTGGCTAAGTGCGTGTTTTTAATGATGCGTATCGAATTGCGAATAGAGAAGCGAAGCCACAGCTGTCGGCCTGTCGCGTGACACCAGGGGACAGCGTGACGACACCTTACGTCATCCGCTGTGAGATCCAGCCTTGGTAGCTGAGTTTCTCAATTATGCACCTCGGCCTTTGAGGTCTGAAAGGAATAACCTTAATAAATATAGCCGGTTGATTAGCGCTGTAGCGCATAAAGTTTCCGGGACGTTCCAGAAACATCGGGCTGACGGACGGACGGACTGACTGACTGACGGATACGGGGTGACTCTGGGGGCTTCGCCCCCGCGACCTTCGGCCGCGCGGGGGGTCTCTGCCGAAAATAAAAATGCCTTGATCTTCACTCGTACTTCACGTACAGGCACGAACAAAATCGCCATAAGCTTCACTCTTGCTTGACCACAAGGTTGAGGGTTTCAGGTTTGAGGGTCAGGGTATAGGGTTTAGGGTCGAGGATTTAGGCTCTGAGGGTCAGGTTTACGGGTTTTGGGCTTAGGGTGTAGGGTTTGAGGGTTAGGATTGAGGGTTTCAAGGACACTCACTTATCCGAGGTGACCCCGAGAGCACCCGTCAGCGCTGCACCGATGGCCGCTCCGCACGCCCCGCCTCCATTGAGGATACTCATCAGGGTGGCGAACAGGGTGGCTTCGACGCCCTCCGGACAGAGCCTAGCCGCCAACACTAGGACAGGCATGAAGGCCACCTGGCAGGGCAGCATTAGCAGGCAGGATTAAGGGTTCAGGGTTTAGGGAAGGATAGCATGAGCAGGCAGGATTAAGGGTTCAGGGTTAAGGGAAGGGTAGCATGAGCAGGCAGGATTAAGGGTTCGGGGTTTAGGGAAGGGTAGCATGAGCAGGCAGGATTAAGGGTTCAGGGTTTAGGGGAGGGTAGCATGAGCAGGCAGGATTAAGGGTTCAGGGTTTAGGGAAGGGTAGCATGAGCAGGCAGGATTAAGGGTTCAGGGTTTAGGGAAGGGTAGCATGAGCAGGCAGGATTAAGGGTTCAGGGTTTAGGGAAGGGTAGCATGAGCAGGCAGGATTAAGGGTTCAGGGATTTGTTCATCGTCGTGCACCTGCCCCAGTACAGTCAGCATCACACACCTGATGCTGACTAACCAGTACAGTCAGCGTCACACACCGGCCCAGTGCAGTCAGCATGACACACCTGTCCGAGTACAGTCAGCATGACGCTGTCACCCAGCATGAAGGTTTGGTCGCTGAGGCCCAGCTGCTTGTTGAAGCCTGATACCAAGATCAGGGTGGTGCCGCCTAGAGCGGTGCCCAGCAGCATGGACCAGCTGCAGAGGGGATGGCAAGGAAGGGCCAGTGGTGATGAGAGGTGGGTGGGGTACTGATATATATATATCTATTCTCTCTACCTCCCATCGAAAGCCCCTGACGAGTCCTTCGGCATGTCTTATTTCCCCCTGCAAATCTTCGGCAGCCGATCGGCTGTAATTTCCTGACGACTGAGACTGCTAGCTATTAGAAACAAATAAATACAGCTAAGCTCTATCAGGGCGTGGAGGTTATAAAAACAACGCAGCTTGGGGCCGTAGCCGCATCCGCGCTATTACCGTCTGCTAGACGATAACTGAGTCTGATAAGGGGTCATTCACAGAAATATCTTCTTGAGCGTCACCGTCTTCAGGAACACATTGTAGGTCTACCCAGATCTCCCCCCTGGATTTGCCCGATACCCCAGGAGGAGGTCATGCACTGCATTTCAAATCTGATTCAGGTTTAACTGATGAGGGGACACTCACAGGAAGATCTTCTTGAGCGGCACCCTATTCACAAACACAATGTAGATCTCCCCAGATTTCCCCCATGGATTTGCCTGATACCCCAGGAGGAGGTCATGCACTGCATTTCAAATCTGATTCAGGTTTAACTGATGAGGGGTCACTCACAGGAAGATCTTCTTGAGCGGCACCTTATTCACAAACACAATGTAGATCTCCCCAGATTTCCCCCCCGGATTTGCCCGATACCCCAGGTGGAGGTCATGCACTGCATTTCAAGTCTCTGATTCAGGTTAAACTGATGAGGGTTCACTCACAGGAAGATCTTCTTGAGCGGCACCTTATTCACAAACACAATGTAGATCTGCCCAGATCCCCCCCCCGGATTTGCCCGATACCCCAGGAGGAGGTCATGCACTGCATTTCAAGTCTCTGATTCAGGTTAAACTGATGAGGGTTCACTCACAGGAAGATCTTCTTGAGCGGCACCTTATTAACAAAGACAATGTAGATTTGCCCAGATCTCCCCCCTGGATTTGCCCGATACCCCAGGAGGAGGTCATGCACTGCATTTCAAGTCTCTGATTCAGCTCTAACTGATGAGGGGTCACTCACAGGAAGATCTTCTTGAGCGGCACCTTCTTCAGGAAAACATTGTAGATCCCGACTCCGCAGAGGGCCGCGATGGCGCCTGCAAAGCGGATCTGCAGCCGGGACAGCAGCAGACAGAAGATGGAAGGCACACCTCAGACAAGGGCTCGGGGGCTCAGGGTGGCAACAGGCAGCAAAGGCGGGGGGCAGCAGGCAAAGCCAGGACAGCAGCAGGCAGGAAAGGCTCTTTGTCAAGGGTTCGAGATTTCACAGGCACTGAAGCTGTAACAATACATGGTGTTCGAGTTTAACAGGTAGTAGGGTTTAACATGTAGTAGGGTTCAACAGGTAGTAGGGTTAAACGGGTGGTAGGTTTTAACAGGTAGTATGGTTTAACAGGTAATAGGGTTTAACAGGTAGTAGGGTTTAACAGGTAGTAGGGTTTAACAGGTAGTAGGGTTTAACACGTAGTATGGTTTAACAGGTAGTAGGGTTTAACAGGTAGTAGGGTTTAACAGGTGGTAGGGTTAAACAGGTAGTAGGGTTCAACAGGTAGTAGGGTTCAACAGGTAGTAGGGTTTAACAGATATTAGGGTTTAACAGGTAGTAGGGTTTGACAGGTAGTAGGGTTTAACCGGTAGTAAAACGGATCAGCAGCCGAAAAGGCAGCAGCGGGCTGCAAAGTGCCTCAGTCAACGCTGCAGGGATTCGACAGGCAGTTAGGGCGCCTTGGTCGAGGGCTTAGGGTTTTAACAGACACTTAAGCGGATCTACGGCCGGGACAGCAGAAGGCATGCACATGCATCTCTGGGTTAGGGATTAGGGGTTTCCATTATTGTCACAGAGAGCAAACGCTTTGGTTAGGGGTCCGGGTTTTAAACAAGCAGGTAAGGCACCACAGTCAAGGGTTCAGGGTTATGGCAGTAGCAGGCGGCAGATGTGCCTCAGTTAAGGGTTCAGGGTTATGGCAGTATCAGGTGGCAGAGGTGCCTCAGTTAAGGGTTTGGGGTTATGGCAGTAGCAGGTGGCAGAGGTGCATCAGTCAAGGGTTCAGGGTTATGGCAGTAGCAGGCGGTAGAGGTGCATCAGTCAAGGGTTCAGGGTTATGGCAGTAGCAGGCGGCAGAGGTGCCTCGGTTAAGGGTTCAGGGTTACGGCAGTAGCAGGCGACAGAGAAGCCTCGGATAAGGGATTGGGAATTTCATTATGAAGTCAGGTGAGGATATATAGGCCGGGACAGCAGCAGACAGCATGGACTCCTAAAGATCAAAGAGTTTGGGGTTCAGGGTTTAGGGTGTAAGGTTCAGGTTTTTGGCAGGCAGCATGGACACCTATGGTTCAAAGCTCAGCTATGCCTCCTAGCTTAGGGTTAAGGATAAAGGGTTTAGGATTCAAAGCTCTGCCTCCTCCCGAACATAACCCTAACAGCGCAGATGAACACCATGGAGCATAGTTGCATAAACGGCCAGCACCTCCGTGATGCCATTCACGCACTTGAGCTACACTTGAGCCACACTTGGGCTACACTTGAGCATGCCGCCGTACTAGGAAGGGGGCAGTCAGCCCTGCTGCTTAAGCCACCAGCGGTAGGCAGGTTCACCGGTTCCGCAGCTTTTCATGCACACTTAAGTCTCTAATAATAATAAAAGTGCAGCCGTTCATCTTCCTTGCTTTGGGTGCTCCATTCCCCTGCCGTTCATCTTCCTTACTTTGGGTGCTCCATTCCCCTGCCGTTCATCTTCCTTGCTTTGGGTGCTCCATTCCCCTGCCGTTCATCTTCCTTGCTTTGGGTGCTCCATTCCCCTGCCGTTCATCTTCCTTGCTTTGGGTGCTCCATTCTCCTGCCGTTCATCTTCCTTGCTTTGGGTGCTCCATTCCCCTGCCGTTCATCTTCATTACTTTGGGTGCTCCTTTCCCCTGCCGTTCATCTTCATTACTTTGGGTGCTCCTTTCCCCTGCCGTTCCCTCTCACCCGTCCTAGGAACTCCGGGGTGAAGCCGAGCTGGTTAGTCTGGAAGAAGAACATGGCTGTGTCCGCCGTGGGTGTTGCCTGCGCGTCGGACAGGGGGGCGCTGATGAAAAGTGTGGACAGGGAGGGCACTGATGAAAAGTGTGGACGGGGGGGGGCGGCGGGGCGCTGGTTAGTCTGGAAGAGGAACATGGCTGTGTCCACCGCGGGTGTTGCCTGCGCGTCGGACAGGGGGCGCTGATGAAAAGTGTGGACAGGGAGGGCACTGATGAAAAGTGTGGACAGGGGTGGGGTGAAGCCGAGCTGGTTAGTCTGGAAGATGAACATGGCTGTGTCCACCGCGGGTGTTGCCTGCGCGTTGGACAGGGGGCGCTGATGAAAAGTGTGGACAGGGGTGGGGTGAAGCCGAGCTGGTTAGTCTGGAGGAAGAACATGGCTGTGTCCACCGCGGGTGTTGCCTGCGCGTCGTGGCACACAGGCTTACATCTGTTTGTTTAGGGATTAGGGTTCAGGTTCGAAGCCATAACCTTATACCCTCAAGTTAGGAGAAACATGTTGAAGAAGGAAACATGACCGCTGTGACGTAGCCTGCGCGCCGCAGCGCGGACAGAAATGCCTCAAAAGGGTTAAGAGGTTCAGGTTTTCAAATTAAACCCTTGAGACGGGGAAAACCTCTTGAACAAGGGAATATGGCCATGTCCGCTGTGACGTAGCCTGCGCATCATAGCACCAAAACAGATTCAACCCTGGGAGACCCTGAAGTAAACCCTCAAACCCTAACCAACCCGAGGAATTCCCTAAAACTCTAGGGAATATGGCCGTGTCCGCTGTGGGCGTAGCCTGTGCATCACAGCATACGCAGAAACGTTTAATAAGCTGGGGTACAAGTCTATCGAAGGAAAAAGGGCCGCGTCCACCGTGTGCCTTGCTAGCGCGCCACGGCACAGACGCAACTGCCTGCTTAGGGTTTAGGGGTTTCAGGTTTTGAACTGTAACCCCGAAGACGGCAAAAACTCTTGAATAAGGGAATGTGGCCGTGGCCGTTGAGGGCCTTGCCAGCGCGTCACGTCACAGACGCAAATGCCTGTTTATGGTTCAGGAGGTTCAGGATTTAAACTTGAACCCCCAAGACGGCAGCAACCTCTTGCATAAGGGAATGTGGCCGTGTCCCCTGAGGGCGTTGCATGCGCATCGCAGCATAGGCACTGATGCAGGACACATATTTAACCCTGGAAAACCCTGGGAGTAAACCCTGGAAGACACATATTTAACCCTGGGAGACCCTGAAGTAAACCCTGCGATACACATATTTAACCCTGGAAAACCCTGGAAGTAAACCCTGGAAGACACAGATTAAACCCTGGGAGACCCTGAAGTAAACCCTGCGATACACATATTTAACCCTGGAAAACCCTGGGAGTAAACCCTGGAAGACACAGATTGAACCCTGGGAGACCCTGAAGTAAACCCTGCGATACACATATTTAACCCTGGAAAACCCTGGAAGTAAACCCTGGAAGACACAGATTAAACCCTGGGAGACCCTGAAGTAAACCCTGCGATACACATATTTAACCCTGGAAAACCCTGGGAGTAAACCCTGGAAGACACAGATTGAACCCTGGGAGACCCTGAAGTAAACCCTGCGATACACATATTTAACCCTGGAAAACCCTGGGAGTAAACCCTGGAAGACACAGATTGAACCCTGGAAAACCCTGAAGTAAACCCTGGGAGACACAGATTTGACCCTGCAAAAATCCTGAAGGAACCTATCCAAACCCTAACCCTAGGAACCCCCTTGATTGCACCCCTCAGTCGCCCCCTTAAACCCTAATCCACCAACCCTATGAACCCACTTAGGAGGATCCTTGGGCAGATTCCTCTGTCATCCCCTTTAACCCTAATCCCTTGAGAGGCCTGTCAGTCAAAGCAAGAAACCCCTTTGTACGCCCCCTGAGTGAACCCCCGAACCCCTTGGCAGCGCCCTCCACCGCAGCTAGGAGGAGGGGGCAACCAAGGGGTTCAGGTTTTAGGGTAAAGGGTTAGGCCTTCACGTCCAGACCCCTCCTAAGCCCTAACAATAAAGCCCTGAATAACTGCGTCAACCCTCCAACCAGCTCCATGGCACCTGCTACAGGAACATAGCCCCCACGGGCAGCAGGATGTAGGGTTCAGGGTTTAAGGTTTAGGGTTTCAACCCTTGACCTTAAAACCCAACCACCGTAGGCAGCAGGATGGGTCTAACCCTTAACCCCAACGCCTAAGCTCTGAGTAGCCTCCAAAACCCCAACACTGCGTAGCCTCCTTAAATCTCTGCCGCACTTGCCACAGGGACACAACCACCTTAGGCAACATGATGGGTCAATCCCTAATGCCAAAGACATGAGTAACCTCCGTAACCCTGATGCATGAGCCCTGAATAACCTCCTCCCCCCCCCCCCACACACACCTGCCACAACAACACAAACATCTTAGGCAGCAGGATGGGTCCACCCTTGATGCCTGAAACCTGAATAGCCTCCCAGTGCCTAAAAAACCCCAAACACGCAAGCCCTGAGTAAACATCCTAAACCCTGTTCCACACCTGCCACATGAGCAAAAACACCGTGGGCAGCAGGATGGGTCCACACCTCATAGCCAAGCCTTAGGGAACGTCCTGAACCCTAACGCCGACCCCCCCGATAACCTGTTCAAACCGCCACTCACCTGCCACAGGAAGACGAATACCGTGGGCAGCAATATGTCCTTCCTGCTGATAGCGGACCACAGCCCGCGCCCTTGAGAGGCGATACGCTGCTGAAGGGGCATTTGAGACACAGTGGCGGCAGCAGCCTCGGCAGAAGATAAGGACGTCCCTACGGGATGGGGGATGGGGGAGGGAGGGAGGGAGGGGGGGCTGAGAGACGGTGGCCGTGGCGGACTCGGCAGACAACAAGGACGTCCTTACCATGAAAAGGGGGTGATGGGTTCATAATTAAATGATGGGGAGAGGTGGCTGAGAGACGATGGCAGTTGCGCACTCGGCAATCGAGGTTATGGGTTCAGAATTGCATGATGGGGGAGGGTGGCTGAGATACAGTGGCGGCGGCGGACTCGGCAGAGGATAAGGACGTCCCTATGGGATTGGGGGATGAGGGAGGGAGGGAGGGAAGGAGGTGGGGGGGACGTAATTCATAATTAAATGATGGAGATGGGCGACTGAGATACAGTGGCAGCGGCGGACTCAGAAGCGGATAAGGAGGATGCCCCTACACGAGGGGGGGGGGGGTATGTATGCGGGTATGGGTATGGGATCATAATTAAGTGGGGGGGATGGGTGGCTGAGACGCGGCAGTGGTAGTAGCCTCCGAAGCAAATAAGGAGGACGCCCCTGCAAGAGTGGGGGGGGGGGCGATGGATTCAGGGTTTAGGGTTTGGAGTTCAGCGGTGGGTACAGGCAGCACAGACATGGCAAGGGCAGCCAACTTTAAGTTAAGGGTCAAGGGTTTACGCTGAAGCCCTGCCCTGCCCTAGCTGCTCATAATACCCCTGCTCTCCTAGCTCGACACCCTTATTCACCCATCCACCCTTATTCACCCGCATTCACCCTTTTTCCTGCAACAGCTGCTCATAATACCCCTGCTCTCCTAGCTGGACACCCTTATTCACCCATCCACCCTTATTCACCCGCATTCACCCTTTTTCCTGCAACAGCTGTTCATAATACCCCTGCTCTCCTAGCTGGACACCCTTATTCACCCTTCTTCCTGTCCCAGCTGTCCATAATTCCCCTGGTCTCCTAGCTTGACACCCTTATTCACCCTCGTTAACCCTTATTCACCCTTCTTCCTGTCCCAGCTGTCCATAATTCCCCTGCTCTCCTAGCTGGACACCCTTATTCACCCTTCTTCCTGTCCCAGCTGTCCATAATTCCCCTGCTCTCCTAGCTGGACACCCTTATTCACCCTTCTTCCTGTCCCAGCTGTCCATAATTCCCCTGCTCTCCTAGCTTGACACCCTTATTCACCCTCGTTAACCCTTATTCACCCTTCTTCCTGTCCCAGCTGTCCATAATTCCCCTGCTCTCCTAGCTGGACCCCCTTATTCACCCATCCAACCTTATCATCCACCCTTATTCACCCTTCTTCCTGTCCCAGCTGTCCATAATTCCCCTGCTCTCCTAGCTGGACACCCTTCTTCAGACGCACCAACCACCCAGCCCTCGCATCACATATCCATCTGCGCTAATCCCGATTGCCAGCGCACCTGCCTCCAACCACCCACCTGTGCCTCTTCCCTGCCCAGGCTCCTTGTCCGACCCACCTACCATCCAGCCCTTGCTGGTCATACCCAGTCAACACACATCCCAATAGCCGGCTCAACAGCCTCAACCCACCCACCCACCCACCCACCTGCCTCTACCGACCGATCTGCCTCTCCCCAACCACTTTGGACCACGTGTAGGTTTTGCCCATCCACACCCACCTGAGGCCATGTACAGCTTCTGCCCCTCCCCACCCTCCTGCCCCTCCACACCCACCTGAGGCCATGTACAGCTTCTGCCCCTCCCCACCCTCCTGCCCCTCCACACCCACCTGAGGCCATGTACAGCTTCTGCCCCTCCCCACCCTCCTGCCCCTCCACACCCACCTGAGGCCATGTACAGCTTCTGCCCCTCCCCACCCTCCTGCCCCTCCACACCCACCTGAGGCCATGTACAGCTTCTGCCCCTCCCAACCTCCTGCCTCTCCCCTCCCCACCGACCTGGGGCCACGTGTAGCTTCTGCACCTCCCAATTCATCTGCCCCTCCCCTCTCCACCTGGGGCCACTTGCAGCTTCTGCCCTGGGCCCATCACGATCGGCTTCTCGTCAATCAGCAGCGCCGTGGCCGACACGATGAGCGGGAAAATTGCGGTGACACCAAACACAAATCTGCGGCCAGGCCGTTGGAAGGGTGACGGGAGACAAAGTGCTCAGGGTTTGAGGTTTGCGGTTCAGGATAAGGGTTTAGGGGATACAATTTGGGATTCAGGATAAGGCTATAGGTTTGGAGTTTGGGGTTCAGGATGAGGGTTTGAAGTTTGTACTTCAAGATGAAGGATGAGGAGTTGAGGTTTCGATATTGGGGTTCAGGATGAGGATTGAAGGTTTTAAGTTAGGCCTTCGGGTGTGGGGTTCAGGGTTGTGGGTTTAGACATTGGCCAGACCTGGTCCAGCCATATACCCTAACCACCTGCCTGGTCCCGTGCTCTTGCAAAATGCTTATCTGGGGGGGCTCAGGCCCACTAAACCCTAAACCCCGCACAAACTGCCCGGTTCAATAATCCTGTACCAAGCTAATCAGGTTTCAGACCCCGGACCCAAACCCCTTTGCGCCTAAACCGTTAAAACCTTGTCTGAAGACCCTTGGACCTGATCTGATTGCCTCTAAACCCTCATCACCTGCCTTGTCCCATACACCTGCATAAGGCTAGCTAAGTGTTGGAATCCTCAAACCCTGAACTCAAAACCTCTTGCCCCTAAACCCTCGCCACCTGCCTTGTCCCATATTCCTGCACCAGGCTGCCCGAGAAGTAGGCCGAGGCGATACCTCCGACGGCCGCAGATGCCCAGCAGAGGGATTGAAGGGATCCTGCAGTGGCCTGGAGAGCGAGGTGACAGAGATGGGGGGAGGGCGGGGGGGTAAGTCAGGCAGGCAATCAAGCAGGCAGGGAGGGAACAGAGTGTGTGTGTGGGGGGGGGGGGGCAAGTTCGTCAGGCAGGCAATCAAGCAGGCAGACGGGGGGAGGGGGGAAGTCCGGCAGGCAGGCAGGTAGGGGGAGGCAAGTCAGGCAGCAGAGAGATTGAAGGGAGCCTGCTGTGGCCTGGAGAGCAAGGTGAGAGAGATGGGGGAGGGCAATTCAGGCAGGCAGACAGGCAGGAAGGTAGCAGAGGGGGGGTGTGGGGTGGGAGGGGGCAAGTCAGTCAGTCAGGCAGGCAGGCAGGGAGGGAGCAGAGTGTGTGTGGGAGAGGGAGAGGGGGGCAAGTCAGTACGGCAGGCAGGCAAGGAGGCAGCAGAGGGGGGGGAGAGGAGGCAAGCCAGTCAGACAATCAGGCAGCAGAGGGACTGAAGGGAGCCCGCAATGTAGCGAAGCGAAGGGAGCCCGCACTGTAGTGAAGAGGAGGCGGCGGGGGGGATGTCAGACAGACAGGCAGGCAGGGAGGCGGCAGAGAGACTGATGATCACCCCCCCCCCTCCTCCCTCTCACCTGCTACTGCCCCATTCCCCCCCCCATCCCTCTCACCTGCTATTGCCCCCCATCCCTCCTGCCCCCATCCCTCCTATTGCCCCATTCACCTGCGGTTGCCCTCATCCCTCCTTACCCCCCATTCACCTGCGGTTGCCCTCATCCCTCCTACCCCCCCCCCTTACACCCCATTCACCTGCGGTTGCCCTCATCCCTCCTACCCCCCCCCTTACCCCCCATTCACCTGCGGTTGTCCTCATCCCTCCTACCCCCCCCTTACCCCCCATTCACCTGCGGTTGCCCTCATCCCTCCTATCCCCCCCCCCTTACCCCCCATTCACCTGCGGTTGCCCTCATCCCTCCTACCCCCCTCCTTACCCCCCATTCACCTGCGGTTGCCCTCATCCCTCCTACCCCCCCCCCCTTACCCCCCATTCACCTGCGGTTGCCCTCATCCCTCCTACCCCCCTCCTTACCCCCCATTCACCTGCGGTTGCCCTCATCCCTCCTACCCCCTCCCTCCTTACCCCCCATTCACCTGCGGTTGCCCTCATCCCTCCTACCCCCCCCCTTACCCCCCATTCACCTGCGGTTGCCCTCATCCCTCCTACCCCCCCCCCTTACCCCCCATTCACCTGCGGTTGCCCTCATCCCTCCTACCCCCCCCCTTACCCCCCATTCACCTGCGGTTGTCCTCATCCCTCCTACCCCCCCCCTTACCCCCCATTCACCTGCGGTTGTCCTCATCCCTCCTACCCCCCCCCCTTACCCCCCATTCACCTGCGGTTGCCCTCATCCCTCCTTCCCCCCCCCCTTACCCCCCATTCACCTGCGGTTGTCCTCATCCCTCCTACCCCCCCCCCCTTACCCCCCATTCACCTGCGGTTGCCCTCATCCCTCCTACCCCCCTCCTTACCCCCCATTCACCTGCGGTTGCCCTCATCCCTCCTACCCCCCTCCTTACCCCCCATTCACCTGCAGTTGTCCTCATCCCTCCTACCCCCCCCCCCTTACCCCCCATTCACCTGCAGTTGTCCTCATCCCTCCTACCCCCCCCCTTACCCCCCATTCACCTGCAGTTGTCCTCATCCCTCCTACCCCCCCCCCTTACCCCCCATTCACCTGCGGTTGCCCTCATCCCTCCTACCCCCCTCCTTACCCCCCATTCACCTGCGGTTGCCCTCATCCCTCCTACCCCCCTCCTTACCCCCCATTCACCTGCAGTTGTCCTCATCCCTCCTACCCCCCCCCCCTTACCCCCCATTCACCTGCAGTTGTCCTCATCCCTCCTTCCCCCCCCCCTTACCCCCCATTCACCTGCGGTTGCCCTCATCCCTCCTACCCCCCCCCCTTACCCCCCATTCACCTGCGGTTGCCCTCATCCCTCCTACCCCCCCCCTTACCCCCCCATTCACCTGCGGTTGCCCTCATCCCTCCTACCCCCCTCCTTACCCCCCATTCACCTGCGGTTGCCCTCATCCCTCCTACCCCCCTCCTTACCCCCCATTCACCTGCGGTTGCCCTCATCCCTCCTACCCCCCCTCCTTACCCCCCATTCACCTGCGGTTGCCCTCATCCCTCCTACCCCCCTCCTTACCCCCCATTCACCTGCGGTTGCCCTCATCCCTCCTACCCCCCCCCCTTACCCCCCATTCACCTGCGGTTGTCCTCATCCCTCCTACCCCCCCCCTTACCCCCCATTCACCTGCGGTTGCCCTCATCCCTCCTACCCCCCCCCCCTTACCCCCCATTCACCTGCGGTTGTCCTCATCCCTCCTACCCCCCCCCTTACCCCCCATTCACCTGCGGTTGCCCTCATCCCTCCTACCCCCCCTCCTTACCCCCCATTCACCTGCGGTTGCCCTCATCCCTCCTACCCCCCCCCCTTACCCCCCATTCACCTGCGGTTGCCCTCATCCCTCCTACCCCCCCCCTTACCCCCCATTCACCTGCGGTTGCCCTCATCCCTCCTACCCCCCCTCCTTACCCCCCATTCACCTGCGGTTGCCCTCATCCCTCCTTACCCCCCATTCACCTGCGGTTGCCCTCATCCCTCCTACCCCCCCCCCTTACCCCCCATTCACCTGCGGTTGCCCTCATCCCTCCTACCCCCCCCCTTACCCCCCATTCACCTGCGGTTGCCCTCATCCCTCCTACCCCCCTCCTTACCCCCCATTCACCTGCGGTTGTCCTCATCCCTCCTACCCCCCCCCCCTTACCCCCCATTCACCTGCGGTTGCCCTCATCCCTCCTACCCCCCCTCCTTACCCCCCATTCACCTGTGGTTGCCCTCATCCCTCCTACCCCCTCCCTCCTTACCCCCCATTCACCTGCGGTTGCCCTCATCCCTCCTACCCCCCCCCTTACCCCCCATTCACCTGTGGTTGCCCTCATCCCTCCTACCCCCCCTCCTTACCCCCCATTCACCTGCGGTTGCCCTCATCCCTCCTACCCCCCCCCCCCTTACCCCCCATTCACCTGCGGTTGCCCTCATCCCTCCTACCCCCCCCCTTACCCCCCATTCACCTGCGGTTGCCCTCATCCCTCCTACCCCCCCCCTACCCCCCATTCACCTGCGGTTGCCCTCATCCCTCCTACCCCCCCCCTTACCCCCCATTCACCTGCGGTTGCCCTCATCCCTCCTACCCCCCTCCTTACCCCCCATTCACCTGCGGTTGTCCTCATCCCTCCTACCCCCCCCCCCTTACCCCCCATTCACCTGCGGTTGCCCTCATCCCTCCTACCCCCTCCCTCCTTACCCCCCATTCACCTGTGGTTGCCCTCATCCCTCCTACCCCCTCCCTCCTTACCCCCCATTCACCTGCGGTTGCCCTCATCCCTCCTACCCCCCTCCTTACCCCCCATTCACCTGCGGTTGTCCTCATCCCTCCTACCCCCCCCCTTACCCCCCATTCACCTGCGGTTGCCCTCATCCCTCCTACCCCCCCCCTTACCCCCCATTCACCTGCGGTTGCCCTCATCCCTCCTACCCCCTCCCTCCTTACCCCCCATTCACCTGCGGTTGCCCTCATCCCTCCTACCCCCCCCCCTTACCCCCCATTCACCTGCAGTTGTCCTCATCCCTCCTACCCCCCCCCCCTTACCCCCCATTCACCTGCGGTTGCCCTCATCCCTCCTACCCCCCCCCCTTACCCCCCATTCACCTGCGGTTGCCCTCATCCCTCCTACCCCCCTCCTTACCCCCCATTCACCTGCGGTTGCCCTCATCCCTCCTACCCCCCCCCTTACCCCCCATTCACCTGCGGTTGCCCTCATCCCTCCTACCCCCCCCCTTACCCCCCATTCACCTGCGGTTGCCCTCATCCCTCCTACCCCCCCCCCCTTACCCCCCATTCACCTGCGGTTGCCCTCATCCCTCCTACCCCCCCCCTTACCCCCCATTCACCTGCGGTTGCCCTCATCCCTCCTACCCCCTCCCTCCTTACCCCCCATTCACCTGCGGTTGCCCTCATCCCTCCTACCCCCCCCCCTTACCCCCCATTCACCTGCAGTTGTCCTCATCCCTCCTACCCCCCCCCCCTTACCCCCCATTCACCTGCGGTTGCCCTCATCCCTCCTACCCCCCCCCCTTACCCCCCATTCACCTGCGGTTGCCCTCATCCCTCCTACCCCCCTCCTTACCCCCCATTCACCTGCGGTTGCCCTCATCCCTCCTACCCCCCCCCTTACCCCCCATTCACCTGCGGTTGCCCTCATCCCTCCTACCCCCTCCCTCCTTACCCCCCATTCACCTGCGGTTGCCCTCATCCCTCCTACCCCCCCCCCTTACCCCCCATTCACCTGCAGTTGTCCTCATCCCTCCTACCCCCCCCCCTTACCCCCCATTCACCTGCGGTTGCCCTCATCCCTCCTACCCCCCCCCCCTTACCCCCCATTCACCTGCGGTTGCCCTCATCCCTCCTACCCCCCCCCCCTTACCCCCCATTCACCTGCGGTTGCCCTCATCCCTCCTACCCCCTCCCCCCTTACCCCCCATTCACCTGCGGTTGCCCTCATCCCTCCTACCCCCCCCCTTACCCCCCATTCACCTGCGGTTGCCCCTCATCCCTCCTACCCCCTCCCTCCTTACCCCCCATTCACCTGCGGTTGCCCTCATCCCTCCTACCCCCCCCCTTACCCCCCATTCACCTGCGGTTGCCCTCATCCCTCCTACCCCCCTCCTTACCCCCCATTCACCTGCGGTTGCCCTCATCCCTCCTACCCCCTCCCCCCTTACCCCCCATTCACCTGCGGTTGCCCTCATCCCTCCTACCCCCCCCCTTACCCCCCATTCACCTGCGGTTGCCCCTCATCCCTCCTACCCCCCCCCTTACCCCCCATTCACCTGCGGTTGCCCTCATCCCTCCTACCCCCTCCCTCCTTACCCCCCATTCACCTGCGGTTGCCCTCATCCCTCCTACCCCCTCCCTCCTTACCCCCCATTCACCTGCGGTTGCCCTCATCCCTCCTACCCCCTCCCTCCTTACCCCCCATTCACCTGCGGTTGCCCTCATCCCTCCTACCCCCTCCCTCCTTACCCCCCATTCACCTGCGGTTGCCCTCATCCCTCCTACCCCCCCCCTTACCCCCCATTCATCTGCGGTTGCCCTCATCCCTCCTACCCCCCCCCTTACCCCCCATTCACCTGCGGTTGCCCTCATCCCTCCTACCCCCCCCCCTTACCCCCCATTCACCTGCGGTTGCCCTCATCCCTCCTACCCCCCCCCTTACCCCCCATTCATCTGCGGTTGCCCTCATCCCTCCTACCCCCCCCCTTACCCCCCATTCACCTGCGGTTGCCCTCATCCCTCCTACCCCCCCCCCTTACCCCCCATTCACCTGCGGTTGCCCTCATCCCTCCTACCCCCCCCCCTTACCCCCATTCACCTGCGGTTGCCCTCATCCCTCCTACCCCCCTCCTTACCCCCCATTCACCTGCGGTTGCCCTCATCCCTCCTACCCCCCCCTTTACCCCCCATTCACCTGCGGTTGCCCTCATCCCTCCTACCCCCCCCCCCTTACCCCCCATTCACCTGCGGTTGTCCTCATCCCTCCTACCCCTCCCTCCTTACCCTCCATTCACCTGCGGTTGCCCCCGGGACCGCTCCACCACTATAGAGTCGACCACCACATCGCTGAAGGCTGTCGCCAGCGATGCGCACATGGTGGCTGCAACGGTGCCATACGGAGTGTCCACCCACACTGACAGCAGGGCCCATGAGGAGGCACCTGGGGGGACAAGTATGAGGAGCGGGGTCCGGTCTTGAGAGGAGGAGAAGGTGGGACAGGGGGCAGGGCGTGAGAGGTGCATGGGGTTTGGCAAAGTACCTCGGGAAGGTACCCCATCTCCCCTTCCTTTCCTGCAATGTCAAGGAGTACCAAGCTTACTACTTGAAGACACCTGGTCAGCCTTTTCCTATTTTTGACTGAAATGCTCATCCCCTGGCTTACACTTGTGTTTCTTCTTATGGAGAAAATGGAACATTAAACATGGTACGCGTCTTATTTTGGAGGGAAAACAAATGGAATACAAACATCGACCTTCAGTCATGAAAGTAATTATATAACAAACCCAGCTCACCCGCTATCCCTGCAATCTCGACAATGAATTAAATAAAGCCACATCTCACCCACATCACCTGCAATCACAGGAAATAAATTAAATATAATCCCAGCTCACCAACTACCGGTATTCCAACAATCATGCAGATAAATTAATTTTAACCCCAGATCACCCACTATCCCTGCAACCTAGAATTTGATTCAAATAAATCCCAGCTTAACCACTACCAGTATATCCCAGCCATCATGAAAACAAAATTAATAAAACCCCAACTCACCCCTTTCCCTGTGATCACAAAGTTAAATTAAAATAAATAAAAACCCATCTCACCCACTATCCCTGCCATCATGAAAATAAATAAATAAAACCCCATCTCACCCACTATCCCCGCAATCACCAAAATAAATTAAAATAAAACCCCATCTCACCCACTATCCCAGCAATCACCAAAATAAATTAAAATAAAACCCCATGTCACAACTATCCCCGCAATCACCAAAATAAAACCCCATCTCCACCACTACGGTAGATTTGATTTGCCTTCTCTCGGGTATCAATTAATTATTTCTTTTAAAGCTGCCCTCAGGGCAAAATCAGTTGTTTAATGCTGCCCTCTGGGCAGCGTTTTGTTTAACCCGTTCCCTCGGCACCAAAATCCGCCCCTGTTTCAGCAGCCAACCCTCCATTTCGCGTGCCCTTTCATAAGCATTGAGTGCTGGCCCCAGCCCAGGCTCCTCAGCCATCATGAAGGTTGGGTCCATGTCAAGCTGGCCTTTTAAGGGGGGCACGATCCCCAAGGAAGCATATCAGATGAGAGATCGAAACCAGAGGGCCATCACATGAGATCGAAATAAGAATGAAGAGATATCAAAATAAGATAAGAGAGCAGACCCTGTGACATCTTAAGCCATCACGCCAGACCTCGAATATACAGCCTCTTTACGAACAGCGCTTGAAAGCTCAGGTCTTGTACCGGTACGTTAAAAAATGCAGTACCCGTTGTACCAGACGTCGAATGAACGAACGGCGACAGGCGGTGGCGACCAACGGTGGCGACAGAGGACAGCAATTTCCGATCATATTAATATATAGATATTCGCGCCCTCACCCCAAATAATAAATATTTGATGTATCCCTCGGGCTTGACCCTCACCCCCAAACAACATTAATTATGAGGGAAGGCTAACCGAATCTACGGTATCCCCGCAATCACGAAAATAAATAAATAAAACCCCATCTCACCCACTATCCCCGCAATCACGAAAATAAATTAAAATAAAATAAAACCCCAGCTCACCCACTATCCCAGCAATCACGAAAATAAAATAAATAAAACCCCTGCTCACCCACTATCCCAGCAGTCACGAAAATAAAATAAATAAATAAAACCCCAGCTCACCCACTATTCCAGCAATCACGAAAATAAAATAAATAAATAAAACCCCATCTCACCCACTATCCCAGCAATCACGAACATAAATAAAACCCCATCTCACCCACTATCCCAGCAATCACGAAAATAAATAAAACCCCATCTCACCCACTATCCCAGCAATGACGAAAATAAATAAACCCCAGCTCACCAACTATCCCCGCAATCACCAAAATAAATAAACCCCAGCTCACCCACTATCCCCGCAATAACGAAAATAAATAAACCCCAGCTCACCAACTATCCCCGCAATCACGAAAATAAATAAACCCCAGCTCACCCACTATCCCAGCAATCACGAAAATAAATAAACCCCAGCTCACCAACTATCCCCGCAATCACGAAAATAAATAAACCCCAGCTCACCCACTATCCCAGCAATCACGAAAATAAATAAACCCCAGCTTACCCACTATCCCCGCAATCACGAAAATAAATAAACCCCAGCTCACCCACTATCCCAGCAATCACGAACATAAATAAACCCCAGCTCACCCACTATCCCCGCAATCACGAAAATAAATAAACCCCAGCTCACCCACTATCCCCGCAATCACGAAAATAAATAAACCCCAGCTCACCAACTATCCCCGCAATCACGAAAATAAATAAACCCCAGCTCACCCACTATCCCAGCAATCACGAAAATAAATAAACCCCAGCTCACCCACTATCCCCGCAATCACGAAAATAAATAAACCCCAGCTCACCCACTATCCCAGCAATCACGAAAATAAATAAACCCCAGCTCACCAACTATCCCCGCAATCACGAAAATAAATAAACCCCAGCTCACCCACTATCCCAGCAATCACGAAAATAAATAAACCCCAGCTCACCAACTATCCCAGCAATCACGAAAATAAATAAACCCCAGCTCACCCACTATCCCAGCAATCACCAAAATAAATAAACCCCAGCTCACCCACTATCCCAGCAATCACGAAAATAAATAAACCCCAGCTCACCCACTATCCCAGCAATCACGAAAATAAATAAACCCCAGCTCACCCACTATCCCCGTAATCACGAAAATAAATAAACCCCAGCTCACCCACTATCCCAGCAATCACGAAAATAAATAAACCCCAGCTCACCCACTATCCCCGCAATCACGAAAATAAATAAACCCCAGCTCACCCACTATCCCAGCAATCACGAAAATAAATAAACCCCAGCTCACCCACTATCCCAGCAATCACCAAAATAAGTAAACCCCAGCTCACCCACTATCCCAGCAATCACCAAAATAAATAAACCCCAGCTCACCCACTATCCCCGCAATCACGAAAATAAATAAACCCCAGCTCACCCACTATCCCCGCAATCACGAAAATAAATAAACCCCAGCTCACCCACTATCCCCGCAATCACGAAAATAAATAAACCCCAGCTCACCCACTATCCCAGCAATCACCAAAATAAATAAACCCCAGCTCACCCACTATCCCAGCAATCACCAAATAAATAAACCCCAGCTCACCCACTATCCCCGCAATCACCAAAATAAATTAAATAAATAAACCCCAGCTCACTCACTATCCCCGCAATCACGAAAATAAAATAAATAAATAAATAAACCCCAGCTCACCCACTATCCCCGCAATCACGAGATAGGAGCGCCTGCGATATCCAAACAGCGGGATGCTGTCGCTGATGAAGCCGTACAGCGGTTTGATCATCCACGGAAGTGTGGAAAGTCCCGACAGCAGCGCCACCTGTCAAACCCCGGGTTGCACAACATGGCATCACTTGAAGTGCACTTCAGCTATTACTCAGCTTCTCCACGGAAGTGTGAACAGCCCAGACAGCAGTGCCGAGGGGGTCATATTTAGCACAATTCAGCTACACTTCAGCTACAACCCAGCCAGCAGCCGAGGGGTCTTGGTGTGGCAGTGTGGACAGTCCCGACAGCAGTGCCACTTGTCAAGATTGAGGGTGGGCACCATCAGAGTACTTGGAGTGTGCTACAGCTACAACTCAGCTACTCCTGAGAAGTGTGGACAGCCCAAACAGCAGCTCCACCTGCCAAGCCCAGGGGTGGACAGCATTATTGCAATGCACTGTATATAATCCACTTAAGCTACAATTCAGCTACATTACGGCTTGCAGATGGAGTGGTCTGAGGCAACATGCCCTTTCTTTTTCCGCAAGAGTTGACCTCCCGCTTTTGCGGAGGGGGTATTGGGGTAACCAGGGTAGCCTTTATGCAGAAGAATGTTTTGTGTAGCGTCGGCGCAGGATCGCTGCGTCATACAAATACTGTATTGATGTCGTGAGCGCCAAACCAATTTCAGGAAGGCCCCTTTTTTTTTGCTAGCCGGCAGAAAAACGACGAAGATTTTATTCTCGGGGCATTTTTGGGCCGTGGGGCTGAACCCTAAACCTGCAACCATAAAACCTTGAACCTACAACCTGGACCCTACAGCCTTGATTCTTAACCCTATGACCTAGAACCTGATGTCTAAAACCTTAATCCTTCACCCTAAACCCCAAATACCTCCACCCTAAAACCTAAAGCCACCTTCAGGTAGACTGCTGGGCGTGCGGCCAGTATTGGGCCATTGCGGACCATTGATTGATTGATCCGGAGGTGGCCGGAGCAGCAGGGCTTGCTGCACCAGGCCCTCTCAGCCGCAGGTCACCATGTAGCTGAATTGCGCTGAAATGTGAATACCAGTTATTGATCTCTGCTGTATCCGAGTGCCTTCCCTCATCAATCTTGAGTTATTAACCCTAACCCCAAAATCCTTATTACAAGCAATTAACAGGATTCAAGAGAAGCCACTAGAAAAGTCAAGGGGCAGCGTTGATCCTTAGTGATGAGGGAACAGCATCTCTCACCTCTGTGGGTTCTACATGCCAATGCCGATGTTACTAATGAGTAATTTAATGTAGTTAAGAGGGTTAAAGAGTAATTCAGAACTTGGAGGAAGTAGGGTATATCACCCTCCCCCCTCTGTAGGCTGTACATGCATCACTGCAGGCTGTACATGCATCACTGCAGGCTGTACATGCATTATTAAAGCAATTAAGAGTAACTCAAATGATTTGAACATAGCATCTCCCTCATAGACAGGCTGCACAAACAAGATTACCCAGAAGTCATTGAGAGTAACCCAAAGCCCTTAAGGTACTGCATCTCTCTCATCAGGCATTGCATCTCTCACCTCTGCTGGCTCTACGCGCAGCTCGTCCTTGAAGAAGAACTGCAGGGCTGGGTATGACAACCCCTTCCCAAAGCGCTACTTAAGCAAAGAGTGAGTGAGTGTGTTAAGAGCCATTAAGAGTGACCAGGGCATTGCATCTCTCACCTGTGCTGGCTCTACGTGCAGCTCGTCCTTGAAGAAGAACTGGAGGGCCAGGCGAGACAGACCCAGGATGCCTTGTACAAAATAAACTGTGGGGGGGGGGAGGGAGGAGGGCAGACACATAATGTGCATGACATTAACGGCATCTGGCTGGATGGGTCAACGAGCCTCTGACTTGAGTGCAGCTGAGCAGGACGAATGACAGAACAGGGGAGAGAATTTTTTGACGACGCACCGGTACCGAGATTCCTCGTTTAGAAGAGCGAAATTAAAGATTGTCTGTCCCTAGGGAGAGCCGCCAGACGAGGGAGTGATGTTCCCAGTGCTGCGCAGTTGCGCCAAAACATTGAGAAATTGTGTAGTAATTACTACCGGTAGATCCCTTGCTGGTAAAAGTAGCTGAATTTGCCTAGAAATGAAGGTGACTGAAACTCAGCTACGTAGTTCAACCACTACCGTAACGACCGCAATCTTTGGAGCTGAATTAGGCGATGTACGGCACAGGTCCTACAAGTCTACTTTTGAAATGTGAAACCCATGCTTAAGGTTTAAACCCCATCCATGCACCAAGCTTCACCCTGCAGTGCAATCCCATGGGGGCGGCAAGACAAAGAGCTGCTGCGGCAAATTCTCAGGCCTGGCTTTGCTCACATCCGTTCAAATGTTTTCCCCAACATGCGCAGCCACTCTTGACATCTAGCGACGAGCTGCACGCTCGCTGCATGACTCACCCGCACTTTGCTGGTTTGCTTAGCGAAAAGAGAATGGGACAATCAAAGTGTGGCTTTCGAATCTCACATAGTCACATACTTGCTTCCCATCCGTACACCAAGGTGCACTCTGCATGGCTTGCCTATGTGAATGCCTATGTGAATGCCTATGTGAATGCCTATGTGAATGCCTATGTGAATGCCTATGTGAATGCCTATGTGAATGCCTATGTGAATGCCTATGTGAATGCCTATGTGAATGTAATATCTGTTGGACATGAAAAAATCATTTAAACATATATCATGGGAAAGTCCAGCCGAGCGACAAGCTAGACCGCCTCCCCTCCAACACCAACTCTGCGCGCAGAAAGTCAGGGGGGGGCAACCGGCCTGCTTCATGCAAGCTGTCCTGCTTATTCAGCGCTGGTGCCGATTTTTGCGGGCGCCTGTCCCATGCATGTGGCTTGCCCATGGGGGTGGCCACAAAGAGCGGCTACAATAGTGCCATGCACATGCTCACATCTGTTCAAAAGGAATGCCATGCGCAGCCACACATGACACCTGTCGCCATGCATGCGCCTAGATGCACCCTGTATGCGCCTGGATGCACCCTGCATGGCTCTCCCGAGCCTCGCTTAAGAAACAGAATAGGACACTCACAGCGAGGCTTTCGAATCTTACATGCCCGAGTCGCAGACCGCTTTCCAAGCTGACAGAGTTTGTTTTCGCTTAAATAATCAAACTTGCGATGATCTTAACATATGGTTGCCCATTCTAGACAATCGTTCTTGTAGGGAAACAGTACACTTGACTGCCTTGCTCCCTTCAAAACCACTGTGACATCGAAATTGGTCTTGGACCACCGCAGTGGCTTGGTCCCACCCCATCCATGTACGAAGCTGCACAAAGAGCTACTGAAATCATAATCTGCTGACGTATGTTCATTTTTTTTGTCACGCGCAGCCACGCTTGACATCTAGCGACATGCATGTGCCGAGCTGCCTCGCCCATGTGAAGAATTGGAGGTGGCCATACAAGGGGTCAGTCTACGCCCATGGCCCCATCCTCAGCCCATTGTCTGCTCAAGTCTGTTCAGATATTTAAGTTCATGCACTTACACTTTTTACATCTGGGGGCCAAGCTGCTAGTATTCCTTATTCCGGCTACGAGTCCACCTTCAGCAGGCCGCCCCGTGGCCGCCAAAGGCCTGATTGGTACCAAACTTGGACCAGCCTACGCCTGGTGGCCAAAGCCGCATGGCTGGCTGCGAATGGGGTCGCTGGCCAGATGCCGTAGTGTACCTGGCATGTAGCTGAGTCACGAATAAAGAAACACTACAAGCTGCGCCCTGCATGGCCTACCCATGGAGATGGCCAGGAGCTCTGGTGACGGCTCCAGCCCCATGATCTTCATGCCGCGGTGAGGCTGCCACCATGGCCGTTTCCTTTCTTGGACAGTGGTGTAGCCATCGTCGTCGTCACGAGCGTTATTCTGCTTCTGAGTGGCGCCCATGCCGCTTGCAAACCCTGGCGGGTGCACCAGCTCCGCTTCGATCACGGGACCTTCCTGTGTGTCTTTTTGCGATGCACGGCGCATGTGCAGCATTTTTGAATTCGGGGGCTGGGTGCCAGCCGCGGTGCGCCTAAAGCTGCCTGGCTGGCTGAAGCGGTAGTGAGGGCCAGATCGAACGCCGGTTAGAGACGTGACCCTATTCGGGCAATTGCATTTCAGAGGGAGACCAGCGATCATGGAGGGGATAGATGTCGAGTTCTGCCAAGCCCTGGGCCTCGCGCTGACTACCACCGCTCCCAACCACCCAGTTGATGAAAGCTCCGGAACCACGGTGTATCGCACGGTTCGTTTTTGAAGTCTCCCTCATTCGACTTACCCGCCTTCCTCTCACCAGGTCCTCTCTACTTATTTCAGACATTTGAAATGACCGTCAAATCTACCACCAGCAAGTCCCTGGTGAGCATATGCCGCTCCCACGAGTTTTGCGGGTGCCGGCTGCCAAAGAACTTCTTCGAAACATTGGTTCCTGCTTGGCGGCTTTCGATGCAGCAATACCTTCAAATCCTTCCGTGCGCCCCTTGCTTCAGGGCGAGCTTCTCATGAAAGGGTGGGCCATGCTTGCTGAGAACTGCCCATCTTGTCAGGTGAGACAAAACCATTGATTATGGTGGGGACACTCAGCTACAATTTAGCTACACTACGGCCCTGCAGCCCTGGGCCCTGCTTCCATGGTCTGTTGCCTGGGCCCTGCTGCAGCCATGGGTTGCAGCAAACCCAGCTGCCTGGGCCGCCCGCTGAAGGCTCGCCTTCTGTTTGGTCCCTATCGGCCTATTGGTGGCCGCCTGGCGGCCTAACTAAGATGGTCTGGCTTGCGCTGAAATAAACATTTACCTACCAGTGCTGCGGCCCAGGGAGAGCTCCGCATGGTAGGCTAGGACACGCTTGCGGAGAACTGCCCACCTAGTCCGGTAGGATTCCCTAAACTGGATTGGGGCACACAGCACGAGAGGGGATTGCGCTTGCGGGGCCGCTCATGGCCATGGTAACCTTCCCAGTGAAATGGCCAAACGGGTGGCCTCCGTTACTCATGCCCAGGGCGCTCAGTTTTTGTTGTGTCTGTGTGTTTTGCGCGGAGCAAGAAGGCAAAAATAAGATTCCGGGATTTAAGATTTCGCTGCATGATGCATGATGCATGGTGCATGATTGGCGGGAGGTTAAAAAGCATGAAAGGCAGACCCAGACTGAAAGGACAGCATGCTGTAAACGGAAACCGCTTGCAGAACCTCCCAGTATGTGACCATGCAGCGCCGGAGGAGACAGACAGACACAACCATTACCGTACAGGCGCACACCAATGTTTGTTTGATTGCATGCACACTGTACCACCCTTGGCTGCCTGCTTGGAAGCCAGCCCGGGGCTGAAAACAAAGAACGATGGCTATTGATGGCTGTTTCGGTTTGTCTGTCTGAGATCTGGCTCTCCAGATCTAGGTCAAGGGATCACGGCTACTAAGCAGTCGACTCTCCTTGTAATCAAATAGGATGAGCCGATGGGGACCAAATCTGGCACTGGTCCTATATATTTCGAGGATTCTGCTTATAATCTGGGATCTTGTTTATAATCCTGGATCTTGTGCCTAATCCTGGAGCGGTATCTTCATTGTGATGCTTTAAGCAACGCACATGACACCACCCTTGCTGGCTGCATGCCCCCCTAATGCATGACTTAAGTTCAGAGTTGAAATCCTATGATCACCCGTGTGAAGCTCAAAGCAACACACATGACACCTGCCTTGCTGGCCCTGTAGGTCCCCTGATGCTGAGCGCAATTATTAATGCCCTACGACAATACTCCCGCTCCGACTGCATGCCCCCCATGGTGCTTAACGCAATTAAATTCTGAATGCCCCACCTCCGTCAGACGCCCTCTTCAATTGCTCAATTAGTTTAATGGTGACCCTCCTGCACCAGCTGCATGCCCCCCGGGTGCCTAATGAAATTAAAAGTCTGGAAGCCCCACCTACGTCAGACGTACTCTTCAACTGATGGAGTTGTTTAATGGTGACCCTCCCGCACCAGCTGCATGCCCCCCGGGTGCCTAATGCAATTAAATTCTCTATGCCACACCTCCGTCAGACGCCCTATTCAACCGCTATGAAGACTCTTCATGACACCTGCTTAAGATACTTTCTTTAAGTTGTTTAAGATTGCTGAGTGCCATGGTGACTCTCCCGCATCGGCTGCATGCCCCCCTGGTGCCAGCCGCAATGAAGACGCATCATGACACCTCTTTAACATGCCTTAATTTATAAAACATTGCAGAGTGTCGACTCTCATGCATCGGCTGCAGACCCCCCTGGTGCCAACCGCAATCAAGACGCTTCATGACACCTTCTTAAGATGCCTTCCTTAAGTAATTAAACATTTTGCTAAATGACGACACTCCTGCACCGGCTGCAGATCCCCCTGATGCCAACCGCAATCAAGACGCTTCATGACACCTTCTTAAGATGCCTTCCTTAAGTAATTAAACATTTTGCTAAATGACGACACTCCTGCACCGGCTGCAGATCCCCCTGATGCCAACCGCAATCAAGACGCTTCATGACACCTTCTTAAGATGCCTTCCTTAAGTAATTAAACATTTTGCTAAATGACGACACTCCTGCACCGGCTGCAGATCCCCCTGATGCCAACCGCAATCAAGACGCTTCATGACACCTTCTTAAGATGCCTTCCTTAAGTAATTAAACATTTTGCTAAATGACGACACTCCTGCACCGGCTGCAGATCCCCCTGATGCCAACCGCAATCAAGACGCTTCATGACACCTTCTTAAGATGCCTTCCTTAAGTAATTAAACATTTTGCTAAATGACGACACTCCTGCACCGGCTGCAGACCCCCCTGATGCCAACCGCAATCAAGACGCTTCATGACACCTTCTTAAGATGCCTTCCTTAAGTAATTAAACATTTTGCTAAATGACGACACTCCTGCACCGGCTGCAGACCCCCCTGATGCCAACCGCAATCAAGACGCTTCATGACACCTTCTTAAGATGCCTTCCTTAAGTAATTAAACATTTTGCTAAATGACGACACTCCTGCACCGGCTGCAGACCCCCCTGATGCCAACCGCAATCAAGACGCTTCATGACACCTTCTTAAGATGCCTTCCTTAAGTAATTAAACATTTTGCTAAATGACGACACTCCTGCACCGGCTGCAGACCCCCCTGATGCCAACCGCAATCAAGACGCTTCATGACACCTTCTTAAGATGCCTTCCTTAAGTAATTAAACATTTTGCTAAATGACGACACTCCTGCACCGGCTGCAGACCCCCCTGATGCCAACCGCAATCAAGACGCTTCATGACACCTTCTTAAGATGCCTTCCTTAAGTAATTAAACATTTTGCTAAATGACGACACTCCTGCACCGGCTGCAGATCCCCCTGATGCCAACCGCAATCAAGACGCTTCATGACACCTTCTTAAGATGCCTTCCTTAAGTAATTAAACATTTTGCTAAATGACGACACTCCTGCACCGGCTGCAGACCTCCCTGGTGCCAACCGCAATCAAGACGCTTCATGACACCTTCTTAAGATGCCTTCCTTAAGTAATTAAACATTTTGCTAAATGACGACACTCCTGCACCGGCTGCAGACCCCCCTGATGCCAACCGCAATCAAGACGCTTCATGACACCTTCTTAAGATGCCTTCCTTAAGTAATTAAACATTTTGCTAAATGACGACACTCCTGCACCGGCTGCAGACCCCCCTGATGCCAACCGCAATCAAGACGCTTCATGACACCTTCTTAAGATGCCTTCCTTAAGTAATTAAACATTTTGCTAAATGACGACACTCCTGCACCGGCTGCAGACCCCCCTGATGCCAACCGCAATCAAGACGCTTCATGACACCTTCTTAAGATGCCTTCCTTAAGTAATTAAACATTTTGCTAAATGACGACACTCCTGCACCGGCTGCAGATCCCCCTGATGCCAACCGCAATCAAGACGCTTCATGACACCTTCTTAAGATGCCTTCCTTAAGTAATTAAACATTTTGCTAAATGACGACACTCCTGCACCGGCTGCAGACCCCCCTGATGCCAACCGCAATCAAGACGCTTCATGACACCTTCTTAAGATGCCTTCCTTAAGTAATTAAACATTTTGCTAAATGACGACACTCCTGCACCGGCTGCAGATCCCCCTGATGCGAGACCCCAAGACGCAGGATCGGCTGTGTGTCAACTGCGACGCCATCTACGCTGCCGGCACTCAGCTGCATGTGAGTAGTGGGCAGTTGGGCATGCTGCTACGCAGCAGTGTATATGCAGCCGGCACTCAGCTGCATGTGAGTAGTGGGCAGTTGGGCATGCTGCTACGCAGCAGTGTATATGCAGCCGGCACTCAGCTGCATGTGAGTAGTGGGCAGTTGGGCATGCTGCTACGCAGCAGTGTATATGCAGCCGGCACTCAGCTGCATGTGAGTAGTGGGCAGTTGGGCATGCTGCTACGCAGGAGTGAATATGCAGCCGGCACTCAGCTGCATGTGAGTAGTGGGCAGTTGGGCATGCTGCTACGCAGGAGTGAATATGCAGCCGGCACTCAGCTGCATGTGAGTAGTGGGCAGTTGGGCATGCTGCTACGCAGGAGTGAATATGCAGCCGGCACTCAGCTGCATGTGAGTAGTGGGCAGTTGGGCATGCTGCTACGCAGCAGTGTATATGCAGCCGGCACTCAGCTGCATGTGAGTAGTGGGCAGTTGGGCATGCTGCTACGCAGGAGTGAATATGCAGCCGGCACTCAGCTGCATGTGAGTAGTGGGCAGTTGGGCATGCTGCTACGCAGGAGTGAATATGCAGCCGGCACTCAGCTGCATGTGAGTAGTGGGCAGTTGGGCATGCTGCTACGCAGCAGTGTATATGCAGCCGGCACTCAGCTGCATGTGAGTAGTGGGCAGTTGGGCATGCTGCTACGCAGGAGTGAATATGCAGCCGGCACTCAGCTGCATGTGAGTAGTGGGCAGTTGGGCATGCTGCTACGCAGGAGTGAATATGCAGCCGGCACTCAGCTGCATGTGAGTAGTGGGCAGTTGGGCATGCTGCTACGCAGGAGTGAATATGCAGCCGGCACTCAGCTGCATGTGAGTAGTGGGCAGTTGGGCATGCTGCTACGCAGGAGTGAATATGCAGCCGGCACTCAGCTGCATGTGAGTAGTGGGCAGTTGGGCATGCTGCTACGCAGGAGTGAATATGCAGCCGGCACTCAGCTGCATGTGTGTAGTGGGCAGTTGGGCATGCTGCTACGCAGGAGTGAATATGCAGCCGGCACTCAGCTGCATGTGAGTAGTGGGCAGTTGGGCATGCTGCTACGCAGCAGTGTATATGCAGCCGGCACTCAGCTGCATGTGAGTAGTGGGCAGTTGGGCATGCTGCTACGCAGCAGTGTATATGCAGCCGGCACTCAGCTGCATGTGAGTAGTGGGCAGTTGGGCATGCTGCTACGCAGGAGTGAATATGCAGCCGGCACTCAGCTGCATGTGAGTAGTGGGCAGTTGGGCATGCTGCTACGCAGGAGTGAATATGCAGCCGGCACTCAGCTGCATGTGAGTAGTGGGCAGTTGGGCATGCTGCTACGCAGGAGTGAATATGCAGCCGGCACTCAGCTGCATGTGAGTAGTGGGCAGTTGGGCATGCTGCTACGCAGGAGTGAATATGCAGCCGGCACTCAGCTGCATGTGAGTAGTGGGCAGTTGGGCATGCTGCTACGCAGGAGTGAATATGCAGCCGGCACTCAGCTGCATGTGAGTAGTGGGCAGTTGGGCATGCTGCTACGCAGGAGTGAATATGCAGCCGGCACTCAGCTGCATGTGAGTAGTGGGCAGTTGGGCATGCTGCTACGCAGCAGTGTATATGCAGCCGGCACTCAGCTGCATGTGAGTAGTGGGCAGTTGGGCATGCTGCTACGCAGCAGTGTATATGCAGCCGGCACTCAGCTGCATGTGAGTAGTGGGCAGTTGGGCATGCTGCTACGCAGGAGTGAATATGCAGCCGGCACTCAGCTGCATGTGAGTAGTGGGCAGTTGGGCATGCTGCTACGCAGGAGTGAATATGCAGCCGGCACTCAGCTGCATGTGAGTAGTGGGCAGTTGGGCATGCTGCTACGCAGGAGTGAATATGCAGCCGGCACTCAGCTGCATGTGAGTAGTGGGCAGTTGGGCATGCTGCTACGCAGCAGTGTATATGCAGCCGGCACTCAGCTGCATGTGAGTAGTGGGCAGTTGGGCATGCTGCTACGCAGCAGTGTATATGCAGCCGGCACTCAGCTGCATGTGAGTAGTGGGCAGTTGGGCATGCTGCTACGCAGGAGTGAATATGCAGCCGGCACTCAGCTGCATGTGAGTAGTGGGCAGTTGGGCATGCTGCTACGCAGGAGTGAATATGCAGCCGGCACTCAGCTGCATGTGAGTAGTGGGCAGTTGGGCATGCTGCTACGCAGGAGTGAATATGCAGCCGGCACTCAGCTGCGTGTGAGTAGTGGGCAGTTGGGCATGCTGCTACGCAGGAGTGAATATGCAGCCGGCACTCAGCTGCATGTGAGTAGTGGGCAGTTGGGCATGCTGCTACGCAGGAGTGAATATGCAGCCGGCACTCAGCTGCGTGTGAGTAGTGGGCAGTTGGGCATGCTGCTACGCAGGAGTGAATATGCAGCCGGCACTCAGCTGCATGTGAGTAGTGGGCAGTTGGGCATGCTGCTACGCAGGAGTGAATATGCAGCCGGCACTCAGCTGCATGTGAGTAGTGGGCAGTTGGGCATGCTGCTACGCAGCAGTGTATATGCAGCCGGCACTCAGCTGCATGTGAGTAGTGGGCAGTTGGGCATGCTGCTACGCAGGAGTGAATATGCAGCCGGCACTCAGCTGCATGTGAGTAGTGGGCAGTTGGGCATGCTGCTACGCAGGAGTGAATATGCAGCCGGCACTCAGCTGCGTGTGAGTAGTGGGCAGTTGGGCATGCTGCTACGCAGGAGTGAATATGCAGCCGGCACTCAGCTGCGTGTGAGTAGTGGGCAGTTGGGCATGCTGCTACGCAGGAGTGAATATGCAGCCGGCACTCAGCTGCATGTGAGTAGTGGGCACCCCCAGGTGCTTAGACAGATGGCTACGAGAAAAAGGAAGAGGAGGATGACAACGATAATGGATGACATTCCAGACCCTTCATTTGAATATCCAGACCCGTCATATGGACAAGGGTTGCGGTATTTACGCTTTATTGTGAACCTGCGTGCTCTTCTATGCCGCCCAGTCAAAAGGCAACGAATAGTAGGAGGGGGACGAAGAGGAAGAGAAAGACTATGTTTCATTTCTCTTTACCCCCCCAAGCGCTACGTGTGGACAAGGGTGGCGTTTTTTAAGCTTTCTTGTGAACCTGCTTGCCCCCCCGGCCGCCCATTCAGAAGGCGACTAAGAGTATAAGGAGCAGGACAATGATGTTATATTGTATTCTGCCCTATCCTGACCCTTCATTTCAATAGCGGTATCTAAGCTTTCTTGCGAACCTGCGTGCTCCCCTAGGCCGCCAAACTGGATGGAGGCGAAGATGAGATGGAGGAGGAGGAGTGGGTCGACGACGAAGAGGATGATGATGTGGTGCTTGAGCGGCTCAGGGAAGGAGACAAAGCGCTCTCAGACAGAGACGGAGGCGACCGAGGCGTCCCGGTCGCCGGCGGGGCGCCGCAGGTCGCCGGCGGGGGGCCGCAGGCCGCAGGCGCCCCAACCGCAGACAAGCCATGGCCGGCGCCCTGGCGGAAGCAGCAGGAGTCTGACCAGACGTCGGAGCTGCTGTCTAGGAAGATGCTGCAGGGCTGGGCGTTGCTCGAGACATGTTGCCCCAGGTAGCTATAGTTTAGGGTTTAGGGTTTGGGGTTGTACGCGCTGCTCCGGACATGTTGCCCCAGGTATCTCTAGTTTAGGGTTGAGGGCTTATTTATTGGGCTTGGGGATAAGGGTTTCATGCACTGCTCAAGATGTATTGCCCCAGGTATGCTCTGGTACGGTCTGGCACAGGGGTGATGGTAGGATGGGCGCCGATTGAGACGTGTTGTCTCAGGTTTGCTCTGGTAGGGGTGGGTGCCCGCGGGTATACGCGCTGCTAGGGACGTGTTGCCCCAGGTATGTCCTGGTATGGACAGGGGCAGGGGTGATGGTAGGGTGGGCGCCGATTGAGACGTGTTGCCTCAGGTACACAATTTGCTGGTACGGTGGTTTTCAGTGTTGGTCATGCTGTGAGGGCCGTGATTGGGCTGGTTAGCCCTCAAAAGGTACGGTAGTACTCTTGCGGGTTAACTGTAAAGGGCAGGGTGTGCCAAAGGCTCTACTCAGCCTGCCAGCCACCCGTCCTGAAAATCTAGGACTCAAAAGGGCTGGTACAATACAGCGGGTGTGTGTGCCGACCGTAGGCCGATCGTAGGCTGCGCCCATCGGCCCTGACTCCTTAACGCCCTGGAGTGAACGGACGGGCGCAACATACTTCACGTTTTGCTGCGCCGCAGGTGCACGACGCCGCTCGTGCGCGACAAGCAGAAGCGCATGATGTGCGTCACGTGCAACGCCTACGTGATGTCAGAGGAGGAAGCAGCTACGCAGGCGGCGGCCGCCGCCGCCGCCCGGCCCGCGCCCGCGCTCGGCGGGGAGCCCTTCCAGGCCGTGACCACGTCCCTGCCGCATGCTCCATCTGGAACTGCTCAGACGCCCACCCCGCCGCAGGCGCAACAACAGCAGAAAAGCCAACAGGGACAGGGTGTTCCGCAGGCGGGAGCAACCGCCACGCCGGTGGCAACCAACCTGCCAAGACCCGATGAGGCGCCGCGCGGCGTCCCGTGCATGCCCTTGCGTCCACCCACCGCCACGCACGTGCCACCATGTGCTCCCTCTGACTCCGCGCCCGCCTCGTCATCGGCGTTTTACGTGTCGGAGCCAAGCAACGAGCTGCTGTGTCTATTGTCGGCGTCGCTTGTTGAGAAGCTCTGGCAGGCGCAGGGGTTGCTAACGACCACCGCGGCTGCGGAGGCTCCTGAGGCGGTCGGCGCGGCGGCCGGTGTGGTGACGCAGTGCCTGACAGCGCTCGCCGGCATCAGGCTGGAGGCCCGCCAGCAGTTGCAGGCGAGCGAGGCGCGGCGGCAGGTTCATGAGCAGTACGAACGCATGCAGCAGCAGCAACTGCAATAGTTAAGGGAGGAGGAGAAGAGGAAGCAATGGTGGCGGCATCCAGGTTAACAAGAAGGAGACGAATCTAGCTGCGGCCACCATCGCGTCTCCTTCTACCATTGCGGCTGCGTTTCTGCAGCTCTACAGCTGCAGGCGTTTCTAAGAAAGGGACGAACACATGCAGCAGCAATGCAACAGCCTTGGTAGAGAAGAAGCATGATCGGCGGCATCGGCCACAGCCAGGTCTCCAAGAAAGAGATGCACCACATCTTCGGACATATACGTCTTGAATCTAGGAACGGTGACATGTGCATACTTTTCCAGCTGGCCTACGAAGATCATGATGGCGGAATTGCCGCTTTGGCTGATTTTGGTAAATCTGCCATGAAATATCCCATGGTGGGAAGTGCCACCTAGATTATCGGTACCGGTGTAAAGTCTACAGCAGCAATTTTCGAGGGTGGGAATACCGTGAGGCCTCGCTCCTGCGTGGAGGATTGCCCACGCTGGCTGGAATGACGATCGGTCACAAACGCTCGCAATTCATTGCCAAACTGACGAGAAACTGGATCTGCTATAGCTTGGGACTAGGAGGCCGTTCCTAAAAAACAGCATAACGTATCAGATGGGGAGAGAAGATTACGTTTGCCTGCAGATTTGGCCGTTTGGGGGAGAAGCTGCTAGCAAAACGTCATAGCTTCCTTACTTTGCATATGCCGTGCATCACTGGCTATGTTCTACCTGTCTTGCAACATCTGCCGTGCATTGCTCCCTACCGGTACCTCCTACCTATTTTGCAGCAATGAGTGATCAGCGTTTTGTGTCTTGTGTGGCCAGCAGTTCAAGCCAACTATGAGCTACTAGTGCCTTGGTCATTGCACCCAGTCGGTCACGCGACAAGAAATCAGATATGCTGCTGTGCAGCAAGAAAAATGGCAGAGCAGTCGGGTATGCGACTTTTCAGAGGGCAGGTGCCCAGGTGCAGGTGCGTACGGGGTCACCTGGACCACATGCAAAGACCCCCGCCATGTTCAGGATTTCAAAATATTTGTAGCAACTACATTGCTGGCCAAGCGCGTGTTGTTAGATAGTTAATATATGGTGATGGGTGGAGGGTTTAGGTGCCGGGTGGAGGGTCCAGGTGCCGGGGGGAGGGTTCAGGTGCCGGTAGGAGGGTTCAGGTGCCGGGTGGAGGGTTCATGTGATGGGTGGAGGGTTCAGGTGCTGGGTGGAGGGTTCAGGTGTTTGGTACCTGGCACCTGAACCCTCCCCCCGGCATCTGAACTCCCACCTGGCACCTGAACCCTCCACCGGCACCTGAACCCTCCACCCGGGACCTGAACCCTCCACCCGGCACATGAACCCTCCCCCCGGCATCTGAACCCTCCACCTGGCACCTGCACCCTCCACCCGGCACCTGAACCCTCTACGTGACACCTGAACCCTCCACCTGACACCTGAACCCTCCATCAGGCACTTGAACCTTCTACGCGACACCTAAACCCTCCACCTGGCACCTGAACCCTCCACCTGGCACATGGACCCTCCACCTGGCACATAAACCCTACACCCGGCACCTGTACCCTCCACCTGGCACCTAAACCCTCCACCTGGCACCTGAACCCTTCACCCGGCACATGGACCCTCCACTATGGTTGGGTGGAGCAAGCAGGCCCATTCCCCTCATGGAGTCACGTTGAAACATGAAGACCTCATTAATAATGCTCCGCACATGCAACCATTGCACATGCAAATGAACACCCGCAAGCCTAGGCTTTCTCCCCGCTGACCACATCATGGACTCGGCCTCAAGTTCCCTTGAGACCGCGGGGATTTCTGCAGTGACTACTGTGTCACATTTTCCACCGGTGTGTTTCACCTGTTTCACTCAGAAATGGAAAGTCCTGTGCCCTAGGGGGAGGGGGGGAGGCAATGTATATTTTCTTTTCTTTTTTAGTGAAACAAGTGAAACAGGATGAAGGGGGGAGGGAGAGTCAGGGAGTGGGTGCGACGCCCGGAAAATGTCTGATGGTCTAGGCTAGCAGACGGAGTTGTTTTACAGCCTCACCATGCTCGAGGGGGGAGCGCGTTTGGGCTGCTTGTGGCCCTTGCCAGTTCTGTGCAGAGGACTATGGCGCAGTGTTTTTGTGAAACTCACAGGAATTTCTGCGATGACTACCGTTTCACATCCCCCCCAACCCATGTTTCACCTGTTTCTCTCGGAATTGGAAAGTCCTGTGCCCTTGGGGGAGGGGGGGAGGCAAGATATATATTTTTTCTTTTATTAGTGAAACAGGGTGAAGGGGGGAGGGAGGTCAAGTCAGGGTAGTGGGTGTGACACCCGGAAAATGTCTGATGGTCTAGGCTGGCAGACTTACTTTTGGCAGCCTTAGTATGCTCCATGATGGAGCACATTTTGGCTGCATGTGGCCCTTGCCAGTTCTGTGCAGAAGACTGCGGCGCAGTGTAATTGTGGAACCAGCGGGAATTTCTGCGGTGACTACCCTCTCACATTTTCCGCCACCCATGTTTCACCTGTTTCACTCGGAATTGGAAAGTTCCGTGGCCCTTGGGGGAGGGGGGAGGCAAGGTATTTATTTTTTCTTTTTTTAGTGAAACAGGATGAAAGAGGGGCGGGAGGGTCAGGGAGTGGGTGCGACGCCCGGGTGGCGGAGGCCCTGGGACGGGCGCCGAGGAGTGCCTTCCCTTGTCATTTATCACATCTGCCCACAAGTCCAGCGGCCAGGAGGCGAGGAGGGGGGCATGAAAAACATGCCGCTACAGGAGGTACTCCAATGTAGGAGGTAGTCTGACGGGTGCCGGGCGAAGCCCAATGCCCTTATACCCCTGCACAGTAGCAGGATTCTTGAGTAGGCGCACGGGCTTCTTAATGAACCCCTTGTGTCTCATCGGACCTGCCAGCTTCTTGGCATCCATCTGTTTGCCACATTCCCTCCTGTTCAGTCATTATATGCCAGCATCAGATCTGAGCCACGCACTTTGAGAAGGGGGACACTGAGCAGCATTCATATTCTCTGCATAATGCCCCTCCCCTCACCACTGAAACTGCCTGCTCAATTTGCCCCGTTTATCTTGCTTTCTGCCATGGCCATACCGTAGTATCAGTCCGATTTGTTTTTTCCCGGATTGGTTTTTCTGTTTGGTGCCTGAAACTTACAATGTCAAGCTGTTGGATTTTTTGATTGGTTTCTCTGTTTGGTACCTGAAACTAATGGTTTATCGATGATTGGTTTAATTAAATAAACCAATCATCAAGCTAAATTTGGTTTTCTCCAGCAGCCCGTCCTACACAAGCTGCACCGCTGCCTTTGCACGGCTGGCTTTCATTCCTCCTCAGAGGCCTTATCACTGCTCGAGATCTGGCCAGGCCAACACACAGTATACCGTATCCCCCCCCAACACACAGCGGTACCGTATATCCCCCACTAAGAAAGAGGAAACGCTGTTTAGTAAAATAATAATTGCACAAGCTTTCTTGCGCCACAGCTGTTTTCAAGAAAGCGTGAGTACCGGCACCGTACCATATTGCAACCCAAACTGAAGGCCTGACCTTCTGGCCAGGCCAAAAAACATAAACCGTTAAGCCCACACCGAGTTTCTCTGTTAGCAAACGTAAAACAAGGCAGAAATGTATCTCAGTCATTCAGTCTCAACAAAAAAAACCTCAAGCTGATATTGTTGTTCACACATTAAACGACGCAGGAAAGCGAGGGGGGGGCAGAAAGACAGATTAAATACCCCATCCTGAAAAGTTCTAAAAGTCCTGGAGCCTGACCCCCCCCCCCCGCCCGCCCCGAAACCCACTAAAATTACAATATCTCAGTCACTACTCAACATTTTATAGTGCAAGGGTGGTGTTCCTTGATCAGAAGGAAACCACCTATCTGCCTGTGTAATTAAATATGTCATATGCATTCAGTATGCTAAAAAAAGTGAGGCAATGTTTTTATCCACTCTTCTCACTGAAGAGCACCCGGCTCAGCACTCAGATCACTACCTGCCATTGGACACATATTAGGCTCCGCACCCTGTCACACCGTCAAATATTAAATGCCAGGGTAGAACACTATACGGTACAGTTCCGGTAGGTACGGTCTCTAAGATCAGTCATCGTGAAGGGTAAAAAGTACCGGCACGGTAAATTGAGTGGAAAACAACCAACAACAAACCTAAGTTGCCCACAATGTCAGTGACGCTCTCACCCTGGCAGCCCCTTCTGCCTGTCCTGCCCATCGGGCTCGGACTGCTGCTCTTTCCCCACACCCTCTGACCCCGATGGTGACTCCTGGCACCACACCTCCTCACACTGCCACTCCTCTTCCTCAAAAAAACCCTTAGCAGACAGCCGCCCCACTACTTCGGCCTCCTACGCAGCCTCCGCTGCAGCTATCTCTGCATCCACCTCAGCAGCAGGTCGCGGCTCTGCCTCAACTCGCCCAACGGGTGCCTCATCTCCGCCCGCCCCCTCCGCAACCGGCACAAGCATGTGGCTCAAAGTGCCATGTATCATCTGGCTCCATCGCCTCTTGGATGCAGCAGCTCGCTCAGCATCCATCTTAGCCTTTGGCTCAGCTCCCTGTGCCAGCACCCGGCTCCAGAAGAGGGAGGGCTGGGACTCTAGCAGCACCGCATCCCCTTTCAGCTGGCCCAGGCACCTCCTGACACCAGCCTCCCCGTGAGAAGCCTTTAGCGTCTTGCTGAGCACCCCCCGGAATTCCGCTGGGCTGATTGACCATGTCTCGACCTCCACGTCATACAGCTTCTGTCCTGGGTGAGCTGTCTGCATGTGGTCGAGGAAGTGGTAGCTCCAGACGTAGGTGCATGTGGCTGTTGGCCGGCGCCGCTTCAGGGAGGGGGGGGGGATGCTGGACGACGTCCAGTGGACGTGGTGCCTTTGGAAGAGCTGCTGCTGAGGCTGCTGCTGCTGACCTAGGTTGGAAGAATGTGTTAATCCTTAGCTGCCCCGACACAGCTCGCCGTTTCGCCGCATCTCTCATGCATTTCGCTGACTCCTGGTGAGCCTTGATGCCCTGTGCATTAGTACTGATGTGGAAGACCTTGCCACATTTATCACATTATGGGGGAACGGGAGAAGCCATAACACGACCATGACAGTAGCCAGCGATCCTCATGTACACAATTAAACCCTGAAAGTCTGGTAACCTAACTGAAAGTATGGTCAGTGGGCCAAACTTTACTGCACGCACCTCAAGTAAGGTCTAAATGACTGCTTACACCGTGGGGAATCCAACGGTACAACTCCCATGTGAATCCGGTGGCCAGAAAGAAAGATATGAAAAAGTTCTGAAAAACAAAATTTTGGGCACCCCCACCCTCCCCCAAAACGGGGACCCTGATATCATTCTATCCTGTGGGCGAAAATAAATCGTGACCGGTTTTGGAATGCCTACAGCTTTCCGGGATGGGGTCCCCCAGTTTTTTCTTTGCCCCCCCCTCGCAGGAAAGTAAGAAAATAAAAGCAGTCATACGGTAGTTATAAATGCAAGCGTGTCGCACTGGACACCTCCCCATCTACAGCTGGTGCCTCGGTGCGGACACCTGCGCCCGCTCATCCTTGTGCCCGTGGCCACCACGGGCACCGGCGCTGCCACCTCCTCCTCCTCCCCCCCCTCTGACTCTGATGATGACTCCTGGCACCACACCTCCTCATAATCTACCTCCCTCCTCTCCCTCCTCGGAGTCAGAGGAGGCCTCCTCCCCCTCAGTAGATGCCCTTTCCCCCTCATCATCTCCAGATGCATCTGCCTGCCGGCCATTTCCCCCTCCCCTGCCTCTTCCCTTTCCCCTGCTTCCCCTTTCCCCCTGCCCTACCTCTGCCTCCCCTCTTCTGCCTCATCCCCACCCCTGCCGCCCATGCCACCTCTCCTGCCCCTTCCTTGGCCGCGGCGCCCGCGGGCCAAAACCTTCTCGGCCTTGGCAGTGGCCTCCACTAGCCTAGCAGTGGCCTTGGCAGCAGCGGCCTTGGCAGTGGCCTCCACTAGCCTAGCAGTGGCAAGCTGCTGAGCTGCAGCCCGCGCGAGGCTATCGATGAGGTCGTCCTCAGGGCAGGTTGCCGCGTCAGGTGCCCCGGGGGCAGTAGGTAGCGTCCCTGCTGCTGCTTCAAGGTGATGAGCATGGTGGACAGCTCGAGCAAGGCGGCATCCGCCGCCTCTGCCTCGTAAGGGTCCGACGCATTCTCAGGCTCCAGCCCAGGCGTCACAGAGCTTTCCCTAGCCAAAGAGGATGAAAGCTGCATGTTGAGTGGCTGGTTCCCAGGCCTTTAGCAGGCCGGCCCTCTCGAAGGCTGAGATAACCACCTCTGGCTTCAGCTTGAGAGAGAGATATGCTCCCGCAATGAAGTAGCAGCACGGGTCCTTAAGGCCGCTGATCATAACATAAGATACAGACACAAGTGCACCAGCGTTCGGTCAACGACCAGCGTTCAAAAAAGAGTTCGAAAACCCTGGTAGTAGTACTTCGGGTACCAGGCTGGTACCCGAAACTTTTGGTTTTTTGATTGGTTTTTCGGTTTGGTGCCTGAAACCCTTGGTGTTTTTGGGGTTGGTTTAAAAAAAAACGCAAAAAAAACCAAATCGGACTGATACTACGGTAGTCCTTCTTGGTCCCGGTTTAAAAGTTGGCGGCCTTATCCGACCCCGCACGTCGGGAAAGAGTTGGGGGATCTGCAATAACCCGTTGTTTCTTCTCTGCCGGCCGGGGCGTTGGTAGTGATCTGCCAGCTCCTGTGTCGGTTGTCTTCCTTTCCAGAGTTAGGCAGCTTGGCCCTTGTTTTGCCGGTCCTGAAGGTGCTGTTTCAAGACGCGCTGGACGCTTAGTTCTTGGTAGCTCTTTGCTGTTGGGCTTTCTCAGGGCTTGTGCTCGGTTGTGGCTGCTCTGTTGATGGGTTGGCCCCCATGCCTCCCCTGACTGTCCTCTTGTGGGGCCCTTTGGCTCCTTCTTTATTTTGTATGGCTCCTAGGTTCACCTAGGTGTTGTTCTGCATGGATAACGGGTGCTCGGCAGCCGGCCTCCTGTGTAACCCCCGAAACGAAAAAAAATATCCATTGCTATTTCATCCTGCAGCCCCACAGTGAGTGAACGTCCGTGATAACACAAATGCAATGCGGCTGCAATGTTCGAACATTGCGGCCGCATTCAGCCGCATTCCCGTCGAATTCAAATAACACAAAACACTGTGGTTTGGCTAAAAACGCCCCGTTATACTTTCACAATCACGATTAGTATTACATTATATTAATAACAAAAAGAAAACGCATGCCTTATCACCTTCAGAGCTCGTACTGGTTTGCGGGCACAAAGTCCCATGCATCAATTGTGATGCTCCGCTGGACTGTAAAAAATTCACAAAAAATCCACCTGACTGAGGCAAGAACTCCTAACAAACATGTTGGTAGGTAGGATTGGTTGGTAGGCCTTATCTAACCAAAAACTATTTGCCGTGCACGACACAGGATACAAGAGCACAAACGCAATTACATGAAATTAAATAGGTAGCCGGTACGATGTCCCCCCACACCACACCCCAAGGGAGAGGAGCATGTATCGCAAACCAAGATGACCAAGGAAACATACAAAAAAGCAGCGGTGTCGTCACATGCACAAGCATCTTGTCAGTACGCCATTGAAGGCAAACGTCATCCCCGCTGGCCGTACACCCTGTCCACAAGCACCGTGGCTGGCATGCAAGACCCCCCGCCCGGACCCCACAGCTGCAGCACTGCCCCACTCCCCCACAACCGCCACCCGAGGCCCTGCCACAATACCGTTACCCGAGCGTTGCTGTCTCCGCTGCTGCTGCTAGGTATCAACCGGAGGTTGCAGGGCAAAGACGCCTGCGGGTCCTTGACAGGCCGTCGGCGTCAGCGGCGAGAAGTCCTTGCGACACCTTGAACGCCTCCTCGGCCGTAAGCAGGCCCGCCTCAGCCTCCCGCAGCTTCTTCCGGAACGCGTCAATCTGCTTCTTCTTCACTTCAGGGGACAATGTAGGCTTCACAAACTTGTTCGTGGCTGTTCCCAGTGCCAGCTTGATGGCCGCCATCAACACCCTTTTCAAGGTGGACGCGGGTGCTCCGATGACCCGCTGCGAGCCCTCGTCGCCGATGAGCTGGACCACATCCGCAACCTTCTTCTCATTGGAAGGCAGGTGGTGGATAGTGGTGTTGGATGACGGGGTCAGAGGGGTTGCGCACGATCGGGGAGACAAGGGCGTAGAAGAGACGTGCTCGGGAGGTGGGGAGCTGGGAAGAGGCGGCGAGGAGCTGGGAGGAGGCGGTGGGGAGCTCTTGCTCGAGTCCAGAGTATGGAAGGCGAGGTGCAGTTTAGGGGCAACGGAGAACATGGCAATGATGTCCTTGACCTCCAGACCATAGAGATCCATGGCCATCTTTAGCCGCAGCATGCAGTTGCGGGACGTCAGGATCCTCTTCTCAAAGACAGCCTGGAACGATGGCTGCGGCTGCACCTCTGGCTTTGTGAAGAACTCCTGAAGATATCCCGAATCTGCCCCTTCATCGTGTAAAGGCCCTGCCGACCAGCAGCCTGAAGGCCAGCGTCAACAAATGGCGCCACCTACAAAGTGGCCCATGTGTTGGTTGAGAGGACAGGGTGCATATCAGGGGCGGGTCTATCAACGTTACACAATGTGGAAATGTGGTGCGGTGATACGGTGAGGTGGCGGATTGCGGTGCGGCCCGAGGACTAGTGCGGCACCACTTCAGTTTTGCGGTGCCAAGCAAAGTACAATCAGCATGTGTGGGCCAGGAGCAACCAATAATGTAAAGCATGGACAGTCATTCCATGGGTTTCATGTACCTGCCGTTACAGCAGTATGTCAATTCAATGACTGCCTGAGGGGGTCTGGGACCACATTATTATCTGTCAGCCAATTTATCTCAAGTCCTAAGACACTTTGCCTACATTCGATCAATCATCTGAATCCGCTTTCTCGGTTCTTTAGCATTGATTCCGTACACTGTGGGTGATTCTGTTACTTTTGATCGACAAGGTAGCGAGATCCCCCCCAGTAGTGCAAGGTGCACCAACGCCGTGTTGAGACATGCATGCTTACCTTTGTTTTCCAATCCTCCAATAACTTCAAGCGTTGTTCGTAAGCCTGATATCTCTGTGCGTGCGCATCTGCATGCATCAATAATTAAGAGGCTATGTGGGGAGTCCATGCAAGGACGGGGGGTAGGAGGGGGTAAGCAGGGCAATCAGGGCAGGAATGGGGCAAGACGCATAGGAGGGTGAGCACTCGGCGATGCGGGGATGTGCATAATCACCCCAGCCGGAAGCTCAGATGTGGTCAGGCTCCGGCTGGAAATGCAGCTCTGTACGCATGGCATAAGGCTTGTTCGATTCACAATGCATGGCATTGCGTGCCGGCGAGGCAACATGCAGCATGCAGCATGCAACCCCAAGGGAGTGGCGCGAACATGGGTGAGGGGTTCAACAAGTGCAGCAGTGAACGTCATGCATGACAGCACCAGCAGTGCCAGAGCACCCCATGCATGAGCTCACACTTCAGCTGTGTGCACTCACTGCACCCCCAGGTTCATGCAGGGAGGTTCGTGTGCATCCCTCAGAGGGCACGGGGTTCAAAATGCGGGCAGGGTATCTTGCTCAGCTAGGGGGATGGCAGCAACAGGGAGGGGTTGGCGTGAAGCAAGGCACTAGAAGGGGGTGCAGGCGATGCGAGCGCATGAGTCTCAGGGGGGCTCATTATGTGCAGTCCCATGCGTTTTGGGTGACCACCAACTGCGGTTGCTGCCACAGTAGGTCAGGGCATCCGGCGGAGGGCACATACAGCCTCATGGATGGCCATGCGGTGCAAATGGCCGCGAAATGCACGACGCGGGGGGGGAGGCTCTAAGGCCGGGTGGTCAGTTTGCAGCCGACATGCACTTGCTCCAGGGCATGGCAGGGGAGGACTCCGAGTGTGGGCGAGAGGCCGGGGGATAGCAGCGAGGGAGGGCGAGAGGTCACACCGGCCCACTGACACGCACATGTCGCACTAGGCTGATCAGCAGCCTCTCCGAAGCGGAATATTTGGGATACAGGTCGCTGCAAAACAGGTACAGACCCTAAACCCTTTATGTTAGATATATAGGTCGCTAGGTACAAACCCTAAACCCTTAATGTTGGATATACAGGTCGCAAGAAAACAGGTACAACACACACCACTTAGCTGTCGCCCTCTGTTCGGGTGGCCTTGCCCAACACGGCAATGTGCTCCTTGATGGCAATGATGACCCCACGCAGGCCTCTGCCATGTTCGCTGTGTGTACATGCCCAGTGTTGATACAAAACAGGTACAACACACACCACTTAACACCCCTCTGCCTCCACAGCGCCACCATCACACAGAATCTCTCAGGAAGCATTAAATGAAGCATGAGATAAGCTGGCGGTCAGACGGGCTAAGGAGGGCAGCCAGGGGGCGGGAGAGCCGTGAAGCTATAAACCGGGGAGCAGCCGGGGGTGCGGGAGTAGGGGAGATCAAGGTGTGCAGGGAGGGAGACGAAGCCTTGCAATAGGGAGCATGATATGCAGGGACCCATGCGCCTCTTTATGTGTGGGCATGACGGGGAGGGAGGGCGGCCTGTGCACGTGAGCCGGATGCATGCACCCATCCACGCTGCTTGGGATGGTCAAGGTTCGGACCTTCAGCACGCCGGGTAGGCTGCAGAATATGGCTTAGTAGCGAAATTAAATTAAATTATGAACGGAAACCAGGGGAGGGAGATCAGCTGCCAAAGGCCTAAGCAGACACATGGGGCGTCTGGCCAGAGGCCGGAGTGTAGATGTAGACCAAGTGATGCACACTGCGCACCTGGCTGGGCGGGACTGGGGGCCACAAGGTCGGTGCAAACCAGGGGCGGCACACAGTTTGATGCCGCAAAAAAGTAGGGTGCATGGAGGGGCAGGGAGCAGGGACGAGAAGGGTGCAGGGAGAGGCGGGGGGGCACCCACGCTCACGCCATGACCCTCCCTACCACCAGCCCCGCCCTGCACCATACACTTAGATGGCAGCCAAATGTGTGTGCCGCCCCTTGGTTGTACTGTGCAGGCGGGCCCTCAGGGGGCGCGGGGATAGGGCAGGTTGGGAGGGCCTTCAGCAATTTTGTTAGCAAGGTTCAGCTACTTGTCAGCTACTTGTCGGCTACACTCCGGCTTCCAGATGTGACAAGGCGGGTTTAGCATAGGCAGTCCTCATGTGCGGTATCAGGCGTATACACAGGAGGGAAGCCAGGGGGGTAGGAGGGCTGAGGGCGGTCAGACACGGCCGGGCACGGAAAGAGGGGTGCTGGCTGCTGCACGCAGTCAGACACTCAAAGCCTGCCAAAGGTGGTCTGGCTATCATGCACCCCGCACGGTGTGCAGGGGGCGGGGCAAAGCTAGGGAGCTGCAAGGAAGCTGCCTTCGCTGGCTTGCACACGGCCAGGGCGCCAGGTCCCTGTCCCGGCCTTGATGGGTCACACTTGGTTGAGGATCTACCCCTTTCTCCATACCTGTCCCTCACGTGTGGCCCCAAGCATTGGCGGCTGCGGGGCGGCCTGCCCTATTTGCCTTATTATTGGAGAAAATAAAATAAAAATGCATGGGGCGCCACTTGCCTACACTTTTAGCTTAATATGTGTCCGCTACAACACAGTGCGCCACTGTGCCAAGTCCTCGTGGGTGAGTCAACATTGGTGCGGTGCAGCCTCCCGACCCCTCCCGACCCCACAATCTAGAGCCCACCTGCCCCTGTGTGAGTTCCGGTATAAGGCTGGAGAAAGACAGGAAGGGGGGGACACAGGGGAATGGATATTACCAGAGACACCGAGAAACTACTGAGAAAACCCACCTCCCTCCCCCTCACCTGCAGGATGGTCGAGAGAATGGATGGAGCTGTAGGTGATGTTGCGGTGGTAGATAGTGTGGTAGATGGCGATGTAGATGGGTGGAGGGTGCGGTAGATGGAGAGGTAGATGTTGTTGAAGTGGATGGTGTTGCAGTAGAAGTGGTTGAGGGCGCATCGGGCAGCGAGTGGTACATAAAGGCAAGGGAGAGGCATGATTGTATCAAATTCAAAACATGGAAGACGCACTTGAAGGCAGACATAAGGAAGACATCATATTGTGGGGTGAAGATCTATTGAACAACTGAGGGACATCCCACGCCCAAAAGAGCAGAGGGCACAAGGGTCAGCATTCCGCAATGCGACGCGGAAAGCGGGGCTGCAGCACGAGTGTGGGAGGGAGGGGGGCAGCATCGAGGGTGGCAGGAGCTCGCAGTGACGCAGCCAGGGGGGCATGTGGGAGAGGCAGGAGGGCAGTAACGAGGGTGGCAGCACCAGGGTGGTCAGCATCTACCCCTCCTCGCTCCACACCTGTCCCTCCCGCCAAACCCACCTGCCCCCGAGGCCCCTCCCGCCGCCGCCGCCACATACGTGCGGGGCGCTGCTCATGCTCGAGGGAAATGCGCATGCATGAAGGGCGTTGTGCATGCAGGCGGGGCGCTGCGCTTGGGCGATGTGCATACAGTATGGGCAAGGCACAACACATGCCAGACATGCAAGCTGAAAAACGAGTCCCACTGCGCTGACTCTACCTGACACTGAGGGCTCTACCGCTGTATCCCTCTGTTGCTGCCTCCTCTACTCTTGTCGCAGCTGCTGACCGTTTGCTTAGGGGCGGCAAAATTTTGAGGTGCCGGATAGCTCTCGCTCATGCACACATGTTGGTAGGCTTCCGCTGCTGCAGCTTAGTGACCTTGTTTAAGCTGCTTAGAAGTCCTGGGGAGCTTATCATAAAACTTCCGACGTACTGGGAGTCACCCAGTAGTCAGACCGGTCGCCACAGTGAGCTCTCAAGCGCCCCGTGCGCTCCACAACCTGTCTTCGTCAATGAGGGCTAGATTTACCAGTAAGTTGAAGCCTAACTAAAATAATACATGTTTCGATCACATTCAAAGCCTGCGAGGCGTGAGAAAGTCACTGCTGAAAGTTGTTATAAGTCGGTTGCCTACAGTACATGGGTCCCAGCTGGGTCACAGACCGGCGTCAGGCGCCTGTGTCAATCGCCGTCGATATTCACTACATGTAGCTCATTAACATGAGTAACTTAAAGTCTTTCCAGTTGATAGATGTTAATTCAAATTGTCAGTGGTCACGCCTGTTTGCCGTCTGAAACCAGGTGCGTTCAAGCCTCGGGTCTTCCAGTGGTCTGAAATGGAGGTCGAATCAAGCGCCCAAATCAAGCGCTCAAATGTTACCGACGTCGGCCCCTCAAGGCGTGGCAACCTGTGAGACCCTGCCTTCGAAATCTGACCTTCTCAACCCTGCTCTCCGCTCCATATCCATTGTTAGCCATTATTCGCACGACTGCAAAAACAACCACACGTATGGTACCAGGCGTTGGCACAAGAAAGAGTAATCTCAGCCGTAACACCCTCTTACGCACCATCAATGTTCTGTAATTCAGGTATATGTAGTATTTGAACATACTAACAGCACGATTCTGATGCGTGGAGGAACTTTTTCCTCCACCCTTTCGAAAGTTCCTCCACCCGATCTCGTGGAACAGGTGTGGAGGAACGGGTGGAGGAACTTTCGAAAGGGTGGAGGAATGCATTCTTTTCCGCGGAGGGGGGGGGGGTCCGCGGAACTATTGAACTATTGAGCTCATTGCCAGCGTGGCCGAGATAATTTCTGCGTCCTTTCCTTTTCCATATGACGTTAATCGCAAGTTCTTTCATCAACTTTTGATGTCTCTCCGGCGATTTGGCGTGGATGAAGGCAGCAAACGAGGGCTCTTTCGATGATGGAGCGAGCGATCTACAGTCACACAAAACAACGAGCGATCTACAGCCACAAAAATAATGTGATACTTCCATAGTTGGTCTGCTAGGGAGAATAACAGAACGATATGCAGAATGACAGCACGTTTCTGATTGGACCCCGGAAACTTTCCGGGGTGTTTTGAGCTGAAACACTGGACCCCGGAAAATCTCCGGAGCCTTTAGACCACCAAGAGTCGTACAGTACGTCTCTTGTTTTTCCGGGGACCCCCCCCCCCCCCCCCCCCCGGAAATTCCAAAGACCCCGGAGAGTTTTCAGGCCTTCGAATAGCTTTTGTTTATAAATATGAATCGCCGCATTTTTCTTCCCATGAACTTATCGGGCGGTAGTGATGGGGGCGGCCCTGCAGAAAGGCCGCGGGCCGCCTCGGCCTTGGTCACTCCGCGAGCGTGTCATCCCTATCATCATCATTATCATCAGCAGTAGCAGAAGCAGAAGCAGCAGCGCAGATAACATATAGGCACACATTCGGCAATATCGCAGTAAACCCTGAACCACGCAAGATTACGCGGCCTCACGTTCCTGTGTGTGGCTCCGGGGTTTGCAGAAACACCCTCCCCGGAAATCTCCCGAAGACCAGAAGACCGTCGTACACGTTTGTTCCGGGGTCCTCAATCGGAAACGTGCTGTGATATACAATGCAAGAAAGAATGCAAGAAAGAAATGAAACAGGCGGCAGGAAAGAGCGCTGTGAAGATCTCCCGTACATAACTCCAACCTTCGCCATTCTTCCTCCATCTCACGCCTCGTGGAACAGGGGTGGAGGAACGGGTGGAGGAACTTTCGAAAACTTTCGTATTTTTCCTCCACACTTGTTTCCTCCACCAATCAGAATCGGGCTGTAAAGCTTGTGCAACATCCATATGTGCGTACACACATATGTGCGTACACACATTTCAATGACACCCTACATGATCTACCAAGGCACACGTTCGGATAGCTTTGAGGATTTGGTACAACGAGGCTGCGTTGTCATCAACAGCTATTTGGTGCGTTCTTTATCACTTAAGCTTAAGTGCGGCTAGTCTGTGAGCACACTTTGCCATCCTCAAATCCACGCCTTAAAACGGAGTTCCTTCCTTTCCTTTCCACTAGGGCTCGAAAGATCCCTGGCAGCTCGGCTCAGTTCATGGCATTCGTGGGACCCCCTCCAGTCATGCCTGGTAAACTCGTCGATCGGCAATGGCGCTCGGGATGTGGAGGCTTACGCCTGTCAGCTGAACAGCCTTTCCTGCCTTCATTCTTGGATGGAGGTGGGCTGATTTCGATGCATACAGCTGCCATCGGTGTAAGCAACCTCCTTCACATTCTGCTGTTTTCTTTCTGGAACCAGTTGATGCAATTGCATGCGTCCATTGTCGGCGTCTGTAGCCTCTGTTGCACCAGCAGGAATGTCAGTCCCCTTGGAGGGAGATGTTGGAAGATAGAAGCATGATCCTAGGATCCTGGCTATCCTAGTCTTCTTTCTTTCTGGTCCCAGCCCCCCCCCCTTTCTCCAAGGTAGTCGAGGCCGAGCCAATGTTGTGGCCAGCAGTTGAAGAAGCACGATCCTATGCTCCTGGCTATCAGGCATGGGGTGGGCATGCATGGTGTGTTCACTTTGGTCCTTCTCCTTTTCTCCTACTCCTTTTCTCCTACTCCTTTCCTCTTGTTATAATGGTAGCAGCGCGGACGCAGCCTTAGCCCATGCCGCACTGCTTCTTTAACCCTGACGCCCCCGCGGGTCGTAGTTTTCTTTCTTTCTTTCTAGTCCTAGTCCTCCACCTTATTCAAGGGAACTTGAGGCCGAGTCCATGATGTGGTCAGCGGGGAGAAAGCCTAGGCTTGCGGGTGTTCATTTGCATGTGCAATGGTTGCATGTGCGGAGCATTATTAAGGGTTATGGCGGGTCATTTAGAACAGGGGGGGATGCAGGCCGGCAGCTAAACAGTCAGCCACTCGAAATAACTTAAAAATATCTGACCGTAGCAGTGAGCTCCAGGCAAACCCTCGCAGTACGGCTCTTTCTGGCTTTACCCGAAACCTGTGTACGGTATTTCAAATCCCTAATTCCTCAAGGCTCCAAGCCAAGCCGCATCGTCGTTCTTTTCTTTTTTTCTAAGTAAAATGATTGATTGATACAAATTGGCTGATACTACGGTACAGTGCGTGCACAGCGTTCTAACCACATATTGACCGATTGACGTATATATGTGTTATACGTTATCCGCCACGTCAAGGCGCGGGGTTTGGCAGGACGCACAGTTCAGGGAGAGCCGCATGGATTAAAATATCTGAAAAGTGCCCTGAGACACACCTTCACAAGCGCCAAAAGCTGAGCCGATCTAACATCGATAGCGTATACCGGTACATTGCGTATATCGTACAAGGATGACAACGGTTGCACTCGATTACTGATGGGGCCCTCAGCAACAGATTTGTTAACCACCCGGCAGTGACTGCCGGGCAATCATTCTGGTCGAGAAGAAAGCAGTCCTACGATGGCGGCATGGATGCCTATGGAAAAACAAGTGAAGGATGCTTTCAGATGGGGCAAAAGTACCACCGACAAATGCCCGTTGTGTGGAGAGTATGACATTGCACTATTGCAAGCCATAATAAACCATATCACAGGCGCATGCAGACACCCCGAAATGCAAAGGATGTACATATAGCGCCGCCATGGCACAAGAAGGATTATGCTGAGGGCTGTATCGGAAGGCAGCATGGGGACATAGTTATGGCAGACCTGGGAAGTGTGACAGTCTGAGAGAGCATGAGCACCAGCCATTTCGATGAGTAAAGTCCCTTGTACTTAAACCCCCCACGCTGAGGCACCAACACTTGGAACCGTCCCGATGAAAACAAAAATGCAGCCTGACATGTTGTTGATGCAAACGACAGAGCAACATAAGGACGTTGTAGCCCAAATTGGGGAATTCAAGTATTGCAGAGACACCGAGCATGGGGACCAATTAAAAGCTTGCTTAAACCAGCACACCGACCTCGTTGAGCTACTGATCCTGGACGGGCATCAACGAAAGAACATTAAAATCAGTCTTGATCGGCACATCATGCACTATTTATAATAAACACACAATTGAAGCCTTGATGTCTCTAGGGCTCTCCGCGTTCCATGCTAGAAAGTACGCCCAGAAATGCATGTCCATTCGATAAAGTCTTGCATAGCATGGTGCAAACCAGATGCATACTCGAATATTTCTCGGCCACAAAGCCTGTCACTGGGCCAACAAAGCACACCCATAAGAAAAACCACCGTGAGGGAGTTGCTTCTTTCTTTTTGCCTCATGGTAACGGAGCGGATGTGGCTACACCCACAAGTTGCGCTGTTTCCTTTGCCTCCTCGCCCTAATAGGGCGTAGCTTTTTTTCTTTGTTAGCAGTTACTGAAATTTAATCATCAGCCGACCGTGCACAATTGTAATAACACTAAATAACACCTTACTCAAGTTACGCATCACACATAATTTCCACGCTTCACTCAAACTAACACTCTGTGTACCTTCTCAATTTTCCTCAATTTCAACCATTTTGGTTTCCCCGCGACATGTTTTGTGACTGGGGCTTACCTTCTGCGCTGTACGGGGTTCATTCCCATGCCACTGCTTGGTGGTTGTTATGTGTGTTGGTTGCTTGCCCAAGGGGGGTCTATGTTTTTCGCTCAATGTCCTGGCTAGCGCCTTTATTGCATTCTCCGATTAACGGCACATGCCCCTTGCATCCGTCAAACGTGATATGCTCTGACGGACTGTAAAAAATCACATTGGAAGTTCGGAACAAGTGACTTGACATTGTCGGAGGCATTTTTGCATTCATGTCAGTACCTTTCTCATGCCTGTATCAAATCCCACCCTCAAAGGCTTGCCTTGTGTGATGATGTCCCATCATCAAAAGCCTATCTGCCTCATACCTAACATCAATGGCTTGCCTCAAATCCCACCGCCATCGGCGACCTCATGTCATCGGTGACCTCATGTCGCATCATTAAAGGCATGCCTCGTATATTTATATCCCACCGTGAGATGCCTATCTTATGTTCCACACCCAAAGGCTTGCCACGTGTGATCACGTCCCTTTATTAAAGTCCTGCCTCACATCAATACTCACGTCCCACTCTCAAAGGCTTGCCTCGCCTGCCGATCACGTCCCATAATCAAAGCCCAGCCTCATATCCCAACATAAAAAAGGCATGCATCACATCCCACCGTCACATGCATGCAATACGTCCCACCGTCACACGCCTGCCTCACGCCCCGTCATCTTCCTCATCCTTGAGACTCTTTATGTAATCATCAAGGTCCTCCGCCTCTGACCCCAGGTCGTCTGAACCCATGTCACATGCTGCCTCGTCCTCCAACGCCATGGCTTCCTGCAACCAAGTGGATGGCACGGAGCAGCATGAGTTCAAAATAGTCGAAGAGGTACAGCCAGGGGGTATAATTTTCTCTCTGCTCATTAGATACCATGTGCCGTGCGTTGCTTGCCGTTTTTCTGCCTGTTTGGCAGCATCCGACGTGTCTTGCCTGCTTGACAACTTGCTTAGCAACTTGCTTGCTTAACACCCTCTTGCTGTATTTCTGCCTGTTTTGCACCTTCTGCAGTGCAATACTTGCTGCCTTTCTGCCTGCTTTTCAGTATAAACCTTGTTAAGCTTTCTTTCTTTCCGCTTTCGCAACAGCATCCGCCGTGCGCTGCTTGGCTGTTTTGCAAGGAGGCCCATCATAGCCCGGCATCATTGCAACAAGGGCTGTCACATGCATGGGTTTAGTCACTAAATAAGTTTTCAGTTCGTCAGCTTCGCTCTTATTGCTTACTTCGCTATAGAACTATGCACAACCTGCGACAACGCTGGAGCGTTTCGGATGTCCAAACTGCTGCCTGTGCCGTTCGCCTGTGCCATTCACACTTAGCGTGGCAAACTCTGCTTGTTTGGCAGCATCCGCCGTGCATGGCTTGCTGCATTTCTGTCTTGCTGCAGCAGGAGTTTGTTCTCAAAACACCTAGGTGGTACATGGTGGGTCCCTGGTCCCTACGTAACTAGAAACTACTGCAGAATCCCTATCGATCCCTTGTTCTAAAAATCTAATCCCTATCGATTCTTTGTCTTACAAAGTCTCTCGGGTACATTTCTCGCACCTGCAGATAAGCATCCAGCTCCGGGTCGTCCTCCAGGTCCGCCAGCTGATCCAGATCATCATCGTTCGAATCAGTAAAGCCTATGTCTAGATCTCCACCTTCGGCAGAGGCCGCAGGTTCCATCCGCGCCGCCGACGTCGACTCGCCCCCCGCTTGGGCGTCGGGCCGCTGGCTGCTCTGTGCCAGGCAGCTGGGGTTTGAGGAGGTGGCTGCCGGTTGCCCGGCTGCAGCACTGCCGCCGCTACGGTGCCAACTGGAGGAGGTGGCTCCCCAACCAGAATCCTGGAGGGCGGACGATGCATAAATAAATATAGAAACCCTGAACCCTAAACCCTAAATATAACATATACTTAGGGCGGTGCGTAAGGAAGCCACCTGCTTCTGGTTACAGCACTGAGCAGGTCTCTGTTGTGGGGAAGCAGGTATTCAATGCATGTGAGGACAGGAGGGGCCAGCCAGGGTTTACACCGAGGCCACCCGGGGCATGGTAGCACGATAAGGCAAGATACGGCGCAATACGGCACAGGTTCAGCCGGATTGTGCTACCAAAGTGCCATGATACGGCTCGATACGACACAGCTTCAGCCGGATTGTGCTACCATGATCAGGAGCACTACACACCACTATCAACAGCACACCAGCCTACGGGGAAGAAGCAGAAGTCCGCAGAGCCACCGATAGGCCCTCCTGCCTAACTAAACCCTGAACTCACTAGGACCACCAATCAGCCTTTAACCCTGAAATGAACAGGAACCCCATTGAGCCCTAAACCCTGAACTCACTAGGACCACCAATGAGCCTTGAACCCTGAAATGAACAGGAACCCCACTGAGCCCTAAACCTTGAACTCACTAGGACCACCAATGAGCCTTGAACCCTGCAATGAACAGGAACCCCACTGAGCCCTAAACCCTGAACTCACTAGGACCACCAATGAGCCTTGAACCCTGAAATGAACAGGAACCCCACTGAGCCCTAAACCTTGAACTCACTAGGACCACCAATGAGCCTTGAACCCTGAAATGAACAGGAACCCCACTGAGCCCTAAACCCTGTACTCACTAGGACCACCAATGAGCCTTGAACCCTGCAATGAACAGGAGCCCCACTGAGCCCTAAACCCTGAACTCACTAGGACCACCAATGAGCCTTAAACCCTGAAATGAACAGGAACCCCACTGAGCCCTAAACCCTGAACTCACCAGACCCTCTGACGTCTCTGGTGCTGTGGATGGGAGGGATGTCGTTGGGGGACCAGCCGGGAGGCTAGACGCCTGGTCCGGCAGCAAGTCCTTCACCGATGCAAAGTAAATGGTCCAAAAAAGCTGCTCATTCATCCGCCTGCTCACAGCCATCGAGAAGGGGGCGTGCAGCCCCGTGTTTGCTTACGTGCACGCCTTGCCACACCATAGCACACGAGAAGAGGGCAATACAAAACAATGAAGGGTCTTCGCATGACGGCATCCTGGCACTCCTTTGGGAACCTTGAGCCCTTGAAACACTAGATAAGATGAGTCACGCGAAAGCACCGTCACATTCCTTTTGAGTCCTCAACCCTTCAAAATGAAGGGCCGATGCATGATGGCGCCTTGATGCTTTCCTTCACAGCCTTAACCCTCAACAGGGAACTCACTTTGGGCAAAGCGCGAACCTGAGATGCTGCAGCTGCTCTGCCCGTGCGAGCACCAGCATCACGTGTTTTTCCTGCCAAGGGCTGTGTGTTGGTGGAGTCAGATCAGAGGCACAAATACAACACACTCACAGGCTCACGACGTCTGCACAGGACAGCGCCTGGCAGCACTTGGACTCCGGTAGTGATCAGCAGGGCGTCTTCATCATTCATTGCAAGAGGACACTAAACCTGCACAGGCGTTTCTACAAAGCACAGCACGAGAGCATATAGCCCTGTCACATGTATGGGGAATTTACTTGCTCAGGTTTTTCCACAGCATGACACGAAAGCATGCCGCCATTCACATGCAGAGGGAATTTGCTCAGGCATCAAATCAGCATAACGCGAGAGCATGCTATATTCACAGGGATCAGCAGATCAGATCACTCTAGATCACTCTAAGCGCAGAAGCTGAGAGGCAGTACGGAAAGCGCGCAGGCACAGCGCAGGCTTGAACGGGCCTCACTGCTGCTCACGTGAGCCGGGGATCAGGAGGACGTCGGCAATCTGCATGGCTGTTGGACAGCAACACAAGCTACACACGAAACCCTAAACAGCGGCATGAATGCTTGCGCAGAGAGTGAGCGGAAGAATTTAGCGCGCTAATGCCATGCACTCAGTAGAAACATACTCCGTAGTCCAGTTGCTTTTTAAATCGCCTTAAGTACCGCAGCATGCTAATAGATGCAGGTTTGGAGGTGGCATCATCATGCACCAGTGGCATCATCAGGCACCAGTGGCATCATCAGGCACCAGTGGCATCATCAGGCACCAGTGGCATCATCAGGCACCAGTGGCATCATCAGGCACCAGTGGCATCATCAGGCACCAGTGGCATCATCAGGCACCAGTGGCATCACCTGAGCTTGAAGTCAGAGGAGGCTAACGACGATTTTGCCTTCATGGGTGAGTCACTGGCAACACGCAGGAGAAACAAGAGGACGTGTTACACCTGGGTATGGCGTTGTGGGTTCAGAGCCCCCTCACAAGTTTTTTCTAGTGAGGCATGCAAATTTCAGGAATCGTGACATGGCACATCGGCACATGGTGACGAGGCACTGGGTCCTCCTGGACAGCCCCAAGCCAATGGCTACGTATAGACCCTGCATGGGCACACCTGAACGTGCTGTAGCTCATGCTGCTGACACGCTGCAGCACCTCCTCAGTAATCCCGAAGTAGGGGAGGTCCATCTCTGCCACCTGCGGTTGTTGGTACAGCATTATCGACTTGTCGTCACCACAGGAAGCCTTTTTCGAAAGGGCAAAGCAGAGCAAAATTAGTTCTGAGTTATAAAAAATTCCAGTGACGAGCAGCAGCAGGTTTCAAACCTGGCTTTGAGTTGTGGAGCTGCGCCCGCCCGGCTTTCCACATTGCATGGCCCCAGCCTCCATTACACTCTTTTGGGGGGGACTTAAGCTACAATTCAGCTACAGTTCAGCTACATTGCGGCCGTGGGGGGCCTGCTGCGGCCCCTGTGGTGCGGCATCTGCCACACTGCTGCCACCCAGCCGTAGCCCGTAGGCAGGTCAAGGTATGGTTTTCAACGGCCCAGTCGTGGCCACCCGGCAGCCCCTTAGACGGTGGTCTGGTGTGCACTCAAATAAGCCCTAGTAGTGAATGCATGCAGCACCTGAGAGGATGATGGCCCTGTTGCCCTGAGAAGCTTGAATTGGCTTTGGGCCTGGTCTCCCGCTTGTCTGGCCAAGACCTGCAAGATTGAAGGTTTTCGATCCGGTTTTCGACACTGCAAGAGTTGCACGCGTTTTGGACGGTTGTAGTCTAGGCTGTCACCTTGGCCTGCTCCGCAGCTTGCTCAGCGAAGATACCCACTTGCAAGCTGGCCTGCGTTGCCATGACTTTCGCCCTCTCGGCAGCATCCTGCGCGGCCTCTTGGGCTACGATTAGACCCTTGTGAAGACCAGAGAGCCAATCCATTGTCAAAGGAAGGAAGCAAATGGACAAGTTGGCAATAGTTGGCTCGATGACACGGATAATTGGTAATATTTGGGAGGGGTTCCGGGACGCACCACGGGCAAGATGCGATACGATTACACAAATTCCCCTCGAGTACGACACAAATTTTGAATTTCGTGCTGGATGGTGCCTCCGTGGTGCCTCCCTGGCAGATTATGTGCATTTTTCTGTTTGTCTCCGGATAGAGCTGTCGAATACCTACCCCCTGATAACTACAATGCTCCCGAAACATGTTTAATGGCATGGCAGGACGCGAGCACGAACCCCCAGGCTCGTGCGTGTCGCAGATCCGAGCCCTTTGCACGCAGCTATGTTCGGATCAGGCGCTGCATGAGCTATGGCGCCCATCTTTGAGAAATAATCTGTTTGATAAAGCATTCGTCACCTTGCTGGACCTGGGCCAGGTGTGCGAAGCTCAGGCCTTTGCCAGAATTTAGTCCTGGAAGACCCATGCATGACATGCATTTCCTCAGGCATTCATGACATTCGTAAGTTTCCTATAATTTGCACGACTCATTAATTATGCATGCAAGCAATGTATACAGGAACAGGATGCTCCTGAGCGATACTATCACGAGCAGAGGCCGACAGAGAACAGGAAGGCGTTGGATCAGGTACCGGTATGGCAACCCTGCTCAGCATGGGGGAGGATTCTGATTAAATGGAGCTGGCATACATTGATATGAGCTGGCCTCTCTTAATAGGTGGCAACCCTCCTCAGCATTCTTGATGATTCTGATGGACATGAGATGGCATACCTTGATAGGAGATGGCATCTCTTAACAAGAGCTAGCGCCTCGAGCCCACGAATAGCAACCGGAATCTCGTACTCCAATTAACTGACTGACTCCTGATCCCACTGACTCCTGCTCCAATTAACTAACTCCAATGCAGGCTTACCTGGAGCTCAAATCACAGAAGCGGCACTTTGATGCAGAGGCGGTCCACGCGTTGGTCGACCGACTTGCATCGTGAGAGAAGCATTATACATGTTGCTTGTCAAACCTGCTCATGCTGCCTCCCCCAAATGTAGCATGTAGGCAGGTCCTGCCATTGGTGCGTCTGGCTGTTTATCTAGGGTTCTTCAGCTACACTTAAAAGACAACCCGGGTAGGCCGGCAGGGCTTGGTGCATCAAATCCTCCTGCATGGGCCACCAGCAGCCGGCCGGACAAGGTTTGGCCTCAATCAGTCCATCAGTCCATCCCCAGCCGCAACTCAACGATGGTCAGACGCACACTCAAGAGAAGAAAATGGTGTGACTGAACCTGAACCCCAGTCATTGTCCCCGTTCCCTAGGCAGCACATCATCGCGGCAGCTGACTCTGGAGCTTTCACGCAAGACGGCTCCAGAGCTGAGGCGCTCACTGAACATCACGCTGTCATCTCCTTCCTCCTGGCTCTCCGAGACAGCAGCCCCACGAGCAGGATCGGCACCCATGGCGCCGGCACCTGCATCGGCTGGACCGGCCAGCCGCCCAACCGGCATGCCGCCCAGCTACCCGTCGGATACGTGGCCCAGGCGGCAACACAGGCGCCCCTGGGCGCGTTGCTGGCTGGCATAGTCCTGCCACCTTCCGCCGCGCCGAGCTGGCTCGGTGGCGCGACAAACATCTCCGTACCCGACGGCATAGCCTTGCAAACATCCACCGGGATCGAGAGCGGCATGGGCCAATGGCACCCTTTCCGCGACTGTTCTGGCGAGCCCCTCGACGACCCGTTCTCGACGTCCCTCCTGTCCGGGCCAGGGCTGGACGGTACATCAGCGTCAGCCGGGGGCACATCCGGCTGGATGCCCAAGCTGCGACCCTGTGACCTGTCCCTGGGCGTGTTAGCGTACGACCAGCCCACCGACCTCCCGATGCTCATCCTGCCTCCCACCCCTAGGGGCGGTGATGGCGCAGTGCTGGCCCTGCCCCCCATCCCAATGCACGAGATGATCCGAGGCGGAGCTGGCGGCCCGCCACCCTGGCTACCACCCACATCGGACGACGCAGGCGAGAATTGGGGATCTGCCGGCTGGGCTGCTTTCGGCGGCGGCAGCGGCGGCCCGTTCTCTGTCCTCTCGTTGCCGTCAAACGAGGTGCCCGACGCACACACGTCGGCAGCGGACGCCTTCTGCCGCGCGGTGGTTGTCAAGCCCCTCGCTGGCAGGGAGGGCTGGTCGGGCAGAGGCGCGGCCAAGGCTGCCGGCAAAGCGGTTGCCCCGGGACGGGATGTGCTGACCAGCAGCAGTAGCAGGCTAGTGAGCTTGTCGCTACTCGCCCTGGGGGGATCCTGTGCAGCATACCAGTCACTTCATGCGCTCTGCTACAGGTGTGCATGCTGGGCATAGAAGAAGAGAAAGACGTGTTGTGCATACCGGGCAAAACGGGGGTATCCAATGGGGTATCCAATGGGGGTTTGGGGGTTGCCTCCATCATTTTCATGCCGGGCCCTCAACCCCGAACCCTCATCCAAAAATAATTACCCCAGGCTGAGGCGCTGCGCGCGGCTTGATGCAGGCGTCCATGCCCTAAACCCTTAACCCTGTGCTCCAGGTTTCAGTGACTGGCATGTCTCCTGAGCCCTCGTTTACGCGCCTGCCCCGCTGCATGCTTGCTTAACAAGCCCGGCTGTTCAGCGAGCAGCAGCTTGTGCTCTCAGTGGCTGACGTGCCTCGTGTGCCATTGTTCACGTGCATCCCCCGCTTTTTGCTTGCCTGTCTTTCAGGCCCTCTGCTTGCCTGCTTGCCTCATGGGCTCCCGCTGCTTGCTTGCTTTGTAGACCTGGCAGCACCCGGCTGTTCAGCGAGCAGCAGCTTGCGCCCTCAGTGACTGATGCACCTCATGTGCCCTTGTTCACGTGCATCCCCCGCTTTTTGCTTGCCTGTCTTTCAGGCCCTCTGCTTGCCTGCTTGCCTCATGGGCTCCCGCTGCTTGCTTGCTTTGTAGACCTGGCGGCATCCGGCTGTTCAGCGAGCAGCAGCTTGCGCCCTCAGTGACTGATGTACCTTGTGTGCCCTCGTTCACGTGCCTGCCCCGCTGCTTGCTTGCTGTGTAGGCCTGGCAGCACCTAGCTGTCTAAGGAGCAATAGCTTGTAATTCTGCTCTCAATGACTGGAGTGTCTTGTGTGCCCTCGTTCACGTGCCTGCCCCGCTGCTTGCTTGCTGTGTAGGCCTGGCAGCACCTAGCTGTCTAAGGAGCAATAGCTTGTAATTCTGCTCTCAATGACTGGAGTGTCTTGTGTGCCCTCGTTCACGTGCCTGCCCCGCTGCTTGCTGGCTTTGCAGGCCTGGCAGCACCTAGCTGTTCAGGGAGCAGCAGCTTGTGCTACAGTGGCTGACGTGCCTCGTGTGCCATTGTTCACGCCCCTCCCCCGCTGCTTGCTTGCATTGTAGACCTGGCAGCACCCGGCTGTTCAGCGAGCAGCAGCTCCTGCGACAGCTGATGGACACTGCCGCCATGAGGATGCGCCTGGATGCCTTCCTGGCTCATCACAGGGCGCTAGCTGCCTCAGGGATGGAGGACAGCCGCCCTGAAGACCAGCGCGCCGAGGAGGGCAGCGCGGCGGATGGCGGCCGTAGAGGGGGTCTGGCCGACAGCAGCAACGGCAGCGGCTTAGTCGGCCCGGAGATCTTGCAGGTTTTTGTGGCTTGCCTTCAAGAGGTCCTGTCGCTCCATGACGCGCTGCTCCAGTCGCTTCCGCGCTCCATCTCGGAGGGGAAGCAGCAGGCCGGCAGCGCGGCGGCGGCGGCGGCGGATGAGCCGCAGCCTCCCGGCAACTCCGCCACCAGCAGTATCCGGGGGGCGGAGAACGGGCCGCCGGCAGCTCCGTCGTGCTCCGCCAGCTTGCTGGATATCTGGTGTTGTAGCAACCCGATGAGGCGACAGCTTCAGCAGCTGTGCCTGGTCTGCCTCTGCATGCCGGCGAGCTGCGGTGAAGCTGCTGCTGCTGCTGCCGAGCTCTCGATGACCAGCGGCGGCGACGGCATGTGCTCAGAGTCTCGCTGCGCCGGCCGGCACTGCGGGTCGGGCGTGATGGGCTGCTGGGAGGTGCAGCGGCGGCTTAGGCAACTAGGCATGCCGGTGGCTCGCTGGGAGGTGCTGGGCTTCCCGACCGGCACAGCATTGCTGGACCAGCTGTACGAGGGTGAGTTGAAGGCAGGGCCAGCTGAGGACGGTTAAAAAGGGAGATATAATTATGTTATCTCCCTCCCTCCGCCCGTCACTGACACTGCCCTGCATCCAAGTTTCTTAGTCCAGTTCCTGAAACATCCTCCGCCCACTCTTCCCTTAACATCACACAGCATATTCCATTTATCCCATGCATTGGCTTACAGTCATGTACTTGAACTGTACCTGTCCTGTCAGCACTTACCTTGGCTTGCCGTGCTGGTATCCTACCTGTCCTGTCAGCACTTACCTTGGCTTGCCCTCATGTGCTGATATCCTACCTGTCCTGTCAGCACTTACCTTGGCTTGCCCTCATGTGCTGATATCCTACCTGTCCTGTCAGCACTTACCTTGGCTTGCCGTCATGTGCTGGTATCCTACCTGTCCTGTCAGCACTTACCTTGGCTTGCCGTCATGTGCTGATATCCTACCTGTCCTGTCAGCACTTACCTTGGCTTGCCGTCATGTGCTGATATCCTACCTGTCCTGTCAGCACTTACCTTGGCTTGCCCTCATGTGCTGATATCCTACCTGTCCTGTCAGCACTTACCTTGGCTTGCCGTCATGTGCTGATATCCTACCTGTCCTGTCAGCACTTACCTTGGCTTGCCCTCATGTGCTGGTATCCTACCTGTCCTGTCAGCACTTACCTTGGCTTGCCGTCATGTGCTGGTATCCTACCTGTCCTGTCAGCACTTACCTTGGCTTGCCCTCATGTGCTGATATCCTACCTGTCCTGTCAGCACTTACCTTGGCTTGCCCTCATGTGCTGGTATCCTACCTGTCCTGTCAGCACTTACCTTGGCTTGCCCTCATGTGCTGGTATCCTACCTGTCCTGTCAGCACTTACCTTGGCTTGCCGTCATGTGCTGGTATCCTACCTGTCCTGTCAGCACTTACCTTGGCTTGCCCTCATGTGCTGATATCCTACCTGTCCTGTCAGCACTTACCTTGGCTTGCCGTCATGTGCTGGTATCCTACCTGTCCTGTCAGCACTTACCTTGGCTTGCCCTCATGTGCTGATATCCTACCTGTCCTGTCAGCACTTACCTTGGCTTGCCCTCATGTGCTGGTATCCTACCTGTCCTGTCAGCACTTACCTTGGCTTGCCGTCATGTGCTGGTATCCTACCTGTCCTGTCAGCACTTACCTTGGCTTGCCGTCATGTGCTGGTATCCTACCTGTCCTGTCAGCACTTACCTTGGCTTGCCCTCATGTGCTGATATCCTACCTGTCCTGTCAGCACTTACCTTGGCTTGCCGTCATGTGCTGGTATCCTACCTGTCCTGTCAGCACTTACCTTGGCTTGCCCTCATGTGCTGATATCCTACCTGTCCTGTCAGCACTTACCTTGGCTTGCCCTCATGTGCTGGTATCCTACCTGTCCTGTCAGCACTTACCTTGGCTTGCCGTCATGTGCTGGTATCCTACCTGTCCTGTCAGCACTTACCTGACCTCTCTCAACTTCCTCTCTCCCCTCTCTCCTCAACTTCCCCTTCTCTCTCCCTCTCCCTCTCTCTTTCCGCCATTCACGCCCCTCCTCTACTTCTATCTCCCCTCCCTTCTCAACTTCCCCTTCTCTCTCTCTCTCTCTCTCCGCCAGTCACGCCCTTCCTCCTCTTCTCTCTCTCTCTCTCTCTTTCTCTTTCTCTCTCTCTCTCTCTCTCTCTCTCTCTCTCTCTCTCTCTCTCTCCTCTCCTTTCTAAGCCCCCCTCTCTCTCTCTCTCTCTATGCCTGTCTAAGCCTCTCCACCCTGCTCTCTCTTGCCCTCTCTTTCCTCAGGTTTGTAGTCCAGTAGCAGCAACTAAATAGCCATGCTCCGCCTACTGCTGTCAATCTGCTGCTGCTTTCAACCTCTCTCTCTCTCTCTGCCAGTCACGCCCTTCCCCCCCTGCTCTCTCTCTCCCTCTCTGCCAGTCACGCCCCTCCTCCCCCCTTCTTTCTCTTAATCTGTCTCTCACTTTCTCTCTCCGCCATTCATGCCCCTCCCCAATTTCTTTCTTTCTCCCTCTCTCTCCTCAGATGTGCAGTCCAGTAGCGGCAAATAAGCAGCCATGCTCCGCCTACTGCTGTCAATCTGCTGCTGCTCTTAACCTCTCACTCTCTCCCTCTCTGCCATCCTCGCCCCTCCCCCCCTGCTCTCTTCCTCTCTCTGCCAGTCTCGCCCCTCCTCCCCCTTTATTTTTCTCAATCTGTCTCTCTCTTTCTCTCTCCGCCATTCATGCCCCTCCCCCATTTCTCTCCCTCCCCCTCTCTCTCCTCAGGTTAACAGTCCAGTAGCGGCAACGAAATAGCCATGCTCCGCCTACTACTGTCAATCTGCTGCTGCTTTCACTCTCTCTTTCTCTGTCATCCTCGCCCCCCCCCCCCCTGCTCTCCTCAGGATTACAGTCCAGTAGCGGCAACGATGCAGCCATGCTCCGTCTACTGCTGTCTCGCTGCCAGGAGCCCCTGGCGGCCCGCATGAGGGCCTGGCTGCTCACCTCCCAGGGCCCCACCTCCCACCGCGCGGCGCAGGACGGCGCACAAGGCGACGGCGGCGGTGCGTCCGCAGGTGCTGCGGGCGACGGCAGGGGCGGCGGCGGCAGTGGCTCCGCGATGCTGCATTTGCCTGCCTTTTTGGCCGCGGTCCAGCCGGAATTCAATCTGTCAGGCCGTCAGATACGGCTGCTTGCTGCGCTGGAGGGACAGATAGGTGAGCAGTGCTGCTACCGAGCACGGGTGTGGAGGGGCTAGGTGTGGGGGCAGTGGAGAGTGGGGGGGAGCGAGGGTGCTGGGTGGGTGGTGAGAGGGTGGGGTGGAGTGGGTGAGTGGAGAGAGTGGGAGTGGTGGGTGGGTGGAGTGCAAATGGTGAGTGGGGGAGGGTGACTGGAGGGGGGGGTACTGGGTAGTGGCCTGGTAGGTGGGTAGAGAGAGGGGGGAGTAAGGGGGGAAAGGGTGGGTGAGTGTGTGTGTGGGGGGGGGGTATGGGCATGCTGGGATTTGCAGAGTGTGCTGTGAGGAGGGTTGTGGACATAATGGGGTGGGCGGTGTGCGGACGGGGGAGTGATGGGGTGTGGGTGGGGTGTGAAGCGTTGTGAGCACGTGTTCAATGAGGAGGCTGAGGGCGGAATTGCTTTGCTGCTGATTTAATTCCACACACTCAAACCTGTAGATCAAGTACCGGCGCAGGTATCGGTTGATTAATTAATAAAAGGGTTGCTTGCCGGCAACAAGGTTTGATAAATAAAAAAAAAGCTCTGACCTTGAATCTCTGACATTGGTTTATTTGGACACCCTGCATTTGCTTCCAACGATATGCCAGCAGAGCTTGAACCAGAGTGTCTGTCTTTCTCCGTGCGCATCTTTTTTAAAAATAAAAAATGTTTAAAATTAAATTATTTTTACATAAATACCGTAGAACCACTTTAGCTCCGCTCGTAATTAAATGATTATTGGGGTGCGCGGACATGGCTGCGCGCTCATATTAATTCAAAAATTGCCGCTGCGCGGAGCGTCAGTAAGGTGCCCAAACAATTATTTTGGGGGTGCGCGGTATGAATTAAAAACAGCATTTTTTACAAATTTTTGCGCGCTAGCGCGCGACTGTTTGATTCGACATCCGATCAGGCATCCTTGTCAAGTGTGCCCAAATTGCCCTGCATGGTAACACTACTGATGACTCAGATGAGCACTTCCGGTACTCATAGTGCTGAACATTGACAGGATTCAAACTGCAGACCTCAGTGTGGACTGCTAAGTTACGTAGTACCACTGAGCCCCCCGGGCCCCAATAGCCACACGTTTCCTGAGGCCAGGAATCGGCGGAGGAGGGGGATGACGACTACGGTATGCGGGTCCTGCTAGCATCAAACGAAGTTGTAACTGAGTTTGACTGTACTGGCTGAAAGTGCTGCGCGGACGAAAATTTTAATTATTTCCAGTGATGCGCGATGTTTAATTAAATTTCGTGCTGCGCGGCGTTAAATTATATTAAAATTTCGTCGCTGCGCGACCGTTTTTAAATTCTTTTTGGGGTGCGCGGCCGAAAATTAAATTCTTTTTTTTGGGGGTGCGCGGAGTTAAAGTGGTTTTACGGTAATAACAGAAATCGAGGGGGGGGCAAAAACAAAAGCTGGGGACCCCATCCCCCAAAACAACATCGAGCACCCAAGCCTACCACCCACCCACCCACCGCCTCGGTTCATTCATGATCCACCAGACCAACACTGCCATGTGCTGCGTATAATTCAGCTCTTTCTAAGGCTGACTCAGCTGGTTTCGGGGGGTGTCCAATGGGGCCAAACCCTCAGTGTGGGGGGGCAGGGGGTCATGTGGTAATCCAAGCGACATTTTAGGAGGTAAATGGACTCATGTTGGCAAGACGAACACAGAGGTGCTGCTGCCAGCCTCGACATACCTCCAGAAAAAAAGATACGAAGTTAAGGGGGGAAAACCAAATATTGGATTTTTGGGGAGACTACCCACCCACCCACCCCCACCAACTTTGCCCCCCCATATCTCCCACCCCCCTGGGCCATTTTTTTTATTAAGAACAGCTATGGAACGCTCTCGGTAAGCTCTACAAAAAAGGGGGATGGGGTCGATTTTTTTTATTTTGCCCCCCCCTCGACAAAAATAATTAATTAGCTTCCAGCAAATAGTGTTTGTCTTTCTCCGTGCGCATCCAACCGCCCCGGGGGGGATGGTGGCTTCCGTTCAGCCACCCCGCTGGCCCTCTGGGGCAATCAAAATCAAGCCACGACCGGCCTTTGGCCAGTAATCCAAACAGCATGGTTCATACTTTCACCCCCCACCATTCACACAGACCAAGGTGTAGCTTAAAGGTAGCTGGAAGGAAGCTGAGAGGAACCTGAAAGTAGCTGAAGCACTAAACAAGTCTTCAATGACTTTTCTGTGCACGAGCCTTCGCCACTGAATCGGCGAATGCTTCACCTGACCAGGAGGTTGACGGTTTAGGGTTGGCCACTGAATGGCCAAAGTTCCAGCTGACCTGGAGGTCTAGAATTTAGGATGTAGGGCTCGCTACTGAATAGGCCCAAGCTCCCCCTGAGCAGGCCCCCTAAGCAGCCGGCTACAAGACCTGGCCAAACAGGAGGCACAGGAAGCTGTTTTCAAGTCGCAGGATGGCGGGCATGATGCTGGACCCACGGCCTGCTGCAGCGGGCTGGAGTACCCTTTCACCTTTGACCTCAGGATGCTGCAGCAGGTGGGCGGGGTTAGGGTATAGGCCAATTTAAACGCGAACCCTGTGCCCTAGGAATGCTGCAGCGGCCTTGAGTACCCTTTCACCTTTGACCTCAGGATGCTGCAGCAGGTGGGCGGCATTAGGGTATAGGCCAATTTAAACGCGAACCCTGTGCCCTAGGAATGCTGCAGCGGCCTGGAGTACCCTTTCACCTTTGACCTCAGGATGCTGCAACAGGTGGGCGAGATTAGGGTATAGGCCAATTTAAACGCGAACCCTGTGCCCTAGGAATGCTGCAGCGGGCTGGAGTACCCTTTTACCTTTGACCTCAGGATCTTGCAGCAGGTGGGCAAGTGGAGGTCAGGGTCAATGATGAACCCTAAACACGAGCCCCAAGCCTTAGGGATGACTGGATGTTGTAGCGGCCGAACGGGTGCAGGCAAATCCTTACCGCGAACCCCAAACATAAACCCCAAACCGAATGGATGATTGGATGTTGTATTGCTGTAGCAGGTGAGCAAGTGTAGTTAAATCCTTGCCGCGAACCCCATGCCCTTTGGGTGCTACAGCAGGTGGGTGGGGCTTTAGGCAAACCTTTGATGCGAACTATGAGCTCTAAGGATGCTGCAGCAGGTGGGCGGGATTAGGGTTGAGGTCAAACCGTGAACCCTACAGCCTTAATCGATCACCCTACACAAGCTGCAGCAGCAGGTGGGTGGGCGCGTAGGGTTTCAAGCCACCTCTCCCCATTCACGCCTGCCTACCGCCAAACCCTAGCGAGCTCCCTCCCTTGCAGCTGTTTCAGGCTTCTTACGTCCCATCCGCCCCTGTACACCATCCCTGCTTCTGTCCTCACTCACGGCTGTTCCAGCCTTCCCAATGCTATGGCCAAACAGGTGGCTTCCTTATTTAACGCTTCAGGGCGAGGGGGGGGGGGGAAACAAAAAGCTGAGGACCCCATCCCCCCCCTCAAAAAAACGAGCACCCAAGCCTGCCACCCACCCACCCTTCGCCTCCGGAACCCATTGAAATTCAAATATCTCAGTCAAAATTCAAAATTACAGGGCATGCAAGGGTGGGTAATTATCTGTTCCTGTGTTTATCCGGTCTCTCTCGCAGCTGTCTCAGCTCTCCTCCTTGTGGGCCACCCGCCGAGAAGCCGAGCTGGACCGCGTGCTCGTGCTGCTGCATCGAAGGCGGGCGGCCGACGCCGCGGCGGTGTCGTTGGACGCCGTCGCCCGACGCCAGGACCGACTCGGGCGCGAGGAGCGGCAGCGGAATGAGCTGGCGCAGAGGGCGGCGGATCAGCGGGACGCCAAGGCGCAGGTCCTTGCGGGGCTGCAGCGCGACATGCTGGATGCAGAGTTCAGGTGAGCGGCAGTGGCAGCAGCTTCAGTATCATTATTAAGAGCAGTATCAGGCTTTGCACAACGAGGTAGAGGCCATGTAAGAATTGTCAGCAGCAGCTGTAGCAGTAGCAGCAGCTGTTTCGTCATTAAAAACATTGCCTGGCTTTGTATTCATGTGGGGATGCAGCGCGATATGCTCGATGCAGAGGCCCGGTAAGCGCCAGTAGCAGCAGCTGCTTAGACCTGCCCCCTACCACTACCTGATGCCAGGGGGGCGAGGGCGAGGGCTTGGGAAGCGGATGAGAGCAGGCAGCCAAACCCAAACCCACAACTTCTGGCATGCCTCCTGCCACTGCCTGATGCCAGGGCGGATGAGGGCAGGCTGCTTAACCCTAAACCCTCCACCCTCTGAAATGCCCCCTACCACTGCCTGATGCCAGGCAAACCAAGGCGAGGGGGCGGGAAGCGGATGAGGGCAGGCTGCTTAACCCTTAACCCTCCACCCTCTGGCATGCCCCCTACCACTGCCTGATGCCAGGCAAACCAAGGCGAGGGGGCGGGAAGCGGATGAGGGCAGGCTGCTTAACCCTAAAACCTCCACCCTCTGGCATGCCCCCTACCCCTGCCTGATGCCAGGCGAACCAAGGCCAGGGCGGGGGAAGCGGATGAGGGCAGGCAGCTTAACCCTAAACCCTCCACCCTCTGGCATGCCCCCTACCACTGCCTGATGCCAGGCAAACCAAGGCGAGGGGGCGGAAAGTGGATGAGGGCAGGCTGCTTAACCCTAAACCCTCCACCCTCTGGCATGCCCCCTACCATGATGCCAGGCGAACCAAGGCCAGGGCGGGGGAAGCGGATGAGGGCAGGCAACCAAACCTGAATCCTTAACTTGTGGCATGCCTCCTTGTATTGCCTGACGCCAGGCGAGCCGAGGTCAGGGCAAGGGAAGCGGATGAAGGCAGGCAACTGCTGCTGGAAGCTGCGCAACGGGAGCATCTCGAGGCCAGGGCGCAGCTGCAGCGGGAGCTTGGTCTGATGCCCGAGGCATCGGACACAGCCACGCCGCCGCCGCTGCCCCTGCTGTCACCCCAGCAGCAGCGGCTGGAAGCTGTGCGGCTGTCTGCGGCAGACGGGATGCAGCCTCAGCCGAGGGACGAGGACCGGATGGATATTGATGACTTGGTGAGTGTGACCTCGGGTTCAGCGTTGAGGGTTTAGCGTTTCATATTGGGTATCGATGACGTGTGGAGTGTCCACCGAGGGTTTAGGGTTTCAGAAAGGACATTGATAACCGGCTGAGTGTACATATAGGTTTAGGGTTTAGGGTTGTTGGATGGGCATTGATGACTTGGTGAGTGGGCACCTAGGAAATTAGGGAGGGGGGGGAGGCACGAGCTGGGGAAGGGAGGGGGGGGAGGCACGAGCTGGGGGGGGGGAGGGGGGGAGGCACGAGCTGGGGAAGGGAGGGGGGGGAGGCACGAGCTGGGGAAGGGAGGGGGGGGAGGCACGAGCTGGGGGGGGGGAGGGGGGAAGGCACGGGCTGCGTGGCAAAGGTCAGAGGCTGATGTGAATAGTGCCACCTCAGTACCGAAGATTTGAATTGCCTTACCTCGGGTCTGAATGCATTATTTTTACTTATTTAAAATGCTGGCCATGGCAGGAAACTTCGACCGGAACTCTAAATTCCTGACTGGAAACTGGCGCCGACAATCAACGCCTACCAGCAAAGTACTAAATCTTGTCCCTCACCCCTGAACAAATCCCGTGGGAATGAGGGGAATGAAGTAAAAAAAGCACATCCGCGGTTGCGTTTACTGAAGCAGGCTGCCGGACAGCCACAACTGGGCCGATGTGGGCTTCACCTTGGCCCACCGGCCCTCGGCCGGTGGGCGAAGTAGCTGAGCTTGCTACACCGGGCTACTGAAACCACAGGCCGTGACGTAGCTGAATTGAAGCCATGAATTGTACAGTGCGCCCCCAGGCCCTAAAACCTGCACATTACGATACGAGGTTCTTTACAGGGGTCTCGTGGATCTGGTTTGGGATCTGGTCTCAGATCTGGTCAGGGATCTAGTCCATGCCGTTTGGCCCCGGGGTAACTCTCACTCTTGCGGCCACCGCCCCACGCCCCCTTTACCCCTTCCCCCGCAGGCTGACTCGCCCACTACCACACGGTCTAACCACAGAGCGGGTGCTGCACTAGCCGCAGCATCTGCCTCGCCGTCACATGGCACCCCAACAAAGTCCCTCAGCGCCCCGCGCGGCAGCAGCGCCCGACATCCAACCGCGGCCGAGCCTTGCCATGAGAGCGCGGATGTTGTCATGGGCACAGGCGGGGAGGAGGAGGGCGAGGAGCAGGAGACGGGCGACGGCGCTCGAGACGGTGGAAGGCGGGGGGGGCCTGCGCACGCCCGGATGCGATGGGCGCCCTGCCCGCCCGCCGGCGTGGCCACGGCCCGCGACCAGCTGCCCGCTTTCATCCTGGGCAGCAGCGGCGGCGGATGCGCCGCCGCCGCAGCTGAGGCGCTCTCGGAGGCTGCGGTGTCGTCAACACCCACTTTTGTTGTGGCGCCGCAGCCAGTCGCTGCAAGTCGTCCTCCTTCTACCCCCAGGGCCGCCCGTACGGCGATGATCGCTTTTCGGGCCGACGAGGCGCGGCTGCTCGAGCACTCTCCCGTGCGGGCAGGTGCGGGAACCCGCCGACAGTTTGTCCGGAACGCGCCGCAGCAGCGGCGCCGGTGGCCGCGTCCGGCCGGGGACGGCACGCGACCGTGGTCTCCGCGCCGATGCCGTCCGCAAGGCGCCGACGGGGACGGAGAGCTGGAGAACGAGCAGGCAGGCCGGGGCGGAATTGGCAGGGACGTCGCGGCTTCGCCGCATCTGCAGCTTCTAGGTGACCACACGGCCCCCGTCTCGAGCGTCACCGAAGTTTGCCTGGCGCAGGCGGTACGGGCACAGTACGTGCTGACAAGGCGCGCGGTCTGGTCGCTGGCGCTTCAGGAGTACCAGTTGCTGGACACGCTGAAAGCGCTCAGGTGGGGCTGAAAGATCGGTAGGGAGGATTTTAGAAATTGATATGAAGAGGAAAGGAATGAGAAGATCGTTTGCCATCCAGTGCTGTGCAACTGTGCCGCAGGTCAGAAATCGTGTTTAATTAACGGTCCCTAACTGGTAGAAATAGCTAAATTTGCCTTGAAATTACGGTGACTGAAATTCAGCTACCGTGAGGACCGTAATCCGCACATCCCTGGTTCCACATCATACGCTGCGTTCAAACCTCACGTCGGAGGATATGGATGACATATTTTTGCGATATCTCGAATCCCTGGTACGGTATACAGCTTTGTTATGCGGACCTGTTGGTGACGAAGTCACGAAGCGAAAGCCACCCGGTCCTCTCCCCTGAACCTTGCAATTTATAGAATGGATAGGCAAGGAGGAATGGTAAGGGGTTTAGGGTTACGTTTTGGGGGGGGATGGAGGGGTGGGTGAGAGACAGGAAACACCAGGTGAATGTCCGCACAAGGACCTCAGCCCCAGATGGTGCCAGAGAGCTATAAATGGTGAAATTCAAGTTTTGCATGCAAAATAAACGCGTGAGTAAACGAGTAAGTAATAGATCAAATCGTTTGCAAAATCATTTTCTTATTACCAAAACCAATTATCTTATTACCGGTAGGACATATATTGATAGCAAAATGGAAAATAAATAACTCCACTAGAGAGTGATCCCGGCAGGTCATAAGATCCGCTGAGGGCACACATGCAACCATGGCGTCTCTCTCTTTGTATCAGCTGGAGCCTGGAGGTGTCAAACGCCCGCGACGCATCCAAGGCGCTATATCCTCGTATAGCCGCAGCAAGCGCAAACCGCTCAAATGTATGCTAAGTTGATTAAACTGAATTTAACTCTTATATAACTGGTATAAAGAAAGAATGCGCCCAAGATATACAAGAATTTGAAGTCCCCAGAATTTCCGGCACCGGATGGCAGGCAAACAGGGCAGAGGCAGAGTCCTAGAAAAGACAAAGCCTAACATAAGTCTGTCCCCGTGTGTTTTAGGTTTTGGTTCTTGTGGCTTGTTTCCCCCCGGTTCACTCTGCCTGGCCCTTTCGCAAAAGGCTATGGGTGGTTGCATTAACTATGTAACAAAAACAAAGCTGCGACCAGGCAAGAGCCAAACTGACCGGTGCAGTAAACGCACTGAAGATGATGCGCTCCCCACGTCTGCACTTCAATACTTCAGGTCTGCTGCAGAAGCGGTACATGGCCGGAAAACACGGAAGGACAACTTAAACCCTCACCAGGTACCTTAAACCCTGACTAGATACCTTAAATTCTAACCAGGCTCCTTAAACCAGAAAGCTTAAACCCTAATTTGATACCTTAAACCTTTACAAGACACCTTAAACCCTGACTAGATACCGTTAACCCTGACCACACAACTTGAAACCTCACTATATACCTTTCACCCTAACCAGATACCCTTCACCCTAACCAGACACCTTCAACCCTAACCATGAAAACTCTAACAATACACCTTAAACCATCACCAGGAAGCTGAAACCCTATCCAGATATCTTAAACCCTAACCAGACAACTCAAACCCTAACCATGAAATACTGTACGCCCCTTGCCAGGCGCTACTTCTTCATGGAGGCCGGCGATTTTGCGCAACTGCTCGCCGACTGTCTGGTCTCGCTGCCACATGGCTCCATGCCCGCAGCGGCCCCCCAGGCGCTATCAGTCGCGGTGGAGGAGTCGCGTGCGAGCTCGAGCTGCTGCGCCGACGAGCATGGCCGCCGGCTGCACCTGTCACCCGCTGCACCCGACCCCTCTGCTGCCCCTGACGGGGGCGGTGGAAGGAGAGCGCCGGGCGGGCTGTGCCGCCTGGCAGCCTCCGAGTGCCACCCGCTCCTGGCGCCTTTCGGCGCGAGGGCCGCCGCCACGGGCGACATCTCGCTGTCCTACCGGTGCCCTTGGCCCCACTGCCAGCTGCTGCGGCTGAGCCCGGGCAGCCCTGCAGCCCGGGCCTACGCGTCATGCTTCTCCGTCCTGCTTCGCATGCGGGCCTGCCTAACAAGGCTGCATTCGTCGTGGCTTGGCCTGGCGAAGCACCCTGAGGTCCAAGACGAGCACGCAGTGGAGGCGGCAGCTGCTGTGGCCGTCAATGCTTATGCAGCGAGCGCCGACTCTTCTGGCCCCCCGCTCCGGGTCGTGAGGGAGGATGCAACGCAGAGGGCGCGGCGGAGGCTGCGGGCAATCAGGATGTGGCACCGGCAGGCGCTGCATTTCGTGGCTGGGCTACAGCAGCACGTGCAGGCGAGTCGAAAGAGGTCCCAACGATTCCGCCTCGGGTCTCACGAGAAAAGCAGTAGAATGAAAGCCGCTTAGTGACTATATGCCAAACAAATGCGTCCATTCATTTTGAGATGCTCTCAGAATTTTATTTGCGCTAGCAAAGCTTTTGTAAGGCTAAAAGCAGATGGGTAGATTTTTTTTATTTTACAAGGCATCCAAAATTCTGAGATTCTGAGGATTTATGTCATTGGCTTATTTTGTTCAAGGCGTGGAAGGGGGGGACTTTTTAATAATTTTAAAATAACTAAATAAACCTCCCCGCTTGTAACCACCTGTGCCCGCTGCCCCGCCCGCCTGCCCCGCCTGCCCCGCCCGCCCGCCCGCCCCGCCCCGCCCGCTGCCCCGCCCACCTGTGCCCCCCGCTGCCCCGCATTCTCTCCCGTTGCAGGGTCAGCTTATCGGGAGCTGCTGGCAGACCCTGGAGGAAGGGCTGACGTCTCGACCGGTCGACATGTCCCAGATGGAAACGCTGCACATGGAATACCTCGCCCGTGCCATGCGGGCCTGTCTCTTGCAACCCGAGGCCGGCCTTCGCTGCGATGGCAGGGAGACCACGAGCAGAGAGGGCGGGGATAGCCCGAGTGGCTTGCGCCGGCGTACAGTTGGCAGCAGCGAAGCTGTGACTCGCGAGTCAATTCAGGCCGCGGTTTCGGGAGCGTTCCAGGCGTGTGAGGTGTACGCGGTGTTGAGCTGCGAATCCGCGCCCCTCGGCGCAGATTCCGACAGCGCCAGCGGCGACCTGCCAACTCCTTCTTCCGAGCCTCCTGGAGAAGGTGCCGGGTGGTATGAGCTGCTGCAGCGGTCGCATGGCGAGGTGGATGCGGCTGTGAAGTCTGCCATGTGGCAGCTGCAGAGAGGCTCGCAGTCAGATGCGGGACTGCAGGCTGTGCTGGGGTGTGCGTTTTATCATAGTAGCGGTGTATCTTGAGACACAGCTGTTTAGCTCCACGTTCGCTCCCGGTGTGATCTGCCTGGTCCTCTCGAAAAGGCTATGGGCTATTGTGTTGAATTCGTACCGACAACCCTGTCTTCAGAAAGGAACGGTATGCTTAAAAGACGGGGCGCCACTAGCTAGTGGGTACTAGGTTCTTACGCAAACATGATGAGGGATACGTCCGTGTCGTTTCTCTTGTGGGGGGGGGGTCACGGCCCCAGAATCTGAATAATACGAACCATTGACGTCGGTTTCTCCGGAGTAAAGCATGCGGATTGCGGATCCGAAGTTGCATGTAGCTGTTGGGTCGAACTGCTGCACCGTAGTAGTGTTGCAGACCTGTGTTGCAAGAAACCCTTAACCCTAAACTGCTGCACCGAAGTTGTGTCGCACTGTCGCACGCCCGTGTTGCAATACATAATATACTAGGGACGAAAACTTGATGGTCGCCACTCTTGTAGCAAGCGTAACTGCTCTTGGCAAAAGAGTGTCTCCTCATTTAAAATTACGTGCATCGTTTCTCCCTTGTATAATCAGGGTGCTATTGGTGGCAGGTGCTTGCTGACTTGAGTGGAATCATCAGGAGGTATACTAATAATAAGAACAGTACTGGTGAGCTGCATAAGGGGACAGTGTTAGATGTAAAACGCGTTAGAGGAGTTCAGGGTCCGGAGGGGCGGCGCCAGCCGTGGTTGAATGACGGACTTCTGAGGAATGCGTCTGTTCATCTGCACATAACTTGGCCCTCAGTTAGAAGCTTCAGGGATATTGGTTAAGGTCGAGGGAATGAACCACCTTGGCCGGAGGTGCGATTTTTAGGGATAAGGAACAGGCCATGATGATGAACAGACTGGCGGCATGGGCAAATACGAGCTGGTCGCTGGGTAGGATGAATTGATCGGAGGGGGTGTCAGACCCGACTTAAAACGGAGGAAGGCAACTTCGAGAAGTGCTATTTACGAATCGATGTGTGGCTTTCGCAAGCCACGGGAGAGACGAATTGTAAAATGGCTAACATTGGAGTTACATACGGTTTCATTACATCAAGATTAAGATCATAACGGCTCATGAGATTCGAATGTCAGGCGAATGGAAATAGCATCAAGATTATGTTTTCGTTTGCCCCTCTCTGTCTCCCAACTGCACAGTTGGGAGCCAAGGAGGCCAGGTCTTATGAACATGCCCAGAGGGGTAGCATCATAAAAACATCAAGATTAAGATGGCGATTTATACAATTCGAGTAGGTTGTAATTCAGGTCTGCAGAAAAAGGCAGCCACACCTGTATCAGGATCAACCAACAAAAAAGAACGATATGTACGGCATGGACAGCGGTAGAAAGGCCTGACAGGAGCTGGGAAATGAATAGAACAGAAAAAACGAACATCACACTGTTCCGTTAAATCATTTAACGCATTCATACGTAGGGGGGCTACTGCTCTTCATGTGGCTTTCGAGCACGGGGCAAATTATGGCCCCAGCAAAAGCACTGGCGTGAATTGTATTAATTTATTCACCATCTGGTTGAGCAAAACGCAAACTACGGCAAATACGAGTACCGGTAACGCGGCATCTGAGAATGATACATGTTGTATACGAGTGCGCCTCCATTCCGGAGGTGCTGGCCCGACCAACCTCTACAACCCATCAATTGTTTAGCACGTCTCTAAGACCCGACACAACCCAGAGCTAGCGTGCAGCTAGATGAAAAAAGGTATACTCCAGTTCACAGCCGGATGACTTCCAGGACCCTGACCCGCCCGCTCATCCCCTATCACTGCCCCGCTCCTTTGCAAAGCGGATACCAATGATTTGCATGCCAGCTCGAAACCCTAATTAAAACTAGCAGTCCACTTGCGCCATCTGTGTTCCCTAGGCTGATAGCACAGAGTTGGCCAGCCCCACACTTCGATAATGCTTGGCTATTGGTACCAATCCCCATTCTGATAGACAAGCCCATGCAGAAGACACATCCGGTAAATGCAGTACATCTGTACAGCGGAAGCCTTATGTACATACGGTACAATTACTACACAGGTGGGTTGGCTATCTAATCAGCACCATCTCGTGAAAAATAGATATATACCCCTGATTGCTAGCAGCTTGCCCTCTTCCGTGTGTGTGCCAATCCCTCTCTTCCTTCTCCCCCTCCTCATCTCATCCTCCACCTCCGCATCTCATTCTTGTCGCAACACCGGCTCAGCATTTCTTCGTACGGCTGCGAGCCCACCTTCAGAGGGCTCACCGGCAGAGCTACCATCCACAGCATGCAGTCAAAATCTCGACCGGCCTGGCAGCATTTTCAGCACCCATTGGAAAACCATCCCTGCCATCTCCAGCCTCACTTAGCATCCCTCCCCCGGCCCTGCTGCCTCTTGAGCACCAATCTGGAGATCATCGCCGCGATCTCCTTCGGCGTCTTGCCCGCCATGGGGTTGTGGCGGGTGGGGCTCAGGGGTAAGCTGCGCGCCATCCCCGACAGGAACGGCTTCGACACGTAGCCCGCGGCAGCCGGCTCGGCCCCGGCGGCAAAGGCAGCCGCCCCGTGGGTCGGGGGTGTCCCCGAGGCGAAAACCGAGCTGCCCGTGCTCGACGTCCGATAAAGAACGGACCTCGGCGTCACCCGCCCCCCGCCGGCCTTAACTGCATCCCCCTCCGGTGCATTGCCCGCGGCGGCCTGCAGCGGCGGCCAGCCCGAGGCGGGCGACATGCGGGAGGACGGCGGCGACGGACGGTCTAGCGAGATATCTGCCGCCGCCGTTGCCAGGACCAGGCCTTGTACTGCTGCCAGCGCCGGGCATTGGACTGGGAAAGAGTTGTACCGCCCCAGGGGCCTGCCCCTGGGGCATGCCGCTGCGGCTGGTACGGGCGAGAAGAGCATGGTACTCGTACCGGGGCTGCTGGTCCGCGCGGTTTGCAGCGTTTTTTGACGCTGCGAGGTGTGCAGGTCGGTCATGTCAGGCAAGCGGGGTAGGGCGCGGGTTAGGGCACGTCAGGCGATCTAGACAGGGCGCGTCAGGCGAGCGGGGCAGGGCGTGGCAGACAAGCGGAGTAGGACATATCAGGCTATCAAGGCAGTCAGATAGGGCATATCATGCAATCGGGGTAGGACATATCAGGCTATCAAGGCAGTCAGATAGGGCATATCATGCAATCAGGGTAGGGCATATCAGGCTATCAAGGCAGTCAGATAGGGCATATCATGCAATCGGGGTAGGGCATATCAGGCATTGGGCTTGGGCATGTCAGGCGATCATGATACGGCCCAGCAGTGCTACAGGAGCTCGAGAAACCTGCCGAGTTCGGGTTAACTAATGATCTACCAAAGCGTGTGAGTGTCATCACATCGATGAATCAGCATGAGCAGCTCCTGGCTTTTGATCAGCAGCGTTTTATGTACCTGGCTGGAACGGTAACAGCGCAGACGCAGAGGCCCATGCAGACGCCCATGCCGCACTGTTTCTTTCTTGCCTGATCAGACAGGGTGATCCAGCGGTGCTGCCCTAAACGAGGCTTGATCGGCAGCATTTATCTACCTGATCAGACAGGTTGATCCAAAGGTGCTGCCCTAAACGAGGCTTGATCGGCAGCATTTATCTACCTGATCAGACAGGTTGATCCAGCAGTGCTGCCCTAAACAAGGCTTGATCGGCAGCATTTATCTACCTGATCAGACAGGTTGATCCAGCGGTGCTGCCCTAAACAAGGCTTGATCGGCAGCATTTATCTACCTGATCAGACAGGTTGATCCAGCGGTGCTGCCCTAAACGAGGCTTGATCGGCAGCATTTATCTACCTGATCAGACAGGTTGATCCAGCGGTGCTGCCCTAAACAAGGCTTGATCGGCAGCATTTATCTACCTGATCAGACAGGTTGATCCAGCGGTGCTGCCCTAAACAAGGCTTGATCGGCAGCATTTATCTACCTGATCAGACAGGTTGATCCAGCGGTGCTGCCCTAAACGAGGCTTGATCGGCAGCATTTATCTACCTGATCAGACAGGTTGATCCAGCGGTGCTGCCCTAAACGAGGCTTGATCGGCAGCATTTATCTACCTGATCAGACAGGATGATCCAGCAGTGCTGCCCTAAACAAGGCTTGATCGGCAGCATTTATCTACCTGATCAGACAGGTTGATCCAGCGGTGCTGCCCTAAACAAGGCTTGATCGGCAGCATTTATCTACCTGATCAGACAGGGTGATCCAGCGGTGCTGCCCTAAACGAGGCTTGATCGGCAGCATTTATCTACCTGATCAGACAGGTTGATCCAGCGGTGCTGCCCTAAACGAGGCTTGATCGGCAGCATTTATCTACCTGATCAGACAGGGTGATCCAGCAGTGCTGCCCTAAACAAGGCTTGATCGGCAGCATTTATCTACCTGATCAGACAGGTTGATCCAGCGGTGCTGCCCTAAACAAGGCTTGATCGGCAGCATTTATCTACCTGATCAGACAGGTTGATCCAGCGGTGCTGCCCTAAACGAGGCTTGATCGGCAGCATTTATCTACCTGATCAGACAGGTTGATCCAGCGGTGCTGCCCTAAACAAGGCTTGATCGGCAGCATTTATCTACCTGATCAGACAGGTTGATCCAGCGGTGCTGCCCTAAACGAGGCTTGATCGGCAGCATTTATCTACCTGATCAGACAGGTTGATCCAGCGGTGCTGCCCTAAACAAGGCTTGATCGGCAGCATTTATCTACCTGATCAGACAGGTTGATCCAGCGGTGCTGCCCTAAACGAGGCTTGATCGGCAGCATTTATCTACCTGATCAGACAGGTTGATCCAGCGGTGCTGCCCTAAACGAGGCTTGATCGGCAGCATTTATCTACCTGATCAGACAGGATGATCCAGCAGTGCTGCCCTAAACAAGGCTTGATCGGCAGCATTTATCTACCTGATCAGACAGGTTGATCCAGCGGTGCTGCCCTAAACAAGGCTTGATCGGCAGCATTTATCTACCTGATCAGACAGGGTGATCCAGCGGTGCTGCCCTAAACGAGGCTTGATCGGCAGCATTTATCTACCTGATCAGACAGGTTGATCCAGCGGTGCTGCCCTAAACAAGGCTTGATCGGCAGCATTTATCTACCTGATCAGACAGGTTGATCCAGCGGTGCTGCCCTAAACGAGGCTTGATCGGCAGCATTTATCTACCTGATCAGACAGGGTGATCCAGCAGTGCTGCCCTAAACAAGGCTTGATCGGCAGCATTTATCTACCTGATCAGACAGGTTGATCCAGCGGTGCTGCCCTAAACAAGGCTTGATCGGCAGCATTTATCTACCTAATCAGACAGGATGATCCAGCAGTGCTGCCCTAAACAAGGCTTGATCGGCAGCATTTATCTACCTGATCAGACAGGGTGATCCAGCAGTGCTGCCCTAAACAAGGCTTGATCGGCAGCATTTATCTACCTGATCAGACAGGGTGATCCAGCAGTGCTGCCCTAAACAAGGCTTGATCGGCAGCATTTATCTACCTGATCAGACAGGGTGATCCAGCAGTGCTGCCCTAAACGAGGCTTGATCGGCAGCATTTATCTACCTGATCAGACAGGTTGATCCAGCGGTGCTGCCCTAAACGAGGCTTGATCGGCAGCATTTATCTACCTGATCAGACAGGTTGATCCAGCGGTGCTGCCCTAAACGAGGCTTGATCGGCAGCATTTATCTACCTGATCAGACAGGATGATCCAGCAGTGCTGCCCTAAACAAGGCTTGATCGGCAGCATTTATCTACCTGATCAGACAGGTTGATCCAGCGGTGCTGCCCTAAACGAGGCTTGATCGGCAGCATTTATCTGCCTGATCAGACAGGTTGATCCAGCGGTGCTGCCCTAAACGAGGCTTGATCGGCAGCATTTATCTACCTGATCAGACAGGTTGATCCAGCGGTGCTGCCCTAAACGAGGCTTGATCGGCAGCATTTATCTACCTGATCAGACAGGATGATCCAGCAGTGCTGCCCTAAACAAGGCTTGATCGGCAGCATTTATCTACCTGATCAGACAGGTTGATCCAGCGGTGCTGCCCTAAACGAGGCTTGATCGGCAGCATTTATCTACCTGATCAGACAGGTTGATCCAGCGGTGCTGCCCTAAACGAGGCTTGATCGGCAGCATTTATCTACCTGATCAGACAGGATGATCCAGCAGTGCTGCCCTAAACGAGGCTTGATCGGCAGCATTTATCTACCTGATCAGACAGGATGATCCAGCAGTGCTGCCCTAAACGAGGCTTGATCGGCAGCATTTATCTACCTGATCAGACAGGATGATCCAGCAGTGCTGCCCTAAACGAGGCTTGATCGGCAGCATTTATCTACCTGATCAGACAGGATGATCCAGCAGTGCTGCCCTAAACAAGGCTTGATCGGCAGCATTTATCTACCTGATCAGACAGGTTGATCCAGCGGTGCTGCCCTAAACAAGGCTTGATCGGCAGCATTTATCTACCTGATCAGACAGGTTGATCCAGCGGTGCTGCCCTAAACGAGGCTTGATCGGCAGCATTTATCTACCTGATCAGACAGGTTGATCCAGCGGTGCTGCCCTAAACAAGGCTTGATCGGCAGCATTTATCTACCTGATCAGACAGGGTGATCCAGCGGTGCTGCCCTAAACAAGGCTTGATCGGCAGCATTTATCTACCTGATCAGACAGGTTGATCCAGCGGTGCTGCCCTAAACAAGGCTTGATCGGCAGCATTTATCTACCTGATCAGACAGGGTGATCCAGCGGTGCTGCCCTAAACGAGGCTTGATCGGCAGCATTTATCTACCTGATCAGACAGGGTGATCCAGCGGTGCTGCCCTAAACGAGGCTTGATCGGCAGCATTTATCTACCTGATCAGACAGGATGATCCAGTGGTGCTGCCCTAAACAAGGCTTGATCGGCAGCATTTATCTACCTGATCAGACAGGTTGATCCAGCGGTGCTGCCCTAAACAAGGCTTGATCGGCAGCATTTATCTACCTGATCAGACAGGTTGATCCAGCGGTGCTGCCCTAAACGAGGCTTGATCGGCAGCATTTATCTACCTGATCAGACAGGTTGATCCAGCAGTGCTGCCCTAAACAAGGCTTGATCGGCAGCATTTATCTACCTGATCAGACAGGTTGATCCAGCGGTGCTGCCCTAAACGAGGCTTGATCGGCAGCATTTATCTACCTGATCAGACAGGTTGATCCAGCGGTGCTGCCCTAAACGAGGCTTGATCGGCAGCATTTATCTACCTGATCAGACAGGGTGATCCAGCGGTGCTGCCCTAAACAAGGCTTGATCGGCAGCATTTATCTACCTGATCAGACAGGTTGATCCAGCGGTGCTGCCCTAAACAAGGCTTGATCGGCAGCATTTATCTACCTGATCAGACAGGATGATCCAGCAGTGCTGCCCTAAACAAGGCTTGATCGGCAGCATTTATCTGCCTGATCAGACAGGGTGATCCAGCGGTGCTGCCCTAAACGAGGCTTGATCGGCAGCATTTATCTACCTGATCAGACAGGTTGATCCAGCGGTGCTGCCCTAAACAAGGCTTGATCGGCAGCATTTATCTACCTGATCAGACAGGTTGATCCAGCGGTGCTGCCCTAAACAAGGCTTGATCGGCAGCATTTATCTACCTGATCAGACAGGTTGATCCAGCGGTGCTGCCCTAAACAAGGCTTGATCGGCAGCATTTATCTACCTGATCAGACAGGTTGATCCAGCGGTGCTGCCCTAAACGAGGCTTGATCGGCAGCATTTATCTACCTGATCAGACAGGTTGATCCAGCGGTGCTGCCCTAAACAAGGCTTGATCGGCAGCATTTATCTACCTGATCAGACAGGATGATCCAGCAGTGCTGCCCTAAACAAGGCTTGATCGGCAGCATTTATCTGCCTGATCAGACAGGGTGATCCAGCGGTGCTGCCCTAAACGAGGCTTGATCGGCAGCATTTATCTACCTGATCAGACAGGTTGATCCAGCGGTGCTGCCCTAAACAAGGCTTGATCGGCAGCATTTATCTACCTGATCAGACAGGTTGATCCAGCGGTGCTGCCCTAAACAAGGCTTGATCGGCAGCATTTATCTACCTGATCAGACAGGTTGATCCAGCGGTGCTGCCCTAAACAAGGCTTGATCGGCAGCATTTATCTACCTGATCAGACAGGTTGATCCAGCGGTGCTGCCCTAAACGAGGCTTGATCGGCAGCATTTATCTACCTGATCAGACAGGTTGATCCAGCGGTGCTGCCCTAAACAAGGCTTGATCGGCAGCATTTATCTACCTGATCAGACAGGGTGATCCAGCGGTGCTGCAGGAGATCCAGGGCCGAGGCACGGTCCTCCGGGTTGCTCATCAGCGCCTGCGGAGTTAAGGGTTCAGGGGTCACAAATCATTTATATTGAAGGCCTAGGTTTGAAGTTGAAGCATGTGGGGTTAAAAGTTAAGGGCGAAGGGAAGGGTTGAAGGTGAAGGAGTAATGGTTGAGGGTTCAGGCTTGAAGTTTTGGTCAATGTTTGAAGGTGAAGGGTTCAGGGCTGAGGGTCAAAAGTTGAGGGTTGGCTTTTGAAATCCCTAGCGTTAGGTAATGCTTCAAGGTTGGGAGTTTAAGGTTTGAGCTGATGAGAGGTCTGTTTTGAACTGTCTTTCTGTTTTTGCGCGTCAGGTTTTCAAGGGTTGGGCAGCCATGAAGTCTAAGCGGAGAAAAGGGCGTTCATCAGAGCTTCGAAATCTGCTTCTTGTCGTCCCGCAGAGCTCCCCCCCCCCCCCCACCGCCTCATTCATACCAAGCAAAAAGCCCTCCCCAAAAGTATTATTCTTTATAATACCTGCGCAATACCGGTAAGAGAGACATGTGTTTCTTAATTGACCAGCAGGCAGAGCATCTTCCCACCTGGCGCATGAATTTCTGGGCTGGCTCATGAAATTTAATTTAATGAGCCATTACCGGTAATGAGTCATTAAAATCAACTCAAATTAATACCAGAAATATATATTTTCAACGTGGACCGAAATGTGTACGGAAATGAATTAAATGTGCGCCGAGAGTACAGGATGAAACCACAGACACGATCCTCTCGTCTGGTGGATGAAGTTCTGGGCCGGCTCCTACAATGTGTACCGGTCTATACGATTGCATTTTTAAACATGTGCCAAAACTTAATAATCAGGCCTAAACTTGATTATGCACTAATTGTGCCCAAACTAAATAATTAAATACGTACCGTTATGGGCCCAAACTGAATAATGAAGCACAGACAAGATCCTGCCTTACCTGGTGGATGAAGTTCTGGGCCGGCTCCGAAATCTTGAGGCCATGCGGGATACGCGCAGGGCTACAGGCCATGATGTACCCAATGGTCTCGCTGGTGCTGGCGCCTGCAAGGGTTAAGGGTTGACGTTTTTGAATTCCTTTCTAAACCCTAGGCCTTCGCTAGAGCTAGCGCCTGCAAGCAAGCTCGGGGTTTAGTTGCTTTCATTCCTTTCTAAACCCTTGTCATTTGCTGGAGCTAGTGCCTGCAAGCAAGTTCAGGCTATGGCTGTGTCTGTGCCGACATCAACTCATTTTAATAGGAATATTGCATGCAGGCTGCGGCTGAGCATGCGCCGCCTCCACACCTGAGAATGGCGTCACCCCGACGAGCACTTCGTAGGCTAGGACTCCGACTGCCCACATGTCCACGCTGTGGTCATAGTGCAAGCTGCAGTCCTCCTTATTGTCCAAAGGCCGGGCCTTGCGCGGGCATCGAACCACCTCTGGGGCCTGATGGAGCAGGAGTGTGAAAGGGGTGAGGAGGTATGGAGTAGAAGTGTGAAAAGTGAGTACATCGAACACGCAGTTGGTTGCAGACCCTAATCGCAATTCAACGCATGCGCTGTTGTGGCCGTGAGAGTGCTTGTTGGCCGTGTGCCTTTCCTGTTTCTAGCTCGCCTTTCCTCAACTGCGGACGAGGGCCACATGCGCACCCGGGCCGATTTTTGTGTCAGCGTCTGAGGGGTTTCCTAGGGTTGGGCGGCCGGCCTCACACCTTGCAAAATAAACCTCACCATATAATCTAGGGTGCCCGCGCGCGTCACGGCCCGCTCTTCATGCATATTGATCGCGAGGCCGAAGTCGGCCAGCTTCAGCACGCCGTCCAAAAACACCAGGTTCTCGGCCTTGACGTCCCGGTGCACGATGCCGAGCGAGTGCATGTAGCGCAGCGCGCGCAGCAGTGGCTGCACGACGAGCTCGATCGCGGTGCTGTTCGGCAGTCGCCTGCCCGAATCCTTGCGGCCCTGCAGCAGGTCAAACAGGTCGCCACCGTCCGCGTACTCTTGGACCAGCACTAGCTCGTCGCCCTCCTGCGAGTTGTGGCAAAGTGCTTGTTACGAAGTTCACACAACCACAAGCAGCCTTTTCGAAAGGGCCAGGCAGAGCAGCACAGTCGAGGTTTTCGGTGAACTGGTAGGGTTGATGGGTCTATGTCAACCGGTGGGGTTTAGGGGGAAGGGTTAAAGTTTTACCGGTAGGATTGAGGGTCTAAGCTGTACCGGTAGGGTTTAGGGTTCAAGGTTTACCGGCAGGGTTTAGGGTTTCAGGTTAACTGGCAGAGTAGAGGGTCCCAGGTTTCCTGGCAGGGTTGAAGGTTTCAGGTTTACCTGTAGGGTTGAAGGTTTTCAGTTTACCGGCAGGGTTGAGGGTGCACCACGCACCTGGAATGCGGCATGGAGCTTGATGATGTTGGGATGGCTGAGGCAAGAGTGGATCCGGACCTCGCGAAACGCTTGGTACCTGTGCAACTCCCCAAGCTGGGCCAGATTGTAGATCTTGAGCACAACGGATCCGAGGCCCCGCTGGCAGACGGCCTGCATGGCGGTGTCATGTTTTTGTGAAGCACGTCGTCTACAATTCAAAATTTCTTTAGCTACAATACAAATTTCGTTAGCTACAATGCAGGGTCATTCAGCTTCATTGCGGCAAAGGGCCGAGGAGGGCTGGTGCTGCAAGGTCTGCTGCTTGGGCCACAAGCTGTAGGCCTGTCGAGGTTGGGTCTTAGTTGACCTATGGGGGGGTCTGCCAAGCGGCCTGCCTGGAGGCCGACCCAGAAAGTGGCTGCCAAGCGGCCTGCCAGAGGTGTCCTGACGGGCAATGCAAAAAACGCAGTCTGTGCGGGGCGCGAGGGTGAGCGTGGCAGGTGGGAGATGAGGGGGGAGGAAGGGGGCGAGACAGGCAAGCAGGTGGGGAGAAAACCAGCGGAAGTGTTGAACGCATGATGGCAGGCAGCCTGTGTAGTGAGGGAGGTTGAGCGCGGCAGGCGGCAGATGTGTGTGTGGGGGAAGGGGACGACAGGTAAGGCCGCTTGGGGACGGCAGTACAGCAAGACAGGTGTGAACGGTACTGCCACTCTGTTACCGCACCTGATAGACTTGGGAGGCAGGACAGGATTGGAGCAGACGGACTAGGCAAAAGTCCGCCAGGCGCCACTGCTTGCGCATCAGGCCGGGCGTGCGGGAGGGGCTCAAGGACAGGAGCTTGGAGGCGGCCTTGGGGGCAAAGGGGCAGATGCTGCCGGTGGTACTTGACGGCTCAGGCCTAGAAGGTGCCCTGTGTGGGGCGGAAGCTGAAGCAGCACTATCCCACGAGGATGCCTGCTGCTGCTGTTCTGAGGCGTGTGCTGCTGACGCTGGGGCGGAAAGCCATACTGACATATCGTCGATTGTGGGATCAGCGGTGCTGGACTCGATGATAGACAGGCATTCGGAGTAGCAGGATGTCGTTTCTTGGTGGTCAAACATGGCTTCGAGGGGGCGCAGGAGGTGGCGCAAAAGGGGGTGTCTGAGGCAGGCGCGAAATTTTTGCAGCAAACTGCAGGAAAAGTCGTTTGTGACGTTTCCGCAGGAAAGTTGAGGAAAGTGCCGGAAATGTGAAGCCGAACGGCTCAAGTGATGCTCCAGATAAGGGGTGTGGACTGTCGGTCTTCCAAGTGACAAGGTTTCTTCGACGTGATGGTCTTTCCAGGGAGGGCCTTCGCGCCCGCTATCACCGCTATTGAGATGCTATGTGTTGGGGTAAACGGTTAAGTTGTCAATTCACGACCCTGCTTTCCTTCTTCCGAAAGGGCCAGACAGAGGAAGGACAGAGCCGCTCTGATAGTCAAGCTGGAGGAAAGGAGAAATCCGACGGGTGCGACCGAAAGAGGGGCCGCGGTAAACGCCGGCTGATCGTGCAGTCTTTGATGACTTTTTTGCGCTGCCTGTGCTCCCAGTGAGGACAAAGTAAGTGAAAAGTATGATGGCCCGCTCGTACATAAGATTACTACATGGGCTGCCGTGAGCCCTCGTGGCCCAGGGCGATGAATCCTGACCACCGGTCCCAGCCACGGCATCCCGAGGGGGGTGATCCCGACCACCAATCGTGACTGCGGTCACAGGATTCACTGTTGCCAGTTACTCTTGAGCCCTCGCGAACCGACACGGTAAATCAATCCTGACCACCGATTCATTGTGCTGACAAAACGCTGGGGTGTGTGCGCACTGTGCGGGGGGGGGGGGTGATTTCAATCAGCTCGACAATGCGCTTGCACTGGCATGTTTACGGATATCAGGAGCGGCACTAGCAAACCCCAGCAAAAGGTAGACTCTCATGCTGCAGCTGGGCCGCAGAATCCTCTATTTGCAGAGTGGGGGGACTGGCGGTACAACGATATGGCAGTATTGCGGTATAAGGGCATCTGTGTGGCCCCGACTGAGTGAAGTTCTTCTTGAGAAGTTTTTACAGTCCAGCAGAGCATCACAAGTGATGCATGGGACATAAATGTACCCGTAATCCGGTACAGGCGAAACCTGTGACCCCTCTGGGCTAGCTACCAACACACAACCACCGAGCAGTAGCATGGGAATGAACCCTTAGCAGGGTAGCAGAACTCAGGCAGACGACAGCTGGGATCAGTGGGATGTCACCCATACATCCCAAATTCCCAACAAGCAAATACTGGCCTTGGCCAAATGGCTCATTACTTGGCTGAAGTGGCCATGGCCAAATGTCTCAATGCTTGGCTGAAATGGCCTTGGCCGAATGGCCCAATGCTTGGCTGGGCTGGCAAAATTCAAATGGCCCAATGCTTCGCTGGAGTGGCATAAGCCAAATGGCCCAATGCTTGGCTGGAGTGGCATAAGCCAAATGGCCCAATGCTTGGCTGGAGTGGCATAAGCCAAATGGCCCAATGCTGCCCAATACTTGGCCCAAGTGGCCTTGGCCAATGGTTGGCCAGGAGGGGCAAATCAAGGAAGGACCCCAAACGAGAGCCGGCAGTAGTGAGCGCTGTGCATTTTGTATGCTTGCTTGTCCTGGTGCCGGTTCTTTAGTTAATTCAAGTTCTTGCCAGTTGTGGCCAGAGCAAAATAACGGTACTCAGCTAAAATCTTGGCAGTTATGGCCAGAGCGGAACCCCACGGTACTGTAAAACACATGAGAAAACAGCTGAGAGCAAGCCAGACCATGCAGCCCAGAGGCTTCTACTTTATCTCACATGCATGAATGGCCCACACTCTACACAAGACTTTGTCCCGAAACACAGGAAAGGCCTACAACGTACACATGCCGACATTAAGAAAGAAAGCTACGCCCTGTGCGGGGCGTGTGAGTTAAGGAAACAGCGCAGCCTGGGCCGAAGCTGTTTGCAGCCTACATCATACATCATAGGCCTTGGAACGCTTCCTGGTTTTTTTTAATCGAGAGGAACCATGTAAGCAAACAGATGAGACAGAAGGGCAAGGGGGGAAATAGGGCGAAGGAAGGCATGGATGGCACTGGAGCGAGGGAGGGCCAGCCTGACATGAGAACTAGTATACACCATCATGCCGGCAGTGGAGCCATTTCCTAGCTGGTGTAGCCGGCAGAAAAGCAGGTACCCTACTACCAGTATGTGTCAACCTGTTCACAGCTTGTCTTCGTAATAACAAAGAAATATCGCCACAAGTAAAAACACCTTTGTGGGCTCTAGAGCCCAATTTGTACACAATTTAGCGGTAGGCATGATACACATGGTCGGCGCGTTCGCACGCTCGTATTCATCAAGTGCACCACCCAGATCGGCCGCAATCTGTCATGTGCCGATTACGGTCCTCACCAGGGTCCTCCCCCTTGGTCCTCACCAGTGGCTGAATTACGGTCCGGTTGTGCTGTGCCGCAATCTGTGCTGCTCCGAAACGGTCCTTACCAGAGTCCCCACCCCTGGTCCTCATGATGGCTGAATTACATACCTGAGCTACAGCCGCTGCAATCTCAAGGCAAAAGCAGATACTTTTACCAGCAAGGGACTGTGATAACTTTCGTTATTTCTGCATTATGGCTATATTGCACAGCACTGGCCATACTACTAGTGCACCTCCTGCACCACTGCACCCACATGTACTATGTAGGTGTAGTACAAACTACTGTACTCACATGAACTTTGTAGGTGTAGTGCAAACTACTGTACCCACGTGTACGTTGCGGATGTAGAACAAACTACTATGCCCACATGTCCTGTGTAGGCGAAGTACAAACTACTGTACCCACATGCATTATGCAGGTGCAGTACAAACTACTGTACCCACATGCATTATGCAGGTGCAGTACAAACTACTGTACCCACATGCACTATGCAGGTGCAGTACAAACTACTGTACCCACATCTACTTTGTAGGTGAAATACAAACTACAAAGGCGCATGCCTGCCCACCACCCGCCCCTACAGCAGGTGATAAATATCTGCCAGGCCCGGTCTATCTGCCAGATCTGTAAGATCTGTTGGATCGATCAGAACCGACCCAGCCTCCTGACCCCATCGCATCGGCCAGCAGCAGCAAAAGTCTTCCGTAGAATGTAAATGTAGTTCCCCGTCTCCTCGTGCTCGAATCCATCCACCAGGACCTCCCAGCCGGCATGCGGCTGTCCACCTGCCGTCCTCTGCCCCGACCCCGCGCTGCTGGCAGCAAGCCCTGCCGGATCCCCACTCGGATTTAATGCAGGAGAGAATGCTACCCTCTCGCTCAGCCCGCACAAAGCTGCAGCGCCCAGCAGCCAGCTTCTGCCGGCCGGCGGCTCGTAAGACACAATTAAGTAGTGCCCCCCGGGCGCCAGCACCCGATGCACTTGATCCAACACCGACTCTGCGGCAGACTCCGCGGCCCGGCCGCCGCTGCTACTCGCCACTGAAGCAACAGCTGACACCTCTGACCCGGGTCTTGGTAGCGCGGGACCCGGAGGCCCGATTGCTGCCTGGCCACTACTAAATCCGCTAGATCCGCAAGATCCGCGAGCCGGGCCGCTATCCTGCTTGACCGCGCTGCGCGCCTGCCATCTCGCGTGGAGCTGGTGTTGGTCCCAGTCGTTAAGCACAGCGTCCAAGCAGCCCTTGTCGATCACAAGGTCCATGCTGCCGGGTCGGAACGGGAGCGAATGTCGAGCGTCTGCCACAACACGCTCTGTGTCCCGCGGTGCACCAGCGGACGGCCGTTTGGCGCAGTGAAGGCTGGGGCCATCAGAGGAAAACTCTGCCCTCCCCTCTGCTCTCCGCGAGGCAGGTTTGTTGGTGGGCGCAGGAGGCGCCACTTGCTGGAGCATCTCCTCCTCAGCGCCCTCCATGCACTCGAAGGCTAGCCCAGAATAGTCCAGCGCAAAGGGCGCGATGCGCAGCTGCTCCCTGCACAGAGAGCGGAGCAGCTTGCTGTTGCCTGCCCCAAGGTCTAGGACGCAACAAGTACCTCCACACCTGCCTCCTTTGCTACCCATAGAGCCTTGTTGCCTGAGATTCTCTCTTCTTGCGCTTGTCTGGATCAGGCTGAGCAGCCGGTGGATGGTGTTTTGGTCCCCGTCGTCAGGGCTGATGGCCGCGGTCTCTGAGGGACGAGAGCTGCCCCAATCTGGGTAGAGCAGGCTTAGGATCACAGGCTTTATGTCGTCGAACTCGCAGAGCCAGTCGAATTCCAACTCGGTGGCGTCCGCCTCGGGCTCCGCTGCATGGGGTGCATGGGGTGTTGCAAGGGCAATCGTGGCGCATGGCATGGCCATGTATCGCAGCTCATTCAGTCCATACCGCTTCGAAGGATTCATATGTTGCACCTACCAGCCACCGAAGTTTTCTGGACCTCTAAGTCGGCATTGTCAGAAGGCGAGGCCTTGTTCTTCGTCAGTAGCCTTGAGTAGCGCTCATCCCAATACGTCTTATCAGCGTAGCTGCAATCAGCCGTGTTGTCCATGATACGGGTTAGCGCATGACAACAGCAGGGGCAGTACGAGAATGAACGAGCGAGTAGAACGAGGCTCGCCGCACCGTGGCCATTGTACGGCATGCGTGTCATGTGATATCACGTCCACTCTTTCCTTCAAACTGTTCCTTGGCCGGGCAATGATTGCAGAGCTGCTTAATTTTCTTGCATTATGACGACTATTCCAGCTTCTGATGTGTGGCAGGTGTGGCAGCGTGTCCGATCCGCAAAACCCCTCGTCCAATGCATCACCAACTTTGTGTCGATGGAGATCATGGCTGCCACCTTACTGGCAGCCGGTGCATCGCCGGCTATGGTGAGGAATGGGTATTGCAGTCAGAGAGATCCAAAAGGCTTGAAACCAGTAACTGCTGCATGAAACTTGGCCTCAACGGCATCTCTGATTCTCCGGCGATGCTGTGAACTGCAGTCAGGTTTCCAAAAGGCTTTAATACTAGTTGTCTTATATTCAGGATCGGCCTGAAGGCACGTAGCAGTATCAATGCTTACATTCATAAATGTCTGGTTGCATACCTCAAGCACGGTCTCGAGTCTTGACACATGGCTGCAAGGCGCACCTGCTAGCCAGAGGCCTTGCACTCCGCACTGCTATTGCCCAGAGCTATTGCTAGCTTCCTTCAGATTCATTTCCTATGGTCAGGAGGGCCTGATGCAGCATGCCCTCTTGCTTGGCCCCCTGGCGGGAGGTCGCTCGTGGATAACTCTGGATGGGCCCAGAGGGGCTGCCTCTGCAGCCCCCTCACGATGGCCTGGTCCACACCTAAAACGTCACCAGGACACAAAGGTCCAAATTAAAGACCCCCTCTTTCAGCTAACCTCTGGTTTCGAAGTTTGCGCGTGGCGTAGGCTACATGATGCACACGCTGTGGGTCGCCACAGGGGCAGATCTGCCCAACCAAAGATGGCTTGCACTCTAGTGCTCACTCGCACCGCTGCTTCCTTTCCTCTCCAGCCTCTAGTCTGTCCCATCTCCCCCTTAACCGCTTCCCCATGTCCCCCCTCTTTCCTTCCTTCCCCCTCTTTAAGCTCCCTCTCTTCAAGGAAAACAGTCCCATTGCCCCCTTTCCTGCTCGTCCCTCCCTTTCCTTCCTCCCCCATCCTTCCCTCCAGACTCCTTCTCTTCCCATGAGACAGTTGGGCGCCCGTGCGGCCGAGCCTTTCGGATAGGGCCCAGAGGTGTGACATCATAAGCCCAGTTGCACAGCACCTGCACTCAACGGGTTGTTGCACAGTTGCACAGTAACTAAACTCAACGTGTTGCTGCACAGGTGCACAGCTTAGATGAAGTGGAGGCCTTCACACAGATCTCCTCAGCCCTCCTGGTCAACATGGGCACGCTCTCCAGCGACTGGGTAGCTGCAAAGAAGCTGGCAGCTAAGCAGGTGAGGGTCGGTTGCTGCAAAGAAGCTGGCAAGTAAGCAGGTGTGGGTCGGTAGCTCCAAAGAAGCTGGCAACTAAGCAGGGGAAGGGGCGGTAGCTGCAAAGAAGCTGGCAACTAAGCAGGTGAGCGGGCCTCTGTATCCGTTTCGTTACACGCATGACAGGAATTGCAATTGACACAGTGTCGTCATTACAGCAGGCAATACAACTGAAGCTGTACTTGAATATTGACATATTTTAAAGGGGAGGCAAGGTGGAGAGTGCTCGTTTGCTGCCTGCCCCCCACCTCCCCCCCCCTCTTCATTCCACCATCTCATCCCCCCCTGTCATTTAATCCGATCTCATTACCCCCTGTCATTTAATCCTCTCATTCCCATTTCATCCGTCACCCCCCCCTGTCATTTAATCCTTGCATCCCCCCTGTCACTTTACACCTCATCACTCTTCCTCTCTGTCACTCCATCCTGTAAGTCCCCTCGACCCCCCCCCCCGTCATATCCTCCCATCATTCCCCCTGTGACCCCCTGTCATTCCATCTTTCTCGCCCCCGTAATCCCTTGCTTCTTACCCTGCAGACAGTTGTCAGCAGCAAGCCATGGGATCTGGATCTTGTAGGATGCGTTGCTACTGTTTTGACCACCCCTTTTGATCTCAAATCCCCCATCATTCCCCCTGCATTCCCATTTCACCCCCCTCCCTGTCATTCCAGCCTTTCAGTTCCTCCTTCATCTTCCCTGTTATTTCAGCCTTCCATTTCCTACTTCACCCCCCCTGTCTTCTCCCCGCCTCATCCACCCCCTTCATCACTCCGGTATCCCTTGCAGGCAGTCGTCAGCAACAAACCCTGGGTCCTAGATCCTGTAGGATGCGGCGCCACTGCGTACCGCACTAGGGCATGCCTTGACATGCTGTACTGCCGTCCAACTGTGATACGTGGTAACGGCTCCGAAGTCATGGCCTTGTCTGGTGCTGAAGGTGCGAGAGACGGCATTGTTGCTTTCAAACCCTCAGCTTTAATCCCAATAGTAGCAGGCTGCGCTGCTTGGCTGAGCTGGCTTGTGACCTGAGCGTCTTCCACTTTCGACGTTGCATGCTCTGACTATTTGTCAGCCGGGCGGCTCTTCCTGGGCCGTTTGAGACCCAGCCCTTGTTTGGCTTACAGCCGCTGACCCTGTGAGCCACATGCGCTACCTGCAAAGACAAGTTTTTCGTTTCAGTACTGTGCTGCAATTCTTGCACTTTGTGGCCTTGCAAGTTACTAAACCCTAAACCCTGACCTATGGCCTTGCAAGTTACGACGGTTTGTACGCCAGGCGGCCACCACTGGGCCGTTTGAGACTAAAATAACTTGGTTGGCGTACGGTTGGTGGCCCAAGCAGCATGTGTCTCGCTGCATCAGGCGCCACTGGCAGTTGGATTGGTTAGCTGAAGTGCTGCCACATAAACTAAATGTATCAGGTATTTGCTGATGATCTGTTGCTTGTGGTTTGAGGAAATGGTGGTTTTCTGATCTGATGCACAGGCATTTGCTGATGATCTGGTGGTTGTGGTTTCAATTGACAGTGATTTGCTGATCTGATCGTTGTGATTTGAATTAAGAGTGGTTTGCTGATTCGAGGGTTTTGATTTGTCCTATGTGCAGGAAGTGTGAAAGGTGTGGACAGCACCGCTAGCAGCTCCGACGCCTTGCAGCACGCTGCACGCCTGGCCCGAGACCACAAGTGTGTGGTGGCGGTCAGTGGGGCTGTGGATTATGTGAGTTTAAATGTGTGGTAACGGTAAGTGGGGCTGTGGACTCGTGAGTTGATGTCCAAAACAACACTGGGAGTTGGGGGACATTGTGAACCTTAACTCAGAAGGAAAAATACCTAAACTTAAGGGTAAATACGCTTTCCAACCTAGTCGCATAAATTGATCATAACGATAACGTGGTTATGTACCACGCGTGCATACAAATGCAAAAAATATTGCCGTTAATTTTAATGCTGAAACCCCCCCTAAAAAGTACATAGTGCGTGTAGCGCCTTTATCATTCTGGGACCCTAATTTAATTCTTGGTGGAGTGACCCCGGGGTTCCCACAAAGGGGGCTACGCTTCTTCCTCCAACTCTTAAAAGACGTGTCGCGCTTTAGAGAAAAAGCTGATTTTGCGCGGGAAATCAGCGAAGGTAATGGTGTTATGTTGCCAGACATCGGTATACCTGACGCGAGCTCATCAGAGGTCCTGCCCTCTGGAAAAAAAACTAAACCCTCACGGTAACCCGAATCCCCAAACTCATCAGAGGTCCCGCTCTCTAAAAAAAAATCAAACCCTAACGGTAAACCGAAACCCAAAACTCATCATCAGTCCCGCTCTCTGAAAAACAGCGTTTACAGCTCTCAAGGACAGAACCCTTGGCAGCTCTGTGTGAGCTTTGCTTTCTTCAGTCCCGATCTCAGACCAGATAACGGAGGGATCTTCGGATGAAGCTTTTCCGTTCACCGACTCGACATAGCGTTCCAGATTCTACACTGCTATATAACTGAAACTCTCTCTCTATAATCTGAACACTGCTTAATAATCGAAACTCTTTATAAACCTGTTTTTTCTTTCCGTTGAGCACTCGTTAACCTCTCCCCCCCTAGGTCACAGATGGCGTCCGAGTGCTGGAGGTTCGCAATGGTGTGGAGATGCTGACCCTGGTGACTGCCGCCGGGTGCAGCCTCACCGCCCTGGTGGCAGCGTTTGTGTCGCAGGCCCCGGAGGACCCGCTGCTGGCCACTGCCGCAGCCATGGCTGTGTTCGGGTGAGAACCGGCCAGGCTGCCACTGATACAATTCTTTATTTTAGCCTGCCCGCTGGCTGCTGCTGGCCACTGCCGCAGCCATGGCTGTGCTTGGGTGAGAACCGGCCAGGCTGCCTCTTATACAGTTATTTATCTCAGTCTGCTTCAGCTACTTGGGCCAGCAGGGGTGTGGACCGATCAAGGTTTGGTCCCAAGCGGCCCAGTTGCGGCAGAAGAGCAGAGTAGAATAATCACAGAGCGCCCTGTCAAAGGGGGGCTGGTGCAAACTAAAATGAAGTGATACATGTCGACTGATACTCTGCCCTCGTCTGCTGAGGCATGTGAACTGCTGCCGCGATGCCAGCGTGGGCACTGCCTCATTGCACAAGGAATGCATCGTGGTCTTTCCCACCCAAAGCCTGGCCTTGACAGGTCACAAGTGACACCCAATTGGTCACTGTTTAGTAGGGTTTAGGGTTCTGTTTACGGGTCTAGGGTCCTGTTTAGGGTTAAAGATTTAGGGTTCAGGGTTCTGTTTACGATGCTTGCTCTCGCTCGCTCTGAAGTGAGGTCTCCCTTGCCTGTCTCGTCAGGCTGGCGGCTGAGACAGCTCTGGAGGTTGCATCCGTTCCTGGGCCTGGCAGTCTGCGCGTCGGTCTGATGGATCAGCTGCATTTGCTAGGGGAGGATGTAGTCCTAGCTAGGGTGAATGTCAAGGTGGGGGCGCTGACAGTTTAGGCAGATGGCATTTGACAGCCTTGAACTGAGGCAGAAGGCATTTCACAGCCTGGAGCTGAGGCAGAAGGCGTCTAGAGTTGAGGCAGAAGGCATTTCACAGCCTGGAGCTGAGGCAGAAGGCATTTCACAGCCTGGAGCTGGGGCAGAAGGCGTCTAGAGTTGAGGCAGAAGGCATGTCACAGCCTGGAGCTGAGGCAGAAGGCGTCTAGAGTTGATGCAGAAGGCATATCACAGCCTGGAGCTGAGGCAGAAGGCATATCACAGCCTGGAGCTGAGGCAGAAGGCGTCTAGAGTTGAGGCAGAAGGCATTTCACAGCCTGGAGCTGAGGCAGAAGGCATTTCACAGCCTGGAGCTGGGGCAGAAGGCGTCTAGAGTTGAGGCAGAAGGCATGTCACAGCCTGGAGCTGAGGCAGAAGGCGTCTAGAGTTGAGGCAGAAGGCATATCACAGCCTGGAGCTGAGGCAGAAGGCATATCACAGCCTGGAGCTGGGGCAGACAGCGTCTAGAGTTGAGGCAGAAGGCATGTCACAGCCTAGGTCTGAGGCAGAGGGCCTTTTCAGCCTAGATCTGAGGCAGAAGGCGTCTAGGCAGAGGGCACCCAGTGCTGAGACAGTTTAGAGCTGAGACAGAAGGCATGTTTTCAGCCTACAGCTGAGGCAGTCAACAGCTGAGTCAGGAGACATTTAGGCAGCCTGTGACTCCAGGCGAGGGCCGATGCAGGAGGCATATTGGCATGTCGCTGCCGAAGTAACAATTTATTGGAGGCGGGCGTTTTGTTATGAGTCTTGGTTGCTAAGTGACTTAGTGCTCTGCTGGTGAATTTGAATTGTGTGATGTAGAGCATGTAGGCCCACTCCTCGACAAATAGAAAGACTAGTAGCCAGAACCTAAGATATGAAGACTTGAAGACATGCAGAAGCTGGTCGAAATATTCAATACCGGTAAACATTTGTGTGTGAAAGGCAGAAAAAACATTGAGCAAACTACCTCCCCCCCACACACACCATAGCAGCTCTTTGACCAGACAGTTGGGCGCCCATGAGGCCGAGCCCTTTCAGCATGGCCCAGAGGTGTAATGTCATTGCCCCCCCACGCAGCTCCCGAAAGGCGACGACCCTGGGAGAGGTATGCCGTGCATCTAAGTTTCCGCCTACGTTCATGACGATACACCTCTTGGCCATGCTAAAATGAAGCTCAGCCACGTCGACAAAAAAAGCCAGCTTCCGCCTTGGTGCGGTGGCAGGAATCTCTGCCTAGCTTACAGCTGCACTGCACGGTTTTGCAGGGCATGGATGGCAACCTATATCTGCTGTCAATGCTTCAGTAGAGCTTGAGGCATGTTAAGTTGTGTTGAGTTGTGCTTGCCTAGAAGATGCACATACATACCATGCATACTCCGGGCTGCCTTTTACTTTGGGGGGGGGCATTTCTTTCTCCTTTCAAAACTGAAGGTAAGAGGGAGAGTTAAATTCTTCTCCTTCTTTTAATCTTACCTTCAATGTAAATTTTTCCAACGGGACAGTTGGGCGCCCACGCGGCCGAGCCTTTTTGAGCAGGGACCAGGGGTTTAATGTCATTAACATATACACCATGGACAGCGCATGTGGTGTGGCATGTCCTGTGGAGTTGGCGGGTCTTCCATGGCAACATAGCCAGACAGCAGCTCCATACGGCCCATAGCGCGCAGCAATGCCGATTTCAGGAGGAAGGTGGAAACACGCACATCACTCAGGGACTCACGGTACGGGTACAGTATTAGTAGTATATTGGTGACATCCTTTCAATGTGGGCCAGGTTCAGATTTGAAAGTTGCACCCGTTCTGCCCGTCCAAAGCAGACATCTCCTGCAATATCCATCCCCCGCCACACTTGCCAGCAGGAATAAATCGATGAGGTAACATCCCTGGGCCCTGCTGTAAACGCTCAGCCGTCCAACTGCGGCCTGGTACAGTTTGAAGAAACGGTGATATCAGAAGGTGAGATACAGTATCTATGCTTTCAGTAGCAAGATCCTCTTTGGCCTGACAGCATGTTTGGCTCGGTGAATCGAGACTCGACACAATTTGGCTTATTTGCACGCTGTAGCTATGTAATTGCACCCTTGTGTCGAAACTGGATTTAAATGAGTAGCTCTAGTCAAGAACTCAAATACAACAGTTTTTGATATGCCTTGAGCTTTTAGCCCTCAGAATCAGGTCACCAGCAACAAGCTTCCAGCCAAAGTTCATGGTGCCAATTTTTGAAGTCCTACTGGTGAAGTCACACCGATATAAGATGTTCAGTACCGGTTCAAGTTGACGTCAAAATAACATTATCTTCGCAAAAACAAGTTATAACTTGCTACAATACATACTGGCATGGTGGCCAAGATAGCACCTGGCTAGGGTACATTCCCCGTTCTATATGATCCAGAGAGCACTTTCCTACCGGACTTCCTGTTTGCCGACGTGACCGAGCTTTATTTAAGCAGGGCCCAGAGGTGTAACATCATTAACATGATCCAGAGAGCACTATTCCCAGGGAGCCTGCTGAGAATTGCGGATCAAAAAGCAAGCCGTACCGTGCCCCAAAAAATCAAATATTACAGCAGCCATCAGGGACACCCTGGCAGCCATCAAGGCAACCTCCGCAGGTCCTCTCAGCCGGAAAATATCTCGACCTCCCCGCCGGAAAAGATCTCGACCTCCCCGAGGAGGTGGAGGACGTTTCTGGCGGAGAGGACTTGCGATCTTCGATTCTCTCAGGTGGCCTGCTGTGACTGTGAACACCGAGCAGCAAGCCGTGCCGTACCCCGAAAATCCAAATAATATTACGGTCGCCATCAAGGCAGCCTCAGCCCGTCCTCTCGGCCGGCAACAACCACCCGTCCCTGCAGCTGTTGCGCTCACAGCAGCGTGATGATCTTCAATATCTTGAAGCAGCTCTCCGCGTTGCCCTCGTCGACCGCCCTCTGCAGCATGCGCCTGTGCCTGCCCCCCACCACATGCACGCTGATGTCCATCTCCTCCAGCTCCGCCAATCGGTCCTCCCACTTGGCAAGCCATAGAGAGACAGCCCTGAAGGGCGGCGGCGGGCCGTCCGCTAAGCACGGACGCAACGCCAGCTCGAGGGCGTCCCGCAGCAGCGCCTCCATGTCCACATCCAGCGACAAGGGCAGCGCCCGCGCCTCGACGCCATGCGCCACCAAGCACATCGGATTCTCCGCCCTCGCCGATGCCTCGCCGAGGTCGACGGAGCCCTGCGCGGCTTCGGGGAGGCACAGCTCTGAACCCAGCGCAGCAGCGGCGCACAGAGCGTCCAGGTCAGACCTCTGCTTCCTCCGTTTAGAGGACTTTGCGTTAGCGTTGTCGGCAACGCCCCCCGCAAGGTCCGGGCTCCTGAGCCCGGAGCTCGTGGCCAGGTTTGATCGCTGCTTCCCGATGTTCTTCACGCTGCTACTGCCACCTGCCGTCAGAGTCATCCGTCCCCGCTCCAACGCGGCCAGCAAGGAGCCTTTGGCGGCCTTTTTCTGTGAGGACGCCAGAGGGCCACCGCCGCCACCGCTCCCTCGGTCCTCTTCATGCTGCGGGCCGCCTATGAGGGGCAGACCGGCCACCGCGCGGAAAGGCAGCCGCTCTGAAGTGGAGGGCCGCTCTGTGGCGGCGTGCCTCATGTGGGCCTCGGGCGCGGCGACGAGCGCCTCGTTGTCGGAGTCGAAGGCCGCCTCTGAGCCGCTCTTCGTTGTCTCGGCAGCGGGCCTTTTGCGCCTGCACTCGTGAGACCGGGCAGTTAAACGGATTTAAAAACGATATAACACTTGAAGGAACATTCGGATTCCCGAGCTAGGTCATTTTATATCGTTGTTCTCAGAATTACATAAAGATGCTGTATCACTCTCCCACGACTCCCGGTGCTACCCACCCCCGGGCCAGTCGTTGCGCGTCACCATGAGGCCTTTCATTGACTCTTCACAGGGAATACAAAAATAATGTACACGACGCAAGGGGCTGCTTGCAATAGGGTTTAGGAATTAGGGATGAGGGTTTCAATTTTAGGGTTTGCGGTTTAAAACGACGCACGCGACGAAAGGGGCTGCTTGCAATGCGTGAGGCTCAGGCTGAAGGTGTTCATGGCTCACTAGGAACAGTCCAGGAATTAAAGGCTCCAACAACGCGATGAACAGCCCAGGTCCAGCCGCCTCTACTGTTTGAGGTATAGAGCACAGGCTGCAGCCATCCATGCTCCAGCCTCCAAAAAGGCTTGCCGTTTCCCACAGGACTGCATCCTTAAACCCACAGATACATCGCTACACCCGCAGCTGTATCCTTGAACCCGCAGATACATCGCTACACCCGCAGCTGTATCCTTAAACCCACAGATACATCGCTACACCCGCAGCTGTATCCTTGAACCCGCAGATACATCGCTACACCCGCAGCTGTATCCTTGAACCCGCAGATTTATCCTTTAACCTGCAGCTATATCCTTAAACCAGCAGATACATTCCTAAGCCTGCAGATGCATCCTTAAACCTGCCGTTAAATCGTTCAACCCGCAGGCACATTCTTCAACCAGCATAAGCAAATCCTTCAACTTGCAGATACATCCCTGAACCTGATGCTTAATCCTTAAACCCGCAGATCCATCCTTAAACCTGCAATTATAGCCTTAAACCCGCAGATCCATCCTGACACCCAAAGACACATCCTTACTCACAGAACCATCTTTAACCCAAAGATGCAGCTTTAAAGATGCAGCTTTGGGTTTAAGATGGTTCTGTGAGTATAAGGATGTGTCAGGCTTCTGTTATTGTGAGTGATAAGCAGCTTCTTACTTGATGACCTGGCCGTCCGCAGCGGGCGGGCAAGGCTCTGTAGCCTTCCGGTTGAGGACAACGCTCGGGTGCCCGGTGGGATACAAGGTCCCTAGCTTCTTCTGAAAGACGTCTTTGAGGGTCCAACCAGACGCGTTGAACCTGAAAATGCGAGCAAGGGGAGGCACAGGCTCATCGGGAGGATGTTCATGTTGGGAGGGCAGGAGCGCGCTGCTTCAGGTCTGTTCCAGATCGGCACAGTGCGAGTTTCCAATTTGATTGAGTTCGAAGGCTCCGAGGGCTGAAATTTTGACGGCGACAGCATTATGCCTGAGGGTTTTATTTATTTATATGTATTTATTTATATTTAATTATTTATTTATAGTGCGCCTGAGCCATACGCTACAGCTATCGGTGGTCGTGTGGTGGTTGCTTGCCCAGGGGGTCACTGGTTTGCGATCGCTGTGCTAGCGTATTCAGTACTTGCACTGGTGTACGGGCACATGTCCCATGCAACAAATGTGATATGCTCTGCTGGACTGTAAAAGCTTAACAAACACCAACAACTCAGCATGCCGCCGCAGTTGGAGCTGGTGCAGCAAGCCACGCAGCTGGGGCCACCCGGTCTTAAGTTTAATTTTTTGTCTCAGACGTGTTGTATGCTGAAGTACTGGTGTTACACGCTACCATGCTGGTGTTGCATGCTTCGGTACATGGCTTGCTCGCTGCACTGCTAGTGTTAGATGCTGCTTTACTGGTGTTGCATGCTGCAGTGCTGGTGTTGCTCGCTGCACTGTTAGTGTTGGATGCTGCTTTACTGGTGTTGCATGCTGCGATATAGGTCTTGCTCGCTGCACTGCTAGTGTTAGATGCTGCTTTACTGGTGTTGCATGCTGCGGTGCTGGTGCACGCTCTAAAGGGTTCAAACTTGCATGAAGTGCTTGCAAATCTGTGAGGGGGCTGAGAGAGAGATCCCCGTTCATGAGGGAAATTGGAGGTCATCATGAGCATGGCGCTCCAATTCCCGTGCAGCCCCCCATTCATCGTTTGGGTACGATGAACCATGTGGGTGTGATTGCCATCTGACCGGAGACCACCCTCAATCTTGTGAGGTGATGGTCCCCCCGCAGCAGCATTCATAAGCTGGACAAATCCTACTCAGGTTAAAGTACTTAAACATTGAAGATAGAAAAATCATAATATGTCCCTCTTGCCCTAGCAGAGCCAGAGGAGCAGAGCCCATTCTGAGATTCTTCTGGGGCATCACCGCGCACACTGACTGACGCTTTATTTGTACCTCCAGGTTGCTCTGCCTCTTTCTTTCGAGAAAGGCTTTTGGTTGGTCGCATTGACGCTGTGACAAAAAGCGACGTCGCCCGGTAGAGCGCAAGCAGAGGCTCTTCCCCCCTCGAAAGTCGCAAGCAAGCGGCCGAGTGCGACCGCCATCTCCCTGGCGCTCTCAACAAGAGCCCTCACCTCGTCAACATAGTTTCGTTCAGGTCAGGCCACTGCTTGGGTCCCTTCTTGCTGTGCTTGCGCCAATCCGCCATCAGGAAAATGATGCTTTCAGGCTGATCAGCCCAGCCGAGACCGGGCGCCGAAAACATCGCGTCGATGTCTTTCATTGTCAGTCCTCCCCTGGCTGGCCTCCCATTCGCTCCCGTCGGATAAAGCCGGTCTATGAAGGCCGATGCCATTGGATCGTCCTTCCATGCGTCTTTGAACGAGGCATACCATTTCGGCCGCCCCTCGGCAGCAGCTCCCGAGGTGGACGGACCGCCAGGGGGCACATACGAGAAGCGTTTACCGTCGTTGCCACCACCCCGAGGCGAAGTCTCATGGCTCGTTCTTTCGCCTCTTTCTCTCTCCCCCTCGTAGTCCTGTTCTTGGGAACCCACTTCGTCAGCTTCAGACGGGGACGGACCGCCAGGAGGCGCATGGAAGCTATCACCGCCATCGATGTGCGGCGACGCCTCTCGGCTCATCAATTGCTGTCCCATTGATTCATTTTGTTCATCTCCGTCTTCCTCTTCATGCGACCCTTCTTCGGCGGCCGAGTAATCTTCCCCGCCAGCCCGACCATGCTCCCCGACCTGCTCCTCATCTCCCGCAGCGTCGGTCTTCTCCAACACGTCCAAGAACGACATCCGACTTTTATATATGGATGACGAGCAGGCAAACGTGACACATGCGGTTGAAGTGGAGAGCGACAAGTAATCAGAGGTGCTGCTGCACAGCACAAAAGCGGCAGAGCAGTCGGGTATGTGAATTTTCAGAGGGCAGGCGCAGCCAGGAGCGGATGGGGTCACCTGGACCCCATGCAAACCCCCTCGCCATGTTGCAGGATTTCAAAATATTTGTCACAACTCTATCGCTGGCTAAGTGCGTGTTTTTCACGTTTTTGTGCGTATCGAATTGCGCATAGAGAAGCGAAGCCACAGCTGTCGGCCTGTCGCGTGACACCAGGGGACAGCGTGACGACACCTTACGTCATCCGCTGTGAGATCCAGCCTTGGTAGCTGAGTTTCTCATTTCTGCACCTCGGCCTTTGAGGTCTGACATGAATAACCTTAATAAATACAGCCGGTTCATTTGCGCTGTAGCGCATAAAGTTTCCGGGACGTTCCAGACACATCGGGCTGACGGACGGACGGACGGACTGGCTGCGGATGGACTCTTGGGGCTTCGCCCCCGCGACCTTCGGCAGCCCTGGGGGGCTCTGCCGAAAACTCGCAAGCGTTGCTTTCGAAATACGGCATACTTGGCGAGGCGGGTCAGGCTTTTGTCACTTTGTCAGGCTGACAGACGGTGAGACCTCGCTTCATACTCCGCGACCTCACTACCGCAATCTGGGTTACCCTCGAAGACTTAAGTCTGTTACACGCAATCAATGAACCGCTGCATCGGATCATTGTTGACGGACCCTGGTGGACAGAGGAATGGAAGCGTGCATACACCTGCTTTTAAAAATCCGCTTCAGCGACTCCCGCACACGGCAGCACAGCCCGGCTCACGCAGCTAGTTTCAGCGCTGTAAGCGTCCAAACTCTGCTTGTCTCAGCGTTTGTTGCCCCGGTCTATAATTCAAGAGCCCATATTTTGACCCGTACAATTCTCCCGTACATATCGTCGCGTACGGCATTATACTAGATTAAAGAGCCCATTTTTCGACCCGCACAAACCGACAGGCAACCGACCAGGCGTCACATGTGCCAAATCGTCGCCACAGCCTCGCAGGAATGTTTTAGCCTCTCCATCGCAGGTGCAATGGGCTGCTTCTAACCCTCGTAACTGATTGAGTGGAACAGCAAAAGAAAACAGTGAGTCAGCGAGTCAGAAAGACCCTGCCAGGTCGGCGAGGTCGGTTACCGCTGACAGCTGAGTTCAAATGTTCACACTTTCACACGTCTCCAGTGTCGGAACGCGAGGAATCTGGGGCGCGTTCACATTGGGGGTGATCCGAGCCAAAAGTGGGCGCCGTACAGAATTCTGAGATGATCCGAACTACATCCACACTAGAGGCGCGAGTTGGGCGACAGTTAGTCGTTGTACTTTTGTGTACATCTAGGATCATTTCAGAAACGACCTCCCGAGGTAAAAACTAGTGTCCAAGAATGATCCAAATGATCCTGCCACGCTGGCTAGGTCAGGGTTCACGCAAACTCAAAACTATGTCGATTGAATGCATACTTGTCTCATTCGTTTACGTGCTTGTTATTATGGAACGGGTGTGATTAAGCAAAATGTTTCATCGAGGAGGAAAGGTGCTGTGCAATGGCAAAATGGAGAGTCTCGGTCGGTACATGCTCTGGTACAAGTTTGAGATCCCTGCGCGATTTCTCTCGTGTTCACAGCAGCAGTGATAAGCGCGCCACGACGATTGTGGTGTGTTGATATCAGAACTTGACTGTGAAATCGTCTGTGGCTTACGGATTCCTGCAAGTAGCTGAAACTGGCGAGTGAGCGGGCAAACAAGATCCATACTAATGCAACGAAGAATCCCAACGACTGGATTGGAGCCAATGTGAACGCGCCCCTGAAGTCGCCATCGTCGTCGTAATCGGGCGTTGCTGTCGAAGTTGCGGGAAATTTAAATCAGTACCAACGTCGTCGTAATCGAGCGTTGCCGTCGAAGTTGCGGGAATTTTAAATCAGTATGAAATTTCCCGCCACACGAAGCGCATAAAGGCCAGCTATTCCTCCCCGGAATCAAGAAGTGCTTGTTAAGCGCAACTCAATACCGTCTGTTACCCAGTCCTCCGTGCTACCCCGTCTGTTCCCTTGTCCTCGTCCCCAATCCTCCGTCTTTCCTCAGTCATCCCATCCTCCGTCTTTCCCCAGTCATCCCATCCCCCGTCATCCCATCCCATCCCCCACAATGCTAGTCCCCCGTCGTCGCGGACGCGCCAACCCTGTCCTCGGATCTCTGTTGATCCTCAACGTCGCCCTGAACTCATGCATACCGAATGCTGCAAGCTGAAATGCTTCAAAAATCTATAACCGCTGCCTTGAATGTTGTGCTGAGTCATCTGCCTCCCTCCCCTTTGGTGGCAAACTTGTTATCCTCACAGGTGACATCCATCAGCTGCCAACAGTTTGTATTAAGTGTCGTGACGTACATGCATGTCCGCATCAGCCAACGAAGTGGTTGATGTGGCGCATGTTTAATCTGTTCACCTTCACTGCAAACCACAGGCAGTCTGACCCCTCCCAGGCCCCCTTTGTCTCCCTGTTAAACTTCCTTCGCTTAAATGCCCCAACTGCTGCTGATCTGGCCTCTTCGGCCTTTAAAATCCTGCATGACAGGATCCTCCCTGAAGGTGAAATCCCTGACATTGGGCGTGATGATGTGATTATAGCCCCCACCAATGAACTTGTTGATTCGTACAATGACACCCAGGTAAGGAAATTCTATGCGCCTGATGAAATTACCACCTTGATGACTGCTAAAGATGAACTGTCTAAAATGCATCTGCTCTCTGTTGCTGACCAGGAGAAACTGAAGAGTCGTCTGACTAAGACTTCTGATCTGCCCACCAAACTGTCTCTTGCTGTTGGCTGTCCTATCATGATCACCCGCAACCAAAAATATATGGGGCTGGCTAACGGTGATGTGGGTGTTGTATCATTTGTCAGCAGCACTAAGCTGAAGATAAAAAAAGAAATTGATGGTGTAATGAGAGAGATCACTGTTGGCAGGGAGTACGAGTGTGTACGGGTTGGGAATACCAGCATTGAGAGGTTCATGTACCATGTGCGCCTAGCTTATGCCCGCACTGTATTTAAAGTACAAGGTGAAACTGTCACCGGAAACTGTTCATTCATGTGGAAGGTATTGAGACTCCTGGCGAAGCCTATGTTGCATTCTCTAGACCCACCTCCCTGGACAATGTGACCATTCTCCCCGCAGGTGTCACCCTCGTCCCATCAATGTTTATTCCCCACACCCCATCTGACCACGACATGCAGCCTTAGCTGCTAGGGTTAAGGGATTATTATTATTAGCAGTACATAGTTTTGCTCTACCTGGCAGTGGAAGCACAAAGTTTTGCAAAGTTTCTTGTTTACGGATATTTTATTTTATTTAGCCTGTAAGTACCTAGCTACACAGCATCTTCCTGATATAAGATATGAGGCATGCATAACTGTGAGTCCCTTTCCCTGTGTTCTTCAGGGAGTGCGTTCAAGTCAGGCAGCCTTGAGGACATCCTTGACATGGTCCAATCTGCAGACGTGGAGGCATTCGACCCGGAAAATGAGCCCATGTCTGAAAAGCAATCAACGTGGCTTAATGACATGGGCATACTGCCAGCTGCCATGGCTGGCTTAACATACGCTGAGGCTAGTGCCCTTATCGACGAAAACAAAGACGCTTTTAATGCCTCTAAATTGGCCCATGACAAGGCCAGGCCAGCTTCTGGAAAACAGCGTCTCAAGGCGACACAGATTGGACTGCACTTGCCAGAAGGTGAATACTAGTTGAAACTGCTTCATGTACCTGATAACTGCCCATCTAAAAAATGCCCTGCTTAAAATTGCCCAGCTCAAAAATTGCACTGCTTAAAATTGTTTTTGCCTAAATCACAGGGACAACTGTACTAGAGGCCAAGGACCTGGTACGTGAGGTGGAGCAGGGTACCCTGAACAACGGTAATGATGTGCCCCCTACTGAGCCACAGATCTCCCTCTTGCGCCGTCGTCTGGCTGACAAGTTTGTTATGCCCACCAGCAAGGCTGCAGCCTCTGCCCTCATCAGCACCCTGTCTGTATGTTTCATCTGCCTCTGGTGCCCAAGATAAGCCTGCGACTGCTCCCCAGCTCAAATTCATCCTTGGCCTCCTTCAAGGCCTCAACAAGAGTACAGCCCAGGTCAGGCACTACATCCACGCATTTCGCACATCAATTTTACGTGACTTTAAATTCACAATTATATTCATTATATTCTGGGCATTCGTCTGCGCAAATTTAGATTGCTTGCTGTATGATGTTGGATTTATCTACCTGGTCATGGCTTGGCGCCGACTTCAGAAAAACCTGCTCTACAAGGTTATCGAATGGATGCTAGTTGTTCCTGCCCGATTGATGTGCCCAGTCACTTATGCTTATGAGCTAGCCACTTATGCTTATGGCCTGGCTGCTAATGTGATCCATCAGCACGCCCTGAAACGTACTTGATTTGTTGCATGCTGTGTACGACCGCTTTGTTAATAGCGACCCAACCACTGCCCAAGCTCAACAACTGATCACTCAGCTCAAGCAGAAGGCAGATAGGAACAAGGCTGCTAGGAATCGAGCCTAGTTTGAGTGTCACTCTGGTCGTCGGTGCTATAAACTAGCATGCATACGTCATGTTTGAACAGGAATTGAGTTTGTTGGTCCCCCAAAGGGTGCCCCCGCCACCCCCAACATACTCCCTGATGGGTCGCAGTTCCTGTTGCATTCATTGTGCTGCCTGTGCATGGTATCCGACGAACTTTGACTGTGGCCTCAATAGCCTCCTTGGTTGGGTCTTCCTTTGTTAACTGTTGAAATAAATGTACGCAACACTGCAATGCAAAAATAGTTATCGACAGAAGCAAACTATGTAACTGCAGAATAGCAGCTCAGCAGTAGCAGCTGAGCAATAGCAGCTCAGCAATACCAGTTCATACCAGGTCGGACTCACCAATATAAAGTGTCCCCCCCTTAATCCACTATTCGTGAATAAACCGGGGCCTATAACCACCATCACACGTTGTGATGTCTCCCGCACAGAGCGCAGCCCGGCCAGTGCATGGTGTACGGGGTGTACTGCATAACAAGTGGTATCGATTTCTCAATGCCACTCTAGACATCAGGCACCACATGACATCATTACATACCCTGTAAAACCTAACATTGCCATGCTACTCATGCCTCGCTGCTGAAGCCTTTCATTTCCATCTTCTTAGCGCTACTCAGACAGCAGTTGAATCAGCTTAAGCAGTTCGAGGCTTGTCTTTGCATCTTTGTTATCCGTCGCCCTCTGCAACACGCGCCGGTGCCTGCCCCCCACCACATGCACGCTAATGTCCATCTCCTCCAGCTCCCCCAGCCGGTCCTCCCACTTTGCAAGCCATACAGACACGGCTCTGAACGGAGGCGGCCGGCCGTCACACCACGGCTTGGCAAGCTCCACCGCATCTCTCAGCAGCCTCTCCAGCGCAACATCCTCCGACAGGTGGGTACAGGGGGTGAGCACACACCGCCCCGAGCCACCACTGCTGTCCGCTGTCATGCTCGGCTCGTCGACAGCGCCACCCCCCTGGCTGCCAGCAGGGGGCGCCGCCGCCGTGCGTGCATTCCCAACGCCAGCGCCCGAGCCACCTGCATGGGCGGCTGTTGCTGCCGCTGAGGCCACCGCCGTTCTTGAGTCGCCAGCACCCGAGCACACCACAAGGGCCTCCGCCTCCGCCACCGCCGCTGCTGCTGTGGCCGCTGTCGTGCGAGCATCGCTGGCGTCAGGTGGATGTGACGCTCCCGAGGCCCTCCCTGCACCTACCCCTGCTGGGGACCCTGCCGCCGCCGCTGCTGCCACCTGCCCTTGCAACAGGTGGCTGCTCCGAGCCTTGTGAGCATCCAAAGGCTGAGTCCCCACGTATGTCTTCCTCTGCCCGAGGGTGTGACTTGCAGGCTGCCCCTGCTCGTGACTTGCAGGTCGGAAATCACCCGTCCCTGCTGACTCAGCATGTGGGGAAGCACCCGCACCTGCTGACTCAGCAAGCCCGCGCCGCTCGTCTCCATCCTTGGGCGAAGCACGAGCCCTTGCACTTGCCTCCCCAGTCCTTTCCTCTAGCTTCACAAAAACGGCCACCCCAGGCCTCGCCCCCCACCCTGGTGCAGCGGCAGTCTTCGCGAGCTTGTCTGCCACGCTGCTATCCAGCAAGCCCGCGCCCGGCAAGCCCACACCCGGCAAGCCTGCGCCCGGCAAGCCCGCACCCGGCGGCTGCTGGGGGGATGTGCCAGCGGCTGCCAGTGGCGCTGCCGGGATCCACACGGGCTCCGCCACATTCCTCGCGAGCGCCGCCACGCCGCCACTGCCACCTGGAAAGCCAACTCCAGGCGCCTGCCGGGAGGCTGCTCCCGCTGCCGGGTTCCTCACAGGCACCGTCAGCTTCCTCCTCTTGATCTCCACATCCTGAACAGGCCCTCTGCCGCGACCGCTAGCTCGGTCGGGACCAGCCGTCCAGGCATCTTGTTGCTGCTGTTTTTGCTGCTGCAGGTGCTGCTGCTGCTGTTGCAGCTGTGAGTGCTGCTGCTGTTGTTGCCGCTGTTGTTGCTGCTGTTGTTGTCGCTGCTGTACGTGCTGCTGTTGTTGCTGTTGTTGTTGTTGTTGCTGTCCTTCCTGCTGCGATGGTATGCCATAGACGGGACGCGCTTGCAGCTCTTCACGCCCTCCTAGTCCTCCTCGCCCACTGCTCCCCGCTAGCTGCATGGCAGCAGTAGCTAAGCCGCCACTCTCCCAGGCATGCTGCTGCTGCTGCCGCTGTTGCCGCGGCTGATCCTGCTCCCTGTGCCCTACAGGCCCTCCTCTCCCACAGACCCCTGCCGGATAATTGCCACCGGCCTCCGGGCCGCCAGGCTCCCAGTCTATGAACGGCAGGCCCGCAACTCCGGTCATCCGTCTAGTCATCTCGGCTTGTGCCAGGTAACTTGGGCCTTGAATAGCGTCCGTGCCGCCGTTTAAGCGCAGAGACCAAGCCAGAGGGCTGCTTATCGCCGTCGGCCTTTTCGACTCCATCGCCGCGGCAGCAGATAGAATGTCCAGTGGAGAGGCTGGCCGCTGCAGCAGGTCGGATTCCACCCATGCAGGGCGCAGAGACGGGTGCATGGCCGCCTGTTGCGCAGCCGCCGGTCGCGCGGCCGTCGGTTGCTGAGCTGGCGCTGCCGCCTCGGGGGCAGTCTGGTCCTTCACGAGGGCCAGGCAGTTCTCCAAGGCGCCCTCTGCTTGCTCCAGCAGCTCCTCCACGCGGCCAGCAGCCAGGGCTTTGAGTCGGCCGGGAGCATTAGGAGCCCCACTGCCACCGCTGCTGCGCGCATTCAGAGGTCGACGAAATTTAGAAATCAATTTTGAATTCTGAAAACAGTACCGCCAAAAAACATCAGCCGGTACCGGGAAGTATATACCGTACCGGTGCCCTATAATTCACAATCTAGTATTTTTTGTCCAGCCCGTTCTTTATGCCAAGAGGGCGCGCATGGGTCGGGGACCCATCAACCACCGGTACAGCAGGTACCGGTACCGGTATGTTCAAAAAAGAGCTATTTTTGCCTTCATATTCGAAAACTTGTTTTTTGCCAGTCCATTCTGTGCCAAGAGGACGCGCATGAGACCGCTTTCCGTTCAGCACTGCAGGTGCGATCAAAAACATAAGAAAAATACAAAGGACCTGACATCCCCTTACATCCCTCACCAAGGATTTAGGGTCTAGTGTTTAGGCCCTGGAGCCCCCCATAGAGCCCCCACCAAGGTCCCACGCAAATCATCCGTCAGCGTCGAGCACACATCACGGAATCCCATTAAGGGACCCGGCGCAAGTTGCACAAAGACATTCATTTCCAAACGTCCTCAAAAGCACGGTCTCAGACAGCAGCGCCCCGTCCAACTGGCACGAACCCTGCAGTGCACTCCAGCCACACTGCCTGGCCCCATTCACAGCCCTCGATTCGGCAGTTGCAGCCTAGGGCCGATCCTTTGCCTCCTCACCCAGGGAAGGCACTGGGCTGCTCACCTGTCACAGGGCTTGCCTAGTTTAGGGTGTATGACTGCTCACCTGTCACAGGGCTTGCCTAGTTTAGGATTTATGACTGCTCACCTGTCACAGGGCTTGCCTAGTTTAGGGTGTATGACTGCTCACCTGTCACAGGGCTTGCCTAGTTTAGGATTTATGACTGCTCACCTGTCACAGGGCTTGCTTAGTTTAGGGTTTATGACTGCTCACCTGTCACAGGGCTTGCCTAGTTTAGGATTTATGACTGCTCACCTGTCACAGGGCTTGCCTAGTTTAGGCTTTATGACTGCTCACCTGTCACAGGGCTTGCCTAGTTTAGGATTTATGACTGCTCACCTGTCACAAGGCTTGCCTAGTTTAGGATTTATGACTGCTCACCTGTCACAGGGCTTGCCTAGTTTAGGGTGTATGACTGCTCACCTGTCACAGGGCTTGCCTAGTTTAGGATTTATGACTGCTCACCTGTCACAGGGCTTGCCTAGTTTAGGATTTATGACTGCTCACCTGTCACAGGGCTTGCCTAGTTTAGGCTTTATGACTGCTCACCTGTCACAGGGCTTGCCTAGTTTAGGATTTATGACTGCTCACCTGTCACAGGGCTTGCCTAGTTTAGGCTTTATGACTGCTCACCTGTCACAGGGCTTGCCTAGTTTAGGATTTATGACTGCTCACCTGTCACAGGGCTTGCCTAGTTTAGGATTTATGACTGCTCACCTGTCACAGGGCTTGCCTAGTTTAGGATTTATGACTGCTCACCTGTCACAGGGCTTGCCTAGTTTAGGCTTTATGACTGCTCACCTTTCACAGGGCTTGCCTAGTTTAGGATTTATGACTGCTCACCTGTCACAGGGCTTGCCTAGTTTAGGCTTTATGACTGCTCACCTGTCACAGGGCTTGCCTAGTTTAGGGTTTATGACTGCTCACCTGTCACAAGGCTTGCCTCAATGAACAGCTCCTGTATACGGTGCTGCAGCCCGGGGCCAGTACTGCACCACGGCACCTCATCAGTCGCAAAGCTTTAGGGTTCACGGTGGCTCACCTGCGACTGGGTTTGACCTGATGCAGCTCCTGTATACGGTGCTGCAGCCCGGGGCCAGTACTGCTCCAGAACACCTCAGCAGCCGCAAAGCTTTAGGGTTCAGGGTGGCTCACCTGCGACTGGGTTTGACCTGATGCAGCTCCTGTATACGGTGCTGCAGCCCGGGGCCAGTACTGCTCCAGAACACCTCAGCAGCCGCAAAGCTTTAGGGTTCAGGGTGGCTCACCTGCGACTGGGTTTGACCTGATGCAGCTCCTGTATACGGTGCTGCAGCCCGGGGCCAGTACTGCTCCAGAACACCTCAGCAGCCGCAAAGCTTTAGGGTTCAGGGTGGCTCACCTGCGACTGGGTTGGACCTGATGCAGCTCCCGTATAAGGTGCTGCAGCCCGGGGCCGATCTTGTGCTTCATAGCCTCTGATGCCGCGCCGGACATGGCATCGGACGCGCCTTCAAAGTTGGTTGGTTCCAACAGATTCTGGAGCGCAGCCAGGACGTTCTGCAGGTCCATGTCGCTGAAGGATGTCTGGAGCACCTGCGGGGATCCAGAAAGGGTTTGGGGCTAAAGGTTTAGGGTTTCAGGGTTTAGGGTTTGCACGCCCAGGACGTTCTGCAGGTCCATTTGACGACAGATGTCTTAAGCACCTGTGAGGATCCAGAAATGGCAAGCACTGAGATTCTTTGGCATTTAATACTTCCCTAGCTCCCTCCTAGCTTCGCTACCTTTTGCTTTTCTATTTCAAAAAGTTACTGGTACTGGTATTGTGATGTGCATATTTCTGCAGGCAACCTTTGTGGGGATGCCGGGCGGCCAGCATTGAGCCCATTGGGACCAAGCCTTGACCCGGCCCTAAACCCTAAACCCATTGGGACCAAGCCTTGGCCCGGCCCTAAACCCTAAACCCTTTGGGACCAAGCCTTGACCCGGCCCTAAACCCTAAACCCATTGGTACCAAGCCTTGGCCCGGCCCTAAACCCTTTGGGACCAAGCCTTGACCCGGCCCTAAACCCTAAACCCATTGGGACCAGGCCTTGAACCAGCCATAAACCCTAAACCCATTGGTACCAAGCCTTGACCCGGCCCTAAACCCATTGGTACCAAGCCTTGACCCGGCCCTAAACCCATTGGGACCAAGCCTTGACCCGGCCCTAAACCCATTGGTACCAAGCCTTGACCCGGCCCTAAACCCTAAACCCATTGGGACCAAGCCTTGACCCAGTCATAAACCCTACACACATTGGGACCAAGCCTTGACCCGGCCATAAACCCTAAACCCATTGGGACCAGCCTTGACCCGGCCCTAAACCCATTGGGACCAAGCCTTGACCCGGCCCTAAACCCATTGGGACCAAGCCTTGACCCGGCCCACATGGCTGGCCGCAGCCAGTCCAGCCAGCCATAGGCCAGGATGTAGCTGAAGTGTGGCTTAAGGACCTTAGACGAAACAGGGGTGAGAAACCGGGGGGGGGGGGGGGGGGGACTGAAGTCCTATCCCAGAGACCTGTGGGTGCCTGCAGTATACAGCTACCGCACCTGTGGGGGAAAACTTCAGTCACGCATGCAAGAGAACATGCCCGTAGCAGCAGCAGCAGCAGCAGAGCAGCCCCGGCTGCAAGCGGGTGCCTCCATCAGAGCGGGAAAACCAGAACCGGTGCCTCCCAGGATGCATGCCTCCCAGGATGCATGTCTCCCAGCGGAACTGGTGCCTCCCAGGATTCATGCCTCCCCCGAACCTTTTGATAGAGGCCCAGAAGTGTGACGTCATTGACACTAGCAGCACCTCGGTTCTTGAACCAGGGTAGCAGGCACCTGTCCCATGCATCAAATGTGACGCCGCACTGAACTTATTTCTCCGCTTCCCCATGTCATCACAGTTTCTACCCAGTTTATACTCAGGTTTACTTAGTTTTTACCCAAACTTATTTCACTGATTCCCCATGTCATCACAGTTTCTACCCAGTGTGCGCAGCCTCTAGCATGGCCTATTTAGCCGCATGACCGCTGCAAGATGGCCACATGCCCTACACATGCCCTACATGGCCACATGGCCACCGCATGCTGAGCTCATGACCCAAGTATGCCCTACAGATGAAAGCGCCACAACCTACTTATGAGCAACCCATGCCCTGCGCATGACAGCGGCATGCCCTACTCATGAGTGACCCATGCCCTGCGCATGACAGCGGCATGCCCTACTCATGACAGCCACATGACCCCCGCATGCCCTAAACATGACAGCCGCATGCCCTACTCATGACGGGCGCATGCCCTATGCATGCCCTCTGTGTGACAGCCATATGCCCTGAGTATAACAGCCGCATGCCCTACAGATGGCTACCACATGCCCCATTCGTTTCCGCCGCATGCCCTAATCATGCCCGCCGCATGACCTACGTAGGCCATGGGGGCAAGGATGCCGGTTTTCAGAACGTCCGCCACCTGCCCTGGCGTTAAACACCCGCATTCGGATGACAGCATCGCCAGAACTGCAGCTGATGCGGAGAAGAACTCGACCCAGTGCGCTTTGGCCAGCCCCGCCTCCTGCTGCGCGAGCTGCGCGACAGAAGCGAGCAGCCAGGGGTTGTTGCGCTGGGCGTCGAGGCATGTAGAGGGCGGCCGCAGCAGCTCGGCCATGCAGTCCAGGGCGTCCACCCGGATCTGCTCTACCTGCTCCTGAAGTTCTGGCGGCGCCCGGCCGCCAGATGCGACATCCCACAGCCACCCAAACAGCTTGGCTGAAGCCATCCACGGCAGCGCCTCCGCCGGCACTTCCCCGCCATGCTCCTCGTGCGCATTTATGAACTGCCTGCTGAGGATGGTCATGGCCTTAGCAGCATCCTCGATGCTCTTCACGGTTGCGGCCGAGGTGGCCAGCGGGCCGCGGGGCGCACGCTGCCAGCCCTTGAACGTTGGGATGTGGTCCAGGGCCGCCACCACGCCCTCCAGGATACCTGCCCTGACCATGGGTCCCTCCATCTGTTGGAACTGGGTCATGTAGAAGCCGATGATGAGGGCCATGTTGGCCAGCCCCGGGATGTCACGCCCGCTCTCAGCAGGGTTCAGGCCATGCCTCAGGAACTGGGCCAGCTCGTCCAGGGCGCTTGGCGTGGCGCTGTGAAGGCGGTCGAGCGCCACCGTGAACCAGCTGTGCAGCGTGGCGAACTGGAGCAGGGCCAGTCGCGCCTTCCACATTGCCTTGCGGCGCAGCGTCGCGTCGGTGTGTGCAGACTGCACGCCTCTGATGAACCGAATGAGCACCGTCAGCAGTCCCGTGTCTAGCGCCTCAGCGGCCTCATAGCTGTCGTCGATGCTGGGGGAGAGCAGTAGGAAAGCCGGAGCCCAGGCCACCAGCTGCGCCAGGCTGGCATTCGTTTCCGGCAGCCCCATCAGTGCTCGAAGAATCGTCCGGTCTAGACAGGGGCGTGGGACATGGTCAGGCAGGCTGAACCCGGCTGCCTTGAGCCCCGCTGCTGCATTCCAGAGACTGAGGGCGCGATCGTCGTTCGCCGGCTGAGGCTGAGCCATGCCTGTTGCGAAAAACGCCGATGATGACCTGCCTTGGCTCCAGTCAGCAGGTCCAACTCACTGGGCAAAGCTCGTCGTTAGAAATTGACACATGTCATAGCGTCTTGTGACAGGCAGCGGGATTCAAACGTACCTCGCGCTGATGCCCTTCTCAACTTAACAAACAAGGCCATGCATGTTCAGGGGCAGGCCCAGGGCAGGAGAGCCCTGTCTACGTTACACAACATGATCTCTCTATCTTACCTGACTACCTCCCCCCAACTTTGCCTAATTTTCATCTCTCCCAACCCCTGCTCCCAATCAGGCAGTTAAGCGCCCACTCGGCAGACTCTTTTGATCTGGGCCCAGGGATGTAAATTCTTGAAGACCTGAGGTCTCATGGTAGGATAGCTTTCAATCCCTTCATGTTTTCGTGTGGCATCCTGCTATAGCCTCATGTAAATGCATTTGCGTTGTTGATATGTGCAAGAGAGCAGCAGCCATGATTTGATAACGAGCACGTTCACAGGAAGTGCAGCGTTGCCTATGAGCAAGGGCACCCATGCATCCATGCAAGGGCATTCCCTGCAGTGCTTATTTAGCATGCTTCAGCTATAATTCAGCTACCCCATGGCCTTGGGCCGTGGTAGCCTGGTGCAGCAAGCCCTACTGCTCGCCTGCTCGGGCCACCGGCCGTAGGCCGATCAAGGTTTGGTCCCCATCGGCCCAGGAATGGCCGCCCGGCGGCCCCCTGAAGGTGCCCTGATAGGCACTAAAATAAACACTGATTCCCTGCCTCTTGGCACTTGTTACTGGACAACAGTGAGGTGAAGAAGATATTAGGTACAAGCCATGTTATAGACTCACAGCCCACGAGGGCAAATTCGTAATTTGGTTGGTGCAAGCCAGGCCCTGATTTATCCCACCGGGCCACTGGTACAAGATATTAAGGCATGCATGGGAGTCACCGCTGTGACTTGAATAGCAGGGGCGAGTCCATTTGACGTAGTCACCAATCTTCATTTGCACAGCCGTGGTCACAGCTTGAGGCCGTGGCAGAATTTCTTGAACGCCGAATAGATTGACTCATGGGCCAATGTTTGCGCAGGCACCTTAAATCGCACAACATTGATTCAGACAGAGAGGGCATGGGGCCCGTTAGTCCGTGATGCACAGACTACATATTTTGACGTATATATTGGCAGACCATGGAGTGTGGGGCAAGCTAAATGCAGAGGATCCTGCATCTGTTTTCTGGAGGAAAAAATGGTTCTCTTGGCTTTCAGTGTATGATGAAAAGAGAGAATCATCTCAAAACTTTGCTAAATATCCCGTCTCCCCCCTGATTTTCTAGGCGGTGCTCAATCGAACTCTTTTGCACCCACGCCATGTTGCATGGCTGGGGCTTAAATTCTGCACTATAAGGTACATTCCCACACCACTGCTGTGGTTGTGTGCTAGTTGCTTGTCTAAGGGGGTCACTGGTTTTCGCTCACTGCCCTAGTGTATCAAGTGCATGTACCGCTTCACGGGCACATGTCCCATGCATCAAATGTGATGCTCTGATGGACTGTAACTACTTCACATAGGTTCCTTAACCTTTTCGATGCACCAGTATATTTTTTTTTAGGTCAAAGGGGGGAAATGAAGAATCATCTCAAAACCTTGTCGAATTTTCCTCTCTTTCCTCATTTTTCAGGCGCTGCTCAACTTCAGTTTTCTTGTTTTGCTTGCTGTGCCACTGTTAAGTGAATGCATGCTGGTTGCTTGCCCCTGGAGCTCTTTCTTTTTTTGCTTGCCACGCCACTGTTTAGTGGATGCATGCGGGTTGCTTGCCCCTGGAGCTCTTTCTGTTTTTGCTTGCCACGCCTCTGTTTTGAGGATACGTGTTGGTTGCGTGTTGGTTGCTTGTCAAGGGGGCTCTTCCTTTTTCGCTTGCTCTCCTAGCATGCACAGTGCCTGATCCATGACCGGCATCTGTCCCACGCATCGAATGCGATGTTTTGCTGGATTGATCAAACTTCACCTCGAGCTTTAATAGTTCGCTTCATGGTGATTCCGCAGAGGACCTATTCCTCTCTGATTATGCCACCAAGAGTATGAAAGCAGGGTACCACGCTAACAAGAGAATGAGAGTGTGACATGGCAAGGAGGAAGCTGGACGGGACCGACCAAGTTACATAGCGCGCTATACCGGATTGGAACGTGACACGTGTCTGGTAGGGCGGAAATGGCAGTGTCAGCCAGGGCTGTAAGAGGAAGGGAAGCCTGGTCCTGACAGGCCATGCAATGGGCTTGAGGGGCCTAACAGTGGCATGAGAGGCCAAGGGGCGGGCCGAAGGGGCCAAGTGATTGGCCTAAGGGGTCAAGCAGCATGTCGAAGGGGGCAAGCAGAGGGCCATAGGAGCCAAGCAGGGATCAGGTGTACTAGATTGCCTTTGCTGAAGGTTTTGATTAGGAGGGGTCCTGTGCCCCTTGGCCTTGAGAGAAACAGCGTGGATGTTTTAGCCAGTATTTGCATGCTCTTACGAACCGTGATTGGGATTTTTTTGTTGACTAATCGTATTTGGCTCAGTCGTTTGAGGCAGATGTTCAAGGTGTACTTTCTTTGCAAAAAGCATACACCTCGATTCTAGGGCCCCAGAGTCAATTTTCGTTCAATTTCACCAGCAAGCACAATCTGCACACCCCCTGGTGCACACTTTGTCAAACAGTGTCTATGCCATGCGAGTGAAGATTGGTAACCTACACCTACGTATGTGTATCTACAACGTTTAGACAGTAGCATGCATTAGAGCATGTAAATGTCCTAGTGAATCCCACTATGGGGACTCCAACCTCCATGCGAGCTCACTAACATGCCACACAACTGGCATTCCCACCAGTATACATTCGGGAGATGAGTTGAGTAAGTGCGAACGTGGACGCCCAGGTGTCTAAAAGCTTCAGTGCCCTACTTAGGATGCCATGCATAATGCTACCTCCTGACTACGTTTATTCCAGTCAAATCCGAGGGCCAATCTCACAGGTCGCGCATTTGCACCAGCCGCACTCATTCAGCAAGCACCGTTCCATTCGGCATTGAATTGCTCCAGGTATGCCAACAAGAATTCATGTCTCTGCGGCAGTGAACACCATTTAGATCATGATGCATTAAGACAGGAACACAATGTAATACCAAGCAAAATGGGAGATATTTTTTATTTCCTCCCAATCGTTTTCGTTAGTCAATTAGTTAGGCACCCACGCGGCCGAGCCTTCTTGAGCAGGGCCCGGTGGTGTAACGTCATTGACCAAGCAAAATGGGAGATGATAACGCGCGACAATGGATGTCGCATTGGATAACGAGCTTGCTCAGCAACATTCAGACCTTTTGCTCTATGACATAAATAAATAAAAAGGGCGCGGCTCTACCTGAAGAGATTGGGGCCACTACACCAAAGTACCAGCTGACGAATGAGAGGCACTGAGGTGAGACCACTACCCTAACCGTTGTGTCCTTAATCGCATGGATGATGAGCTGCTGATGCCATCCCCATCCACTATTTATAGGTGTACTCTGTAAAGGCCTTGCTGCATCCGTCTGCCAACCTCACCGTAACTGCCATTTTGCGTCCGGTGTCCGTCTTCATGAGGTCCTGCACAATCCATGCCCTTAATAAGAGAGAGACAAATGTTACAGGAATTTGAACACATTCTGCAGCATGTGCGAGCGGTGAGCAAATCCAAAATGGCACACTCAGATTCAAACACCCAAAATACCTTGAGCAGGAGCAGCTTTTCATGGAAATGGTTGATCGTTGTGTTGTGCGACGTTTTAGCGCTGCTCATGTACTGGAGTTTTGTCATGCCCACTCGGGGCGGAATGGACGGGTCGTGCAAGACTCGGTTGAAGGCCCCACCTACAAAGCCCGACAGATACACCAGTATTCAGCCATCGAGGTTCCTCCACGAAAAAACAAAAAACAAGCAAGTATGGCCCTGACCCACCAAATGTGAAGCAGCGTGCGATGCCTACAGCACCGACTGCATCCAGCCTGTGGCAAGAAGGGTGTAGCAACAGTATGTCATCATGGAAAGCGTATGTAGTTATGGACTCATAAGTACACACGGTAACTGGTATGGAAGAATGAAATCAGTCGCTTGATTCACTTTCCTTGCGTGATTCAAGCAAAAGGAAACGATTCTGGTGTTGTAACAAAGGCTGGTGCCGTAAGAAATGCTTTAGCAGATGCCGCGGACCCCTCACCGACCTGTCAGCATCTTGAACGATCATGCCCTCCTTGCTCAGCTTCGGATTTGTATTGCCCTCCTCCCTGGACTGAAGTGATTCCTTGAAGCCGATGGACCTGATTATATTGCAGACTTCAGAAACCACGGCCTCTGGTGTGCATTTGCTCCTAAGGAAAGCCTGGGGTGGGCATGGTTTATATGTGTAGGATCAGGCAAAAAGAGATGCTGGGAGAAGCAAAGGGATTGGATCCATGCCTGACTCATGTTCCTAAGTACTGTAGGAGGCTAGGAGCATGAGCCAGATGTGCATGAAGATCAGCAGCAGATCACATGCACCAGTACCTGAACTGCATGGTCTTGACATGTTTCGGATCCGCTGTACTTCCAGTCATCCACGTCATGGAGGAGCGCAGAAAGCTCTACAATTTGGATCCTGTCAGGTGACAGTCCCTCCTGCAGTGCAATTGCCTTGGCCACAGTCCTGACTCTGTGGATATGCCAGAAATCATGAGACCCATCATGTAAGGCAATTGCATCCTTTACAAAGTTCTCTGTGTCTTGTATCAGAAAGCTCAAATCGACCATATCCTCCATCACGAGCAGAGGATCACAAGGTATCCAACAGTGACGCAATTTTTTGAATCATCGGCCCTGACGTCATCTGTTTCAAATATGGCCGTCCTGTTAGTTGAAGTGTAGGGTCAAGGTTACCTGAGGTTACTCAACTCCAGGCGCACCGTTACAGTGTGGATCGCGCGAAAGGAAGTGTGGACCGATCGGATCGCAAGGAGTGGTCACGAAAGAAGCCACCGTCCCAACCCGACCATCCTCCTTGACGCGCACCTAATCCCAGTCGTTTCCCCAGCCTCGTCCCACACCCTATCTCCTTCATAAACCACCTGCACACCGTCAACGCGAGAAACTCCGCGCGCAGAAGCGCTACATATCCGGAGCGAGTCGACGGTCGGGCTGAACCACCAAAGATTGGGCGACCCGGGGGTCTAGTGCAGTCATCCTAGAGCCGGCATCCCGTCATGCAGTGTAAAATAACCAGGGATGCCTTACTGCGGCCGGGCTGGAGCAGCTGCAACCCTGCCAAGCCGAGCAGCCTGCTCGCTCCAGCCCCAGTTCGAACGCTGTCCCTGCTGCCCTCCCCATGCAATGCATGGGCCTGCAAGGCTGCCGGCAGCAGCAACGCCGAAACCGCCGTGCCCTCAGCGACGGCATTACCGGACGCTGGCCATAACGCAGAGCATGCTGGCGCTCGCTGGGTACCGCCGCCGCCCGCTCCCATGCGGAAGCACACACTGACCACCACCCGCCGGGGCGCAGCCTTGTCCGTGGGCCTGGCCGTGGCCTCGGCGGCCATTGCGGCCACCCGCCCGCCTGCTGCTCGGGCCAGCAAGCTTCCCGAAGCCGCCGACCGGGCATGGGAAGCGATCGGGGGCGGGCCGGCGGATCTATACTTCCCGCTGGCCTTCCAAGGCGTATGGGACGTCGCGTCTGTGCTTGTGTCCGTGGAGAAGCCCATGGGGGACAACTTTGTCCCTAATAAGCCAGTGGTGGAGAGGGCCGTCCGCGACGACCTGAACAAGCAAGCCAGGTGTGCAACATTGAGACACCTGTTATTTTTAGGGGCAATTCAGCTATAATTCAGCTGCCAATCAGCTACAATCGAGATACAAGTCAGCTGCAATGCAGCTTCTTATGGCCATGGGGGCCTGTTGCAGCTAGCCCTGATGGGCCTCTGGCTCTAGGCCAGTATAGCTTTGGTCCTCATCGGCCTCATGTTGGCCGCGCAGCAGCATAACAAAAGCGGCCCCGTACTACTACTAAACTGAGGCATCAGATCGAAATTTCAAATAAGGCTGAGGATTGGGTCACATTCGACGGCCTGTTCAACACCCCATCTCCAATCCCCCCACAACCCACCCTCAGGTATCAGGTCAGGTATATCCCGGACTTAACGGAGGGCCGTGTCGTTTTCGACCGCTTGTTCAGCATCCATCTCCTTGCATCTCACTGCATGACCCTACAACCCAACCTCAGGTATCAGGTCAGGTACATCCCGGACAAGACGGAGGGCCGTGTCATTTTCGACCGCCTCTTCAACACGACCTCCATGCTGGCCATGTACTACGGACCTTCAGTGGACTTCTCTGAGCGGATTAGCTGGAAACCTGAGGACCCAAACATCATGCAGCTAACACTCCCGGGGTGAGTCAAGAGGTGCCACCGGTAATTTTCAAATTTAAAATAACAGATGGCACCGGTTAGATTCAAATTTGAAAGTGAGAGGAACTTCAAGCTCGGCAGTAGGGGGGAGAAAAAGCACTTGCTCAGACTGAAGGTCCGTCATGAGCCTAGCTCCTTTATGCCCCATGTAGGGGTTAAGGGTTACGATCGAGCATTTCTACATTTCCGCAAATCCTTCAGGTTGTTCAATACTTTGCCCAAACCTTGTTCATTTGATTGTAAACATACAATATTGTTTTCTTATACTTTCAACATACCACACCCTAACTGTCATATGAAAGGAAAAGGCTCAACGTGATCATGCAAGACGCTCCTTCCCTCCCACCACCCTCCCTCCCACCCTCCCTCCCAGTACCCCTTCTTCCCTGTACCCCTTCCTCCCTCCCTCCTTGTACCCCTCCCTCCCTCCCTCCCACTACCCCTCCCTCTTTCCCTACCACCACGCTCCCTCCTGCTACCCCTCCCTCCCTCCCTCCCACTACCACTCCCTCCTTCCCTCCCACCACCGTCCCTCCCGCTACCCCTCCCTCCCTCCCTCCCCCATCTCCTCTCCCGCTCATATAATGCACCCCTCCCTCCCACGACCTCATAGGCATGTCGGTCCGGACGCCCGTCCCGCCCACCAACGCTCCCTCCCCCACCTCCATTCCCGCCCACATCATGCACCGCCTCCTCTCCCCGCACTCCCGATTGGGGGCATGTACTTCAAGATGCGCGTCCCCCCCCCCCACACCTCCCTCCCTCCCACAACCTCCCCCCCCCCACACACACCATGCACCACCCCTCCCTCCCACACACGACCTCCTCTCCCCCCCCCCCCGCATCATGCATCACCCCTCCTCTCCCCCCCCACACACCATGCACCACCCCTCCCTCCCACGCTCGACCTCCTCTCTCCCTCGCTCCCGATCAGGGGCATGTCGGTCCGGACGCGTGTCACACGCCGTAGCATGGGGTCTGACGATTCGGACAGCCCCGATCGCCTCGAGGCCTCTGAGTACTTTGAACAGGTCAGTGTTCATTCATTTGTTTAATGGCTCAAAAACCGCTCAGCTACAGTTCCTACCTAGAAGCTCCTCGCTAGCTTCTCGCCAGCTGCTGGCTGGAGAACGTTGCATAGCCGCCCAGTGGCTACCCCAAAGGTACTCTGCCGCTCTCTGACTTCAGTGCTGCTGGCTACCCTAAATCCCAAACCCTTCATCCTAAACCCTTAACCCTAATACTCGAACACCCTAACACCAGTGCTGTTGGCTACCTAAACCCTAACACCTAACACCCTAACACCAGTGCTGTTGGCTACCTAAACCCTAACACCTAACACCCTAACACCAGTGCTGTTGGCTACCTAAACCCTAACACCTAACACCCTAACACCAGTGCTGTTGGCTACCTAAACCCTAACACCTAACACCCTAACACCAGCGCTGTTGGCTACCTAAACCCTAACACCTAACACCCTAACACCAGTGCTGTTGGCTACATAACTTTAACACCTAACACCCTAACACCAGTGCTGCTGGCTAATGAGGTCCAGGAAGAAGTGCCCGATGCGTGAATCAGAACATGGATCATGTTGATGTGCATATTGAAAACATGTGAGGGCGGAGGGGCGCCAGCCGAGGAAGAGTGACGGACATACTACAGTATGTATACCGGTATGTATATATATAATAAATGTATACGGTGCCGCACAGACATATCTACGGTATGTATATCTTGTACATCGATTTGTACATCTACGGGTTATGATATACTGTCGTTTGTCTCCTTTCGTTTGTCAAGCACTGAACGGCAAATTACTTGGCGTTCTAGTTTTCGTTAGTTTCTTTCAAGGGAAATTAACTTGAGGTCGTATGGACACTGCTGTTTCTTTAAAGGGACATTTACTTGAGGTCGTATGGACACCGCTGTTTTCTTCCAATAGAACTGCGTGCTCATGTGTCAGTGGTTTTCAACATATTTTTTCCAGTTTGACCGACTGCTGGTAGCATGGAAGGGTCAAGTCCGAGGTGGGTGTGGTTCATGAGGAGGGGAGATTTTGAGGGTGAGGAGTCTGAGGGACATAAATCCGAGGGGGAAAGGCCTGCTAAGATGAACCGTGCTAAACCCTAAACCCTAGACCCTGAAACCTGAACCCATGAATCCGAGGGGGAAAGGCCTGCTAAGATGAACCGTGCTTAACCCTAAACCCTGAACCCTGAACCCATGAATCCGAGGGGGAAAGGCCTGCTAAGATGAACCGTGCTTAACCCTAAACCCTGAACCCATGAATCCGAGGGGGAAAGGCCTGCTAAGATGAACCGTGCTAAACCCTGAACCCTAAACCCTGAACCCATGAATCCGAGGGGGAAGGCCAGCTAAGATGAACCGTGTGCATGCCGGGCGCTCCGGCTGTCCAGCACTCAGCACGCATGACATTGCGACAGGGGTGGCTGATAGTACACAAATCGTTGTTGTGATTGACCAGCTTTGCTTGGTGAGGGAAATGAGGCAAATGGAATCCCCCCTCAGTTGTACAGACCTTTGACGACGGCGTCCTTGCGTCTCAGCGTTAAACCCTACACCCTGAACCCCAAGCTCCCTTCCCCACTCTTCTCGACAGATCTTTGACGACGGCGACCAGAACTCATGACGCCTCAGCGTTGAACCCTACACCCTGAACCCCAAGCCCCCCTCCCACATTCTTCTCGACAGATCTTTGACGACGGCGATCAGAACTCATCGCGCCTCAAAGCCAGCCAATGCTTCACAAAGTACAAGTGGCGGAGCGAGGCTGAGGCTAAGGGTGGTCCCGTCATTGTGGCGACGCAAGTGGTTTCGGACTACCTGACGCCCTTTGACGGCGAGATGTTGTACATGCAGGTGAGGGTTTAGGCGGGGGTTAGGGTTGACAAATGTCATGGGTTTGGCGTGGAACAGGGAGACAAGATATTGTAATACTAAATGTCACGATACGGGGTTTTTAGCCAATGTGGGACACAAAGTATGGATTTTCAGTCATGCACCGTAGTGGACCTATCGATAAAATACGATACAATACGTTACTATACAGGATTGTTTCCCCATACGGGCCGTATCCTGTGTCCCTGGTGTGGGATGAGGTGGCTCCGGGTGGCCGGTCCTTGTTGCGACGCAAGTGGTTACGGACTACCTTCCCATTTGACGGCGGGATGTTGTATATGCAGGTGAGGTTAAGTTTTTTTAGGGTTTTCAGGGTTTGGGTTGAAAAATTCTGGGTTTTATGTATAAGGAAGTGGGTTTCACTCCCGGGATTTGGGTAATTGATTGGCTGGCCGGCTGATTGGATTTGAATCGCGTTTGAGTCTTTGAGAAGCCTGGTTTGGCTTTGCCCACTGTTCTTTGATGCAGTGGAGATGAGGACGTTTGCACTGTCCACAAGCCATTTGGAGAAGCCAATGGATTTTGCCTTGCAAATATAAAGTTTGCCTCGTGCACACCGACGGACATTTGCAAAAATAAATTAACAATCTGCCAGTTTTGAAAGTACCGTATGACCGGTGTCACTCCACTTTTAATTATCTTTTAATTATCTTTTAATTATCTTGGGGAGTGCGGGAGCAGCATGCGCGGTAAAAAGAATCCCAGAAGTAATGCTGCGCGAATTTGTCAATCACAGGACAAAAAACTATTTCAAGGGGTGCGCAGACTAGTTCCCGATTCCGAATACCAAAGTTCTGCGAAAACTCGGCCCTGACTCCCAATGACAAGGCAAAGGTTCCAAGTTCGACGCTACGGACTGTTAGTTTGGTCCCAAGCGATGTTTTTGACTGTGTTGACAGGACGTAGTGGCTATTTGTCCTGCACGAAGTTGGTTTGTTTGTAGCTGCGCCGACATTTATTAAAAAATAAGATCTGAAGGGCTTCGCACTCAGGACAAAAACTATTTGCTCAAAATGGCTGCTGCGCGGTAAAAGTGCTGCGCGGTAAAAGTACCGCGCGCGGACACATGCCTCTTTTTGCTGCGCGGACGATTTGCTAAAATATTGAAATCATGGGTGCGCGAACCCTATTCGGTTCTACGGTGGAGAAACTCTCTGAAGGCCATGCTCAAGTAAGAGGGCTGGCCGCACTACATCTCCACAGCCGTGGTGTAGCTTAACTGTAGCTGAGGCACCTCAAATGAAATGGATGCGCTCTCCCATGAAAATTTAGGAGGGCTGGCTGCACTAAATCTCCACATTTGGCTGTGGCTTAAGTGTAGCTGAGGCACCCCGGATTAAAGAATGATGCGCTCTCCCCACAGGCCATAAAAAAGTAGGAGAGCTGGCTGCATTATTTCCACATCTGGCTGTGGCTGAATTGTAGCTGAGGCACCCTGTAATAAGAAATGATGCGCTCCCCCTGCAGGCCATGAATAAGCCGGTCGTCACTTACACCTACAAGATTGCCTTCACAAGGCCAGCAGGCTACAGCAGCAATCCCTCAAATGCAAGTAGTTAGTAATTTCAGAATACTTAAGTTTTGTCCGTCGGGCGCCAGAACTATTAGTAGCGGATCCGGAGAGCCTGGGGGCGATGCATGGATCTGCCTTTGCGGCGCAAGGTCGGGCCGCGCCGGCTACCAAGGCGAAGCCGAGCACCTCCCTGGAAGGCGTGCCCCACTGCTCGCTGCCAAGATGGGACGGAATGGCAAGCATCCTCCCTCTGCCTCTACTTCAACGGCTACAGCTGCTGTGGCTGCTGAGACATTGGTGGCTGCGGCTTCTGCGGTGGCAACAGCAGCTCCTGCGTGGTTTCGGCTTGTCTGTTTTGCTCAACCTGCTGGGCGCCAGCTGTATTACCCCTGCTTGTTGGAGCATCGGCGAGAGCAGGTTGGACCTTCCTTAGCGGCAATGATAACCTGTTTCGAAGGTGCTTGGCTGAAGAGCAAGGTCGTGCATGGTTTCAGCTACTCTGATTTTGTACAGCCTGTACAGCGCCGTTGTACAGCCTGTACAGAGCTGGCATGGAAACGGGGCTTAAGACGCCCACGAGCCTCTATGAACGCTGGAAAACGTTGCATGACAGTGTCCATTCCCTGCAGCGACTCCCTGATTGAGATCTCAGGGCATGATAGCCATTCGTTGGCAATGTGCCAAGGTCGGCCCCCGCTTAAGTTTGGCCCCGTTGATTGATTCGATTTTGATGTTGTTTTACGCATCAATTTTACGACCTGGAGACTTAAGACCACATGGCTCCGAAAAACGCTGAAGGGTGGGACTCGAAACATAAATAAATTAAAACACATTGAAGAAGGCCCTTCAAGTATACCAAGCCCAGGCTGCTTTTCTGACCTTATCTCTGGATAGGGCCAGAGGATAGGGCTGCAGTTGTTGTAAGGAATCGTGTAGCTGTAAATCTGCCCGCTGGCAGAGGATCTCTCTGGCTGTGCATCTCTTGGCACCCCATGAAATAGACCAATTGTATTCCGGTAGGGCTCGGTTTAGGGTTAAGGGTTGGTAGAATTGGAAGTTTAGGTTACGTGACTACAGTCCGTTTTGGCAGCCATCCTATTCGATCAATTTTCAGAGATGAGCACTGTTATTACAGGTTGAGGAATCGAAACCGCCAAAGAATCCTCCCTCCCCCCTGTCTACACCGCCGGGCTCCGTGTTCCTTCCACCCTCACATAGGAGAACGCATGGTCGCACCATGGCCCAGGCTGTGCATGGCAGCCGGAATTGTGCTAAGTCATTCCCTACCACCCCTACGCAGCCCAAGGGTCAGCAGGGCCCAGCGGGTACGGTATGCAGTATTTTAAACTCGTCACTACTCGACAAGTACATATACTTGGGCTGAACTTTTGTATTCTGACGTGGCAGAGCTTTACTTGAGTAGGGCCCAGAGGTGTAACGTTTTGAACTTGGGTTCTCGCAGCTGGGCACGAACCACCTGCACCTGGTTCCGGCCCTAAATATATTTAAACCGTACTCGGTATCCACCAGGCCGCAGCCCTAGATCCGGCCCATGTCTATGAAGCCGCAGCCCTTGAGCCGGTTTGTATCTACCAATCTGTCCTGGATCTGGAGTGTATCCGCCAATCTGCCCTAGATCTCGAGTGTATCCACCACACAGCCCAAGGTCCTGATCGCAGTTTATCGATTTTTATGATACACCGTTGCTGCCCCTCGACATTCCTTTGAAAACCGTTACACATGATTTATTTGCTCCCTCCATACCTATTACAAGCTACGATAGGGATCACAACACTGGATGTGACATGTGCATGCGGTACTACTGTTGTACAAATGAATTGATGGTTCAATTCAATACGCCGTCATTTTGAGGGATATGTCATGCCTGCCGGAGAGGCAAGTTGCAAACAACAACTCTTTTGTTCGCCAGATAGACATGTCATGCTGTCAATGCTAGGCCTTCCACAGGGACAAGGTTAACTACACGTCGCCAACAGCCGCTGCCTCCATCATTAGCTAGGTTCCCAGAGGGGTCAGCATTCACAGTCATGGCCATCATAAGCTAGGTTCCCAGGAACAGGGTTCAAAGGCTGGGGTTTGTGCTGAAGACCCATGGCCTGAAACCCAGCAGCCGTTGCTTCCTTCAATCGATTCCCATGAGCAGCTCCTCCAGAGATGTCACATGCACTCTACTGGAGCCCAAGCCCGCAATGTAGGCCTGGGTAAGAGGGGGACAGGGGAGGGAAATATGAGAGGCAGAGGAGGAGGAGACTATGTAGATGTCACATGCATTATACTCGAGCATGTCCGCAATGTAGGCCTGGATGAAGGGGTGAAATATGAGGGGCAGAGGAGACGGCAAATATAGGAATATGTCATATGCATTCCACTGGAACCCAAGCCCGCAATGTAGGCCTGGGTAAGAGGGGGGCGGAGGTGGATAAGAAAAGAGATGTCACAAGCACTTCTGGAGCCAAATCCGAAGGTGACAGAGCGGGTGTAGACAAATGTGTCACATGCACTCTACTAGAGCCCAAGCCCGCAATGTAGGCCTGGGTGACAGAGGGAGAGAAAGATAAAACCGGGCTGGATGAGAGGACCATGATCCATTGCTGGATGAGAGCACAATGACCACGTGAGCTGAGGGGGGCAGAGGGGGGAGACACTGAGGCCGGATAAAGGATCTGCCACATGGATCTGTCAAAGGTATCACATGGATCCGCCACATGGATCACATGGATCTGCCACATCGATCTGTCAAAGGGGGCACAGGGATCTGCCGCAGGGATCTGCCTCGGGGATCTACCACAGGGATCTGCCACAGGGATCTATCACAGGGATCTGCCACAGGGATCTGACTCATGGATCTGCCACAGGGATCTGCCTCAGGGATCTGCCTCGGGGATCTTTCTCAGAGATCTGCCACCGGGATCTGCCACAGAGATCTGCCTCAGGGATCTACCACAGGGATCTACCTCAGGGATCTACCTCAGGGATCTGCCTCAGGGATCTGCCACAGGGATCACTCATGCCCAGCCAGAGTAAGGCATAGACCAGCATGAGCAAGTATCAAAGTATCAGCAAGCAAGCATTGAGGTGAGGGCAGGGTGTCAAGACGGGCATCCAGGTGGGGACAGGGTGCCAAGACAGGCAACAAGGTTTCATTTTTTGGTTGCGAGTCAACCTTCGGCATGCCATCCCGCGTCCGCCAAAGGCCTGATGAGGACCAAAACCGGACCGGTGTCCTTGACTGGTGTCCAAAGCGGCATGGCTGGCCACAAATGGTGCCTCGGGTCAGGGGCCAGAGTGTAGCTGACACGTAGCTGAGTCTTGACATAAAAGAGACACTGGCGGGCAAGCAGCCTGCATTGACCCACCTCCTGGGCATCCTGGGAGTCCTAGTTTAGGGTTCAGGGCTAAACCCCTAAACCCACCTCCTCGGCCTAGTGGGAGTCCTGGTCTAGAGTTTAGGGCTTAACCTTAAAACCTAAAGCCAAAACCCACCTCCTGAGCCTCCTGGGAGTCCTGAAGGCAAGTTGCGACCGATGGCAGCCGCAAACGCGCCAGCGCTCCTAGCAGTGCAACGGCCAGCAGCTCCCACTGCCCGTCATCCAGCGCCGCCGCCGCCGCGTCCCGCCCCGCTCCGGCGCCTGCCCCCGGCGGCAGCGACAGTGACAACGCGAAGGCCCTGCCGGCCGCCAGGACCGCAGTGCGGCCCGGCTCGGGCACCTCCAGCGCCTGGCACACCGCCGCCAGCGCCCTGCCGACCCTCCCCGTCACGCCCGGCGATGCCGCTGCGGCCTCGGCCGCGTCGGCGCCCTGCGCGAGCAGCAGCGCCTCGGCCTCGTCTGTCGCGGACGCCTCCGCGGAGCGCCTGGCCGCCTCGGCCTGCTCGTCGCTGCCCCCGAGGAAGTCGATCGTGCGGTAGCTGACCCAACCGCCCGCGACGCTCCACAGCTCGTTGAAGGGGCTGAGCTCGAGCCGGAACGCGCGGGGCGGCGCTGAAAAGAACGGCGCATCCACATTCAACGGGGCCGCGCCGTCGCCGTCGCTGTCGCAGCCTTCCTCCTCCCGAGCGCGCACCACGCTCAACAGGGCGTTCACGTGCGACGAGGTCGCGCCCTCCTCATCGTCGCTGCCGTCCTCCTCCTCGTCCTCCTCCTGCACATCGTGCACTGTGGCGGCTCCGAAGCCGACAGACACAATCGACGTCAGGTCGATCGCCAGCGTGGTGGTCTCGCTGCTGTCCGAGGCGCAGGGGCTGCCTGGGGACCTGCTCGGCAGAGATGCGGCGCTGCCTGGCTGCTCTGCAGAAACCTCGAGCCCAGCCTCAAGCATCCTTTCAGGCCCTGCGCTGCGCTCTGCGATAGACTGGGCATCAGACTCCGATTCTGGCTGTGCTTCTCGCTCTGATTCCGGCTCCACCTTGGGCTGTGCTTCCGGCTCTGCTCCTGGCTCCACTTTGGGCTCTGCTCTGGGCTGTGCCTCCGGCTCTGCTTCTGGCTCTGCTTGGGGCGCTGTATCAGACCCTGAATCAGGCTCTGCATGGGGCCCTGCTTCTGACCCTAAAAAGGGCCCTACGTCAAGCCCAGCTTCGGGCCTTCCGTCAGGACCACCATCGGGCCGTACTTTGGACCCTGCTTGGGGCCCGGCCTCTTGAGCTGCTTCAGGCTGTGCTTCTAGACCTGCATCAGGCCTTACTCCCAGTCCTGCGCCTGGCCCTGCTCCTAGCCCTGCACCGGGCCTTGCATCCGGCCCCGCTCCAAGCCCTATATCTGGCATTGCTCCCGGCCGCGCTCGCGGCCCCTCTTCCTGCTCAGGCCCCAGCTCCTTGCAAAGCACACCGACAACCTCCACATCATCGTCTGCCTTGGCTGCCTTGATCACGCCGGGCGGCTGAGACCCCCCCCCCTGCTTCAACTGCGCGACGGCCTCCTGCGGCCGAGACGTGCCTGCGCTTGCGTCGATTTCCGCGGCAGGCTCGGCCGCCGAGGGACTACCACTCGGCCGCTCCTCTGCTCCATTATCGTCCGGCAGCAGGGGAGGGCTGATGCATGAAGCAGCAGCCGCAGCCCGTCGACCGAGGTCACCCCCTCGACCAACACGTCCCTCCTCCTCCTCCTCCTCCTCCTGCTCTCCGGCCTCCCTCTCCTCCTCCTCCTCCACGTGCTCCCCGTGCATCTGATCCACCAAGATGCAGTTGGCGCGCGCGTCGAGCAGCGCCTGCCTCTGCCTGTCCCGTGCCATCGCATTACCCCGCCCCGGGTCGCTACGAATCACGCACACGCCCGCATTACCACTGCTGCCGCTGCTGCCGTACCCGCGCTGCGCTGCCGTGGGCGGCGGGCTAACAGCCTCCCGCACACCCGTCACCGCCGCCGCTGCCTTGCTGCTGCCGTTGGTCGTCGTCACAAACCGCTCGAGCGGGCTTTCCCGCATCGAAAGGTCCGGCGGAGTCGCAAGCATGACCGTGCCGCGGGCTCGCGATGCGGGAAGCCCGGGCCGCGAGCCTGGAAGCCCGGGTCGCGCCGCAGACACCCCGGTGCGCGGCTGGAACCGTCCCGTCCTTGCTGTCTTCGCGGTTGCTGCAGCCTCAGTGGCCTTGGCCGTTGCTGCGGCCTTGGTGGCATTGGCCGTTGCTGAGGCTTCGGTGGCCACAGCAGAGGTAGCAGTGCTGCTGCCTGCCTTGGTTTCCACCTCAGCAGCAGGAGCGTGCCCGCAAACGCCCGAAAATTCCGCTCCTTCAGACGCCCGACCACCAGGTTCAACGCTAGCACCAGAAGCAGTAGGTGCGCCTCCAACAGTAGCAGCAGCAGCAGCAGCAGTAGCTGCATGTGCATCTCCACCAGGAGGAGCAGCAGCGGGTGCGCTTTCAACCACAGCAGCAGCGGCGGAAGCAGGTCCACTCGCAGCAGCAGCAGAGACGGGCTCCGAAGCCGCAACCTCGATGATTATCGGTGCCTTTGCGGGGAGCGGGACGGACGCGACGGTGTCAGGAACAGAAGAGGGGGAGAGGGAGGAGGAGGAGGAGGAGGAGGACGATGACGGGCCACACGAGCATTCAGCGGCATAACCTGATTTCAACACCTCACCCAGCTTAGCGTGAGCTGTTGCTACTCCGGCAACAGGCCCCGAGGCAGCTGCTGCTGCCCCTGCTGCCGCCGTCGCTGCGCGTGCCGCTGTCGCCGCGCCTGCCGCCGGAGAAAGGATGGCCCTCCTCGGAACAATGACCACTTTGGGCACCGCAACCGTCGCCACAGCTGCGGGCGCGGTGGCCGCCGCCGCCGCCGCCGCGCGCTCCTCCAGAGAGCTGTAAGCGGCGCCCCGCTTCGGCACGACCACGACGCGGCCGCTGGAGCTCATGGCTGGGAACGCAGCTGAAGCGCGCCGGCACATGCCGCCCAGGCGGCAAGGCGAGTCCTTCAGTGGCTCCGTGTCGTTGAAGGAGTTGATGACGCGGGCCACGCGCAGGCACCGCTCTTGCGCCCCGGGAACGGCACGTGCCGCCCCCCTGGTTGTCCAGTGTGCGGGCTGATCACCGTCCTCTTCCAGGAGCTCGTCGAAGCGGCAGAAGACCTGGCCAGGAGGACGAGAGGCAGGGTCGTATTGCTGACACACCATCCACACTTTTCCCAGGTGTCTTGCTGACATCTCATCATCCACACTTTTCCTGGTTGTGTTGCTGACATCACACTATCCACCCTTTTCTAGCTGTACTGCAGGACTTCACAGTGCAACATAATTGTACTGGAGGAGGTCAGAAGTCAAGATATGGGCTCTCTTGATATCACACCATCCACACTTTTCAAAGTGTCACCTCTGAAACCAGCCATACACCCTCAACCCTAGTCCTGTCCGATGGTTTGGAAAAAGGGTGTGTGATCTACTGACCTCTGCTACCTGAGCCGTACAACCTTAACCCTAGTCCTTTTGCATGATTAGGGTTTAGGGTTTCGGTGATGGGGAAAACGACGAAGCCCTGCAGACATCCATTCGCACCATGCCGTTAAAGCTGACCATCTTGGCGGCCGCAGCTGCGCTCCCTGATGCCTTGGTCTTCTTCTTCTTGAGTATTCCTTTCAACACTTTCGGAGTAAGTGCTCCTTCCAGAGCATCTTCACCCGTTGGCAGCGGCGACGCCGGACTGACCGACCTCACGTTTTGCGCCGCACATGACTCATTGGTGCTGTCAGTCGCCGGGCCCTTCGCCGCCGCCCTGGGAACGTATCCCTCGATGGTTGCTGCCCCTGCCCCCGCTGCCGGCGTCAGCCACATGCGCGAGCCCGCGGCTGCCGCCGCCGCCGCCGCGTTGGCGGCGGCATAGCCAGGCACTGCCCGTTCGCGGATCTCCGCAAGCATCGTCACGGCCCCGCCGGCACCCCTGGCCCCGGCCGCCGGGGCCGCCGGCGCTTTGCGTGGGCGGTGCGATGGCGCGGCGGCCATCTCCGAGACCGCGGCGCCGGCGCCCTTCACGATCCTGTCCCACGCCTCCGGCTGCAGGCGGGACATCGGGTCTCCCAGCCGGCCGGCGTAGCCGCGGACCTGCCTCTCACACGCGACGCTGCAGCAGCACTGCGACGCGAGCTCGGCGCCGGCCTGGTCACCTGCAAATCCATCCCTGTCCGCCTCCTCCTCCACCTCCACCACGGGGCCCTTCGCCTCCGGCATCATCGCACCGTCGCCGTCCTCGCCGCCCGTCCAGTCAACGGCTTCGTCGTCGTCACTCTCCTCCGGCCCCCAATCCTCTTCCGCATCCTCATTGTGTTCGGGGTCCTGCTGATCGTCTTCAGTGTCGGCCCGAGCCTGCGAAGCCTCCGATCGCCTGCCGCTGCCCCCGGCTCCATTACTCCTACTGCTCCAGGCCTCCGCGTCTGCCCTTCCGGCCGCTGCAGCTCTGTCCCCACCTCCACCCTGCATCAGCTTGTACCGCATCACCGCAGACTGCCCGGAGGCTCCCCACCGGAACGGCTTGCTGCACGTGGGGTTGCCGCAACGGCCAGCCAGCGCACGCTCCTCTGCGGCCTGGGAGCATGCAGGGTTTGTGTGCAGCCTGTCAGCAGTTTTTCTTCCCCCTCGACTCAGCTACATGTTAGCTACACTCCGGCCTCTGGCCGGAGGCCTCGTTTTTGGCCAGCCATGCCTGCCTTGGCCAGCAGTCCCTAGGCCGGCCCAAGTTTGGTCCTAATCAGGCATTTGGCGGCCTGCTGAAGATGCAATCGTAGCCGGAAAAAAAGAACACGGCTAGCCTGGCTGTTGTTGATCGGCTACCTTAAAAGTGCAGAAGAAAAGGTTCGGCAAAACTTCTATAGACTGGAGTCGAGCAAAATGTACAGCATAATACGGCACAACTGTCCCTGTTGTTCGCAACTGCCCAACAGACTTTTCAGACAGGGCCTGACAGGATAAGGGCAGGTCATCGGCATTGCCTTCAAATGTGATCAGAGTGGAACTACCTGTTGCTCGTAGCACTTTCCGTGCAACCACCACTAGCTGACCAGTTTCTGTTTTTCATGCCTGCAAGAAAAAATAACTTGCGTGCGCCTGTGCGGTTTGATCCGTGCTGGCGTAACAGGCTCCAGCTAGGGCGGAGCGCTGCTGATCCAGCTAGGGCGGAGCGCTGCTGAAGGGAGCGTCAGGCATTTCGAAAAGATGTAGTGCAGAAGGGTGTACTGCACATGCTGTACTGCACATGGGTGTACTACACTGAATATACTATACATGCTGTACTGCACTTATTGTACTGCACATGATGTACTGTACACATGTGTACTACACACGATGTACTGCGCAAGGATTCACTCGTGCACACAATGTATTTAGGGAGCTGAAGCTACAGTTTTGCTTCAGCTCAGCCCACAGCCGGAGGGGGGATTCGGTGCAGCAATCCCTGCCTTCCTGGTCAGTCAAGGTCAGGCCTGGCCTCATCAGTCGAGGTCTGGCCTGGCTTGGTCAGTCAAGGCCTGGCCTCATCAACCTAGTGGCGGATGCCCATTGGCCTGCCATAGGTGGTCTGGTTCGCATTGAAATAAACACTCCCGAGTAGGGCTGGCACGTGCATGTGCAAATGGCAGGAAAGCCTTCGCTGATGATGCCCTTGCATGGCGCAGCTCTCATGCAACACAACTCTCATGCAACACAACCACTGCTGGGTGGATTGGGACCAAAGCTTGATCAGCCTACGGCCTGGCCGTAGCAGTGCATGCAGGACCTTACGGTCGAAGGACGTGATGTAGTAGGGGTGTCTCTGCAGCACCTGTATATGACAAGCGGTCTGCATGGCCCAACCCGAACACCGTTGCAGCAACAAACACAGTGTTTGTGGCATGCCTTCTGACCTGGAGCAGCTCTGTCCCACTGAGGGGTGCCGCCCATGCGGACAGCTCCTGCTCCGTAACCGAGGCGCGTTCCACAAGCAGCAGCACTGCGGTTAGTGCTGCCCGCCTGCGCTGCGACTCGACCACATCCTTGCTGGCATACCCATGCGAGTCGTCTGGGTCAGCTGGGCTGGGCAGCGGTTGCAGCTGTGAGCCTTGCTTCTGCTGTGGTCGAACTGGCTGCTTCTGGGGCGCATCTGCATGAGCTGTGGTTGAGATTTCTTGAATGGGTGGGGAAATTTCCAGCAATGACGGCTGATCCGACCAGCCGGCTGCAGGGGGGCCAACCTGCTCCTGGATCTCCGGATCTGCGGTCACGTGAGATACCATGTTTTGTTATCCAAATTAATTAATTGGGACGCCTGGTCGGTCACGTGAGGGCAACCTCTCATCGCAGCTGTGCCATGATAGGGAAGCCAGCGGGGCCGGGTAATAATCACCTGTGTCGTCGCCATAATCCAGAATGGGTATTAACATCTTTTGGCAGGGGGGAGGGAGGGACTGGTCCGAAATCGGAGGGGCCGAATAATTGATGCTTGCAGCCCCCCTCCCCCCGGCCTGTCACACAGTGTGGATTTCCAGTTTCCCACCCTGCACAATATGGTTTGCTGAACGCTTCGCGCATGCGCGTAGCGCTCCAGATTCAAAACTATTTAGTATTTCGTCGGAAACCCATTCATTCTGTAGACAATGGATGATGCAACTTGGACCCGATCAAATTCGAATTTGACGCTACTTTCCGCTTAAGATCCGCCTCGACGCTGACATACACAACCCTATGGCAGTAGAAACGTCGGACGTAGCGGAAGCCCTATCTCTTCTAGCTACCAAGCTCGAACGCGATGGCTCCCCGCTGCCGGCTATCCACTGCCTCCAAAGTATCATGGGCCTGCAACTACTACCAGAGCAGGAAGCTCGAACCCGCTGCCGACTTGGACGCATGCTGCTCTTCCACACCCAAAACCTGAGGCAGGCCAAGTCTCACTTACAGCAGGCGGTGAGACAGCAGATCCATCCTGGTCCTGCATGCCACCTGGCCTCCTGTTTATTTTAGTGCATGACAGACCACCTTTGCGGGGCCGCCGTGTGGCCACTACTGGGTCAATGGGGACGAATCCTCGACCGGCTGTCGGCCAACGGTCCCAGCAGCAGGGCTTGCTGCACCAGGCCCCCTCGGCCTTGAGCCATGATGCAGCTGACTTGCAGTTTCAGCGCGCTGTAATAAACATTGCAGTGGCCGACACGGCTGGGATAGCATGACATGTTTGCCTGGCAACCTAGCAAAATTCCCAAGTGCAATAACTGCCTCTTTTACATCCGTCCATATCCCTCATCCCTAATTGGTACCTAGATTCCCCCCCCGGCACACCTCCAGCTGATCAATGCACTATTGCTGTCCCGCCCATGCTGTCCCACCCTACAGCAACAGCTGTGTCAGAGAGTCATGGGTGCTACTGCCCTCAAAGCTGAGGTGGCAAGGTGCGTTTCCCAATAACTACCAAGCAGGAAAAGTAAAATCATGGCCTTGCGGGTGCTACTGCCCTCAAAGCTGAGGTGGCATGTCGGAATATCCCCAGAACATTCCCAGGGACGTCACGCACTGCTCATGTTTTGTGCTTTAGCTACCATTCATGTACATCAAGACTTACAGCAAGCGAGTTGGTTGAAGGAAGGCCTGCTGCTAGTGCCACGAACCGTAGGCCGGTCTAGGGTCAGTCCCCATTGGCTCTCAGTGGTTCCTGCCCAGCTGCATGCCAAAGGTAGCCTTATAGGCATAAAATAAACACTTGTTATCAGTACTTTGCCGATGACGGTCCTAACGGTGGCTGAATTACGTAGCTTAGTTTCAGTCACCGTAATTTCAAGGCAAATTCGGCTACTCTTACCAGTAGAGGACCATAATCACTTACACGATATCTGAATTACGGCGCAACTGCTCAGCACTGCTTGTTATGCTGGCCAGCGCTAGCCGCAGTTCAACGTCTGTACATGTTATTTTGGGCATCTACGTATATACTGGTACCTAGGTGGACTGGCCCCACACCCGGGTCCTAAATGTGCAGCTCCATGGGCGAGTTGTACAAGGCCATGGGGGAGATGGACCGCGGGGTGCAAGCTCTGAGACAAGGACTGGAGGCATGCCAGCAGGGGAAGGCGTCCAGCGAAAGGTGTGGACCTTGGGTGTGGGTTTTGAGCCTGAAACCCAGGGACCGTATGGTTAATTTTTCAGAAGGGAGCTGTGACCTTAGGCCCCCATCACAACTTTTGCAGGAAGGGCCTCATTCCCACTGCCTGGGTACGTTAGCACTTTTGCATGGGCACAACATTTGCATGGACATGTATTTGCATGGGCAGGACATTTGCATGGACATGAATTTGCATGGACATGAATTTGCATGGGCAGGACATTTGCATGGACATGAATTTGCATGGACAGGACATTTGGATGGATATTGTATTTGCATGCATAGAGCATTATCATGCAAATAACTTTTGCATTGATATAACTTGCTGTGCCGACATTTGCAGGGACATACCATTTGCATGCTCATAGCATTGGCGTAGACATGGCCAAGCATGGACACGTTCCTTCCAACATCATGCAATGCCTGCCGTCACAAATTTGGATCACAGGGGGGCGTTATCCCCATGAACACCACACTCTTATGAATAATACATTGGCAAGAACCCTGCCCTTGCATGCATCACCCCCCCCCCTTCCCCTGTGTGTATTCTATCACCCGCCCCGGTCCTCCCCTAGCATGCATCACGGACACCTCCCCCCCCCTTCCCCTGCGTGTCCTCTATCTCCGGCCCCGTTCCTGGCTGGAAGCTAGAACTTGTACTGAGGACCTGAGTGCCCCCCCATCCTTTTTCTTGCTTCCCGCCCACTACTGGCCTCTGGAGGAGTCTACCCAGTGGAGCTCAAACCTGGCATTTGCATGACCATCACCTTGGTCACCACGTTACCATGCCCACCATATCTGCATGAGCACCACTTTCACATGGTCAGCACATCTGCACGAGCACCACATTTGCATGAGCACCACATTTGCATGAACATCACATTTGCATGAAGATCATCACATTTGCATGAACTTCACTTTGACATGGACACCAAGTTACCATGCCCACCACATCTGCATGAGCATTACATTCACATGGTCACCACATCTGCATGAGCACCACATTTGCATGAACATCTCATTTGCATGAAGATCACATTTGCATGAACATCACCTTGACATGGACACCACGTTACCATGCCCACCACATCTGCATGAGCATTAAATTCACATGGTCACCACATCTGCATAAGCACCACATTTGCATGAACATCACCTTGACATGGACACCACATTCAAATGCCCTTCACATCTGCTTCAGCCCCACATTTGCATGAGCCCCACATTTGCATGAGCACCACATTTGCATGAACATCACCTTACATGGACACCACATTCGCCTGACCCCCACATTTGCCTGACCCCCACATTCGCATGCACCTCCCCTAGCCACTCACTCCTGATTTCATGAATCACTCCCGTGGAGGAGCCTACCCAATGGCGCTCAAACCTGCACATGCAGCTGGCCTTATCATAACCACCACATTGGCATGGACACCACATTCGCATGAACCCCACATCTACATGCACCTCCCCTGCCACTCACTCCTGATTTCATGAATCGCTCCCGTGGAGGTGCTGACCCAGTGGAGCTACCACCTGCGCATTCGCGTGGACAACACAGTGCCCACCACATCTGCATGTACCTCCCCTGCCACTCACTCCACATTGCATGGTCCTGCTCCCAGAGAGGTGCTGACCCAGTGGAGCTACCACCTGCGCATGCAGCTGGCTGACCTGCACTCCAGCTTTGGCGATCAGGAGTCAGCGCAGCAATACGTTGACTCAGCGTTGGACATGGCCATAGAGATGCAGCTGCCGGCACAGCAGGTGTGGGTTACGGGTTACAGGTTAAATCTTCAGGGCTTGGGGTTCAGGATCATAACAACAGAGATGTGGCTGCCGGCGCAGCAGGTGCGGGTTTGGGTTTCATGTGTTAAGTGTTTAGGGTTAGCCAGCGTCTGGGCAGGTGTGAGTATTAAAATGTGTGCAAGGCCATCTTCAAGCACATTGGTTTTGAGGGCATTGTCGCACAGCTGCCTCTTCCAAGGGTGTCAGATGTAATTGACCAATCCTCCTTGGCCCTCGGAGACGCTAGCATGGGGACGCATGGCTTGATCATGGTATAGCCTAGTCAGGTGTGCTCATTGAAATGCGCGCACAGCCACATAGGAACCCATTGGGTATGAGGGCATTGTCGCGCAGCTGCCTGACCCAAGGATGTCTCGTGGAGACGACTGATCCTCCCTTGGCCCTCGGAGACGCTGGCATGGATGTCTCGAGGGAGACGATCGATCCTCGTTGGCCCTTGTAGATGCTAGCATGGCGACGCATGGCTTGACCCTGGTATAGCCTAGTCAGGTGTGAGTATTGAAGTGCGTGTAAGCCGACATGGGAACCCATTGGGTTTAAGGGCATTGTCGGCCGGCTGCCTGATCCAGGGATGCCTGATGGAGACGACTGGTCCTCCTTGACCCTCGTCGGGCACTGGCATGGCGACGCATGGCTGAGCCATACCAGCCTTTTCAAGCGCAAAGGCGGTCACAGTCTGACCAGATCTACGGGATCTAGGATCTAGGATCTACGCCCTTTGAGGGATGGTCATGCAATATCTCCAGACTCTCCACCCTGTGACGTCATCTTTCCCCCTGTTCCTGTCGCCGGCCCTTTTCCCTCGTATCAGTTTCCAGCCTGCCGGCATACAGCTGGCGTCCATCCCTGCCCCCCTTTCCCTCTGGCCTACCACCCTCTTCCCTAAGATAACCCCACAGGAACGCTGAACCCTGAACCTTAACCCTTTACCCTAAACCGTAACCATAAACCCTTGACACCTTTCCCTCTGGCCTACGACCCTCTCCCTTCAGATACCCCCTCGCCCATTTTCCCCCGCTGGCCCTCGTCACTCAAATCCTTTAACAGCTGGCCTCCTCTCCCTCTTACTCTCATGCATTCATCCCCCCTCCCGTCACATCTTGTTCCAGCTGGCCGGCATGCAAGTAGCCATGCAACTGGCCATGCTCTCCGGCATCTGCACACACATCAATGAAATACTGCCCTCTCGCCCCCTTCCTCCTCCCCCCCGCTGACCCTCCTCTCCCTTTTTCCTCACGCATTCTCTTCCCCTCTAAGATTCTGTTCCACCTAGCCGGCATGCAGCTGGCCATGCTCTCCGACAACTGCACGCTGGTCGACGAAATACCACGCCCCTTCGCCCCCCTCCCCCCTTCCCCCTTCCCCCTCCCCCCTCCCCCCTTCCTCCTTCCTCCTCCCCCCCCGCTGACTCTCCTCTCCCTCCTCTCCCCATGCATTCTCTTCCCCCCTCAGATCCTGTTCCACCTAGCCGGCATGCAGCTGGCCATGCTCTCCGGCAACTGCACGCGGGTCGACGAGATTCTGCTGTCTGCAAGCGGCAAGATGGAGGGCGACGCGTACGGGCTGGGCATGCCCCCGTACTTTGTGCCGTACACCAAGCTGCACTTCAACATTCTGCAGGTGAGGATCTGATTTAAGGTGGACCTCTTAGACCCTGAACCCTAAATGGTTGTCAGGAGGGCATGCCCTAGTACTTTGCCCTGCCCCCGCCCCCACTGGCCATCAACCAAAGTCATACGCTTTCAACCCTACGCACTAAACCTTGAACCCTGTCCCTGCCCCTGCCCTCACTGGCCATCAACCTAAATTATACATCTTCAACTTAAAGCACCAAACCCTGTCCCTGCCCCCACCCCCACAGGCCATCAATCTAAATCGTACACCCTACACCCTACACCCTACACCCTACGCACTTAACCCTGAACTCGCCCCGGTCCCCACAGGTCCCAACCCGCCCCAGCCCCAACCTAACACCCTAAGCCCTTGACTTGAATCATTCCCCCCATCCCCCCTGCCCTCCCTCACAGGCCATCAACCTGCTGTCCCAGGGGAACGTCAAGGAAATCGACTTTGTCAGCGACCAGGGTGGCCGGGGCACACTGATGATCGTGGACACGCTCATGTCCATGCTGGCCGTGGTGGAGGGGAAGACACCGGCTGCAATAGGTGCGTTTACTGATTGCCTGCTGCTTGCCTGCTGCTTGCCTGCTGCTTGCCTGCTGCTTGCCTGCTGCTTGCCTGCTGCTGGCCTGCTGCTTGCCTGCTGCTTGCCTGCTGCTTGCCTGCTGCTTGCCTGCTGCTTGCCTGCTGCTGGCCTGCTGCTGGCCTGCAGCTGGCCTGCTGCTGGCCTGCTGCTTGCCTGCTGCTTGCCTGCTGCTTGCCTGCTGCTGGCCTGCTGCTTGCCTGCTGCTTGCCTGCTGCTTGCCTGCTGCTTGCCTGCTGCTTGCCTGCTGCTGGCCTGCTGCTGGCCTGCAGCTGGCCTGCTGCTGGCCTGCTGCTTGCCTGCTGCTTGCCTGCTGCTTGTCTGCTGCTGGCCTGCTGCTGGCCTGCTGCTGGCCTGCTCCTTGTCTGCTGTTGGTCTTCTGCTGGCCTGCTGCTGGCCTGCTGCTGGCCTGCTGTTGGTCTGCTGCTGGCCTGCTGTTGGTCTGCTGCTGGCCTGCTGTTGGTCTGCTGCTGGTCTGCTGCTTGCCTGCTGCTTGCCTGCTGCTTGCCTGCTGCTTGCCTGCTGCTTGCCTGCTGCTTGCCTGCTGCTTGCCTGCTGCTTGCCTGCTGCTTGCCTGCTGCTGGCCAGCTGCTGGCCTGCAGCTAGCCTGCTGCTGGCCTGCTGCTGGCCTGCTGCTTGCCTGCTGCTTGCTTGCTGCGCTGGTCTGCTGCTTACCTGCTGCGCTGGTCTGCTGCTTGCCTGCTGCTTGCCTGCTGCGCTGGTCTGCTGCTTGCCTGCTGCGCTGGTCTGCTGCTTGCCTGCTGCTTGCCTGCTGCTGGTCTGCTGCTTGCCTGCTGCGCTGGTCTGCTGCTGGCCTGCTGCTGGCCTGCTCCTTGTCTGCTGTTGGTCTTCTGCTGGCCTGCTGCTGGCCTGCTGCTGGCCTGCTGTTGGTCTGCTGCTGGCCTGCTGTTGGTCTGCTGCTGGCCTGCTGTTGGTCTGCTGCTGGTCTGCTGCTTGCCTGCTGCTTGCCTGCTGCTTGCCTGCTGCTTGCCTGCTGCTTGCCTGCTGCTTGCCTGCTGCTGGCCTGCTGCTTGCCTGCTGCTTGCCTGCTGCTGGCCTGCTGCTGGCCTGCTGCTGGCCTGCAGCTGGCCTGCTGCTGGCCTGCTGCTGGCCTGCTGCTGGCCTGCTGCTTGCCTGCTGCGCTGGTCTGCTGCTTGCCTGCTGCGCTGGTCTGCTGCTTGCCTGCTGTTTGCCTGCTGCGCTGGTCTGCTGCTTGCCTGCTGCGCTGGTCTGCTGCTTGCCTGCTGCTTGCCTGCTGCTGGTCTGCTGCTTGCCTGCTGCGCTGGTCTGCTGCTGGCCTGCTGCTTGCCTGCTGCTTGCCTGCTGCTTGCCTGCTGCTGGCCTGCAGCTGGCCTGCTGCTGGCCTGCTGCTTGCCTGCTGCTTGTCTGCAGCTGGCCTGCTGCTGGCCTGCTGCTGGCCTGCTCCTTGTCTGCTGTTGGTCTTCTGCTGGCCTGCTGCTGGCCAGCTGTTGGTCTGCTGCTGGCCAGCTGTTGGTCTGCTGCTGGCCTGCTGTTGGTCTGCTGCTGGTCTGCTGCTTGCCTGCTGCTGGCCTGCTGCTTGCCTGCTGCTTGCCTGCTGCTTGCCTGCTGCTTGCCTGCTGCTTGCCTGCTGCTTGCCTGCTGCTTGCCTGCTGCTTGCCAGCTGCTGGCCTGCTGCTGGCCTGCAGCTGGCCTGCTGCTGGCCTGCTGCTTGCCTGCTGCTTGCCTGCTGCTTGCCTGCTGCTGGTCTGCTGCTTGCCTGCTGCGCTGGTCTGCTGCTTGCCTGCTGCTTGCCTGCTGCTTGCCTGCTGCTTGCCTGCTGCTTGCCTGCTGCTGGCCTGCTGCTTGCCTGCTGCTGGCCTGCTGCTGGCCTGCTGCTGGCCTGCTGCTGGCCTGCAGCTGGCCTGCTGCTGGCCTGCTGCTGGCCTGCTGCTGGCCTGCTGCTTGCCTGCTGCGCTGGTCTGCTGCTTGCCTGCTGCGCTGGTCTGCTGCTTGCCTGCTGTTTGCCTGCTGCGCTGGTCTGCTGCTTGCCTGCTGCGCTGGTCTGCTGCTTGCCTGCTGCTTGCCTGCTGCTGGTCTGCTGCTTGCCTGCTGCGCTGGTCTGCTGCTGGCCTGCTGCTTGCCTGCTGCTTGCCTGCTGCTTGCCTGCTGCTTGCCTGCTGCTTGCCTGCTGCTGGCCTGCTGCTGGCCTGCTGCTTGACTGCTGCTGGCCTGCTGCTGGCCTGCTGCTTGTCTGCTGCTGGTCTGCTGCTTGCATGCTGCTGGTCTGCTGCTTGCCTGCTGCGTTGGTCTGCTGCTGGCCTGCTGCGCTGGCCTGCTGCTTGCCTGCTGCTTGCCTGCTGCTTGCCTGCTGCTTGCCTGCTGCTTGCCTGCTGCTTGCCTGCTGCTTGCCTGCTGCTGGCCTGCAGCTGGCCTGCTGCTGGCCTGCTGCTTGCCTGCTGCTTGTCTGCAGCTGGCCTGCTGCTGGCCTGCTGCTGGCCTGCTCCTTGTCTGCTGTTGGTCTTCTGCTGGCCTGCTGCTGGCCAGCTGTTGGTCTGCTGCTGGCCAGCTGTTGGTCTGCTGCTGGCCTGCTGTTGGTCTGCTGCTGGTCTGCTGCTTGCCTGCTGCTGGCCTGCTGCTTGCCTGCTGCTTGCCTGCTGCTTGCCTGCTGCTTGCCTGCTGCTTGCCTGCTGCTTGCCAGCTGCTGGCCTGCTGCTGGCCTGCAGCTGGCCTGCTCCTGGCCTGCTGCTTGCCTGCTGCTTGCCTGCTGCTTGCCTGCTGCTGGTCTGCTGCTTGCCTGCTGCGCTGGTCTGCTGCTTGCCTGCTGCTTGCCTGCTGCTTGCCTGCTGCTGGCCTGCTGCTGGCCTGCTGCTTGACTGCTGCTTGACTGCTGCTGGCCTGCTGCTTGACTGCTGCTGGCCTGCTGCTTGACTGCTGCTGGCCTGCTGCTTGACTGCTGCTTGCCTGCTGCTTGACTGCTGCTTGCCTGCTGCTGGTCTGCTGCTTGCATGCTGCTGGTCTGCTGCTTGCCTGCTGCGTTGGTCTGCTGCTGGCCAGCTGCGCTGGTCTGCTGCTTGCCTGCTGCTTGCCTGCTGCTGCATGCCTGCTGCTGCATGCCTGCTGCTTGCCTGCTGCTTGCCTGCTGCTGGCCTGCAGCTGGCCTGCTGCTGGCCTGCTGCTTGCCTGCTGCTTGTCTGCAGCTGGCCTGCTGCTGGCCTGCTGCTGGCCTGCTCCTTGTCTGCTGTTGGTCTTCTGCTGGCCTGCTGCTGGCCAGCTGTTGGTCTGCTGCTGGCCAGCTGCTGGTCTGCTGCTGGCCTGCTGTTGGTCTGCTGCTGGTCTGCTGCTTGCCTGCTGCTGGCCTGCTGCTTGCCTGCTGCTTGCCTGCTGCTGGCCTGCTGCTGGCCTGCTGCTTGCCTGCTGCTTGCCTGCTGCTTGCCAGCTGCTGGCCTGCAGCTGGCCTGCTGCTGGCCTGCTGCTGGCCTGCTGCTTGCCTGCTGCAGTGGTCTGCTGCTTGCCTGCTGCTTGCCTGCTGCGCTGGTCTGCTGCTTGCCTGCTGCGCTGGTCTGCTGCTTGCCTGCTGCTTGCCTGCTGCTGGTCTGCTGCTTGCCTGCTGCGCTGGTCTGCTGCATGCCTGCTGCTTGCCTGCTGCTTGCCTGCTGCTTGCCTGCTGCTGGCCTGCTGCTTGACTGCTGCTTGACTGCTGCTGGCCTGCTGCTTGACTGCTGCTGGCCTGCTGCTGGTCTGCTGCTTGCCTGCTGCGTTGGTCTGCTGCTGGCCTGCTGCGCTGGTCTGCTGCTTGCCTGCTGCTTGCCTGCTGCTGCATGCCTGCTGCTTGCCTGCTGCTGGCCTGCTGCTGGTCTGCTGCTGGCCTGCTGCTTGACTGCTGCTGGCCTGCTGCTTGTCTGCAGCTGGCCTGCTGCTGGCCTGCTGCTTGACTGCTGCTGGTCTGCTGCTTGACTGCTGCTGGCCTGCTGCTTGACTGCTGCTTGCCTGCTCCTTGCCTGCTGCTGGCCTGCTGCTTGACTGCTGCTGGCCTGCTGCTTGCCTGCTGCTTGCCTGCAGCTGGCCTGCTGCTGGCCTGCTGCTGGCCTGCTCCTTGTCTGCTGTTGGTCTTCTGCTGGCCTGCAGCTGGCCTGATGCTTGCCTGCTGCTGGTCTGCTGCTGGCCTGCTGCTTGACTGCTGCTGGTCTGCTGCTTGACTGCTGCTTGCCTGCTCCTTGCCTGCTGCTGGCCTGCTGCTTGACTGCTGCTGGCCTGCTGCTTGCCTGCTGCTTGCCTGCAGCTGGCCTGCTGCTGGCCTGCTGCTTGCCTGCTGCTTGCCTGCTGCTTGTCTGCAGCTGGCCTGCTGCTGGCCTGCTGCTGGCCTGCTCCTTGTCTGCTGTTGGTCTTCTGCTGGCCTGCAGCTGGCCTGCTGTTGGTCTGCTGCTGGCCTGCTGTTGGTCTGCTGCTGGCCTGCTGTTGGTCTGCTGCTGGTCTGCTACTTGCCTGCTGCTGGTCTGCTGCTTGCCTGCTGCGCTGGTCTGCTGCTTGCCTGCTGCTTGCCTGCTGCTTGCCTGCTGCTTGCCTGCTGCTGGCCTGCTGCTGGCCTGCTGCTTGACTGCTGCTGGTCTGCTGCTTGACTGCTGCTGGCCTGCTGCTTGACTGCTGCTGGCCTGCTGCTTGACTGCTGCTGGCCTGCTGCTTGACTGCTGCTGGCCTGCTGCTGGTCTGCTGCTTGCCTGCTGCTGGTCTGCTGCTTGCCTGCTGCGTTGGTCTGCTGCTTGCCTGCTGCGCTGGTCTGCTGCTTGCCTGCTGCTTGCCAGCTGCTGCATGCCTGCTGCTGGTCTGCTGCTGGCCTGCTGCTTGACTGCTGCTGGTCTGCTGCTGGTCTGCTGCTGGTCTGCTGCTTGCCTGCTGCTTGACTGCTGCTGGTCTGCTGCTGGACTGCTGCTGGCCTGCTGCTTGACTGCTGCTGGCCTGCTGCTTGACTGCTGCTGGCCTGCTGCTTGCCTGCTGCTGGTCTGCTGCTGGTCTGCTGCTGGCCTGCTGCTTGACTGCTGCTGGCCTGCACCTTGACTGCTGCTGGCCTGCTGCTTGACTGCTGCTGGCCTGCTGCTTGCCTGCTGCTTGCCTGCTGCTTGCCTGCATCTTGTCTGCAGCTGGCCTGCTGATGGCCTGCTGCTGGCCTGCTCCTTGTCTGCTGTTGGTCTTCTGCTGGCCTGCTGTTGGTCTGCTGCTGGCCTGCTGTTGGTCTGCTGCTGGTCTGCTGCTTGTCTGCTGCTGGCCTGCTGCTGGCCTGCTGCTGGCCTGCTGCTGGCCTGCTGCTTGCCTGCTGCTTGCCTGCTGCGCTGGTCTGCTGCTTGCCTGCTGCTTGCCTGCTGCGCTGGTCTACTGTTTGCCTGCTGCGCTGGTCTGCTGCTTGCCTGCTGCTTGCCTGCTGCTGGTCTGCTGCTTGCCTGCTGCGCTGGTCTGCTGCTTGCCTGCTGCTTGCCTGCTGCTGGCCTGCTGCTGGCCTGCTGCTGGCCTGCTGCTGGCCTGCTGCTTGACTGCTGCTGGTCTGCTGCTTGACTGCTGCTGGCCTGCTGCTTGACTGCTGCTGGCCTGCTGCTTGACTGCTGCTGGCCTGCTGCTTGACTGCTGCTGGCCTGCTGCTGGTCTGCTGCTTGCCTGCTGCTGGTCTGCTGCTTGCCTGCTGCGTTGGTCTGCTGCTGGCCTGCTGCGCTGGTCTGCTGCTGGCCTGCTGCTTGCCTGCTGCTGCTTGCCTGCTGCTTGCCTGCTGCTGGCCTGCTGCTGGCCTGCTGCTGGCCTGCTGCTGGCCTGCTGCTTGACTGCTGCTGGTCTGCTGCTTGACTGCTGCTGGCCTGCTGCTTGACTGCTGCTGGCCTGCTGCTTGACTGCTGCTGGCCTGCTGCTTGACTGCTGCTTGACTGCTGCTGGTCTGCTGCTTGCCTGCTGCTGGTCTGCTGCTTGCCTGCTGCGTTGGTCTGCTGCTGGCCTGCTGCGCTGGTCTGCTGCTGGCCTGCTGCTTGCCTGCTGCTGCATGCCTGCTGCTGGACTGCTGCTGGTCTGCTGCTTGACTGCTGCTGGCCTGCTGCTTGACTGCTGCTGGCCTGCTGCTTGCCTGCTGCATGTCTGCTGCTGGCCTGCTGCTTGACTGCAGCTGGTCTGCTGCTTGACTGCTGCTGGCCTGCTGCTGGTCTGCTACTGGCCTGCTGCTTGACTGCTGCTGGCCTGCTGCTTGACTGCTGCTGGCCTGCTGCTGGTCTGCGGCTTGCCTGCTGCTTGCCTGCTGCTGGTCTGCTGCTGGCCTGCTGCTTGACTGCTGCTGGCCTGCTGCTTGACTGCTGCTGGCCTGCTGCTGGTCTGCTGCTGGCCTGCTGCTTGCCTGCTGCTTGCCTGCTGCTGGTCTGCTGCTGGCCTGCTGCTTGACTGCTGCTGGTCTGCTGCTTGACTGCTGCTGGCCTGCTGCTTGACTGCTGCTGGCCTGCTGCTTGACTGCTGCTGGCCTGCTGCTTGACTGCTGCTGGCCTGCTGCTTGCCTGCTGCTGGCCTGCTGCTTGCCTGCTGCTTGCCTGCTGCTGGTCTGCTGCTTGCCTGCTGCGCTGGTCTGCTGCTTGCCTGCTGCGCTGGTCTGCTGCTGGCCTGCTGCTTGCCTGCTGCTTGCCTGCTGCTTGCCTTCTGCTTGCCTGCTGCTGGCCTGCAGCTGGCCTGCTGCTGGCCTGCTGCTTGCCTGCTGCTTGCCTGCTGCGCTGTTCTGCTGCTTGCCTGCTGCGCTGGTCTGCTGCTGGCCTGCTGCTTGACTGCTGCTGGCCTGCTGCTGGTCTGCTGCTTGCCTGCTGCTGGTCTGCTGCTTGCCTGCTGCTTGACTGCTGCTGGCCTGCTGCTTGACTGCTGCTGGCCTGCTGCTGGTCTGCTGCTGGCCTGCTGCTTGCCTGCTGCTGGTCTGCTGCTGGCCTGCTGTTTGACTGCTGCTGGTCTGCTGCTTGACTGCTGCTGGCCTGCTGCTTGACTGCTGCTGGCCTGCTGCTGGCCTGCTGCTTGACTGCTGCTTGCCTGCTGCTTGCCTGCTGCTTGCCTGCTGCTGGCCTGCTGCTGGCCTGCTGCTGGCCTGCTGCTTGCCTGCTGCTTGCCTGCTGCTTGCCTGCAGCTTGTCTGCAGCTGGCCTGCTGATGGCCTGCTGCTGGCCTGCTCCTTGTCTGCTGTTGGTCTTCTGCTGGCCTGCTGTTGGTCTGCTGCTGGCCTGCTGTTGGTCTGCTGCTGATCTGCTGCTTGCCTGCTGCTGGCCTGCTGCTTGCCTGCTGCTGGCCTGCTGCTTGCCTGCTGCTTGCCTGCTGCGCTGGTCTGCTGCTTGCCTGCTGCTTGCCTGCTGCGCTGGTCTGCTGTTTGCCTGCTGCGCTGGTCTGCTGCTTGCCTGCTGCTTGCCTGCTGCTGGTCTGCTGCTTGCCTGCTGCGCTGGTCTGCTGCTTGCCTGCTGCTTGCCTGCTTCTTGCCTGCTGCTTGCCTGTTGCTGGCCTGCTGCTTGCCTGCTGCTTGCCTGCTGCTTGCCTGCTGCTGGCCTGTTGCTGGCCTGCTGCTGGTCTGCTGCTGGCCTGCTGCTTGACTGCTGCTGGTCTGCTGCTTGACTACTGCTTGCCTGCTGCTTGCCTGCTGCTTGCCTGCTGCTTGCCTGCTGCTGGCCTGCTGCTGGTCTGCTGCTGGCCTGCTGCTTGCCTGCTGCTTGACTGCTGCTTGCCTGCTGCTTGCCTGCTGCTGGCCTGCTGCTTGACTGCTGCTGGCCTGCTGCTTGCCTGCTGCTGGCCTGCTGCTTGACTGCTGCTGGCCTGCTGCTTGACTGCTGCTGGCCTGCTGCTGGTCTGCTGCTGGCCTGCTGCTTGCCTGCTGCTTGCCTGCTGCTGGTCTGCTGCTGGCCTGCTGCTTGACTGCTGCTGGTCTGCTGCTTGACTGCTGCTGGCCTGCTGCTTGACTGCTGCTGGCCTGCTGCTTGACTGCTGCTGGCCTGCTGCTTGACTGCTGCTGGCCTGCTGCTTGCCTGCTGCTGGCCTGCTGCTTGCCTGCTGCTTGCCTGCTGCTGGTCTGCTGCTTGCCTGCTGCGCTGGTCTGCTGCTTGCCTGCTGCGCTGGTCTGCTGCTGGCCTGCTGCTTGCCTGCTGCTTGCCTGCTGCTTGCCTTCTGCTTGCCTGCTGCTGGCCTGCAGCTGGCCTGCTGCTGGCCTGCTGCTTGCCTGCTGCTTGCCTGCTGCGCTGTTCTGCTGCTTGCCTGCTGCGCTGGTCTGCTGCTGGCCTGCTGCTTGACTGCTGCTGGCCTGCTGCTGGTCTGCTGCTTGCCTGCTGCTGGTCTGCTGCTTGCCTGCTGCTTGACTGCTGCTGGCCTGCTGCTTGACTGCTGCTGGCCTGCTGCTGGTCTGCTGCTGGCCTGCTGCTTGCCTGCTGCTGGTCTGCTGCTGGCCTGCTGTTTGACTGCTGCTGGTCTGCTGCTTGACTGCTGCTGGCCTGCTGCTTGACTGCTGCTGGCCTGCTGCTGGCCTGCTGCTTGACTGCTGCTTGCCTGCTGCTTGCCTGCTGCTTGCCTGCTGCTGGCCTGCTGCTGGCCTGCTGCTGGCCTGCTGCTTGCCTGCTGCTTGCCTGCTGCTTGCCTGCAGCTTGTCTGCAGCTGGCCTGCTGATGGCCTGCTGCTGGCCTGCTCCTTGTCTGCTGTTGGTCTTCTGCTGGCCTGCTGTTGGTCTGCTGCTGGCCTGCTGTTGGTCTGCTGCTGATCTGCTGCTTGCCTGCTGCTGGCCTGCTGCTTGCCTGCTGCTGGCCTGCTGCTTGCCTGCTGCTTGCCTGCTGCGCTGGTCTGCTGCTTGCCTGCTGCTTGCCTGCTGCGCTGGTCTGCTGTTTGCCTGCTGCGCTGGTCTGCTGCTTGCCTGCTGCTTGCCTGCTGCTGGTCTGCTGCTTGCCTGCTGCGCTGGTCTGCTGCTTGCCTGCTGCTTGCCTGCTTCTTGCCTGCTGCTTGCCTGTTGCTGGCCTGCTGCTTGCCTGCTGCTTGCCTGCTGCTTGCCTGCTGCTGGCCTGTTGCTGGCCTGCTGCTGGTCTGCTGCTGGCCTGCTGCTTGACTGCTGCTGGTCTGCTGCTTGACTACTGCTTGCCTGCTGCTTGCCTGCTGCTTGCCTGCTGCTTGCCTGCTGCTGGCCTGCTGCTGGTCTGCTGCTGGCCTGCTGCTTGCCTGCTGCTTGACTGCTGCTTGCCTGCTGCTTGCCTGCTGCTGGCCTGCTGCTTGACTGCTGCTGGCCTGCTGCTTGCCTGCTGCTGGCCTGCTGCTTGACTGCTGCTGGCCTGCTGCTTGACTGCTGCTGGCCTGCTGCTGGTCTGCTGCTGGCCTGCTGTTGGTCTGCTGCTGGTCTGCTGCTGGCCTGCTGCTGGCCTGCTGCTTGCCTGCTGCTGGTAGCAATAACCAATAGGCGAAGTTGTTAGTAGCTAGGGTGTCCGGGGTACACTGGTGATTGCGGATAGGCTCATGACAATATGCTCAATTCCATGCTGGCCATGGTGGTCGGGAAGTCCCCGCTTATGCCCTAACCATTTGTATTATCATTGAAAACATCAGACATTTCGAGTACTTTGAGGCACCTGCAGATTTTTGCGTCGGTACTGCAGCAGTAGGTGCGGTTACTGCCAGTCTTTCTTTGAGCGCGCTTCAGCTACAATTCAGCTACATCACAGCCTACGGCCGTGGGGGCCTGGAGCAGCAAGGTGCCTGCTGCTCAGGCCACCAGCCATTGGCCGGCCAAGGATTTGTCCCAGTCGGCCCAGTGGTGGCCGCCCGGCGGCTCCCTACGGGTGGTCTGGTGCCCACTCAAAGAAACACTTTGACTCACTGCCTGCCTGCTGGTGGCAGAAAGAAAGAAAGAAAGAAATGGCAGGAATAGCCCATGGGTGAGGTTGTCGGCCGCCAGGGTGGCCGGGGAACGTTGATGATGGTCAATACGCTCATGTCAATGCTGGCGGTGGTGGAGATGAAGAAAGTACCTTTAAAACGAGTTCGTTTCTTTTAATTGACCCCTGCCCCCCTACACACACACACACATGCCCCCCTCAGGCAGAATCCCCCCCCCCCTTCACACACTTACAGGCTATACTGAATTTCCTCCTGCCGCACTCAGCGCCCCCCAGCCGATGCCTCTCAGGCAGAATTCCCCACCGCCTACACACACACACATGCCCCCCTCAGGCAGAATCCCCCCCCCCCTTCACACACTTACAGGCTATACTGAATTTCATCCTGCCGCACTCAGCGCCCCCCAGCCGATGCCTCTCAGGCAGAATTCCCCACCGCCTACACACACACACATGCCCCCCTCAGGCAGAATCCCCCCCCCCCTTCACACACTTACAGGCTATACTGAATTTCCTCCTGCCGCACTCAGCGCCCCCCAGCCGATGCCTCTCAGGCAGAATTCCCCACCGCCTACACACACACACATGCCCCCCTCAGGCAGAATCCCCCCCCCCCCTTCACACACTTACAGGCTATACTGAATTTCCTCCTGCCGCACTCAGCGCCCCCCAGCCGATGCCTCTCAGGCAGAATTCCCCACCGCCTACACACACACACATGCCCCCCTCAGGCAGAATCCCCCCCCCCCTTCACACACTTACAGGCTATACTGAATTTCCTCCTGCCGCACTCAGCGCCCCCCAGCCGATGCCTCTCAGGCAGAATTCCCCACCGCCTACACACACACACATGGCCCCCTCAGGCAGATGACCCCCCCCCCCCCCCCCCCCCTCCCTCACACACACTTACAGGCTACACTTGGTTACCTCCTGCTGCACTCACACCTAACGCCACCCCCACATTGCCTATCAGGCAGAATAACCCTAAACCCTAACTCTAAACCCTCACACACACCTACAGGCTACACCTGGTTACCTCCTGCCGCACTCAGCGCCCTGGTGTCGTTGGTGGCGGCTGAGGTGCTCGGCAACATCGGCTACGTGGCCAATGCAAGACGGCACCTGGCAGCCGGGGAGGTGGCGGTGCAGGTGTGTAGCTGAGCTGTAGCTGAAGTGTAGCTAAATACTTGCCGACCTATACATTTGCATACTTGCCGACCTGCCTTGAACGACACATGGCGGCCGGGGAGATGGCAGTGCAGGTGTGTAGCTGAAGTGTAGCGGAAAAGTGCGCTAAATGTCTTAGGTTATATCAGGGGGTTATATACTGCCCGACTTGCCATGAAAGGGACTCGGTGGCTGGGGAAATGGCAGTGCAGGTGTATAGCTGAAGTGTAGCTGAAGTGTGCTGAATGGGTGTTATGAAAGGCCAGGCATAGCTGAATTGTAGCTTAAGTGCGTGAAATGTGACTTGGGTACATCCTGTGCGATCTGCCACAAACGGTTACCTGGCAGCCAAAAAGGTGGCAATGCAGGTGTGTAGCTGAAGTGTAGCTGAAGTGCAGAAACTGTGTGATGGGTACAAACTGTGCGACCAGCCATCAACGGCCGCCTGGCGGCTAGGGAGATGGCGCTGCAGATGAGTAGCTGAATTGTAGCTGATAATTGCGCTAAATGGGTGTTACAGGAGTCCGTACATGGCTGAAAGGTAGGTAAGGTAGGCTTCAGTAGATTCGAATTGCCCTCATAATTAAAGTTGTTTAGGGGTGAGGGATTGATTAAGATACCGGTACTAATTCTTGCCATGGCAACACCATTGTCAGTAGGAAATCGAGAGTCTTTGTCCATACTTTAGTCTGAGGTAAGCATTAAATAAACAAAAAAGCATACCCGAGGGACCCGAGGGATGGCAATTCAAATCTACGGTACATGTGACATGGGCACATCATGTGCGACCTGCCATCAACGGCCCCCTGGCAGCTGGGGAGGTGGTGGTGCTGGTGTGTGGCTGAAATGTACCTGAAAAGTGGGACAAGTGTGACATGGGCACATACTGTCCAACTTGCCAGTTGCCAGGAACGGCCCCCGGTGAGGTGGCGGTGCAGGTGTGTAGCTGAAGTGTAGCTGAATTTTAGCTTAAGTGTGCTAAATGGGTGTCACAAGAGGCCAGATGGCTGAAGTGTGGCTGAGGTGAGCTGAATGGGTGTTGTGGGAGGCCAGACGTAGCTGAATTGTAGCTGAGGTGCGCCAAGTGTTGTAGGGTTCATGCTCGCCAGCCCACCCTCAGCTCCTCACTTCCTCCCTTTCAGAGCCATTAGAAGGTCTCGCCTTCCCGCTTGCAACGTCCTCTCGAGTGCCCCTTGCACGGACCCCTAAACCTTTAACTCTGAACCGTCAACCCCGAATTCGGCCCAATACCCAATCCCTGGGGCACTGGGTATCTGGCCGGGGCATCGGCCAGCCGGTTACTGGGCCTAAGGGGGAAATACCAGAAAGCCCTTGAACCCGTGAAATCTGAAATTCTGATTGGCCACTTCCTATGTGTAGTACTGTAGTACTGGAGTACTGTAGTACTGTAGCATAGTGAGACGATCCCGTCCAACCACCTACCCCATTGCATACCTTTCTGACCTCCCTGGGCATGTCTCCCCTCAATCCCTTGAACTCTAGACCCTGACCCTAAACATTGCATGGCCTGTTGACCTCCTTGGGCATGCCCCCCCCCCCAACCTCCCCAACCCCTGAATTTAAAACCCTGGCCTTAAACCCTGTTTGGCCTGTTCACCTCCCTGGGCCTGCCCCCTCCACCAGCCCTGAATTTGAAACCCTGACCTTAAGCCCTGCATGGCCTGTTGACTTTCTTGGGCCTGCCTATTCCCAAAAAGCACTAAACCCTGGCCCTTGTCCCTGAACCCCGGCCTTAAACAACTGACAACCCTGCAGGGCCGGTTGACCTCCCTGGGCCTGCCTGGCTGCCTACCCCCACAGCCTTTAACCCTTGTCCTCATCGCTCAACCCGGACCTTAACCCTTAACCCTGAACCCTGCAGGGCCTCTTGACCTCCTTGGGCCTGCCTGCCAACTGCTCGGAGCGTGACTTGGACCACGTTGCCTTGTGGGAGGCCCGCGCCCCGCTGGCGCTTGGGCTGGCGCTGGCCTCCCACAAGGTTCAGTTGGACCTGCTGCAGGGGCAGTACGTGGCGGCGCGGTTGGGCGTTCAGGCGGTCATGTCTCAGGTACAGCTGGCGGGCAATAGGCATGGTATTTTCTCTAGGGGCTGTACGTTGCGGCGCGGTTGGGCGTTCAGGCCGTCATGTCACAGGTAGTAATTTCTTTACACTGGTATGTTGCAGTATGCATACAACATTTTTCCTCCTACAGGGATCGCGTGGCGGCATGGCTGGGCGTTCAGGCCGTTATGTCACAGGTAGGCTTGCCTGCTGGTAGAGTTTATCTTGATGACTAGCATTTATGGGAGAATCGCAATATGCATACAATTTGGCTTTCAAAGGGGGTATGTGGCGGCACGGTTGGGCGTTCAGGCTGTCATGTCGCAGGTAGAGCTAGCGGGCAATACGCATCTTGTTTTCTCTAGGGGCAGTACGCCGCGGCGCAGTTGGGCGTTCAATGTCACAGGTATAAAATTTGTTTATACCGTACCGGTGTGTTGCAGTATACAATGTTTTCCCTTCTAGAGGGAGTACGTGGCGGCGCGGCTGGGCGTTCAGGCCGCCATGTCACATGTATGTTAGGGCTGCCTGCTGGCAGAGTTTACCGATCTTGTACTTTGGGTGTGGTGGCGGCGCGGCTGGGTGTTCAAGCTATGATGTCACAGGTGCAAAGTTTGTGAAGGCAGAGCTGCCTGCTGGCAGAGCTGCCTGCTGGCTGAGTTTGTCAACATTGCAATACCGGTATACATACCATTTACCGATCTTGTAGCTTGGGTGTGGGAAACGTTTACGTCACCTCATCCATGCCACACCTACACGCTAACTGCCTCCCCAGCCACCAGGTGCCTTCACCCTAACCATCAATGAAGCCTGAGCCCCCTCCACCTGGGTACGCCTGATGAGACGGTTGCATCCCGCATGGCATACCGGTACCGGTACAACTTTCTAGTACCGGTATGCATTTACAAATGTTCACACATATTTGATGTGGTGTCCTCGGCCCATGCCACACTTCACGCCCTCGCGGGTTTTAGTTTAGGGTTTTAGTTTGGGGTGTAGGGTTTTAGTTTAGGGTTCAAGTCTGTTTGTTCCACTATTTGGTGGCGAGGCTGTGCATGTGAAGGAGGCGTGCGGCGTGTCAGAGCACAGCTCCTGAGGGTGGATTTGGCACTATTTTCATTAGGTGATACTCACAAAAATAGTGCCAAATCCACCCTCAGGAGCCGATTTGGCACTATTTTCATCAGAGGGAGGGAAGACACGGCTCCCAATTGCCACACTTTTCCAGGTTTAAGGAATAAACGTGTTCGAATCGCTCTTTAATCTAAATTATATTGCTATTATTATGTGTTAAGAGGGTCTCGGGAACCCGCTGGCTCTTGCCTGTCGCACCCGCTACAATTCAAATCGCAAGGGGTGAAACCTGCACCTGATGGAACTTCAGGTCGATAGATGGAACTTCAGGTCGATAGATCTGATTTTCATTGGGCGATACTTGTGAAAATAGTGCCAAATCCACCCTCAGGAGCCGATTTGGCACTATTTTCATTAGGTGATACTTCCGCTCTCGCATCGGTAATTTGCCGCACATGAGGTGCTCAGTCCCTCACAGCGTGTCCATTGCCCAGCCTGCCCATTGCCCAGCCTACCCATTGCCACCATTTGTATTCCTTTGCCTGTCGCTCCTAGGGCGATGCTCTCCCTAAGCCCTGGACCTGCAACTCTGAACCTAAAAATCCCTTAGCCCTGAGCTTGATGTACAGGTGTTGCTCTCCCTCCATGCTTAACCTTGAGCCACAAACCCTATACCCTGAGCCATGAACCCTGAGCCATAATCCCTAAATTCTGAGCCCTAAACCTTGAGCCACACACCCTAAATTCTGAGCCATGAACCCTGAGCCATAAACCCTAAATCCTGAGCCATAAACCCTAAATACTGATTTGCCGCGTAGGTGATGCTCTTCCCGAAGCTTCTAGGAAGCCTGGCCATGCACGTGCACATGCTGGCCGGGTTGTACTGCCTCGAGACGGAGCGGTACGACAGCGCCGAGGCGCACTTCGCGGCATCCGCTGAGGGGTTCTCGCGCGCGGAGGGCGCGGAGGCGGGGCACGTATCGGCATCTTCGCTGCGGGCATGTGCGGTGCTGGCGCAGGTGCGTGTATGGAGGTGGGGGGGCGGGGTCTATCACCTGAACCCTATGCAGCCAAAACTCTTAATCCCTTAAAGTCGTCACACGTGGCGGCATCTTTGCTGCGGGCATGCGCGGTGCTGGCGCAGGTGCGTGTGTGGTGTGGTGTGGGGAAACAGACTGGGAAAAAGAATAAACGGCGGGCAGGATCGATCACCCAGACCTATAAGCTGGACCCTAAGACCTGATATCGGCACACTCGGTGGTTTCTTGGCTGCAGCATGCGCGGTGCTGGCTCAGGGTCTGACTGTGTGTGCTGGCAGTACCCTAATCCCAACACCCTTAACCAGGCAGGGGGGTCTGACTGCGGAGGCCGGAGACTGACCTGAACTCTAATCATAAACCCTCAACCTGGCAGGTGGTGTGTGACTGTGTGACGTGGCTGCAGACCCTAAATGCCGAACCCTTAACCTGACAGGGGGGCCCTGCCTGTGTGTCCCGCACCATGGAGGCGCTGGGTAGGGCCTGAATCAGGCAAACGGGATCTGACTGTGTGACCTGGCATGCATTTGAACCCTTAACCCTGAACCCTAAACTCTGAACCTGACAGGGGGGGCCCGACTGCGAGAGCCGTACTATTGAGGCGCTGGGTGGCCTAAATACCTGGCAGGGGGGGCGTGACTGTGTGGGCTGGCCCTAACCTTAAATCCCTGACTCTGAACCTGGCAGGGGGTCTGACTGTGTGCGCTGGCAGTACCCTAATCCCTAACCCTGGACCTAACCGGGGATGACTGTCTGACCTGGCATTAATCTTAACCTTAAACCTTAATCCCTACACCCTCAACCTGACAGGGGGGTCCAGACTGTGTGAGCTGGCATTAACCTAAAATCATTAACCCTCAGCCTGACAGGGGGGTCTGACTGTGTGAGTTGGCATGTATTTGAACCCCAACCCCTGAACCCTAAACTTGACAGGGGGGTCTGACTGTGTGAGTTGGCATGTATTTGAACCCCAATCCCTGAACCCTCAAACTGACAGGGGGGTCCAGACTGTGTGAGCTGGCATTAACCTTAAATCATTAACCCTCAGCCTGGTAGGGGGGGTCTGACTGCGTGACCTGGCTGTAACCCCTTTATCCTATACCCTGAACCTGACAGGGGGGGTCTGACTGTGTGAGTTGGCATGTATTTGAACCCCAATCCCTGAACCCTCAACCTGACAGGGGGGTCCAGACTGTGTGAGCTGGCATTAACCTAAAATCATTAACCCTCAGCCTGGCAGGGGGGGGTCTGACTGCGTGACCTGGCCGTAACCCCTTTATCCTATACCCTGAACCTGACAGGGGGGTCTGACTGTGTGAGTTGGCATGTATTTGAACCCCAACCCCTGAACCCTTAACCTGACAGGGGGATCTGACTGTGTGAGTTGGCATGTATTTGAACCCCAACCCCTGAACCCTGAACCTGACAGGGGGGGCAGACTGTGTGAGTTGGCATGTATTTGAACCCCAACCCCTGAACCCTGAACCTGACAGGGGGGGCTGACTATGTGAGTTGGCATGTATTTGACCCCCAACCCCCGAACCCTAAACCTGACAGGGGGGTCTGACTATGTGAGCTGGCATGCATTTGAACCCTTAACCCTGAACCCTAAACTCTGACAGGGGGGGCCCGACTGCGAGAGCCGTACTATTCAAGCCCTGGGTGGCCTAAATACCTGGCAGGGGGGGCGTGAGTATGTGAGTAGGCCATAATGAGTGGTCAAGGAGGCAATACTGAGCCCTGAACCCTGAACTTGGCAAGGGGGGTCGCGACTGTGTGAGCTGGCTTTCATTTACATCCTCAACCCTCAACCTGACAGGGGGGTCTCGACTGCGTGAGTCGCGCCATTGAGGCGCTGGGTGGTCTCAACCTTGAAGCAGCAGAGTCCCTACCAGACGGCAGCGGGACGCAAGAGAAGTGTGTGTTGCAGGTGAGGCGTGTGTGTGTGCGGCGGTTGGCGTAGTTGGTGTCGGGCTGTCGGCGTTCGGGCGTTGATACTGCTGCGCCTCATGTCGCAAGTTTCACAAACCCTCAGCCCTAAACCTTGACGTTTGTTCTCGGCGCAGACGGTGTCGGCGCTGATACGCCTTTTGGTGCAAGATACACAAGCCCTAGACCCTGACCCCGAAACCCCTAACCCGAGCCTAACGCTCTTGACGCAGATGGTGTCGGCGCTGATGCAGCTGCGCCTTAAGGTGCAAAGCCCACAACCCTAACCCCGAAACCTTATCATTTGCTCTGGTTGCAGATGGTGTCGGCGCTGATACGGCTGCGCCTCATGACCGCATCCCAGTCACAAGAGGCAGCGGAGAAGCAGGCGGGGCTAGCCAAGCTGCTGCTTGGCAAGGCGCTCAAGGTACGGAAGGGGACGGGGGGGGGGGGTTAAGGAAGCGGTAGATTAATGAATCTTTGGGGGTGAGGAAACAGAAGATGGAGGAATGTTATGGCGGAAGATACTTCAGGTTTGATGTTTGCATGTGCTCCGCCTGAAATAAATTGCAACAGTTTTCCCCCCGTTTCACTTGTTCACGGGTTCCACACCACGGGCTCGATCGCCACCAGGTGTTCGCGTCTCTGACACCGGCCCAGACGCCCTCTTCTCCACCTGTACATTGGGGATCTTCCTAAAAAAAATCATCCTCGGGTTTCTGTCACACCTCCCCCCCACACAGGTCGCCCACCGCAAGCTCCATCACCACCAGCTGGTCGCGTCACTCATGCTGGCCCAGGCGCCCCTGCAGCTCAGCGGGGGCAGCGCCTTCATCAGCCCGAACGGTGGCTGCGCGGCTACTGGGGACGAAAGCACAGGAGGAGGAGGTGGAGTAGGAGGGGGAGCAGGAGGGGGAGCAGGAGCAGGAGCGGGAGCAGGGGGCCGGTCAGGGGATCTGGCCGGTGCCGAGCAGATGCTCTCTTCGGCGGACCTTATGTCACGGAACAACGGCGATGTGGCCACTCGGCTGGCAATCAAGCGGGTGAGTGGAGGAGTGGAGGGAGAAAGAGGGGGGGTAGAACGGCACGTGTCTTCATATGCACTCTCCTCTCCCTCCCTGTGCCCTTCACACCTCCCTATGCCACTCACAGGCCATGCTGGACGTCTGGGCTACCAGTGAGGACTAGCCAGGGTGGCTGCGGCAGCGGCGGAGCGACATGTGCCTTGATTTGAACTCCTCCCTCCTCTCCCTCCATGCACCCCTCACTCCTTCCTGCGCCCCGCACAGGCCACCCTGGACGTATTGGATACCAGTGGGGACTAGCCAGGGTGGCTGCGGCAGCGGCGGAGCGACATGTGCCTTGATGTGCCTTGATGTGAACTCTCCTCTACTCTCCCTCCCTATGCCCCTCACACCTCCCTATACCCCTCACAGGCCACCCTGGACGTCCTGGCTGCAAGTGGGGACCAGCCAGGGTGAAAGGCAGCGGTGGCGGATATGTGCCTTGATGTGCACTTGTCTCTCCTCTCCCTCCCTGCGCTTCTCACTCTTCCCCTGCACCCCTCACTCTTTCCCTATGCCCCTCACAGGCCACCCTGGACGTCTTGGCTGCAAGTGGGGACCTGCCAGGGCGAGAGGCGGCGGCGGGCGGACATGTCCCCTGATTTGAACTCGTCTCTCCTCTCCCTCCCTGCGCTTCTCACTCTTTCCCTGCGCCCCCCACTCTTCTCCTGTCTTCCGCAGGCCACCTTGGACGTCTTGGCTGCGAGAGGGGACCTGCCAGGGCGAGAGGCGGCGGTGGCGGATGTGGCTGCGAGAGAGGCGAGCCTGCGTGCGGCTCGGAAGAACGCGGTGGCTGCTGGTGGGGAGGAGGATGCACTTGTACTCTCTTGGCAGCTGCCATGATTTCTGCGGCGGCAGATGTGGTTGCGAGAGAGGCAAGCCTGCAGATGGTCAAGAACGACACGGTGGTGATGCTGCTCGTGGGAGGTGGATGCACACTGGTCCTCTCTTGGCAGCTGCCTTGATTTCTGCGGCGGCGGGTGTGGTTGTGAGAGAGGCGAGCCTGCAGATGGTCGAGAATAACACGGTGGCTGCCGGTGGGGAGGAGGATGCACTTGTCCTCACTTGGAAGCTGCCGTGATGCCAGAGGGGGAGGGGGGGGGGCACATCACATGTTTGAAATACTTGTGTTCTAGGTTGCTTCAACTATAATCCAGCGTCTTCATAGATTGCATGCAGGAAGGGGGGGGGGGCATGAGCAGCGGGCCCTGCTGCTTCAGGCTCTGGCTGTAGCACAACACTGGTCCTGCCTTGACAGCTGCCATGGAGGAGGGACTCACAACATGCTTGAAATCCTGTTTGTAGGTTGCTTTAGCTGCATTACAGCCTGCATGTTGGGGGGGGCATGTGCAGCAAGCCCTGCTGCTTCAGCCTCTGGCGGTCGCACAAGACTGGTCCTGCCTTGGCAGTCGCCATAGAGATGCAAGACACACTTCCCTCAGAGAGACGTGGGGGAATGGAGGGGGGACACTCGGCACTTTCAAATTCACTTGTTTGGAAACAGGACGTCCTTGAGCCCGCATGCAGGGGTGGGAGGCCCTGGTTTTGTGCAAGTGTTAAAGAGCTTTCCGAAGGCTAGTCTCTTCAGGGGCAGGGGATGCGGTTACTTTCCTAGCTGTCTTTTTGTTTGCCGACGTGGCCGAGTTTCATTTCAGCATGGCCCAGAGGTGCAGCGCCACTAACTTGTTAGGAGGGTGGAGACTCATTTCTTTTCTCCTTGGCCCCCTCTCGAGTTTCCCAGCGGGCTTTTTGTTTGCCGACGTGGCTGAGCTTTGTTTTCGAGCAGGGCCCAGACGTGCAACGTCATTAACTTTCGAATCCACTACCGGGGTGTCAATGACGTTACACCTCTGGCTGCGTGGGCGCTTAAGTAAAGGCTAATTTATGTACCGACTGAATCACAGACTCAGACTGCCAAGATGTCCAGCGTGGCAGAATAACAAAAGCTGTCCAAGCCCAGCTCTGAAAGGCAGTTGAGTGCTAAGCCTTGGTCCAAGTTAATTATGGCAGGCCTATTTCCATTGATCGCCGAGACAAATGCTGAATTACTTCGTACCTCCCACCACTTTGTTTAGAAACTAAGCCGGACTCTTGGCTGCCTCCATGCAGTAAACATTTGCAGTCAAGTTTATGATTTCTATCAAGGAGGACGTCACTACCAGTATGTGTAATCCAAACCAGGGCAATACTGATGGCCTATTGGCATGCAGCCAGCGATCCTGTAAGCTGGTTTTTGAAATCATGAAGGAACACTTGTGTTCACGTCCAGCCCTGTGTAAAGGGGGCGTTGGCTTGCCAGCAAGTCAGGAGAGGAGCCCTTCGCCTGTGGTTGCTGCTGCTGATGCGTCCTGTCAATGGCATTACACCTCTGGGCCCTGCTCAAAAAGGCTCGGCCGCGTGGGCGCCCAACTGCCCCGTTGGGAGAAAAGAAAAGGAACTTAAGGAAAATGGAAAGAACGAGAAGAACACAAATGAGGAAGAAATACCTCCCCAAAAGGAAAAGGCAGCCTGAAGTATCCCGCCCCTCTCAAGCCTTCAATAAGAAAGCAAGAGAGATAAGAAAAAAGGGGGTTCAACTATTCCCCAAGAAGGCAAAGAAAGACAACACACTAGGCCTCAACAATGCCTACCACGTCCTCAACAAAGTCAGAGCCCCCCACCCAAGCCTGCCCCGGTACAACTGTTCAAAGTCTGTAGCGCCCTCCGGGGGGCCTGTCCAAACTCTCTCCCTACGCCTCTCCTTCACGCTAGGGCAATGGAAGTAGACATGCAGCGCATCCTCCACATTCTCGCTATCTCTCCTTGCCCAACACCGCTGGCAGCAACGTGTCTCACGTTGCTGATCGCTCTGCCGCCCTCTCGTGTCAGCCGTGCTAATTGTACCGAGCCGCAGTCGTAAGTTTGTGCGCACACAAGCGCACACCCTAGATATGATGCGCCATGTGAAGAAGCCAGCTGAGGAGATCAGAGGCAGGCCCCACAAATGTGAAGGACCCAACGCTCAGGGCATCATAAAAACAGTCAGTAAGTAAGCAGCACAGTCAGATGATGCCTCATGGATCTAGCCATAATTCCAAAAACAATGTTGACCACATTTTCCACAAAAGCTAGGGCATCCCACTAACCCCTACATGCTCCAACAAAACTGATGAACCAAGGCACACCAAAAGAAGTTCCAATACTTGGACTGTGGTGCGTAAAACCAGGTTTGCCCCTGCATAAAACCCCCCTGCATACAACATTTAGGCAGAGGTGGGCAAACTTGTAAATATCTGAATGTGACAGGGATATAGTAACAACATATATGTTGCATCGTCTCATGATGCACTGTGTCCTACACAATTCTTGGTCTGACCACCTAACTTTGTAATGCTCGTCAACAGGAAATTATCAATCATAAAGTGTGAATTTGGGTGCACTGCAAGGGGGACAGGCCCCAGAACCAAGCTCATCCCTTTCACACTACGCAAGCGTAATACTAGGGTTTTGGGGTCGATTCAACCTGTACCATGAAGAGCAACCATAGCGTCGCGGTTGCTCTGGCAGAGAAGCATCAACGCGGAATAAGTCTCAGGACTCAGGTAGTTGCAACACTCGAGGTCGAGATAATTCAACGCAACACAAGCTAACAGGCATGAGAAGCCTTTCGCGCGGATGCATCCTTGGATATCCAAGTGTTGCAGTGTAACACAAGCAGACAACGCTGACAAGTCTCTTACATGGAAGCAATAGCTGAGGTTGAGGTGCTGCAGCGCGACACAAGCTGACAACGCTGACACGTCCTCCAGTTTCCAGCAACAGCTGAGGTTGAGGTGTTGAAGCGCAACGCAAGCTGACAACGCTGACAACTCCTCCAGTTGGGAGCAAAACCTGAGGTTGAGGTGTTGAAGCGCAACGCAAGCTGACAGGCCTGACAAGTCCCTCAATCCAGTGTAAGCGCTGAGGTCCAGATATTGCAATGCCGGGTGGACTGATAGATTTGACAACTCGACCAGATGAATGCATTTCGTCACGTTGAGGTGCCTCAGTTGATGGCAAGATCCAAATGCTGTCAAGCTGAGCAGATTGCTGCATCTAGAAAGGTCCAGATGCTGCAATGACGGGCAAGGCCCCTTGATGGGGATCTTGCGGTATATCTGATCATCTCGGAGACTCAAGACCTCAATCTGCTTCCAAGGAACGTTCAGGCTGGACATAAAGCGCTGATTGATTCCACTCTTCAGCTCTTCCAAGACATGGAAAGAAATCCTAGGTGCTTGCTCTGGGGCTGTAACGTCAACACGAGTCAGGGAGGGTGTGCGTGAGATGCTGCTCCGGAGAGCAGCCAGGCGAACCTTACGTTCCATACAGTTGGAGGATGGCAAATGTGATCCCACAAACTGCAGTCGATCGTTGCTGAGGTCATAAGAGTCTCTGAGGTGTTTCGAGGAGGCTCGAATGGGCCCCGCTCGTCCTCCAACAAGTCTTAAGATCTGGCTCAAGAGGTCGGAAGGGAGCTGTGAGATATAGTCTGGCTGATCCGGTGGCTGATCTGCGGGTTTACGACGGGGATGGGGAAAAGTCAGCTGTGAATCGCTAGACAGTCATCCATGTTAATGATGGGGTACCGTATACGGTACCCCAAAAATGCCCCAAGAATTAAATTTGGGTCCCAGGACGGTGGAAGCGCGCCGCGCTTTTACGTCTTTAGAGAATTGGAGAGGCAAAGGAGCCCCCTTTAGCCAGGGAGGGGCCATGCCTATTTCTGACCTGACCTGAGAGATGGCATGGCCCGTTTCCCATGCAAAACTGAGAGAGTTCAATAGAGATGACATACTAGCAGCGAATGAAAGGAGGCAGGTGACGCCTGAATGTGTCAGGTTAATCCTACTCGGCATTTAGGAGGGTTCGTGGAGCTTTGTTGAAGTACCGGTATCAAGCGTTTCTTGGTACCGGTAATTCCCCCCCACGAACCAAGCAGTGTCTACGGCACAAATGATTCTGGAAGGGTTTACCGGTAATTGTTGAAGGGTTCGATGTCGAAGCATATCGCCCATTGCTGCGGCGGTGGCGATTCTGCATGGCTGCAACTATCGGAGGTGAAACAGGAGGAAGAGGGCAAGAAGATAACAAGATAAAAATATAACAAGACTGCAGTGGCCAATTCGAGAGCTGGAATATGCCTCACTTCTTGCTGCCACCCCTCTATCTGCTCACCCCACCACGCGCATCGTCCCGTGCGCGTTCGGTTCCGGAGCATTATTCCCTGCAACTCTTGAACATCAAACCGCTGGATCTGTCACCGGTGTAGCATTTCAAATCCCGTAATCCTCAAGACACGCTCATGCGGTTTCCTTCTTTCACGTTCGTTTCGTTGCATTCGAAACCTGGTTTCTGCCGGGAGGAAACCACTCTTGATCGTCGATTTGAGGCTATGGCCGGCGTGGGGATCTCAGCCAGCTGTGTTGAGGAGACGGCTGTGGTCTTCATGCTTACAGACTCTCAGGGAAGACAAAGCATTCAACACAAGTCCTGCCTGCCTCTTGTAGTATCATAACCGATAACAATCAGGAGAATGCTGTGTTATCCTTCGAGCCTTTTGAGGGGATCAGAGATCTCTGGAGGAGATTACGAATCTGCTGTACACGAAGCTGAAGAATCTGCAGCGCCATCTTGAATGCCTGAAGATCTAGGATTCGGACATCAAGGAGGAGCAGAAGACACCTTGGGGCAGACGCTCGGTAGGCATCGGAGTTTTGAAATTGGGTGTTTAGACTGGGTGTTCAGAGTTTGGTCATCTTGGAGCGGATCTTGGAGGGCCGCTGGAGGCCTGCTGGCATATGCAGATTATGCATCACCTGTTCCTTGGGGACAAAACTGCCAGGGGGAAGGCAGGGAAGAGGGGGAGCTGGCAGATCCATGGGATTGGTATCAAAATACCCTAGACTCTCTGCCATCACAAATTTTCTTTAAATCTGGATACAGGAAGAATCTCCCGCTGAAAACCAGTGACTCCTAATGCCCTACACCCCACCAAGGCTCCTCTGGGAACCTGAAAGCCCAAACCCCCCTCAGACTGCCCTAGTGAACCTCCTCTGAAGATCTGAAGCCACAAATCCCCCTCCAACCCTGAGAACGCTCCTAGCTTTTGAATTCTATAATGTCTTAATCGCCTCTCCATTCCCGCAACACTACTTCGACAACCTGAAACCTGAAATTCCCCGACCCTAATAACACCTCTCCGACGCTGGTAACACTCTTATGAAAATAAGAAACTTCAATTTGCCCCTTCACTTAAAATCTCTCCTTGACGGTAACTTCAAGCTGCCCTTGACACCCTTAGCACAGCCCCATCAAGCTGAAACCCTGAACCCATCCCACCTCACCCCAGTTAGTGGCACTGATTTCATTACCTGAAGCCCCGCCCCCCCCTTCCTTTCCACCGCAGTGAAGATCCTGTACCACATCCCCTGCATTTCTCACAAACAAGATGCATTCTATGATCAGCAGCTTGCTGGCATTCTTCGTGTAATGCTTTACAAAGATGTGCAGCCTGGAGAGCCTACCCAGCGTCTAACGGCGCTGGCTGATCCGTGAATTCGACGCCCCAAGCTTCGTTGTTTCCTTAACCTACACGCCCAGTTGGGCGTAGCCTCCTTCTTTTCTGCTCCACGCGATGATGGCTAAGGTGGAGAGCAGGCCGACCCTAACCCCGAACCCTGAGCATTCGGACTTCGACCCTGAACCCTAAACATGCGAGCCTGAACCCGAACCCTGAACATGCGGACCTGAACCCTGAACATGCGGTCCTGAACCCTGACCCCTGAACATACGACCCTAAATCCTGAACCCTGAACATGCAACCCTGGACCCTCAGCCTTGAGCATGCGGTCCTTAACCCTGAACCTTTTAACCTAAACATGTGGCCATTAACCCTAAACCCTGAACATGCAGACCTGAACCCTCAACCCTGAACATGCGGACCTGAGCCCTGAAGTCTGAACATGCGGACCTGAACCCTGAGCCCTGAACATGCGGACCTGAACCCTGAACATGCGGCCCTGATCCCTGAACCCTTTCCCCTCACCCTGAACATGCGACCCTGTGCATCGTCCCATCCAGATCATAGCCAGCTTGACTCCGCCGCTTCCTCTCTGACCGGCGCGAGCTCCCACGAAATCAACCCCACAACCAAAGTCAACTGCGAACAGTATGCTGAGCTGTTCCCCACCCTGGATGCTGAGCTGGCAGATTTGGACGATGTCATGTGCGACGTGGCAGACAGGTGGGTCCAGATCATCGAGGTCATGGGCAACCTAACCTGGGTAACCTAAACCCTTAAGCTGGGCAACCTAACATGGTCAACCTAAACCATAAAGCATAAATGCATGGCATGTGTTTGTGTATAGCTAAAGCATGTGGGAGGTCCAGGTTTCAACAAGGCTCTTCACTGTTGACAGGTGTTGTCCCGTCGAGTTTTGTGTGTTCCCCGTCTAGGGTTCATTTCAGGGTCTTAGATTTGGTCTGGTTCGTTGGTCACTGCGTTTACTGTGAATGATGAAAGCATGCCTCATTGGTGTGAAGACCCCTGTCCGCAAACCCATGTTTCTTTTAGCGTGCTTCAGCTACAATTCAGATACACCACGGCCCACGGCCGTGGGGGCGGCCTGGGGCAGCAAGTCCTAGGTCGGTCAAGATTTGGTCCCCATTGGCCCAGTGGTGGCCGCCCGGCGGCCCCCTACGGGTGGTCTGGTGCCCCCTAAAAGAAACACTGCCGCTCACAAGAACCGCCTTTTAGGGTAAACCATTCCTGTCCTTGTAGTTCTTGTACAGGTGTGAATGTGTCCCCCCCTGACCCAGGAATGTGTGAACACAACGGCTCAGGGCTCGTTTTTTTGTGCATGAGTCACTCTGTGGCCTATGGCTGCTCTGATTATGACCTCATGCCAGTGATTATGTTAGGGCGCTTCAGCTGCATTTGGGCGAAAGGCCTGCAGAGATTGGTGCAGCAAGCCTTGTTGCATAGGCCACCAGCCATGGGCCGGTTAAGATTTGGTCCCCATTGGCCCTGTGGTGGCCTCCTGATCTGCCTGATCAGGAGCCAGAAATGGTCTGGCGCACACAACAAAGAAAAATGCATGTGTCTTCTCTGGGATGGCAGGAGGGTTATTCAGCGGCTTAGGGTTATTTATTTGTTTAATTATCAGGATGGCCTAGGGTTGTTTATTTGTTTACTTATTGGGCTGGCCTAGGGTTATTCATTTGTTTATTTACCAGCATGGCCTAGGGTTATTTATTTATTTACTTATTGGAATGGCCTAGGGTTATTCAGTTATTTATTTTTGTATCAGCATTGCCTAGGGTTCTTAATTTAATTATTTCCTGATCGGGGTGGCAGGCTTATTCATCTTCTCCCAATCCTCAATTCCAATTCCTGTGTTTTTGTCTAATCTGCCTGATCAGGGGCCTGTTGTTTGACAGCCGGGACAAGAGGCACTCAGACCAGCTGGCCGAGCGCGCCGCACTCAACCCGCCCGAGGAGCTCGGCGACGACCGCGGCGGCTGCAGCGACGACCTAACTGGCTTTGAGGAAGAGCGTGCCGAGTGGCGGCAGAAGGGTGGGGATCCCGGCCCGGCCTGGGGCCCAAGCCTGAAGACAAAGACGTCCTACTGGACCGAGGTGGTGTCCTCGTGGTACCGGGTGTATGCAGAGTATCACTCGCGCAAGGCAAGCCACTCCACAGACAGGCGCGACCAGAAGGATGTGTACTGGAGGAGCCCAGCAGCCCTCTATTGGCAGAGGGCAGGTCTAGGCCAGAGATGCAGATGGCATAGATGGTAGAGGTATAGATGCCTGTCCCAAGAAGACTGAAACAGGCAAAACACACAGACCGTGGATTTATGTCGGTAAGCTTCAAGCCCACGCTAAACATCCGGAGGAAAACGACATGCACCCGCTCAGAGCAAGAACACGAGACTAATTTCAGGAAACAGCAGCAATCAATACATACATCCGGGCCTGCAAGCAGAAGTGAAACATGTGTTGCTGACGTGATGTTGCGTGGTTGCACCCTTAATGTGTTGTCGCTGCCCTGGTTTTGTGTTGTACCCGAGCCTTAACCTTGCATCGTTTGGGGCACTGCGGGTCCAGGCTGGCTCCGCATGCATGCGTCCTGCGATGACCATTAGCAGTGTCGCGTCCTCCAGCCTGTCGCCTTTGCTCACCTTCCGCCGACTAATCGGCTGCCTCCTCAAGCCCAGCCACGAGTGGCGTCATGAGAAGGTGCGTCTTGCGTGGCTAGACCTTTTCCGCACCAATTGAATATGCTGATGCTGGCAGCAGGTCTCTAACCCACATGTGATACGCGACCTCTGGTAGAAAGAGTTGTGTACTTAGCACCCTGGTGTGAGATGTGTGTGGCTGTCTGAGCACATGAGATGAACTGCCTGAGGGAGCAGGTATGAATGACTGCCGGAGCGCCTCTGACTGGATGGACTGGGCTTACGGTTAAGGGCCTCAACCCTAAGCCCTACACCCTCAGCACCTCTGGCTGGATTGGCTGTCTGATGACGTTGCGATCCCCCGGTGCAAGCTGTATAGGTCAATGATGCTACGCCTCTGGGTCCTGCTCAAAAAGGCTCAGCCGTGTGGGCGATCAACCGTCTGGTCGGGAGGAAAGTGGGGGGGCAACAAGAAAGCAACGGAGAGAAAATATCATAATCCCACCCCAGAAAGGTAAGGAAGTCCAGAGAATGCATAGCCCCTTCTGAGTCAAGCTGACAAAAGGTGAAATAACGGAGAGAATAGAAAGCAAGAGGAAAAGTATGCGCCTCAAACGAAAAAGTAAACCTCAGCCCCTCTAGAGAATCAGCCTGTCAATGTACGGTGAGCCTCAGCAGCTCTCAGAGCTGAAGCCCAAAGCTGACGAGATGCATATTTATGACAACGCCTTAGTGGTGCAGATCTGCTACTACCACGCCGCTTGGTGGTTGAGACCGTGCTGATCCATTGACTCTTTGTTTGCAGATCTGCCACTACCACGCCGCTTGGCTGTGGGAGGTCTCCTCTGCTGACATCATGGCTGACGAGGACTGGAGTCAGGAGACGGACAACATGGACTTCAAGATGATCGAGCTGCGCGAGTCCCTGACCCAGACCATCAACGCGGCCATCAGCAAGGCCCAGCTTGCTCAGAACGGATCTTTGCAGGCGGCCTCGTTCCTCGCTCCTTCTCTCAAACAATCCCAATACCAAAAGCCGTAGGCACTGAGCAATGCTGGCCAACACCGACCGGGGAGGATGGTTGCAGTCACTTCTATAAATAATGGAATACCAATAGATACGCAAACAAGTGCGTGGATTTAGGAAGCCGCCATTTTTGGTTAAAGTGTGGGACATGGCTACCGTAGGTTCCATACCCACTTGATTGTGTGGATCTCAGTAAATGAATGTAAATGCGTAAACAAGTGCGTGGGTTAAGTGTGTGGATCTCAATACATGCTTCACCTGCTGCAGCCGCGCCTTTTTGGACTGTGCCCAGAGGTGTAATGTCATCGACCTGCCACGGCCGGGGGCTCAGCCGCAGCTCACAGACACTGTTGACAGCGCGCAAATGCATGAATAATTGGCAGGATGTAAAAAGCTGCATCTCACTGCCAGTATGCTGCTGCATGCATAAATGGACTTGGTTCTTGCAGCGATTAGTTGCTACATCTCACGGGCATCATGCAGCTACATTGAAGGATGGGTTACTGGGAAACAGCTCTTTGAGACTGTAAGTACTATATGTCCAGTTCAATCACCAAAAAACGGATCAGGAGCTCCGACATTTCATTTAATCTGCTGTGGTTGCGTTTTTTCAGCAGGGCCCAGAAGTGTAACGTCGTTGATCTGCTGCGGCCCTGAGCTGCATCCGTTTTGCTGAAGTTTCAGCTGTACCCCCCGATTCACGACTTTCTCAGCCCTCCGCACCTGGTGGGTGCTGCCCCTCCAGGTTTTAGGGACCCTGGAGCGAAGCCGCCTTGAGCACACAGGGAGGAGGCCGGAGATAGGCCCAAAATACAGATCTTCAACGTCGAGCCACATTTCCAGGAAGGGTCGAGCAACCCAGATAAAGTTAAGGCCTCATCTTTTGTTTCCGCGTGAAAACTCCAGTGAATCAAGCGACCACCTGTTGCAGTAGGTATGTCCTAAAAGGTAAACCCTTGACATGAAAGCTATGCAGAGCAAATCTAGCTTCATCTTCACTACTGAACCCTGCCTGCCGTCCTAGTCCAGTTTCACCACTAAACCCTAATCCTTATCCCAGGTCTGACTCAACCCTGAACCCGTCCTAGGTTGAGACACACCAGCCACAAGAAGACTTGCAATGGATGAATGGTATGAAAAAATCTCGAAGCTGCCAGCAGCACCTTCGCCTGCAAGCTTGCAGTTCAGGCTTTGCATAAGCGCAGCGCTCCGGTGTCTTTTGAAGACATTGAGAGGGCATAGGCATAGGGGAGGACTAGGCGGAGGAGGCGCTCCTCCCAGGCTCTTGCCTGTTAGTGTGTTAGCAGCGCCGACGCTGCGCAGGCCCACGGTTACCGCTCGGGAGCTACAGCCTCGGCCTGCTCTCCACCTCAGCCATCACCGCGTGGAACAGAAAATAAGAAAGCTACGCCCAACTGGGCGTGGAGGGTAAAGAAACAACGCAGCTTGGGCTGTCGAGCACACGGATCAGCCAGCGCCGTTAGACGCTGGGTAGGCTCTACAGGCTGCACATCTTTGCAAAGCATGACACGAAGCAGTCAAGCAAGGTGCTGATCATAGAATGCATCTTGTTTGTGAGAAATACAGGGGATGTGGTACAGAATTTTCACTGGGGTGGAAAGGTAGGGGGGCCCGGGGCTTCAGGTACTGAAATCAGCGCCACTATATGGGGTGAGGTGGGATGGGTCCAGGTTTCAGCTTGATGGAGCTGTGCTAAGGGTGTCAAGGGCGGCTTGAAGTTACCGTCAGGAGAGATTTGAAGTCAAGGGGCGAATTCAAGTTTCTGGAATTCAAAGGAGCGTTACCAGCGCCGGAGAAGTGTTACTGGGGTCGGGGAATTTCAGGTTTCAGGTTGGCGGAGTAGTGTTATGGGGATGGAGAGGCAATTACAAAAGCACAGAATTCAAAGGAGCGTTCTCAGGGTGGGAGGGGGATTTGTGGCTTCAGATCTTCAGAGGAGGTTCACTAGGGTGGTCCGCAGGTGGTTTGGGTTTTCAGGTTGACAGAGGAGCCTTGGTGGGGTGTAGGACATGTGAAGTTCTGGCTTTTCAGCGGGAGATTCTTCCTGTATCCAGATATCAAGAAAAAAGTGAAGGCAGAGAGTCTAGGGTATTTTGATACCAATCCCGTATATCTGCGCCACCCAGACCCAATTGCTCCCCCTCATCCCTGCCTTCCAATTTTTGTCCCCAAGGGACAGGGGACGCATAATCTGCATATGCCAGCAGGCCTCCAACGGCCCTCCAAGATCCGCTCCAAGATGACCAAACTCTGAACATGCAGTCTAAAAATTCAATTTTAAAACTCCGATGCCTACCGAGCGTCTGCCCCCAGGTTCCTTCTGCTCCTCCTTGATGTCCCACTCCTAGATTTCTATCCAGGCATTCAAGATGACGCTGCAGATTCTTCAGCTTCGTGTACAGCAGATTCGTAATCTCCTCCAGAGATCCCCCCTTCTTTTCTAACACTGCATCCTCCTGATTGTTACCGTATAGTTTCAGATATTAGAAGAAGAATTTTGTCGAATGCTTTGTCTTCACTCAGAGTCTATAAGCCTGAAGGCCACTGCCGTCTCCTCCACACAGCATGTTGAGAGTTGAGACCCCCAAGCCGGCCTAACGCTCAAGTCGACGATCAGGAGTGGTTTCCTCCCGACAGAATCCAGATTTCGAATGAAACGAGACGAACGTGAAAGAAAGAACAAAAGAAAACGCCCGAGCGTGTCTTCAGGGATACGGAATTTGAGGTGACAGATCCAGCGCCAGCGGTTTGATCTGTTGGAGGGAATAATGCTCCGGAACCGAACGCGAGTGGTGGGGTGAGCGGATGGAGGGGTGGCAGCAGGAAGGGAGGCACAATCCAGCCCTCGAATTGGCGACCGCATCATCTTGTTTTCTTACTGCTCTCTACCTCCTGTTTCGCCTCCGATTGTTGCAGCCATGCAGAATCGCCACCGCCACAGCAATGGGCGATATGCTTTGACATCGAACCCTTCAACAATTGCCGGTAAGCGCTTCCAGAATTATTTATATCGTACGCACTGCTTGGTTAGTGGGGGGGAATTACCGGTCCCAAGAAACGCTTGATACTTCAACAACGCTCCACGAGCCCCATGCCGAGTAAGATTAAATGCCGAGTAAGATTAATCTGAGACATTGAGGCTCTAACTGCCTCCCTTCAACCAGTACACAAATTATCTCATGCCCTTCCTACTGGTACACATGTGTAATATTGCTCTCTCTCTCTTCTTCTATACCTACTCTACTTTCTACCTCCCATCTCCAAACTCAAAACCTACAACAACTCCTATCAGTCATTCTCCTCCTTCACCCTTACCCCTCCCACTACCATGTATCCCAAACGCTACAGCCAGCAAATCTGTGAAAGCTACAGCCACCACGTGGCACCATTTTCTTCACACAAAAAAAATAAAAAAACCCACCACCATTGAACGCCACCTTGTACGCTATCTCCTTAGTAAATACAGAAGGCTTTTAACACGACTTCACAGACGCTTCCCCCACTCACCACACATAAAAATACCAGTCCTCGGAGCTATCCACCACATTCAAAGACATCGACACACGCATGCACGCCCTCAACCCCATCCCCAATCACTCCAACGGGGAGGGGGCCTCTCGACAATTATCTCCTCCCCATCCTTATATGACCTGCCCCATCATGGCCTCGACTTCTTTGAACGACAAACTCTTGGATTCTGCCAAATCCATGCGTTCAATAACCTTAGTGGTCGTCCCGTTGCCTCTCCTTCAGACGTATTGGCTTGGTGTCGCCACCGTTCCACTCACCCACTCCTCCCACACCATAGCCACCTTCTCAACCCAACCTCACCTCATCCACAATACCATTCATCTCGGGGACACTTTACTGATGCCCTCTTTGCCTTATGGCTTTTTGATACCCAAACCCTCCAGAAACTTAACATCATGGACCGCACCAATACGGAAATTACACCCACACACCTAGCCAATCTGACTACCATCACAATTTCAGATCTCGATCAGGCCCTTGCAGCCATAAAACAGCAATACCCCACATATGCATACCCTGGCTTCATCATTCACACCCATGAGCCTGGTGGTTACTCCCATGCCTCCGTGCTTTTCAAGCTCAGTATCGACAAACCTTGGCTATGGGTCGACTCCGACTCCCCATCCCGCATGGACCTCACTTCTGATCACAACATGCAACTCCTCCGCCAAATCGGCAGACAAGCCTTTGCTCTCGTCCCTGCCCCTTCCCTTACCGCTTGCCTCTCATTCCCCTTTACCCTCCCCCAGCCAAACACCGTTATCACCATCCCTGACTCTCCCCCGCCCCTCCCACTCCCCCCTTCTCTCTTAACCCACCCCTACATCCCTAACATAGGACACCCCTTACCAGCTTCTGTCCAGCTCATACCTCCTCGCCCAGTCTACACCCCTCGCCCCCACGTATCTCCGGCTCCCCCCTCTGATGCCGAGCCCACGCCCCTCTATCCCACTTTACCCATCCCCCCACTCTTCACCCCACCCCAGCATGTCCTCCTTCCTCTCGATATAATCTCCACTTTCAATGTCGCTGGCCTCCGTGCCAACACTGCCGATGTCAGCACCTTCGTCCAAACATGTCGTCCCAAAATTTTCTTTGGCCAAGAAACGCACCTCTTTGCTTCACAGCAATCCACTTTCCTTCCTGAAATTCGCCAAGCCTTCCCTCGCTACCATGTCTACCTCAGCAGCGTGTCTACACCCCCTACCCTTGCTTACGCCCGGCCAAATATCTGTGCGCCCGGTGGTGTCTTCCTCGCCATCCACAATGACGCCCACCCCCATACCTTCATCCGCCAACCCGTACCCCCCCTCATCGAAGGATATTGCATTCATCTTAAACTCCCCATGATCGCTGGCCACACCCTTCATGTCCTTAGTGTTTACTTTCCTCCGGGCTCTAACCTCATTTCACCTGCTTGTCAAAAATACATGGCAGACACTATACATGACAGTGACCCCGCTTGCGACATCTTCCTCATTGGTGGGGACTTCAACCGCCACCTCCAATCTACTCGACCTGATCGCACGTTCCTCTCCTTCCTTGCCTCCAACAGACTTATCCCCATTAATGCTACCACATCCAAACACCTCACACACATGCCGCACTCCTCTACAATGCAAGCCTCCATGTTGGATGATATCCTCATCTCCGATAATGCTTTTCACCTCTCTGGCCTACTCCCCACCGCACTCAAGTGCTCTGTCCCTCTTCAATCCCTCTACGCTCCTGACCACCTCCCCCTCACCTTCAAGTGCCCTCCAAACCTCTTCCAACTACCCATGCACCCCCGTCCTCCCTTGCAACCCCACACCTCGTCACTCCTCCACAACACACCTCCTCGCCCTTCCAACGCTACACCTCCCCCCCCAACAACCATCAAACAGCCCATACCCCCCCACACCTTACAGCTTACACGGGAGGCTATTTTCTCTGACCTCTCCACTGCCTCCGATGCCTTGCTCGCCCACACTTCCGTCCTCATCAACGACTCGGGCGTCCAACACCACTATCAACCGCGCTCCTCACCCCATGCCCCCCCTCCAGAATGGACAACTTTCCGGGAACACCTTGAGTCCCTCCATATCGACATTCCCACCATAGTCTCCCGCCACTCCGACATATGTACATCTGCCCTCACCATCATGAAACTACACTGCCCCACCTCAACCCATCGGGACACTATCGTCCCCCACCCTTCTGGTAAACCATGCTTCCTCCCTCGCGTGGCACAACAACACATCACAGTAAAAACCCAGGAACGGGCTATCATCCACTTTGCCCGCAACTTCATTAAACAACTCACTTCCGCCCCCCCCCCTAACGTCACTCCCCCTTTACCCTTTTCTCCGATCTTGGACACCCTTCTCTCCGCTCTCGCCTCTCACCACCTATCTCCACCATACTCTGTCTCCCATGATCCTAACACCCCATGCCCTCCTACTTCCGCACTACTACTCCTCCTTCCTCCCTTTCCAGTTGATCCACCAACCCTTTCTCCACCATGGATCCAATGGCTCTCACTCTGCGATCAAAAACTTCGGCTCATCCGAGTTGACATTCGAAAGACTTTTCGCAAACATTCTGTTACCACAAAAAATCGCAAAAAACTTATCAAGCTACTTTACACTAACGCTTGCAAGGCACACCAACGTATTTTCCAGGACGAACCCGACACCGACCCCCTCCTTCCCATTGATACCTCTTCAGCCCATTCTGCCTCCTCCTCCCATATTACCTCTTTATGGGACCCCACCACCTCTCTTCTTGTCACGGACCCTACGGGCTTGACCAATGTGACACATGCACATTTCAGCAAGGAATGGTCGGCTGACCCCCACGTTCTTCCCTCACAACCCTACCCGCATGAATCCATACCAAACCTTGACAATTTCCACCTCGATACACAAGCCAAATCCGCTCGCACCACTTCGACCACCCTTATTCCTTACGTCCTTCGGCCCAGCACATTTAATCAGGCCATCAAATCCCTGAAAAATAAAAAAGCTTTTGGCCTTGACGGCATCCCAAATGAACTTCTCCGTATCATGCCACACTCTTTCCATTCATCCTTGCACAATCTGTTTATCCTCATGTGGATCTTAGGCACCACCCCCACCTCATGGAAATCTTCCACTACTACCCTCCTCCACAAACGGGGGGATGTCAGTCGGTTAACAAACAAACGTCCAATTGGCATGCACAACACTATCTACAAACTTTGGACACGGTTCGTCACTGCCGTTCTCACCGATTATTCCGAAGATTTTGGTATCCTTAGCCAATCTCAAGAGGGCTTTCGTGCAGGACACCACACCATGCGGCACCTCCAACGATATGTCCATGCCCTTGAGGACGCTCGTGCTCATAACCGCAATATATATGCCTTGTACATTGACTTCTCTAGTGCCTTCAACACCATCAACCATGCCCAACTTCTACGCATCATGGACGACCTCGGGTTCCCACCTGACGCCATATCAGTCATTCAAGACATTTATACCAATGCCACCTCTCGCATCGTTCTCCAAAAACACCCTTGTCTTGCCACCCGTGATGTTCATGTCGGTAGGGGCACCATCCAAGGCGATACCCTTTCCCCCCTAATCTTTCTCATCTATCTCGAACCCCTCCTCCGATGGCTACAGGTTGGAGGCCACGGCTATACACCCTCTTGTGCACAACGTCAAGGCCTATCTCACCCCTGCAAATTTACCCTCACTTGCCCAGCTTTTGCTGACGACGTGGCCCTTCTCTCACACAGCCGCAACCGCCTACAAGTACAACTCAGTAAAGTTGACGCCTACTGCTCTTGGTCAGGCCTCACCCTGAACCCCTCTAAATGCGCGGTCACTGGTGCCCTACATAAAGATCGTTTCACCCGCCTTGTAGATACATTTGACCGCCATAACACCCGTCTGCGGCAACAATTACAAGACCATTTTCATGACAATGGCCAGCCCGTGCCATACTATCCACCTGACAAACCATACAAATACCTTGGTGTCTACATCACCATGACGCTCGATTTTCGCCACCATCTCCAACATCTCAGCTCCTCTATTTATAATAAAGGCCGACAACTCATCAATGCCAATCTACCGCCCCAACAAGCTCTAAACATCCTTGAACATGTCCTTAAACCCAAGATCACATATTGCTTCCCAATCGCCCCCTTCTCGTTGGCCGACATTGCTACCCTTGATCAACAACTTGCCCAAATTGCTCGGCTCGTCATGAACCTTGGTCCCTCCTTCCCCACAACCCTCATCCACACACCCCTCGATCGTGGAGGGGTTGGACTCACTTCCTTACTTGTCGATTACATCCAGATCTCAGCCCTCTCCCTCACCCGAGCTCTCAATGACAACGGTGACCTCGGACCTTTAACTCGAAGCGTATTGCACTCTCAAATTCACTTCCATGGCTCACTCCCCATCCCCTTGCAACGCACCCCTCGTAGTTTCTATATTCACCCCCTCCCCATGCGCCAACTTTCCCTCTTACACAAAGCCGACATCACCCTTCACCAAAACACTTCCGGCATCATCCCACTCCTCGGCAACGATCTCCTTCAACAACTCATCCTCATCCTACATCCAACACATCATGGCGGCGATACCCTGCCGGTCTCTATCAGTGACTATACTTTCCTTTCCCCCCTTTGGCATGTCGGCATAGTCTCCCTTGCTTCTCTTGTCACCACCATAAGAGGCCACCCTTACCTTATCCCAGCAAACACTCTTCGTGACGCTTTCTTAAACAAAGCCCGGACAGAGGATCTTGCCAAAGCACAACGGGCCCTCAATCAGTTGACCCTCCTTCTCCACGGCATTGCTCTGCCACTTGCCAAACAACACACCCACACCTCACCCCTTCCTGAAGATACCCGTCGGGTTACTATCGCTCATGACTTTGCCCATATTCCGCAGGGAACACATCATTCCCTTCAGCAAATTGCATCCTCTTTACTTTACACGGACCCTACCACACCCACCCATACATCACCTCCTACGCGTATAACCCCCCCAATCTTTCCACCGCCTGTCCCCTCCCGCCGTACCCGAGCCGCTCCCAGTCCATCCCATGCCACACTTCCTCGTCCCCTTCCAACACTGCTTGGTCTAGCATGCACTATGACTCGTATGTCTACCTCCCTCCCGCCCATCCTACGGCCACTCATCATGCATGCTTTCACACGCTCACTCCTGGCACAAACGTTCCAATCCTTGCCTCCCCCCCCACACTCCTTACCCATACCAACACTCTCCCCACGCCATACCACAACTCTCCCTCCCCTTCCACCTCCACCAACCTCCCACATCCTCACGCTGCATCCTCCAACCACGCTCAATGTCCTCCACATGCTTGACACTGCGCTTGAACCGGTCCATCCCCTCGACACACATCTCACCAATCTCCAACAGCAAGGCACATGGTCTAGGGATCCCTTTCCCCCGGTCACCCCTTTCCCCCCGCCTCCGGGTGAAGACCCCAACTATCTACTTGACCAATCACTCCTCGATTCCCACCTCGTCATCCATACCTCACCAGTTCACCCCGATTACGACATCCTCCCACCCCTCTCCTTCACTATCCAAATTGGACTCCGTTATCCTACCACACACACACCCTTCCCTACGCCGACCCTCTCCACCTCTATGGCCCATACTCATCTCGATCAGGCATTCGTCTACCGACCCAATGGCACTTATGTTGGTCACATTCCTGTCCGCCGCCTCCTCTGGCTGCGCGCGTGCTATGACCGCATCCGCACCACACACCCCATTGACTTCGCACGCCTCACTGACGGGTCCTTCGCACACGATCTTGCCTCCTTACTCATCCGATACCGCATCTCCATTACCTCTCCCAAGCGCCCCAACATTACCTCACGCACCGGCAAACATTCACCACTACTCCCCCCCCATGCCATCAATGTCCATTGGGTCACTCCTGCAAGCCTCCACACTGATATCTCTGCTATCATGCCCCTCACGGTCCATCGTTTTTCTTCACCCCTTTCTGTCCCGTTTTCAGCCCTTCAATATTCCTCACTTCGCGAGAAAGACTGCTTATTTGGGGCATTTTATCAACCTTACTCCACCCCTTGGACAGGCACCTCCTTGGTTGAGCCTCCTTTTTCTGGTCCTGCACTGCTCAAGGCTATTCGATGGTCGTTGGCATCCCTCCAAAAACAACCCCACATACCTACATCGACCTTCATCGTTGTTCCCAATTGGAAACAAGCCAAATTCATGACCCTCCTCAACTCTGGCAACCGCCATATCTCTTACACCAACCTCCACCACACCCATTTACCTTTTCTTCCCCCCGACCATCTCACAACGGCCGATATTGCTAACGCAGGCATGCCGAAATTTGAACTTCTCCTCCTCCTCATCTCAAACACTCTTGGAGATACAACCCGTACTTTCCCATATGTTGCCCCCACCTTGGCCCTGGGCTCCTCCCACCCTTCGCGCTCCTTACTCCCTCCCGGTTTTGGCCATGCAAATCTCCTTCATCTGCCCACCACAATCCTTGCACCTCCACCCTCAACCACGCCAAGCCCGGCAACCCTTCCACCGTACGCACCCTCCTACCCCCTCCGTTGGCACGATATACCAGCTTACTACACCGATGGCTCGGCCCTATCTACACCTGGCAAAGGCACAGCCACGGGTGCGGCCTTCTATTGTACTCAAGACACCACGACCTACACAGTCCACCCCGATGGCCGGGCTGAAACCAACACTATTACACGGGCTGAGCTTGCTGGCATCCATGCTGCCCTCACCCATGCCGCCATACACCACACCGGTGATCTTACCATTTTCTCAGATTCCTTGGTTTCTCTCTATGATACGCAAAAGGCCCTTCGCTCCCCGCACACTTTGCTTGAATGTAAACACGCCCCCCTTCTCCTCGACATTCGTACTCTTATCCTTACCAGGCTACGCCTCGGCCACCATTTTCACCTCTACAAGGTCAAATCTCACATCGGCATCATTGGCAATGAACTCGCGGATAAGGGTGCTGCGCTCGCCCTCCAAACCCCCGACCAGTGCGACTTCACATGCTCCTCAGATGTCCAACACTTCGCACACCTACCTGCATGGCCATGCCTCCCTCCCCCCCATGACACGGACGAACCGTGGTTTGCATCAGACCTAACTCATTCTTTGAAGGAACACATGTCCCGTAACTGCCCCCTCCTAACAGATGGCCCTACTTCTCCCCCACTGCCTTTGCGCTATGTCCGCATGCAAGTCCTAGTTGCCTCTGCCCTCGCCTCCTACCTTCCCGTCTTATGGCACATGGGTCTGCCCTTTAGTGGTATTCGCAACATCCTCAAATCGCGCACCAATACCTTGTGGACTGCATCTACAGCCATGCATATGAACCGCCCGTACAAAACAGCTGTAGGCACTCGCACCACCTCCCACTGTCCCATATGCTCCCATCCCAATGACACCCCTGGCCATCTTTTAGGCGGTTGTGCTCATTCCTCCATGTCCGCTTCATACATTGCTCGACACAACCGAGCTGTCTGCATCATCCAAACTGCCATTGCTAATGGCTCCCTAGGCTCCTCCTTTACTATCATGGATGCCACTTCCCGAGCTAACCTTCCCTGCGGGGTCTATGACACCCGTCTTCCACGTTGGCTGGTGCCCCGACGACCCCCCACTTTCCCTAACACCTTCGATTACTGTGACAAAATGCGACCGGATTTGCTTATAATACAAGGTCTCCCACATTCCGAATTCCTTCGTCTTTACCGCGCTGGTCAACTCTCTAGTTCACAAACTATGTCTCGCCTCCAGAGGACCTGCACTGTACACGTAGTTGAAGTCGGTTACACCTCCGAATTTTCTTTCGAACAGTGCCATGCCCGTAAATCAGAACAACATTTACAACTTATCCTTCTCCTCCAACATAATGGCTGGACAGTTTCCGTGGCGCCCGTTCTCCATCCTGCCCTTCCACATGATCCTTCGCCGAACGTGCCCCCCCCTCATCCTTCCCCGCCTCCTTCTCATACACATATCTTCCTTCTGGGCACCGCCGGCTTCCTCTTTCGTCCTGCCGATGAAATCCTCAGAATGCTCGGTGTCTCAAAACGCAACATCTCCTCCATCCTCAGCCGTCTCACCAAGCATACCATACGCTGCCATATCAACATCCTTCGTCAGCGTCGTCATCTGGAAAACTCCCCTGCCCATTATTGTCCGATCCCCCTTGATGACCCTCCTTAACCACCAGGTTTCTTGTCTCCCGGTGTACGGTGTTTAAAATCCCGTATTCCTCAAGCCACGCTCAGGCGTTTTCTTTCTTTCTTTCAACCGCTGTCGTCTCCATTGAACTCCCCCAGTTTTACCGTACATGGAAAACCGGCCATGCCGTCTCTCAGGTCACGTCAAAAATAGGCTTGGCCCCTCCCTAAATCAACATGGATGACTGCCTGGCACTTCACAGCTGACTTTTCCCCATCCACATCCTTAACCCGCAGATCAGCCGCAGGATCAGCTGGACTATATCTCACAGCTCCCTTCCGACCTCTTGGGCCAGATCTTAAGACTTGTTGTAGGAAGAGCGGGGCCCATTCGAGCCTCCTCGAAACGCCTCAGAGACACCTATGACCTTAGCAACGATCGACTGCAGTTCGTGGGATCACATCTGCCATCCTCCAACTGTATGGAACGTAAGCTTCGCCTGGCTGCTCTCCGGAGCAGCATCTCACGCACACCCTCCTTGACTCGTGTTGACGTTACAACGTCGCAACAACTACCTAGGAGTGCTTTCCATCTCGTGGAAGAGCTGACGAGTGGGATCAACCAGCGCTTCATGTCCAGCCTAGACATTCCTTGGAGGCAGATTGAGGTCTTGAGTCTCCGAGATGAACAGATATACCGCAAGATCCCTATCAAAGGGCCTTTCCCGTCATTGCAGCATCTGGACCTTTCTAGATGCAGAAAGCTACTCAGCTTGGCAGCATTTGGCTCTTGCCATCAACTGAGGCACCTTAACTTGACGAAATGCATTCATCTGGTCGAGTTGTCAAATCTATCAGCCCACCCGGCATTGCAATATCTGGACCTCAGCGATTGCTATGGATTGAGGGATTTGTCAGGCCTGTCAGCTTGCGTTGCGCTGCAACTAACACCTGAACCTCAGCTGTTGCTGAAAATTGGAGGACTTGTCAGCGTTGTCAGCTTGTGTCGCGCTGCAGCAGCTCAAGCTTAATAATTGCTTCGAAGTAAGAGACTTATCAGCGTTGTCTGCATGTGTTGCGTTGCAACACCTGGACCTCAAAGGATGCTGCTGCGCGAAAGGCTTCTCATGCCTGTTAGCTTGTGTTGCGTTGAATCATATTGACCTCAGGTTTTGCAGCAACCTGAGTCCTGAGACTAATTTCGCGTTGATGCTTCTCTGCCAGAGCAACCGCGACGCTATGGTTGCTCTTCATGGTACATGTTGAATCGACCCCAAAACCCTAGTATTACGCTTGCGTAGTGTGAAAGGGATGAGCTTGGTTCTGGGGCCTGTCCCCTTGCACTGCACCCAAATGTTCAATTTATATAGCTTCCTGTTGACGTGCATTACAAAGTTAGGTGGACAAACAAAGAATTGTGTAGGAAACAGTGCATCATGAGACGATGCAACATATATGTTGTTACTATTTCGTTGTCACATTCAGGTATTTTCAAATTTGCCTACCTCTGCCTAAATGTTTCATGTACAACAGTTCAAGTATTGGAACTCATATTGGTGTGCCTTGGTTCATCAGTTTTGTTGGAGCATGCAGGGGTTAGTGGGCTGCTGTAGATTTTGTGGCGAATGTGGTGAACATTGTTTATGGCTAGATCCATAAGAAATCATCTGACTAAATGTGCTCTGTAATTGACTGTTCTCCTCCTTTTCCCTTTGTTCTTGCTTCTTACCCGTTTCCTTCAGCTTCTCAGTGTCCCATCAAGGCAGTAGGCCGCCCATACATGCATGGGAGAAGAATGACCCCTGTCACAGTATATTACAGTATACGTGACAGAACCGTTTAGACCGCAGTTAGCGGCCTCGAGGACTCCGCAGCTTCTCTGCGGAGCCTACGTCGGTAACTTTCGTCGGTTTGAAAGTCGCTTGAATAAAAAACGATCGCGTTTGAACGGGCCGCTTGATTCAAACTCAAGCATAATCGGAGATTGTCCATATTCAAGCATGTTTGAGCACCACTTGAATCAACCGTCGATCAATCATTACATCTGCAATTCAAGCATGCTTGAATCAAACTGAGTCTAAAGCGGCCACTTGCTTGAATCGAGTGGGGTTGAAAAGTGTCTGAATCAAGTACTAATCAAACAGTAAAAAAATAATCAATCATGTTTGAATCAAACTCAGTCTCAAGCGGACCTTTACCTGAATCATGTGTTGTTTATAACATTCTGAATCAAGTATACTGGTCAAACAGAAAAACATATTTCAATCATGTCTGAATCAAACCCAGTCTCAATCGCTACATGTCTGAATCAAAGGGGGCCAATTGTCGCATGAATCAACTACTTGACCTCTGTTGGTGAAACAGTAATAATATGTTTCAAACACTATATGAAACGTTCCCCTGTTGCCTGCATTTCAAGGTTGCTACTTCGACTTGCAAGTAATGCGGAGGCCCGTGATCTTGTCCCATCCGTGAGCGAAGCCAAGCCTCTCTACCTCTACCGCCTCTGCTAGGATGAGCGCGAGGTGCCCATCTCCCTTTGCAGTCGCCGACACTCCAGCCAACTCCCTCAGCCGGTTCTTAATCTATAGCACATGAATGCGAAATCATATTATCAGAGAGGTGAATGAGTCGTGCACTATTGAAAGTATACTCTGGGTATCTTTAGTAACATGAGTGGAAGTAAGGACAGTCATGTGTCCCTCTAGTAAATGTTATGATGCAAAAATAGCAGCATTTGTAGTCAATGAACCTTGAATCTAGAGGACATGCCAAGATCTGAAATTGAAATTACCTTGAAACTGAAGAAAGCGAGCCATTGGATGGTCACTGCTGGAGTATTAACCGGTGTGCGCGCCCGTGAGCACGGCCCTCTTATCCATGCCGGTGGCAATGGCTGACACGAATGCGCGGGCGTCGAAAGGCTGAGAGTTGCTGCGGTATACCATGTTGCCCTCACCGACAGGCAGCAGTTGCTGTTCTGCCCACTCCTTCACCGCTGCCTTGTTGCTCTCAGAAGTGTCCTTCGTATTCTTCGTGTTGCAGACCATGAACTGGTCAAACTGCAGTAGCATGAATGAGTGTTGTTTCATGTATTCATTATTCATTATTAAAGAGATATTTTAAATTACAAAGCCAACAACTTCAGCAATTGAAGAGAGTTACTTTGGTGGCACATGTCAAAGCCAAGAACTTGAGCAATTAACCAGCAATTACTAATTAGATATTGATGATTACTTTGGTGGCACATGTCCAAGCCAGCAATTAATCAGCAATTAATGATACATTGATAACAAAAATTAGTAAACCATCTACTTCAAAGAGAGTTACTCTGGTGGCTCTAAGTCTGACATGCACATAGTCTACAAGCACGTCTGAAATGCATATCTATCACTCACCGCGCGCGTAGAGATCTGCCCAACTTGATTGGAAAACTTGTTCTGTCAGACCGCTTTCCCACCCTGACAGCCTGGAAATAGGCCACTGTTGTTGACCACCTTGTAGACCCAGAACTGGTTCCAGTGGGCACGGTTGGTGGCAAACCCAGGGTCGAACTGTTGCTGGAACTCCTGGATGGGTTCGTAGCTGAGAAGGTACTTATGTCTCAGTCTCATTCCCTGTCAGCAAGAACTTGGAGTCTTTTTTTGTCCGGGACAATAGACAGCTCACTGCCTTCCCAATAAGGTCCTGCATGATGTAAATACAAGTACAGAATTAGGTGGCCATCGCTTATTCATTTATGTGCCGCGAACTGTAGGACAAAAAGCCAAGTTACATCTCCCGGCCGGCCCTACTTGGTAGTACTGCCCACCCTGGCCAATCTTACGCGCTCATCTTATTCAACTAGTACCACTGATGCATTATAAGCCTCAAACCTGGGAGGCGACAATATAACATGGTAACCTCACCAACAGCATCTTGTTGGCGCGCATGTATGCGTTGGCATGGCCACCACTGCGAAGTCCTGCTCCACTTTCTGTCAGGTCCACATGGCTGATGTCCGCCTGTCTGCCGGGCTGAATCAACTTCTCCGGCTGCGAGGACGAAATTTTCTCATTCAGGGCGGTTGACAATCAGGTAGTGGCAGATGTCATTCCTTACCTCGACCCGGAGCATGCCCAGCTTGACCTCTTCCCCTTTCAAGAGGAGGGCTAAGTAACTCGTTGCCACTAGCGGGTCGAGACCCGCGATGACGGCCATGAAATCGGGTGTCATAAATGTCTCAAGCCCCTGTCACGCGGACGAAACGCGGGAGTTTCGCGTTGTTTCCTGTGACGAACCCTTGCCAATACTGGGCGGATCGGGGAGATCATCATTCTCTGTGTCTTTTTCCTCCATCCAGTCGTCGTCCCCAGGGGAATGATCTAGGAGATCAGTGTCTTGAGGCTCATTGCCTGGATGCAAAAAAACAGAACAGTGAGGACAGGCAACGAGTTCGCAGATTATGCAAGGGCCGCTGCGTCTTACGTCCTATAAGATGAATATCTCACCGCTCTGAACAGAATGCCCTCCAGCTTTGCGCGCGATAGGCTGAGGGGTGTTTTCTGGCAGAGGAGCCGTGGAGAGGGCCGCGCCACTGTCTGCACGGAACACACAAGTCTAGATCTCTTCATTTCGGCAAATTAAAATGCAGTGAGCTCGATCACCATTGACTGCCTCTCCCTCTGTATCGATCGCGATAGCAGCCCTCTTTTTGCCTACGATAGTTGGTTTAGGAACTTTACAGAGAGACTTTCCAGCAGCAACTCTCATACTAGATGGACGAATATAAGACATGGTAAAGAAAGGCAGATATTGTCGGCGGATGTCACCTTTCAATTTGAAACAACGAAATACACCTGTATTCACACAAGTCACACATCTCGCAACGCGACATTGTCCACTCACGAGATGTATGAAGCAAGTGTGGCGGAACAAGGCAGTTGACGCTAACGGGTCCGCTTGCGCTCGTCAACGCCCCCCCTTATAACACACTCAAGCGTTTGTTCTATTTCAGTACGGTCACTCTGATGACAAGTCAGGACATTGCCTCTTCCTCAGAACATGACTCTCCAAGCCTTCTAAGCAGCAGCAAGGTCACTAAGCTGCAGCGACGGAAGCCTACCAGCATGTGTACAGGAGCGAGATTTATCCGGCAGCTCGGAATTTGGCCGCCCTAAGCAAACGGGCAGCAGCTGCGACAAGAGTAGATGAGGCAGCACCAGAAATAGGCAGTAGTACACCCCTCAGTGTGGGGTCAGCGCTGTGGGACTCGCATTTCAGCATGCATGTCTGGCACCTACCTCTATGGAATATGCCCTGCCAGTGGGTGCAGCGCTTCACCAGCATACCGCCCGTATGACATGTACCCTACCAGTGGGTGCAGCGCAACTGCCTGAATTTCCTGTGCCCTACCAGTGCGTGAAGCGCAACTGCCTTCATGTCCTGTGCCCTACCAGTGGGTACAGCGCAACTGCCTGCATTTCCTGTGCCCTAGCGGTGGGTGCAGCGCAACCGCCTGCATTTCCTGTGCCCTACTGGTTGGTGCTGTGCAACCGCCTGCATTTCCTGTGCCCTTCGGTGGGTGTAGCGCAACCGCCTGCATTTCCTGTACCATACCACTGGGTGCAGCGCAACCGCCTGCATTTCCAGTGCCCCACTGGTGGGTGCAGCGCAACCGCCTGCACTTCTTGTGCCCTACCGGTGGGTGTAGCGCAACTGCATGCATTTCCTGTGCCCTACCGATGGGTGCAGCGCAACCGTCTGCATTTACTATTCGCTACCGGTGGGTGTAGCACAACCGCCTGCATTTCCTGTGCCCTACCAGTGTGTGCAGCGCAACTGCCTGCATTTCTGTGCCCTACTAATGGTTGCTGCGCATCTGCCTGCATTTCCTGTGCCCCACCGGTGGGTGCAGCGCAACCGCCTGCATTTCCTGTGCCCCACTGATGGGTGCAGCGCAACCGCCTGCATTTCCTGTGCCCCACCGGTGGGTGCAGCGCAACCGCCTGCATGTCCTGTGCCCTACCAGTGGGTGCAACGCAACTGCCTGCATTTCTGTGCCCTACTGGTGGGTACAACGCAACTGCCTGCATTTCCTGTTCCCTACCGGTGGGAGCAGTGCAACCGCCTGCATTGCCTGTGCCCCACCGGTGGGTGCAGCGCAACCGCCTGCATTTCCTGTGCCCTACTGGTGAGTGCTGCGCAACCGCCTGCATTTCCTGTGCCCTCCGGTGGGTGTAGCACAACTGCCTGCATTTCCTGGGCCATACCAGTGGGTGCAGCGCAACCGCCTGTATAACCTGTGCCCTACCAGTGGGTGCAGCGCAACCGCCTGCATTTCCTGTGCCCTACCGGTTGGTGCAGCGCAACCGCCTGCATTTCCAGTGCCCCACTGGTGGGTGCAGCGCAACCGCCTGCACTTCTTGTGCCCTACCGGTGGGTGTAGCGCAACTGCATGCATTTCCTGTGCCCTACCGATGGGTGCAGCGCAACCGTCTGCATTTACTATTCGCTACCGGTGGGTGTAGCACAACCGCCTGCATTTCCTGTGCCCTACCGGTGTGTGCAGCGCAACCGCCTGCATTTCTGTGCCCTACTAATGGTTGCTGCGCATCTGCCTGCATTTCCTGTGCCCCACCGGTGGGTGCAGCGCAACCGCCTGCATTTCCTGTGCCCCACTGATGGGTGCAGCGCAACCGCCTGCATTTCCTGTGCCCCACCGGTGGGTGCAGCGCAACCGCCTGCATGTCCTGTGCCCTACCAGTGGGTGCAGCGCAACTGCCTGCATTTCTGTGCCCTATTGGTGGGTACAACGCAACTGCCTGCATTTCCTGTTCCCTACCGGTGGGTGCAGTGCAACCGCCTGCATTGCCTGTGCCCCACCGGTGGGTGCAGCGCAACCGCCTGCATTTCGTGTGCCCTACTGGTGAGTGCTGCGCAACCGCCTGCATTTCCTGTGCCCCACCGGTGGGTGCAGCGCAACCGCCTGCATGTCCTGTGCCCTACCAGTGGGTGCAGCGCAACTGCCTGCATTTCTGTGCCCTACTGGGGAGTACAACGCAACTGCCTGCATTTCCTGTTCCCTACCGGTGGGTGCAGTGCAACCGCCTGCATTTCCTGTGCCCCACCGGTGGGTGCAGCGCAACCGCCTGCATTTCCTGTGCCCTACTGGTGAGTGCTGCGCAACCGCCTGCATTTCCTGTGCCCTCCGGTGGGTGTAGCACAACTGCCTGCATTTCCTGGGCCATACCAGTGGGTGCAGCGCAACCGCCTGTATAACCTGTGCCCTACCGGTTGGTGCAGCGCAACCGCCTGCATTTCCTGTGCCCTACCGGTTGGTGCAGCGCAACCGCCTGCATTTCCAGTGCCCCACTGGTGGGTGCAGCGCAACCGCCTGCACTTCTTGTGCCCTACCGGTGGGTGTAGCGCAACTGCATGCATTTCATGTGCCCTACCGATGGGTGCAGCGCAACTGTCTGCATGTACTATTCGCTACCGGTGGGTGTAGCACAACCGCCTGCATTTCCTGTGCCCTACCAGTGTGTGCAGCGCAACTGCCTGCATTTCTGTGCCCTACTAATGGTTGTTGCGCATCTGCCTGCATTTCCTGTGCCCCACCGGTGGGTGCAGCGCAACCGCCTGCATTTCCTGTGCCCCACTGATGGGTGCAGCGCAACCGCCTGCATTTCCTGTGCCCCACCCGGGACAGGAGCAGGGGACAGGAGCAGGGATAGGAGCAGGGACAGGGGACAGAAGCTGGGACATGGGACAGAAGCTGGGACAGGGGACAGGAGCAGAGACAGGGGGCAGGAGCAGGGGCATGCTACAGGAGCAGAGACAGGGGGTAGGAGCTGGGACAGGGTGCAGTAGCAGGGACAGGGGGCAGGAGCATGGAAAGGGGGCAGGAGCAGGGACATGGGACAGGAGCAGAGACAAGGGGCAGGAGCATGGACAGGGACATGAGCAGGGACATGGGGCATGAGCAGGGACATGGGGCATGAGCAGGGACAGGGGATAGGAGCAGGGACAGGGGGCAGGAGCAGGGACAGGGGGCAGGAGCAGGGACAGGGGAAATGAGCAGGGACAGGGGACAGGAGCAGGGACAGGGGGCAGGAGCAAGGACAGGGGACAGGAGCAGGGACAGGGGACAGGAGCAGGGACAGGGGGGAGGAGCTGGGACTGAAGGCAGGAGCTAAGACAAGGGGCAGGAGCTGGGACAGGGGGAAGGAGCTACGACCGGTATCATGCAACCAGGATAATGCACGTTCATGGTTGCGCATGCGGCCAGTAGCTGTACTGCAGTACTGGTACTGCGCCCTCATGATGGGGAGCATAAACAAGACCGGCCCATACTGCTTGTTGGTCGCCTTAGTAGCACGCACCTAAGCGCGGACCAGTGTAGCAGCGGCCGCTCACTGCTACTTGTTTCATGCAGCCAATATAATGCACGCTCATGGATGCGCATGTGGCCAACACTTGAACCGTCGCGACATTTTTTTGACAGAGAGCAGGACAAGACTGGCCAAAGGACGGTCGCCTAAGCAACACACACCTAAGCGCGGACCCGGATGGCAGGGGCCGCTCACTGATACCAGTTACATGCAGCCTGTTTATTGCATGTTTATGGTTGCGCACGTGGACAACAGCTGGACCGGTCATGCACCTTCCTTTTAGGGGGGGAAACAATACCAGCCTACTCTCATTTGCCCATGCAGGCAGATAAGCGCAGGTCTAGGGAGAAGCAGCCGCTCACTGTCACCGGTTTAATGCAGCCAATATAATACAAGCTCATGGTTGTGCATGTGAGCAACAGCTGTACAATCATTGCACCCCCTTGATAGATAGAGGGGAAAACAAGAGAGGCATGCGGTCGGTTGTTCAAGCGGCTACCTGTGCTCAGGGTAGCAGCGGCCGTTCACTGCTACTAGTATTATGCGGTCCACGGCTGGTCACCTAACAAGCAGCACGCACCTCAGCGAGCAACTGGGTAGCAGCAGCTGTGCGCAAGCTAGCCAACCGCCCCATGCTAGTGCGCAAGCTGGCCATGAACCACATGCTGGTGGGCCAGCTGGCCATCAGCTCCATGCTCGTTTGCCAGCTGGTCAACAGCTCCATGCTGGTGTGCAAGTTGTCCCTCAGCTCCACGCACGCCGGTGCGCAAGCTGACCACCAACTTCATGCTGATAGCTGGTGTGCAAGATGGCCAGAAGCTTCACGCTAGTGCGCAAGCTAGCCAGATGTTGCAGGCTGTTCATCAAGCTGGCTAGCATCTATAATTTTATATGTTGGCATGGAAGCTCACCACTCACCAGCAGCTCCATGATGCTGGTATGCATGCTCCCTGTAGCTGCATGCCAGCAGCTCCAGATTCGGAATGGCTGATGGCTACTAGTAGACCACTCAGTAAAGGTGAAAGAATCAAGCAGTAGACAAGCCGCATGCCAAGCAGGAAGAGTACACGAAGTTTTAGGAGAATGCAGTCGGCCCAACAACAGCCCAGGTGTACAAGAAACTCTCGTTGTCAGCTGAGAAAAGGCAAGCACGCAGGGACAGGAAAGGCAAACGACTAGCTAGTACCACCGGGCACCCTGGCTAGTCCTCAGCTATCAGTAGTACTACTTAAAACGCAAGTACGTGTTCATACCCTGTCTGGTCGTTGTGGTAACATCTCGATGATCGAATTCCTTCAACAGGGAACTTATAGAAGACATGCTTATTAGTATTGCCAGGGTGTGTCTGCATCAGGCGGACAAAGAAGTGCAGTTAACGGTACTCATATGCAACAGACTGAAGGACGGGCAAGGGAACATATTTCTGCAACTGTAGCCGGACGGACGAGCAAGCGGACTCGGTCCTGCAGCGGATATCTTTCAAGCAGGCAAGCGTGCCGGAATGCGTGCGCAATTCTACAGCAAACACTGACGCCAGCGGGACGACGGCACGGATGCTGGGGCGACAATGCAGGGGGTGGGGACACGCTTGATTCAATCACGCAAAATCGCCAGTTCAAACGACCCGTTTCCCCCATCTTGATTCAAACGACCCATTCAAGCGTCGGAAACTTACCGACGTACGGATTTGAACTGAAACCTAGAAACCCGCTTACGCCGGTTGATTTGACAGATTGTACCGTATTCTGAATTGGGCCTGCCGGGTCCCTGTATCCCGGCAGTTGCCGAGGCTAGCTACTTCGTCCCTTTCTAAAGGACAGACCTCTATCTGTAACAAGCACCGGCAGTCATCTGTGTATGAAGCCTCCTACGTTCACATAAGTCAGTACCTTTACTCAAGTCAAGACTAGCTCAGCTCCCGCTGAGATAGCTGGAGACAAGTACCTAGCAAGAGGCCCGAGACCCTGCCGAACAAGAAGTACGCAGCCCACGTCACGTCACCCTCACCGCGAGTCGCGCGGTAAGTGCCCTTAACATAGCCCAGCTGGATCGCGCCCAGACGGCCAGAAGGCCTGTGCTCCCTTAGTCAATTGCCATACAACCAAATAGCCGGCTACGCTGCTTAACTCGCTGAGCACTCGCAGCCAGTGTGTAGTCACTGAGCCTGCCCGTAGGCGTCCGTCACTGCCGTGAGGAAAGAAGACCGCCACGGACCTGAAGCGCACATCGCGTGTCCTTTAGAAAGGGACGAAGTGGATTTAGCCTGATCAGCTTGATTTGCCAATTCCTGCTAAAGGTGCTTGTGCAGCGAATTGGAAATTTGTTTGCATACAAACGACCTTGGACAGCATTTGAACTGCACTTTGCTGTGGTAATCTCCAGAGAGAGATTGCCAAGTTAAACTCTGAGAATCACTGAGCGTGGCAGCTTAGTGTTGAGTCCAGAAGTGACTTGAAGATCTGGCTGTGGATTTATACACCCAGCAGATAATTCCCTGTGTGACTGCGGATTGAGATCAGGTGGATCCAATTTCTCATCATTGACAGAAGTAAACTTGTGGATAGAACATCCAAGTTTGAAATCTTGTGGGTGTGCCAAAGGATCCCCGCAGGAACGCAGAGCTGAGCGGACGCTACGCAAAAGGCAACATCCACGCAGGGCGTGTGACATCCACGCGGGACGTGAGACATCTAGAAGCAGCCCGGCCAGCAAGGTGGGAAGAACTGAAAGGGCGAAGGAGGATTCCGCCAGATTGAAACTAGTAAGCAGAAAAGCGGGAAGGCGAGGCCTTTCCTGCATAAGTGCTGTACCTGCCATCCGATCTTGACTTGCAAAATCCTCACCAGATTGCAGTAGGAACAAGGGGGCAGAAGCCTAGCGTTAGCAGATCTTGTAGAGGGTGTCGCCAGCACGCTTGCAGGACCGTGCGGTTCGTTAATTGCCTGTAGAATGACAGACGTAGATCTAAATCCCGATAGGCACCAGCACCCTGACGCCCAACGGAGAAGTGGGCGTCTGAGGGGGCTGGAGCCGGGTGTAAACCTGATGGAGGCTAGTGATGAGCTGGCTGCAGAAGCACTGTTGGTGGCGGCGAAGCTGGCAGGGCCAATGGAACCGCCCGCTGGAAACTGCAAGGTGCCAGAGCCGGGTCGCGTACCGCCCAGAGAGGCAGGGGCGCAGGCAGACGGCTCAGCGCTGGTGACGCGCAAAGGCATCGGCCGAGGGGGTCCAGTGCCCGCCGATTTCAGGGGCAGCCTGGAATTCGAGCAGTGGCAGACTCAGGCTGGAACACCAGAGCTGATTTTGGATCAAGCAACAGAAGTGTCCCAGAGCTGTGACACGCGGCAGAACTGCGAGCCCAAGGCCACGCCCCAGCAGAATCCGCCCAGGGTGGCCAGGGTCTCGCAACGGGTCAAAGACGAACCCAGTCAGCCGGATCAAAGGGCCGAGGAAGCCGCAGCACCAAGAGAGGTTGCAGGCTGTGATAAAGCCTGCCCAGACAAACAGCGAATGAAAGCAGAGGAAATGGAGGCCAGGAGTATGCCTGCAGGGGTCAAACACGAGGAAGCTGAGCCCCAGCCAGCAGCGGGCAGGCAGAGCTCGCAGGTCGGCAAGGAAAGGGAAAAGTCAGCTGTGCCGGTAGGAAATCCCTGGGCTGACCAAATATCCGAGGAAGAACTGTCAGACCCAGTTCAAGAAGAGAAGGGGCAGCAGTCTAAGACAGGACTGCGCCCAAGGCAGCAGCTGCGACCGCGCAGGGTGCTGGTCAGAAGAGGAGCTGGATCCACAGTCTATGGGACGCCGCTGTCCAGGTTTCCGCCCAGTGTGGGCAGACCCGTGCAGAAATCCAAGGAAGGATCTAGCAGCCTGACGCAGAGAGACGACAGCCACAAGGAAATCCTGCGAGGATTCTTTCACGATCCATCAGGAGCGCAGGATACCAGCCCTAGTGAGCCAGAACGCTCCAGGGCTGGGGGAGCAGTGTGCGGCGAAAAGGAGTCAGAAGTACATATGCAGCCGATCGGTTGGACAGGAATTTTGCAGTGGGCAACGGATCTGTGGAAGCAAGTTTGCTCCAGGACGTTCCTGCATTTCCAGGACCAGGTCACAGCTATTGAGGAGTTCAAGGCCCATCATCTGCGGGGATGGGCAACAAAGGCCATGCTGGGTATCCCCCACACAGGGCAGGACAGGGCAACGCTGTTAGCCGCCCTTGGACAGGTGTCCAAGGGAAGGGCGGGACGCGAAGCAGCACTGGCTGTTAAGGCCTTCGCAGACGAGTGGTGCAACGAGGTAACAGGAAATCAAGTGGAACCTGGATCCGAGCAGGAAGAAGAGAAGGACCAGGCATGGGAAGGATTTGAAACAGCAGTGCAGCGACCGGAGGAGCTCAGGGAGGTGCAAAGGTGGCAGCAGCAGGCAAGAGCCGCGCCAACCCCGGCACTCAGATCAGAGGCCTTCGAGGTCAGCAGCGAGCCAAGCCTCAGGGGGCGACCAAGGGGCAGGGAAGCGCCCAGAGCCAGCAGTCCAGCCGCCAGCGAAAGAGCGGAGTTGACTAGCCGATCACTCGCCAGGATGGCAGAGCAAGGCACAGCAACACGCAGAGCAAGCAGGCAAGAGTCTTATGCGTTGCTACGCATAGTCGAGGACAAAGAGAACACATGCCAGGAAACCCAGGTGGATTACATCAAGGAATTCCTGAGGAACAGGCAGGCGGGCACAGCAAGTGGAACCAGGAGGAATGAGCCTGCAGGCAGCGCACCGGGCAGGGCCCAAGCAGGGCGCAGCTGGATGGGGGGACAGAGGAATGTCCTCGGACCCCACGATGGGGGAGTGTGCTTCAACTGTCAGAAGCCAGGGCACTTCGCTAACGCGTGCCCAGAGCAGGGAGAGGCATCGCAGCCTGGGGACAGCAGCCAGTTTGACAGATCACTGACAGCAGGAGGCCCAGACAGGAGCTGGGGAGTCAGGGGACCTGGCAGGAGCCAGGAGGTGTCAGAAGACACCATGAGGCGCGCTTACGAGGCCGCCAAGGAGGTCTCCTTTGAAGAGTGGAAAAGGCGGCAGGAGGCAGCAGGACCAAGTGAGCTGCCAGGCCCGCCAGGACGGCCAGGGCCAGCGGGGCAGTCTTACAACTCCAGGTGGGTCAGCCAGGAGAGGCACACGTGCATGATGTCTGTCCATGAAGGGCTTGGGCAGAACGCAGCGACTCAAGTTGTGAGCTACCAGGCCGCAGCAATGCCTGTAACGTTCCAAGTGGTGCCAGAGGGGCAGGTGGCCCAGCAAAGGCACCACTGGCAGATGGTGGTGGAGGCCCTAGCCATGAATCACTAGGGTACTCGGCCCGCAGGGTCAGCCAGGTCTATGGCACATGCGGTGGAGTTTCTCAGGAACCTCCAGCAAAGGGGATGCCCGGCCCCATGTGAGGGATGGCCTGGAATTCTCCAGCAGTTTCTCGACAAAGAATGGGACATCTACAATGCCCAGATGGATGAGTTTGAGAGGATAGAGCAAGAGGCAGGGCTCCAGCACAGGGTAGACGAGTGGGAAACCAGTTCTAGTGGGGACGGCACCAGCGCCTCAGAGGAAGGCCATGAGCCTCAAGCTCCTGTAACAGTGCTTGAGGAAGAAGCTGCCATGCTCTGCCCAGGTACCCCGGAGGGCAACGCGGACACAGGCGGCGAGGTAGCGGGAGCAGCCGCTGGAACCCGGAATGGGCTCAGCAGGCAGGATCACCACCCAGGGGCCAAGGGGGCAGCAGCTATGAGCCCAGAGGACAATACAGCGGGGGCCGTTAGGACCCATCACAGTACCACCTCTCGGTCCAGCGCTGCCAGATGGGAAGAGGAGGACAGAGGGCTGCAGCGCAGCCGCAGCAGGGGCGAGAGGCCCGCTGCAGGGAGTGAGGATTCCCAGTTCACCCAGGCCGGTGCAGGGCGCCGGGGCAGGTCGGGCAGCAGAGGGCGGGTTCGCCCTGCGCCAGACCCGCCGAGATTGCCAGAGAGCAGGTGCTTCGTGCAATGGTACCGCCTGGGGGAAGAAATGCCAGAGGCATCGTCTTCAGAGGCTATGATCACTCTGCCAGCACAGTCCAAAGATGGGCTTTGTAGGTTGCAGAACCACAGGCTCCTGGGGGGCAGGTCGCAAACGTGTGTCAACATAGCGGCAGCCATGCAGGCAGTGGCCAGACTGATCTTTCCATGGGACGCGGTGACAGCAGTCCTGCTGGGTGCAGCACTCAAGGGGTTCATACAGCCCAGCACAAGGATGGAGGATTATATGCAGAGGGGATGGTCAAGGCACCCCATCTACGCATACAGCGTCGGCGAGATGGTGGGCCTAGCCGTCAAAGAAGGCATCACAGCAGTAGCTGCAGCCGACAGGGCGCACCCAGACGTGCCGGATAGCGCGCACACCGAGGGGGTGTGGCAGGGTGCGCAGCCCGGGTTCATGCGAACGCCATGGGCGGAGGACTGCGTCCACCAGTTGATGGAGCACCCCGCTCTCAGAGACCGCGCTTTCTACGTGCCAGTGCAGGCCTTAAGAGAGGACGGAAGGGGTGACAGGTCCGAGGATGGAACCCACAGCGAGGCAGGGCTGTGCCATGCCGATAGGCCACGGCGGTGTGAGGCCACCGTTGAGGCGTCGGTCACCATCCCCAGGATGGTCGCAGGGCAAGCTGTACCATGGGGAATGGACCCTGGGGAGGCCAGGGCAGCCATCCCAGTTCAGCAGCTGGTAACTTACTACTACGAGGAGCTGGAAGAAGGAGAGATGCCGGTTTCAGCAGCATGGATCCACATGCATGCGTCGCGGGATGATATGCCAGTCTTCCTGTTCGCCAGGTGCGAAGGGAATGTGGCGATCACCAGGTGTGCATCAGTCGACGAGGCAGAGTTCCACGCGCACACGCACGCCAGGGGAGCAGACCCAGCAACATGGGCAGTCATGCTCATGGCGTTGCAACGGGTTCTGCTTCCGGGACAGCTGTCAGCAGCCATGCGGCACGTCTGGGGCGTGGATGATGAGTGGGCGCCGCTGGAAATGACAGACTGCCCCGCATGGCCATATGGAGCCCAGAGGTCGCCAGCGGATGGACCCATGTGGGAAGACGAGGAGGAGTTCGCGCGCTCGCCGTTCGCAGTGGAACGGTTAGAAGCGTGCGTGCACCAGTGGGTGCGATGGGAGAGAAGAGCGTGGCGCGACAACAGGGCCAGCAGCGTGGTCCCGTATTGGCAGGCAAACGGCATGACAGTACAGCTGTGGAGGCAGGCGCACCCGGCAGGGGTACGCACTCTGCATCCCTTGTTCAGAGGAGCAGGGTCGGATACCTACATGGAGGAGCTGGAGGAGCTGAGGACTCAGCCCGTGCCGGGGCGCTGGATGGTGGGCAGATGGGGTTCCCACTATTGGGACCCCGCTGCCATCACTGACGGACCAATCCAGGACACATACCAGGAACCAACAGAGCAGGGCCATGTCGCCTTTGTCACCACTCTCGGGGCAACAGCATCCTCTTGGGAGTGGCTGGAGCCCATGGAGGACATGGAGGTGTCAGCCCTGGAGGCTGAGACCGGGGATCGGGCGGAGCCCCAGACAGCCCCGGACAGTACCAGCAGACCACTTGCAGGAGACCTGGACAGCAGGAAGCCATGGTCCAGCAATGCGCTTCGCCCCAGCCATGAGGGCAGGGGGCTGCTAGGAGAGGAGAATGAAGACCCTTCGGAAGGGCCACCATCACTGGTGCAGGATTCAGAGTCGGAGGATGAGTGGGGCGCTGACAGAAGCCCGTGCCCAGCAAGGATCAGCCTCACAAGAGCTGATGCCGGGGATGCAGATGGGATGGAAGAGCCAACCAACGCAGGCCCTGGACCAGGGAGTCCAGTGTGGGGCCGCGAGGAGGACTTGTTACAGCTACGACAGGAGTGGATGCGCGAGGTTGCTCAGGAGCAAGCAGCCATGGAAGAGCGCAGAACCAGGAGAGCCGAGATAGAACGCAGCAGCAAGGTCGCGCTAGAGGAGAAGGCACACAAGGTCGCAGTGGGGGTGAACCCGCGGCAGGCAGCAGACCAGTGCGCTGGCAAGCCCAAGGGGGCAGCAGCAGGCAAGGCGAGCAGCAGGAGCCCAGGGGACGCCCAGATCAGCCCGCCAGCACAAGCAGCAGCAAGGGAGCCCTGGGGCGATCCAGCAGCATACAGCACGGAACGCTGGGTGGCAGTGCTCAGGCACTTCGTGGATGAGCTAGACGTGCTAAGAAGGCAGGAAATGGGGCAGCAAGAGGCAAGCCAGGAGGCTAGCCTAGTTTTCCGGCTCAGAATGCTGCCACAGCCCGATCCGAACCCCAGGATGGGAGGTTACAGCAGGGCGGTCAGGGAGCTACAGGAGGAGCTGACGGAGAGAATATCAGCCCTCAACAAGTTGGGAGCAAAGGGAGTGGACACCCAACAGCCGTCGGACAGCCGCAGCAGCCAGGCCCAAACCAGCAGGGGGGAGGACCTTGCAAGAAGGGCTGCCAGCGCTCGGGCAACCTTGCGACAGGGCTGTGGGCCTGAGGAGCCCGCGGGTGCCGGCAGCAGCAAGACTGTGCAGCGCGCCATTCACAGGCAGGAGCGGCTGGCACAGGGCAGCACAGGTCAGATACCAGGAGCAGGGCCAGAAAGGGCCGGTGCGGCTTGGGCTGACACTGCCGAGTTGCGGGGGAAAAAGTCAAAAAAGGCTAGGCGGCGCGCGGGAAAGGCGCAGAGGGCAGCCGAGGACAGGAACCGTGGCAGCAGACCAGGAGTGGACTGCCCAGTCCTGCCGCTCAGGATCAGCCAGGTGGATCTGGAGATCACATGGGCCAATGGGCAGCAGAGGCCAGCGCAGAGCGCAGAGCCATGCGTACAGCCCGCAGAACACCTACCGCAGAAACCCGCTAGGCAGATGCCAGCTTGCAGAGGACTCCTCACCTGTACAGCATTTAAGGGGATCCTTACGGGGACGCTCCAGCTGATACTGGTGTGGCTCCTGCTGTCGGTGTGTGTGCCAGGGGCGCGAGCCACCGAGCAGGGGGTACGAGGAGGAGGATTTACAGCAGGCCAAGGGGCTTTTGTGTCTGGACAAGAGGCAGCAGCGAAGCTGTCGTCTGGATGGTTGCGCCCGCCAGCAGTCATTCCCATGGGGGGTGCCAGCAGGAGGGGTGCCTGCAGCCAGCAGGAGAGCTGGCAAAGCGGCAACGACACTGGCAGGGAAGAGCCGCCCGCGGAGGACGACCCGCAGGCGGCTGAGATGATCGACATGTTCCAGCCGGGGGGAGTCGTGGAGCCGCCCGCGGAGTACGTCAAAACCAAGGAGGGGTGGCTGCTGGGCCAGCACCCCGACTTCACTGCGGAACAGCAGGAGAGTCTGGAGCAGAGCCTCAGGGATCGCCAAGGGGCGTTCGCTTACTCCATGGAGGATCTACCAGGCTACTGCGGCACGCAGGGTGAGTTTACGCTGGCTTTAGAAGACGAGGTCAGTTCGTGCTTTCAGAAGTCCAGGGACATGCCGCCACCCAAAGCAGCCATTTTTAAAGAAAAGTGCCAGCCAATGATACAGGCAGGTATCATCGTCAAAGTACCCCAGGGGGGGCCTATCAAGTTTGCGGCCAACTCAGTAGTAGCAGCCAAGAAGAGTGCTGAGACTGGGGAGTGGACTGACCATCGGATAGTGCACGATATGCGCAGGTTAAACCTGCGTACGGCTAAGCAGGAGTTTGCAATCCCCAGGATGGAGACTATTTTTCAGAACCTGGGAACTGCCAAGATATTCAGCAAGGTTGATCTCCGGTCGGGGTTCATGCAGATCCCTATAAAGGTCGAGGACCAGCCTAAGACAGCTTTCTGGATGGGACCTGAGCTTTGGATGTACACAAAGCTCAACTTCGGTCTGCGCAATGGAACTCCCTTCTTTCAGCGTATGATGGAAGAGGAGATTGCCAGGGCAGGCCTGAGTGCGTTCTGCGTGGCATTCATTGACGATCTGCTAGTGTACAGTGACACACCGGCAGAACACATCAGGCATGTGGAGTTGATGTTAGACATGCTCCACAGTGTAGGATTAAGGGCGCACCCCGACAAGTCCCTGTTTGGGTGTGCAACGGTAGAGTACCTGGGTCACAATGTGTCGGCCCAGGGGCTCACGCCGCACGCAGCCAAGATAGCAGCGGTTATGGCGCTGCCAGAGCCCACATCGGTGAAAAACATTCAGGAGGTCATGGGATTCTTGAATTTCTACCGGTGCTACATCCCGGATTTCTCGAAAAAGGCGGCATGCATCAACGCATTGCTGGTCAAGGGGGTCCCGTTTGTGTGGGGGCCAGAGCAGTCGCAGGCGTTCCAGTTGATCAAAACAGAGATGTGCGAGGGCGGAAGAATTCTGCGCAGGCCAGATTACAGTGGGACAGGGCCAGATGGCAAGGGGCCGCCAAGGCCGTTCTTGCTGTACACAGATTTCTCTAAGCAGGGCATAGGTGCCGTGCTAGGGCAGTGTGACGACAGCGGGCGGGAGTATATGGTGGCATGCACGTCCAGATCCCTGAACAAGAGCGAGAGGAACTATTCCTCGTTCCAAGGGGAGATGCTGGCCGCAGTGTATGCAGCACGCACATACCGTCACATGCTGTTTGGGTGCAAGGTGCATCTCATCACTGACCATGAGCCGCTCACTTACCTCATGGACAATCAGACGTTGGTAGGCCAGCACGCTAGGTGGGCTCTCATGCTTCAAGAGCTGGACATTACCATTGTCCACCGCTCAGGGGCATGCCATCAGAATGCGGACATCCCGTCCAGATCGCCACTCCCATCCTCAGCTGACCGCACGGGGGCCAGGCTTGATACAGCCGCTCCCGAGCCGGCAGCCCAGGAGGAGGCAGGGGGGAAGCAGGTAGCTTTACTCACGGGGTTGGGCAGAGTGAACCAGTGGCATGCAGACCAGATGGTGCGCATGGCACAGGAAGGCAGAAGAAGAGTACAGATACTGCGAGCTGCAGAGGCAGCTTGCGTGACAGCGCCGGTAGGGCAGGAGATATCCTCTGCCGCCACTGACGATGATGAGCAGGCGCAGCCTGTCAGTACAGCAGAACAGGCATTCAGCAACAGGGAGCGGGCCAGGACAATGATCAGTGATGTTCTTGCTGACCTGCCCCGGGTGACGCCCCCTCATTCACATGCAGGCCTGGACACAGCTTGCCTGTCGGGTGGGGCTGTGCGGGCCATGGAGACCGAGGGAGTCGTCCTTTTCGAGCCCTTTGGAGGTATGTGTTCAGGGTTGGAGATGGTGCTCAGGGCGGGTATCCCGGTGGTGCAGTACTTGTATGCTGATATCAGTGAGGAAGTCAGAGAGATCGCAGGGGGTCGCCTGGTGCAGTTGCACAGGAGATACCCTCAGTTGTTTCCGGTCAAAGCGTTTGATAAGGCGTTCAGAGCGTTGCCCCAGGATGTGTATGCCATTACGGCAAAGCACCTCCAGGAGGCGGGCGCCCAGGAGGGGCGCCAGTGGTTCATGGTAGCAGGTTGGGAGTGCCAGGACCTCTCGTCAGCAGGCAAGGGGCATGGGCTCGAGGGAGAGAGAAGCAAGTCTTTCTTCCCGTTGGTCAAGCTGTTGGGTACACTACAGTTCCTGCAGGGGCCTAGGCCGCCAGCGTACCTGATTGAGAATGTGGCAATGCAGTTGAATCAGAAGAGTGTGAAGGCCAGTGTTGAGGCTTTTCAGGAGGTGTGCAGGATTCTGGGAACACCGGCGCTGTTTGACGCAGCGCAGGTGGGGTCTTACGCCCACCGCACCCGCAACTATTGGGGGAATATCGCCCCTGCAGCAGATATTGAGTTTGTGATTCGTGCGTCAACCAGACCCCACGGGGGGATAGTAGACGACATTCTAGACAAGGGTAGCAAGGCCCAGGTCGTCTCATGCCCGGACAATGGGGGGTATCGCATCAACGTAACAGGACAGCCCAGGAAGGTGCTGCCGTGTCTGATGGCCACGCCCTCGTCATATGCTTTTCGGAACGGGCAGAATGGGATGGTGTACAGATCCATGGGGGACTTGCAGGAGCCTAATGCAAATGAGCGTGAGCGTGCCATGGGGTACGCTGTGGGGTCCACATTGCCGCGCCCAGACTTCCCAGAGGCGGCCAGGAGGGCAGCCTTGGGCAGGTGCATGGATTCGTGGGCACTGGGTGCATGGCTCAATGTGGCACTTGAGTGTGCTAAAATCATACCAGAGGAATTGAAACGCAGGGCAAGGCTGCCAGGCCCGGACAGGGACCCAGCGCTGGGTGCAACCTTAATGTCCAGCCACTATGCCCTTGCTACTGCAGGAAACGCATGCTCTGGCAGCGGGGAGGTGGCCGCGTCATACAGGCAGTGCCTGGGAGAATCGGCTGCGGCAGACTGGGCCGACGCAGCACAGGAACCAGGTGGGAACACGCCTGAGGGGCAAGTTGTGGTTGAAAGCGTGGTGACCAGGGTCACAGAGTGTGAGAAGGACCCGCCAGGATGCCCTGCAGGACCATCGGTCAGGGTTGATGTGTGGGCAGACGAACCTGTATTGAGGTTTCTCCGTGAGAAGACATACGTTCAGGGAACAGAGCTAGGAGAACAGACCAGAATACAGCGCAGAGCGGCGCCGTTCCAGTGGGAATCAGAGAGGGGAGGAGTACTGATGAGACTCATGCCTGACGGTAGACGATGTGTGGTGCCCAGGCCAGAAGACAGGCTTGCAGTGATCCAGACAGCCCATGCCGGTACGGGCCACTTTGGCAGTCACCGCACGGCCTTCATGGTCATGCAGCAGCACTGGTGGCGGGGACTCAGAGCAGCAGTCAAGAAGGCAGTGCAGGAATGTGGTGTGTGTGACAGGGCCAGGGCGTCCACGTTCAATCACATACAGCCCAACCTGCACCCGCTACCCATTGAGGGGTTGTTTTTCCGGTGGGGAGTGGACTTGTGTGGTCCATTTACGACCACTTCCAGAGGCAATCGGTTTGTGATGGTTTGTGTGGAGCATTACTCCAAATGGGTGGAGTTGATTCCCATTCCAAGCAAGGCGTCTGATGTGACGGCCTTGGCATTCTTTCAAAATGTGGTTGCACGATTCGGGGGATGCGCAGAGGTGGTGACAGACCAGGGAACAGAGTTCCAGGGTGAGTTTCAGGACATGTTGTTGGACTGCTTCATTGACCACCGCACCACTTCTGCCAACCACCTCCAGGCAGACGGGCTATCAGAGAGGGCTGTCCAGACCCTCAAGGCAGGCCTGCGCAAGTGCTGCGAGGAGGGCAGCAGCGACGAGTCCTGGGACAAGATGGTGCCCTGGGTAGCCCTAGGCTTCCGATGCTCGCCGCAGCAGGCCACGCGCATGGCGCCGTACGAGGTGCTGTTCGGACAGAGACCCACCTTCCCCTCCAGAGTGGGGGCGGACCTCTGGAGCACAGCCAAGGTGGCAACAGCAGAGGAGGCAGCAGACCTGCTCTTGGCCAGAGTGGCCAGGATCAAAGAGGCACTGCCAGTCGCGGGTGAGCATCTAAAAATTGCGCAGCACCGCGACAAGCTGCGATATGCACGCATTCGTGGGGGAGGGTATGTCCCCCAGGTCAGGCGTTTTGCAGAGGGAGATTACGTGTATGTGAAGTATTCATCAGAGCGACGCAGCCTCGACCCCAAGGCCAGGCCTGAGATCCTCAGGGTAAAAACACTGGGGGCGACGGGAACCTTAGTGTTGGAAGGGGCAGATGGCCTCACAGTTACAGAGAATGCAGTCAATTGTTCTCCATGCCACTTGCCCAACCTCAGGGGAGTGGTTGATTTCAGTGGAACCAGACCCAATAACAGCCTGTCATGCGAGGTGTGCCAGCTGCCCGACCGCGGAGAGGTGATGCTTTTGTGTGATGCCTGCAATACAGGTTGGCACATGGATTGCTTGGTACCAGTACTTGAGGAGGTGCCTGAGGGCGAGTGGTTGTGCCCAACTTGCGCGACTGAGGACAAGGGAGCTGAGCCCACAGCAGGGGCTGGACCCGCTGCAGAGGATTGCAGTGTGCAGGTCCAGGGGCGGCCGAGCCCGGCAGCCAGAGCGGCTGCCAGGACAGCCCAGGAGGCCAACGTCATGGACAGGCCTGAGGTGGAAGTCATGGCCACCAACCCAGCAACAAGGCAGATGGAGCGGGGCATCGCAAGACCAATGGCGAACGGATTGTACGACATCTCGTACACCACTGGCCGGGGAGAGGCCAATGTTACCCCGAGAGCAGTTACAAGAAGGGCTAAGGTGGCCAAAGAAGCAACAAGGGAGGAAGAGGAGTCAGCCCTTGAGGAGCTTACCGAGACCTGAGGCCGAGCCCAGAGCGGCAAGGCCGCTGAGCACGTGACGTCACCCACGCCGTAACTGGCAAGGAGCGGGCAAGCGCCTACAGAGCAGGAATGCAGACGCAGCGCGGCTTGTCCTAGTACCCAGCAGGCAGTGGGCCGGCAGCCAGCGGACCAAAGACGGAAGATGCAGGAGGGGAGTTAAAGCTATAGCGGCAGCATAGTGAAAATTTTGTTCCTCCCAACACCATAGCAGCAGGGCTACGGTAGTACATATGTTATGACAATGATGAGCGAGGAGAATTAGTCAACTCGGGCAATGATAGCACAGTAGGAGGCGGATCACGCTGCTACGGCGCACAATTCCTGTGGCCATTAAAGACCAGGCGGCTATGGCGCAGTGGGGCGAGAGCAGCGGTTGTTCTTAGCTTGACCTGATAACTTTGAAATTTCCCTGTTTGCTAGCCAGTAGTGGGCTGAACAGCTTGAATTTGTAGGATGCTGCGCATTGCGCTTCAGCCGAAACTCGGTGGGTTTTTTCTTTTAAAAGTTCTGTTTGAAGAAGGCCTGAACCAGGCAAATTTGCAGAAGGCCTGAACCAGGCAGATTTACAGCAGATGATTTAAGCTTCTACGTACATATTTGTCCAGAAGTTTATTTCAGTACCACCCCTTTTCCGGCTCCCCGCGCACGCCTGGAGGGCTTAACGCTGGGGAGCGGGGGGCGAGTAAAGTAGTAGGGGCGGTACCCAAGAGACGGAGACTTCCAGACAGAGATATCCAGTTAGGGACTTCCAGTTACAGTTATCTTGTTAACAAGCTCTTGTCTGAAGTACAAGGAGCATGAGTGTACGGTGATGTACCGTATTTGTGAGTAGAGGACACCTCTCTAAGGTGTCCTGACTGGAGTTTACGGTATTTACCATAGTATTGCAGTTACTGCTTTATGGTGCGACAGCTGTCACAGTATATTACAGTATACGTGACAGAACCGTTTAGACCGCAGTTAGCGGCCTCGAGGACTCCGCAGCTTCTCTGCGGAGCCTACGGATTTGAACTGAAACCTAGAAACCCGCTTACGCCGGTTGATTTGACAGATTGTACCGTATTCTGAATTGGGCCTGCCGGGTCCCTGTATCCCGGCAGTTGCCTAGGCTAGCTACTTCGTCCCTTTCTAAAGGACAGACCTCTATCTGTAACAAGCACCGGCAGTCATCTGTGTATGAAGCCTCCTACGTTCACATAAGTCAGTACCTTTACTCAAGTCAAGACTAGCTCAGCTCCCGCTGAGATAGCTGGAGACAAGTACCTAGCAAGAGGCCCGAGACCCTGCCGAACAAGAAGTACGCAGCCCACGTCACGTCACCCTCACCGCGAGTCGCGCGGTAAGTGCCCTTAACATAGCCCAGCTGGATCGCGCCCAGACGGCCAGAAGGCCTGTGCTCCCTTAGTCAATTGCCATACAACCAAATAGCCGGCTACGCTGCTTAACTCGCTGAGCACTCGCAGCCAGTGTGTAGTCACTGAGCCTGCCCGTAGGCGTCCGTCACTGCCGTGAGGAAAGAAGTCCGCCACGGACCTGAAGCGCACATCGCGTGTAGTAAAGTAGTAGGGGCGGTACCCAAGAGACGGAGACTTCCAGACAGAGATATCCAGTTAGGGACTTCCAGTTACAGTTAGCTTGTTAACAAGCTCTTGTCTGAAGTACAAGGAGCATGAGTGTACGGTGATGTACCGTATTTGTGAGTAGAGGACACCTCTCTAAGGTGTCCTGACCGGAGTTTACGGTATTTACCATAGTATTGCAGTTACTGCTTTATGGTGCGACACCCCTGTCAAATTTGCCGTACGGCCGTGCGTATAAATACTCTTACGAGGATACACACAATCCAAAACACACAAATGAATGATGGGGAGAACTAGTTGTACGTAGAGTGCTATTTGTCGGTTACCCGTGTTTTGCACATTTGTGGCACCATGTAATGGTCGTATGAGAATACCGGCCAGAGCTCCATTACCCCCGACACGATGGAAAGTTGCAATCAACATGCGGAAAATCTGCTGGTTTATGGTCACTGGCGCATGTAAGGGCACAAATCGGCCTTGAGCCCAGGCTTAAAAATGGTGTACAGTAACTGCAGGGCCTTGGTGAACGCTCGGCCACGTGGGGATGGTGGGGAATGAGCAAGCTCAATTCCAGCCAACATGCACAGCCAAGACCATGGTGCAGCCATTCCACCCTCCCATGTCAATGACATAACACCTCTGGGCCATGCTGCGAAGGCTCGGTCACATGGGCGCCCGATTCTCTGGTCGGGGGAAAACAAACTAAAGGATTCAGGAGAAAGGAAAGGAACAGACAGAAAGAGGAGAAGGAAAAATACCATCCCATAAAGCAAAGAAAGTCCGAAGTACCCCCAGCCCGTCTAGATCCTAGCCCTCACTAAAAGAGGAAATAGACAAGCATGCCGGACAGAGGGTCAGGAAATCCCAGAAAGAGGAAACAAAGTAAAGAGACACACAAATGGATGAGGACAGAAAGACATAATTAAGAGAAAAGGAAGCCCCAGCCTCTGAAATGACTAAGCCACATCCTACACAAAAGTCAGAGCATCCCACCCTAGGCTCTCACTGGTACAAAGCGTGGAAGTCTGTAGCACTGTCTGGGGGGCCTGCCCACCCCCGGTCGGCCGGGCCCTAAGATGACCTATGCTCCATGGCTAAGTCTCTGGGATCACCTAGGCCGGTGACCTGCAGCTGCTCCCTCTCGTAGACTGCATCCACTAGCTCCATGACCTCTGTAACAGAAAGAGGCTGCAGAGCAGTCGCCTACGTGGCTATGTGAGAGGGTCAGGAACATGGAGCCCGGTGATCGAGACTGGGGGAGAGAGAGGTCAATAACGTTCCACCTCTGGGCCCTGCTAAAAATAGCTCGGCCGCGTGGGCGCCTAACTAAAGCGTTGGGAGGAAAGGACGAAACAGAAGGGGGCAGGACAAAAAATGAGGAAAAGTGGGGGGGGAAGTGAAGGGACAATACAAAGTCAATGACGTTACACCTCTGGGCCCTGCTCAAATAGGCTCGGCCGCGTGGGCGACTAACTAAAGGGTTGGGAGGAAAGACCAAAACAAACGCAAGGGGGCAGGAAAAAAAGGAGGAACAGTGGGAAATAAAGTGAAGGGACAAACACAAGGCCGGAAAAGAAAGGCAAAGGAAGTTCCAGCCTCTGAAAAACATCTAAACCTCAACGACATCTACCACGTCTTCCACACAAGCCAAGGCATCCCACCCAAGGCTGTCCCCGTACAACTGGAAGAAGTCTCTAGCACCGTTCGGAGGACCTGCCCATGCCCGCTCCCTAAGTTGATCTTGCACGCTGGGGCATTGGAAGCATGCATGCAACGCATCCTCCACATGCTCACCGTCTCCCCTAGCCAACCATCGTTGGCAGCACCGTCTGTCACGCTGCTGACCCCTGCACCGTCCTCGAGTGTCAGCCGTGCTGACGACGCCGAGCCGCAGCCTTAACTTCGTGCGCAAGCAAGCACACTCCCTTCGGCTGGTGCGGCCCCTGGCCTGCGCCCGCCGTAGACTGAAACCAGGAGCGGTAGGCGGCCGCAGACCTGTGTTGGCAGGATCTCTGGGGTCCCCTCTGCAAGCTGCATCCAGCTGCGCCCGCTGGTATGCTGCATCAACTAGCGCTAGCACCTCTCTGACAGGTAGCGGCTGTAGGTCAGTCGCTGTCTGACGCAGCTTGGGGACGGCTGATCCCAGCTCTAGCTCCAGCAAGGCACCTAGCAATTCACTGCACCAATTGCGCCCTCCGATGCCCTGCCTGACAGCGAGCAGCATGTCGGCCGCCATGGCAGCTGCCATGAGTGGGCTGTCTTGCTGTGCTGCTGGTGCGACCGCTGCGTTGTAGAAGCAAAACAAAGGAAAGCATCCCCTCCAGGAAATGGAAAGGCAGACCAAAGGATCCCCGCCCCTGACGAGCCTAGCCCTCTGCAAAGAGGAAAGAAAGCAAGAGAGAGACAGAAAAGGAAAGAGCCAGTCCTCAAGAATGCAAAATGAATTACAAACTAACCCTCGACAAAATCTACCACAACCTCAACATAAGCCAGAGCCTCACGCCCATGCCTGCCCTGGTACAACTGTTGACAGTCGAAGGCGCCCTTCCGGGGAGCCTGCCCAACCTCTCGCCCTCAGCCTTTCCTTCACGCCAGGGCACAGAAATGGTGATAGATGATAGACACAATCCAAAACACACTGATCAATTATGGGGATAAATAGGTGTACAAAGAAAGCTACGTGTTGGTTACATGTGCACGTGTTCTGCACATCTGTGGCACCATTTGATGGGCATATAGGACTACCGGCATGAGCTCAATTGTCCCCGAAACTGTGAAAATTGTGCAGTCAACATGTGAAACATTTGCTGGTTTATGGTCAAAGGCGCAGACAAGGGCAAAATGGGCCTCGAGTCCGGGCTTAGAATGGTGCACAGTACCCGCTGGGCCCTGGTGAACGCTAAGCCGCGTGGGGCTTGTAGGGGGATGAGCAAGCTGAATTCCGGCTAACATGCAACGCAGGACCAACATGGTGAAGCCATTCTTCCCTCGTATGTGAGAGGGTCAGGAACGTAGAGCCCGGTGGCCCGGTGGCCCGGCCTCGTGGGCGCCCAACTGTCTCGTAGGCAGGAAGAGGAAAAGGATGTTAAGGCAAGAGGAAATACAAAGAGGAGCACAAAGGACAAAGAAAAACACCCCCTCCAGGAAATGGAAAGGCGGACGATATGATCCCCCCCCTGACGAGACTAGCCCTTTGCAGAAAACTATAAAGAGGTGAGAAAGCAAGAGAGAGGCAAAAAGGGAAAGAGCCAGTCCCTAAGGAAGCAAACTAAGATAACAAACTAGCCCTAACAAAGTCTATAACGTCCTCAACATACGCTAGAGCCTCCCACCCATGCCTGCCCTTGTACAAATGCTGAAGTCCCAGGCGCCCTCCGGGGAGCCTGCCCAACCTTTCGCCCTCAGCCTTTCCTTCACGCTAGGGCACTGGAAGCGCACATGCAGCGCATCCTCCACATGCTCGCCGTGTCCCACAACCCAGTATCGTTGGCACTATCGTGTGTCATGCTGCTCATCGCTACGCCGGCTCTATTATCAGCTGTGCTGACCGCTCTATCTGAGTCGCAGCCTGAAGTTAGTGCACACACGAGCGCATGCCATTTTGCCAGTGTGGATCCTCGCGTGAGCTAGCAGCGCCTGCTTTAGGCTGAAACCAGGCGTGGTAGGCGGCCAGGGGAGAGAGAAGATCGTTTTGGCGGGCTAATTCCCGGTGTTGATTCCCTCAACCCTTGGGTATGGCTGGATGCCACCAATCTCGGTGCTATTGTACCACTGGAACAGCTGGACAGGCATCTCATGGGATCTCGCCTGCCACATTTGAAGATTATGTCCCCATGTGCAGTCCACAGCAGCCTTGGACTGAACCTGCAGTGAACCCTAGCCTGGTACGAATAGCAGTTGAGGTACCAGGCATTTTCCTGCTGGCAAACCTCACCTAGCTCGATACAGGGGATTCACGAAGCTCGTTCTCCCCGTGAGCGTAGCCGTATTGGCTTCCATTAAAACATTTTGGCCAGAACTTGCACAGCTCGGTTTTTTAAAGATTTGTCAAAGATTTAGTATTCATCGTGAGAGTAGAGGGTGCCTCTGCCCTCTGCTGACAGTGGCCAAGCACACTGAGCATGAGGCAAAGTTGCAAGGTGGTCATGTGACCATGGCATGCATGTTCCAGAGGGAATGAGTTTGGAAGACCATAAGCGAAAGCCTTATTACCGAATATGCCTAGTTGGTACTATTGTGTGTTGCGCGTCCCGTGATTGCCGGGCATAAGGAAGATCTCTTCAACCCGGGTGGATCACCCCGCCCAGAACAGGACAAACCGGGTTTCAGAGCCGCGACTGTCCACGCCTGCGTCTAAAAGATCCCGTGGGTCGCTCTGCATTTTCAGTCTGTGCCGGATCCCGAGAGGTGTGCGTCATGGCGCTCTCAATCACTGCCGTTGATCTAGGTCTCATCCATCGATTGACAAATTTGAACGACATCAACCGCATTCTACATGAGACTGTCGCCAAGGAAAGATCGCTAGAATCAGAACTGGATCAGCTGTTGAACAAGCGAGCGGACCTGGAAAGATCTTTCCTCCTCCTGAACACGCCCACGGCCGAGGTGCGCTGCTAGGCCAACATTGCACAACCAGCCGGTAGTCTGATAGAAAACTACTTGTCCCCATCCGATATCACCGATAACTCTCGGGTAGCATCTGGCCTTCATCTCATGTCCAGCACCTGCATGGCCCCATCGAGTTCGCACTGCCCAGCCCTTTCAAAAAGAAGCTGCAACAACAACAGCAGAGGACGCATGCGATCAGTACCTCCAGCTCTATAGCGTGAACCTGCGTTGGGGCATCCCTCCTCTTCACCTCCATGCATTCCCATAGTTATTTCAATGCGCACTGGACCACCGTGGGGGCAACGCCGGGTGGTCACCACTGGTCAGATGGGAACCGCACCTCGCCCGGCTCACGGCTGATGGTCCAAGCAGTAGGACCCAAGGCCGTAAGCCATGATGTAGCTGAGTTGTGGCTGAACTGCCCTAGACTGAGCTTTGTTTTGCATGGATATGCTTGAACCCATGCAGGCAGACTGCCAGCAATTCTACCAGCAGCTGCTGAGCAGTTTGTACGACCTCTCTTGCAATGAACTGTGTACAGGATCCCATCTTTCCACCCTCGTGTCTACACTGACCCTTGAGCTTGTGCATGCGGTCTGTCAGCAGCTGCTGCGCATGCAGGCCTTCTTTAGCATACAACTTTGTCGGGAGGTCCCTCGATTCCCAACTTTCTCTTTCGTGTCCATGCAGAACGCTTGAGCTGGTCTATTTGGATAGCGAGCTGCTGCTGAGCAGCATGCAGGCCTTCTCAAGCATACACCTTTGTTGGGATGTCCCTCAATGCCCACCTCCCTCTTTCGTGTCCATGCAGAACGTTTGAGCTGGTCTATTTGGATAGCGAGCTACTGCTGAGCAGCATGCAGGCCTTCTCAAGCATACACCTTTGTTGGGAGGTCCCTCGATTCCCACCTTTCTCTTTCGTGTCCATGCAGAACGCTTGAGCTGGTCTATTTGGATAGCGAGCTACTGCTGAGCAGCATGCAGGCCTTCTCAAGCATACACCTTTGTTGGAATGTCCCTCAATGCCCACCTCCCTCTTTCGTGTCCATGCAGAACGCTTGAGCTGGTCTATTTGGATAGTGAGCTACTGCTGAGCAGCATGCAGGCCTTCTCAAGCATACACCTTTGTTGGGATGTCCCTCAATGCCCACCTCCCTCTTTCGTGTCCATGCAGAACGCTTGAGCTGGTCTATTTGGATAGCGAGCTACTGCTGAGCAGCATGCAGGCCTTCTCAAGCATACACCTTTGTTGGGATGTCCCTCAATGCCCACCTCCCTCTTTGGTGTCCATGCAGAACGCTTGAGCTGGTCTATTTGGATAGCGAGCTACTGCTGAGCAGCATGCAGGCCTTCTCAAGCATACACCTTTGTTGGGAGGTCCCTCGATTCCCAACTTTCTCTTTCGTGTCCATGCAGAACGCTTGATCTGGTCTATTTGGATAGCGAGCTACTGCTGAGCAGCATGCAGGCCTTCTCAAGCATACACCTTTGTTGGGAGGTCCCTCGATTCCCACCTCTCTCTTTCGTGTCCATGCAGAACGCTTGAGTTGGTCTATTTGGATAGCGAGCTACTGCTGAGCAGCATGCAGGCCTTCTCAAGCATACACCTTTGTTGGGATGTCCCTCAATGCCCACCTCCCTCTTTGGTGTCCATGCAGAACGCTTGAGCTGGTCTATTTGGATAGTGAGCTGCTGCTGAGCAGCATGCAGGCCTTCTCAAGCATACACCTTTGTTGGGAGGTCCCTCGATTCCCAACTTTCTCTTTCGTGTCCATGCAGAACGCTTGAGCTGGTGTATTTGGATAGTGAGCTGCTGATGAGCAGCATGCAGGCCTTCTCAAGCATACACCTTTGTTGGGAGGTCCCTCGATTCCCACCTTTCTCTTTCGTGTCCATGCAGAACGCTTGAGCTGGTGTATTTGGATAGTGAGCTGCTGCTGAGCAGCATGCAGGCCTTCTCAAGCATACACCTTTGTTGGGAGGTCCCTCGATTCCCACCTCTCTCTTTCGTGTCCATGCAGAACGCTTGAGCTGGTCTATTTGGATAGCGAGCTACTGCTGAGCAGCATGCAGGCCTTCTCAAGCATACACCTTTGTTGGGAGGTCCCTCGATTCCCACCTTTCTCTTTCGTGTCCATGCAGAACGCTTGAGCTGGTGTATTTGGATAGTGAGCTGCTGCTGAGCAGCATGCAGGCCTTCTCAAGCATACACCTTTGTTGGGAGGTCCCTCGATTCCCACCTCTCTCTTTCGTGTCCATGCAGAACGCTTGAGCTGGTCTATTTGGATAGTGAGCTACTGCTGAGCAGGATGCAGGCCTTCTCAAGCATACACCTTTGTTGGGAGGTCCCTCGATTCCCACCTCTCTCTTTCGTGTCCATGCAGAGCGCTTGAGCTGGTCTATTTGGATAGCAAGCTACTGCTGAGCAGCATGCAGGCCTTCTCAAGCATACACCTTTGTTGGGATGTCCCTCAATGCCCACCTTCCTCTTTCGTGTCCATGCAGAACGTTTGAGCTGGTCTATTTGGATAGCGAGCTACTGCTGAGCAGCATGCAGGCCTTCTCAAGCATACACCTTTGTTGGGATGTCCCTCAATGCCCACCTCCCTCTTTGGTGTCCATGCAGAACGCTTGAGCTGGTCTATTTGGATAGTGAGCTGCTGCTGAGCAGCATGCAGGCCTTCTCAAGCATACACCTTTGTTGGGAGGTCCCTCGATTCCCACCTTTCTCTTTCGTGTCCATGCAGAACGCTTGAGCTGGTGTATTTGGATAGTGAGCTGCTGATGAGCAGCATGCAGGCCTTCTCAAGCATACACCTTTGTTGGGAGGTCCCTCGATTCCCACCTTTCTCTTTCGTGTCCATGCAGAACGCTTGAGCTGGTGTATTTGGATAGTGAGCTGCTGCTGAGCAGCATGCAGGCCTTCTCAAGCATACACCTTTGTTGGGAGGTCCCTCGATTCCCACCTCTCTCTTTCGTGTCCATGCAGAACGCTTGAGCTGGTCTATTTGGATAGCGAGCTACTGCTGAGCAGCATGCAGGCCTTCTCAAGCATACACCTTTGTTGGGAGGTCCCTCGATTCCCACCTTTCTCTTTCGTGTCCATGCAGAACGCTTGAGCTGGTGTATTTGGATAGTGAGCTGCTGCTGAGCAGCATGCAGGCCTTCTCAAGCATACACCTTTGTTGGGAGGTCCCTCGATTCCCACCTCTCTCTTTCGTGTCCATGCAGAACGCTTGAGCTGGTCTATTTGGATAGTGAGCTACTGCTGAGCAGCATGCAGGCCTTCTCAAGCATACACCTTTGTTGGGAGGTCCCTCGATTCCCACCTCTCTCTTTCGTGTCCATGCAGAGCGCTTGAGCTGGTCTATTTGGATAGCAAGCTACTGCTGAGCAGCATGCAGGCCTTCTCAAGCATACACCTTTGTTGGGATGTCCCTCAATGCCCACCTTCCTCTTTCGTGTCCATGCAGAACGTTTGAGCTGGTCTATTTGGATAGCAAGCTACTGCTGAGCAGCATGCAGGCCTTCTCAAGCATACACCTTTGTTGGGATGTCCCTCAATGCCCACCTTTCTCTTTCGTGTCCATGCAGAACGCTTGAGCTGGTCTATTTGGATAGCGAGCTACTGCTGAGCAGCATGCAGGCCTTCTCAAGCATACACCTTTGTTGGGAGGTCCCTCGATTCCCAACTTTCTCTTTCGTGTCCATGCAGAACGCTTGAGCTGGTCTATTTGGATAGTGAGCTGCTGCTGAGCAGCATGCAGGCCTTCTCAAGCATACACCTTTGTTGGGAGGTCCCTCGATTCCCACCTCTCTCTTTCGTGTCCATGCAGAGCGCTTGAGCTGGTCTATTTGGATAGTGAGCTGCTGCTGAGCAGCATGCAGGCCTTCTCAAGCATACACCTTTGTTGGGAGGTCCCTCGATTCCCACCTTTCTCTTTCGTGTCCATGCAGAACGCTTGAGCTGGTCTATTTGGATAGTGAGCTGCTGCTGAGCAGCATGCAGGCCTTCTCAAGCATACACCTTTGTTGGGAGGTCCCTCGATTCCCACCTTTCTCTTTCGTGTCCATGCAGAACGCTTGAGCTGGTCTATTTGGATAGTGAGCTGCTGCTGAGCAGCATGCAGGCCTTCTCAAGCATACACCTTTGTTGGGAGGTCCCTCGATTCCCACCTCTCTCTTTCGTGTCCATGCAGAACGCTTGAGCTGGTCTATTTGGATAGCGAGCTACTGCTGAGCAGCATGCAGGCCTTCTCAAGCATACACCTTTGTTGGGAGGTCCCTCGATTCCCACCTTTCTCTTTCGTGTCCATGCAGAACGCTTGAGCTGGTCTATTTGGATAGCGAGCTACTGCTGAGCAGCATGCAGGCCTTCTCAAGCATACACCTTTGTTGGGAGGTCCCTCGATTCCCACCTTTCTCTTTCGTGTCCATGCAGAACGCTTGAGCTGGTCTATTTGGATAGTGAGCTGCTGCTGAGCAGCATGCAGGCCTTCTCAAGCATACACCTTTGTTGGGAGGTCCCTCGATTCCCACCTCTCTCTTTCGTGTCCATGCAGAACGCTTGAGCTGGTCTATTTGGATAGTGAGCTGCTGCTGAGCAGCATGCAGGCCTTCTCAAGCATACATCTTTGTTGGGAGGTCCCTCGATTCCCACCTTTCTCTTTCGTGTCCATGCAGAACGCTTGAGCTGGTCTATTTGGATAGTGAGCTGCTGATGAGCAGCATGCAGGCCTTCTCAAGCATACACCTTTGTTGGGAGGTCCCTCGATTCCCACCTCTCTCTTTCGTGTCCATGCAGAACGCTTGAGCTGGTCCATTAGGATAGCGAGCTACTGCTGAGCAGCATGCAGGCCTTCTCAAGCATACACCTTTGTTGGGATGTCCCTCAATGCCCACCTCTCTCTTTCGTGTCCATGCAGAGCGCTTGAGCTGGTCTATTTGGATAGCAAGCTACTGCTGAGCAGCATGCAGGCCTTCTCAAGCATACACCTTTGTTGGGATGTCCCTCAATGCCCACCTTTCTCTTTCGTGTCCATGCAGAACGTTTGAGCTGGTCTATTTGGATAGCGAGCTACTGCTGAGCAGCATGCAGGCCTTCTCAAGCATACACCTTTGTCGGGAGGTCCCTCAATTCCCACCTTTCTCTTTCGTGTCCATGCAGAACGCTTGAGCTGGTCTATTTGGATAGCGAGCTACTGCTGAGCAGCATGCAGGCCTTCTCAAGCATACACCTTTGTCGGGAGGTCCCTCAATTCCCACCTTTCTCTTTCGTGTCCATGCAGAACGCTTGAGCTGGTCTATTTGGATAGCGAGCTACTGCTGAGCAGCATGCAGGCCTTCTCAAGCATACACCTTTGTTGGGAGGTCCCTCGATTCCCAACTTTCTCTTTCGTGTCCATGCAGAACGCTTGAGCTGGTCTATTTGGATAGCGAGCTACTGCTGAGCAGCATGCAGGCCTTCTCAAGCATACACCTTTGTTGGGATGTCCCTCAATGCCCACCTTTCTCTTTCGTGTCCATGCAGAACGTTTGAGCTGGTCTATTTGGATAGCGAGCTACTGCTGAGCAGCATGCAGGCCTTCTCAAGCATACACCTTTGTCGGGAGGTCCCTCAATTCCCACCTTTCTCTTTCGTGTCCATGCAGAACGCTTGAGCTGGTCTATTTGGATAGCGAGCTACTGCTGAGCAGCATGCAGGCCTTCTCAAGCATACACCTTTGTTGGGAGGTCCCTCGATTCCCAACTTTCTCTTTCGTGTCCATGCAGAACGCTTGAGCTGGTCTATTTGGATAGTGAGCTGCTGCTGAGCAGCATGCAGGCCTTCTCAAGCATACACCTTTGTTGGGATGTCCCTCAATGCCCACCTTTCTCTTTCGTGTCCATGCAGAACGCTTGAGCTGGTCTATTTGGATAGTGAGCTGCTGCTGAGCAGCATGCAGGCCTTCTCAAGCATACACCTTTGTTGGGAGGTCCCTCGATTCCCAACTTTCTCTTTCGTGTCCATGCAGAACGCTTGAGCTGGTCTATTTGGATAGCGAGCTGCTGCTGAGCAGCATGCAGGCCTTCTCAAGCATACACCTTTGTTGGGAGGTCCCTCGATTCCCACCTCTCTCTTTCGTGTCCATGCAGAACGCTTGAGCTGGTCTATTTGGATAGCGAGCTACTGCTGAGCAGCATGCAGGCCTTCTCAAGCATACACCTTTGTTGGGATGTCCCTCAATGCCCACCTTTCTCTTTCGTGTCCATGCAGAACGCTTGAGCTGGTCTATTTGGATAGCGAGCTACTGCTGAGCAGCATGCAGGCCTTCTCAAGCATACACCTTTGTTGGGAGGTCCCTCGATTCCCAACTTTCTCTTTCGTGTCCATGCAGAACGCTTGAGCTGGTCTATTTGGATAGCGAGCTACTGCTGAGCAGCATGCAGGCCTTCTCAAGCATACACCTTTGTTGGGAGGTCCCTCGATTCCCAACTTTCTCTTTCGTGTCCATGCAGAACGCTTGAGCTGGTCTATTTGGATAGCGAGCTACTGCTGAGCAGCATGCAGGCCTTCTCAAGCATACACCTTTGTCGGGAGGTCCCTCAATTCCCACCTTTCTCTTTCGTGTCCATGCAGAACGCTTGAGCTGGTCTATTTGGATAGCGAGCTGCTGCTGAGCAGCATGCAGGCCTTCTCAAGCATACACCTTTGTTGGGAGGTCCCTCGATTCCCAACTTTCTCTTTCGTGTCCATGCAGAACGCTTGAGCTGGTCTATTTGGATAGCGAGCTACTGCTGAGCAGCATGCAGGCCTTCTCAAGCATACACCTTTGTTGGGATGTCCCTCAATGCCCACCTTTCTCTTTCGTGTCCATGCAGAACGTTTGAGCTGGTCTATTTGGATAGCGAGCTACTGCTGAGCAGCATGCAGGCCTTCTCAAGCATACACCTTTGTTGGGAGGTCCCTCGATTCCCAACTTTCTCTTTCGTGTCCATGCAGAACGCTTGAGCTGGTCTATTTGGATAGCGAGCTACTGCTGAGCAGCATGCAGGCCTTCTCAAGCATACACCTTTGTTGGGAGGTCCCTCGATTCCCAACTTTCTCTTTCGTGTCCATGCAGAACGCTTGAGCTGGTCTATTTGGATAGCGAGCTACTGCTGAGCAGCATGCAGGCCTTCTCAAGCATACACCTTTGTCGGGAGGTCCCTCAATTCCCACCTTTCTCTTTCGTGTCCATGCAGAACGCTTGAGCTGGTCTATTTGGATAGCGAGCTACTGCTGAGCAGCATGCAGGCCTTCTCAAGCATACACCTTTGTTGGGAGGTCCCTCGATTCCCAACTTTCTCTTTCGTGTCCATGCAGAACGCTTGAGCTGGTCTATTTGGATAGCGAGCTACTGCTGAGCAGCATGCAGGCCTTCTCAAGCATACACCTTTGTTGGGATGTCCCTCAATGCCCACCTTTCTCTTTCGTGTCCATGCAGAACGTTTGAGCTGGTCTATTTGGATAGCGAGCTACTGCTGAGCAGCATGCAGGCCTTCTCAAGCATACACCTTTGTTGGGAGGTCCCTCGATTCCCACCTCTCTCTTTCGTGTCCATGCAGAACGCTTGAGCTGGTCTATTTGGATAGCGAGCTACTGCTGAGCAGCATGCAGGCCTTCTCAAGCATACACCTTTGTTGGGATGTCCCTCAATGCCCAACTTTCTCTTTCGTGTCCATGCAGAACGTTTGAGCTGGTCTATTTGGATAGCGAGCTACTGCTGAGCAGCATGCAGGCCTTCTCAAGCATACACCTTTGTTGGGAGGTCCCTCGATTCCCAACTTTCTCTTTCGTGTCCATGCAGAACGCTTGAGCTGGTCTATTTGGATAGCGAGCTACTGCTGAGCAGCATGCAGGCCTTCTCAAGCATACACCTTTGTTGGGAGGTCCCTCGATTCCCAACTTTCTCTTTCGTGTCCATGCAGAACGCTTGAGCTGGTCTATTTGGATAGTGAGCTGCTGCTGAGCAGCATGCAGGCCTTCTCAAGCATACACCTTTGTTGGGATGTCCCTCGATTCCCACCTCTCTCTTGCGTGTCCATGCAGAACGCTTGAGCTGGTCTATTTGGATAGCGAGCTACTGCTGAGCAGCATGCAGGCCTTCTATCAATTGTTCTCTGGCATTAATCTTGGTCGGGAGGTCCCTCGATTCCCACCTCTCCCTCTTCGTGTCCATGCGGACACTTCAGCTGGTCTATTTGGACAGCGAGCTGCTGAGCAGCGTGCGAGCCCTCTGTATCATTTTTTATCTAGCGAAAACCTGTGCCTGGGGGTCCCTCTATCCCCACCTCTCCCTTTTCGTTTCCATGCAGACGCTTAAGCTGGTCCATCTGGACAGCGAGCTGCTGAGCAGCATGCAGGTCCTTTCTATCAATAGTTCCCTGGCAAAAATCTTTGTTGGGAGATTCCTAGATTCCCACCTCTTCTTTTCCTGTCCATGCTGACGCTGGAGCTTGTGCATGCAGGTCGCCTACAGCTGCTGAGCAGCATGCAGGCCTTCCCTATCAATCATTCTCTAGCATCAAACTTCCTCGGGAGATTCCTCGATTCCCACCTCTCCCTTTTTTTTGTCCATGCAGACACCTGACCTCTGGTTCATTTGGACAGCGAGCTGCTGCTTATCAGCATGCAGGCCTTTTCTTACAATCATTCTCTAGCAATAATCTGTGTCAGGGGATCCCTCAATTCCCACCTCTACCTTTTTGTTCATGCAGACACTTTACCTCTGGTTCATTTGGACAGCGAGCTGCTGCTGAGCAGCATGCAGGCCATCCCCACCCAATGTTCTCTAGCAAGGAACATTTGAGGGGGATCCTGGGAATTCAACATTTTGGCATCGATTCCATGCAGATACCAGAGCTGGTCCATTCGGTTGCAAGCAGCTGCTGATTAAGAGACTGGCATTTTCTAGCTTTTGTTCATCAGCAAGGACCTGTGCCAAAGGATCCCACCTTGTCACCCTCAATTTCATGCAGATACCAGAGCTGGTCCATTCGGTTGCGAACAGCTGCAGATTGTAATACTGGCATTTTCTAGCTTTTGTTCTCTAACAAGGACCCGTGCCAAGGGATCCCACCTTGTCACCCTCGATTCCATGCAGATACCAGAGCTGGTCCATTCGGTTGCGAACAGCTGCAGATTGTAATACTGGCATTTTCTAGCTTTTGTTCCCTAACAAGGACCCGTGCCAAGGGATCTCATCCTTTTCGCCCTCAATGCCATGCAGACACTCGAGCTGGTACATTCGGACTGCGAGCAGCTGCTTAGCAGCGTGCAGGCCACCGCCAGCCTGGCGGCGCACATTAGCGGCAAAGTGCGCACGCTGGACCTTGCACAGGCGCGCGTCGGCCAGACCCTCGGGAACATCAAGGCCATCCTGGACCGCACCAACTGCATCAACGGAGTGCAGGCAGCCATGGAAGCCGAGGCAAGAGTGGGAATAGGCGGGGGCTCCAGGCAGGGAGGGGAGCCATTTCGAGCTGAAAAGCAGATTTGCCATGGGAGTGCAAGGCGGGCAAGGGAGAAGGGTGGAGCTCCAGGGAGGGAGGGGAGCGATTCTGAGCTGTCAAACAGATTTGCCATGGGAGCGCAAGGCGAGCAAGGGAGAAGGGTGGGGCTCCAGGGAGGGAGGGGAGCGATTCTGAGCTGTCAAACAGATTTGCCATGGGAGCGCAAGGGGGGCAAGGGAGAAGGGTGGGGCTCCAGGGAGGGAGGGGAGCGATTCTGAGCTGTCAAACAGATTTGCCATGGGAGCGCAAGGGGGGCAAGGGAGAAAGGTGGAGCTCCAGGGAGGGAGGGGAGCGATTCGGGCTGTTAAGCAGATTTGCCATGGGAGCGCAAGGCGGGCAAGGGATTGAGCTGAGGCACCAGGCAGGGAGGGGAGGGGTGACAAGGCCTGAAGCAGATGTGCCCTTGGAGGTGGAGGCGAGAATGGGATTAGGCTGTGGTATCAGGCAGGGAGGGGAGGGGTGACAAGGCCTGAAGCAGATGTGCCCTTGGAGGTGGAGGCGAGAATGGGATTAGGCTGTGGTATCTGACAGGAAGGGGAGGGTTGACAAGCTCTGAAGCAGATGTGCCAAGGGAGCCGGAACGAGAATGGGAGTTGGCTGTGGTATTAGGGAGGTGGAGGGGAAGAGGGACAAGCTGTGAAGCCGACATGCCTGTGCTGGCGCCCGCCATGCATCTTTGGAGGCTGGGGTATATCATATTTTAAGCACGTCATCCTTCGACCATGGCCAAGACATGAGATGTTCCTTGGAGGCTTTGGGGTAGATCAGATTTTAAGCACATGAAGCCATTCGTTATCCTCCAATCATGGCCTGCACATTAGGTGGCCTTCGCAAGTGCAAGTTTTCCTCTTTTTGAGGTCTGGTGGACCCACCTCCTGGACAGGTGGAAATCATGAATATCCCTCACCCCCCACAAAAGAAAACATGGATCATAGATCATGGATCATGGATCATGGATCATGGATCATGGATCATGGATCATGGATCATGGATCATGGATCATGGATCATGGATCATGGATCATGGATCATAGATCATGGATCATGGATCATGGATCATGGATCATGGATCATGGATCATGGATCATGGATCATGGATCATGGATCATGGATCATAGATCATGGATCATGGATCATAGATCATGGATCATAGATCATGGATCATGGATCATGGATCATGGATCATGGATCATGGATCATGGATCATGGATCATGGATCATAGATCATGGATCATGGATCATGGATCATGGATCATGGATCATGGATCATGGATCATAGATCATGGATCATGGATCATAGATCATGGATCATGGATCATAGATCATGGATCATGGATCATAGATCATGGATCATGGATCATATAACATGGATCATATATCATGGATCATGGAGGTCTCTCCTCGTGATTTCCCCAGATACTCCTGCCGGAGCCGGTTTCCCGTGGCTACTTATCTAAGAAAGAAAAAAGAATTCCCCGTGGCTCTTTATCTTATAGTGTGCGTCAGCTTTCTCACTGCCTTCCCTTGGTGGTGGTAAGGGGGGGAGGGGGGCTTCCGGTAGTGCAGCAAGCTCTACTGCCTGGGCCTCCAGCTGTAGGCCAATCAAGTTAGGCCCTTAGGGCCCAGCAGCGGCTGCCTTCCCTTGGTGGTGGTAGGGGGGGGGGGGGGGGCTCCCAGTAGTGCAGCAAGCTCTACTGCCTGGGCCTCCAGCTGTAGGCCAATCAAGTTTAACCCCTTATTGCCTAGCAGCGTCTGCCTTCCCTTGGTGGTGGTAAGGGGGAGAGGGGGGCTCCCGGTAGTGCAGCAAGCTCTACTGCCTGGGCCTCCGGCCGTAGGCCAATCAAGTTTAGCCCCTTAGGGCCCAGCAGCGGCTGCCTTCCCTTGGTGGTGGTAGGGGGGGGGGGGGGCTCCCAGTAGTGCAGCAAGCTCTACTGCCTGGGCCTCCGGCCGTAGGCCAATCAAGTTTAGCCCCTTAGGGCCCAGCAGCGGCTGCCTTCCCTTGGTGGTGGTAAGGGGGAGAGGGGGGCTTCCGGTAGTGCAGCAAGCTTTACTGCCTGGGCCTCCGGCCGTAGGCCAATCAAGTTTAGCCCCTTAGGGCCCAGCAGCGGCTGCCTTCCCTGGGTGGTGGTAGGGGGGGAGGGGGGCTCCCGGTAGTGCAGCAAGCTCTACTGCCTGGGCCTCCGGCTGTAGGCCAATCAAGTTAAACCCCTTAGGGCCCAGCGGTAGCTGCCTTCCCTTGGTGGTGGTAAGGGGGGGAGGGGGGCTCCCGGTAGTGCAGCAAGCTCTACTGCCTGGGCCTCCGGCTGTAGGCCAATCAAGTTAAACCCCTTAGGGCCCAGCAGCGGCTGCCCAGCGGTCTGCCAAACGCAGTCTGCTGCTTCTTAACACAGCAATGACCGATACTATCTCCTGTAGCAGCCAACGATAAGGCTTTGGCCTCGGAGGGAAGCTTCCTCCGTCTGCGCCCTGGGGCAGATCCCCTCAAAATACCCGCAGCGTTTGCAACACCCCTCAATTCACAGCCGCGTCGCAGCAGGTTCATGTGCGTGAGCCCTCCTGTGTAAAACCTCGTATTTTTCACGACCACGCCGCCGCATGACTATGAGGCAGCAGCCAACTTCATTCATTCACATAACTTCGTACGCGTGAGCCCTCCTGTGTAAAACCTCATATTCTTCACGGCCACGCCTCCGCAGGACTATGAAGCAGCAGCCAACTTCATCGGGACGTTCGTGGACCTGGAGGCGCGCATGGCAGGGCACGCGCTACAGCTGGGCGGCGCTCCGGCTCTGGAGGACGGGCAGGAGGACGCGCAGCGCAAGGTAAAAGTTCAGGTTGACATAAAACCTAATCTGGAGGACGCGCAGCGCAAGGTGCGGAGGACGGGCAGGAGGACGCGTTGCGCAAGGTGTACGGAGAGGGCCTGGCAATTTGTATAAACCAACTTGCTGTTACAAATAACTGAAGCAGGGAAGACTGGCAATTGGACGCATAACGGAAGGTAAAGCTTCAGGTTAAGATAAACCCTAAACTAGGGTCACGACCTGTTTGCCCCTCCCCCCTCCCCCCCCCCCCCTCATCCTCAGTTGCCCCTGAACCCCCTGCCCCTTCTTTCGCCCTGTAGGCCCTCAGCTACTCTACTCCCACCTCCCTGTTGCTTCTGAACACCCCTGCGCCTCCCCCCTCCCCTGCAGGTGCTGTCGCTCCCCTCTCCCCCCCCCCCCCTCTGCCCCTTCCCTGCACTGTCAGCCTTAAGCGTCTCACAACTTACCCCCCTGTTTCCCCCCCCTCTGTGCCTTCCACCCCCTGTTGGCACTAAACCTCTCTCCCCCCCCCCCCCCCTCCTGAGACCCCCTCTGCCCCTCTCCCCTCCCTTGCAGGTGCTGCTTGAGGCCCGCTCTCCCCCCCCTCCCCCCCCCCCCCTCCTGAGCTCCCTTCTGCCCCTCTCCCCTCCCTTGCAGGTGCTGCTTGAGGCCCGCTCTCCCCCCCCCCTCCTCCCCCTGAGCCCACCTCTGCCCCTCTCCCCTCCCCTGCAGGTGCTGCTTGAGGCCCGCTCTCCCCCCCCTCCCCCCCCCCTCCTGAGCCCCCCTCTGCCCCTCTCCCCTCCCTTGCAGGTGCTGCTTGAGGCCCGCTCTCCCCCCCCCCCCTCCTGAGTCCCCCTCTGCCCCTCTCCCCTCGCCTGCAGGTGCTGCTTGAGGCCCCCTCTCCCCCCCCCCCCCCCTCCTGAGTCCCCCTCTGCCCCTTCCCCCCCCCCTTCTCCCCCTGAGCCCCCCTCTGCCCCTCTCCCCTCCCTTGCAGGTGCTGCTTGAGGCCCGCTCTCGCCTGGAGGTCGTTGTGGATAAGCAGCTGGACGAGGCGGTGACCAGGCGGGACCAAACAGCGGTGCTGCGTTTCGCGCGGCTGTACAAACCGCTCGGCAAGCAGGTGAGTGGGTTTGTGGTTTGTGAGAGTGAGTGAATGTGGGTGGATGGGTGTGCACATATGTTGATATGTGGGTTGGTGTGTGGGGGGGTGAGGGGGCATGAGTGTGGATGGATGGGTGTGCATGTGCGTGGGTGAGTGATTGAGTGTGGGTGGATGGGTGGGCATGTGCGTGCGTGTGGTTTTGTGGTTTTGAGTGTGGGGGGGGGGATGAGTGCTTGCCTGCTCAAAACCTGCTCCCCTCCCCCATATCTCCTGCTCAACTCCAACTGTATTCCTTTGTTTCTGGTGCTCCTATGAACTCCCGTTCAACCCTCGCTGTTACCCGCGCCCCTTCCCCTCAACTCCCGCTTCACTCCTTTCATTTTTGTTACTTATGCTCCTGCTCAGCCCCCGTTCAACCCCTGTCACTTCCTGTGCTCCAAATCACCCCCCCACCCCCACCCCCACCCCCCGTTCAGCCATCGCTGCTGCCTGCGCTCCTCCCAAAACCCTGCACAACCCCATCGCTACCTGCACCGCCGCTCGACTTTTTTTGACCCCCCCACTGCTGCCTGCACCGCCGCTAAACTCTTTTGGCCCCCCTCCATTACCCGCGTGCGGCCCGAGGGCCTCTCCCGCTTTGTCGAGTTCATACTCCTCTCCTCTCATGTCATTGGCTCCGCCCGTCTGCCTTCCCGTCTCTCTTCATGCCCCCTTCCTGGCCCGTGTCTGCTCACCCCCCTCTGCCGCCCATGCTTCTGCTCACCCCCCTCCGCCGCCCATGCTTCTGCTCACCCCCCTCCGCCGCCCATGCTTCTGCTCACCCCCCTCTGCCGCCCATGCTTCTGCTCACCCCCCTCTGCCGCCCATGCTTCTGCTCACCCCCCTCCGCCGCCCATGCTTCTGCTCACCCCCCTCCGCCGCCCATGCTTCTGCTCACCCCCCTCTGCCGCCCATGCTTCTGCTCACCCCCCTCTGCCGCCCATGCTTCTGCTCACCCCCCTCCGCCGCCCATGCTTCTGCTCACCCCCCTCCGCCGCCCATGCTTCTGCTCACCCCCCTCCGCCGCCCATGCTTCTGCTCACCCCCCTCCGCCGCCCATGCTTCTGCTCACCCCCCTCCGCCGCCCATGCTTCTGCTCACCCCCCTCCGCCGCCCATGCTTCTGCTCACCCCCCTCCGCCGCCCATGCTTCTGCTCACCCTCCTTAACCGCCCGCGCTTCTGCTCACCCTCTCCATTGACTTCATGTGTCTGTCCACGGCAGCGCAAGCCCCCACCCCCGCATGCTATTGGTCCTTCCCGTCTGCCTCCCGTTTTTGTATATGCCACCCCATGCCTGCTCACTCCTCCCCATCAGCAACGCTTCTGCTCACCCCTTCCACTGCCTCTCTTGGGGGGCCTCCGCCACTTTGTGGATTTCATGCCGCTATCTGTGGCCATGTACCCCCCTGCCCTTCCGCCCCCATGGCCCCCTCTTGCCCTCATGGCCTCCTCCCGCCCCCATGGCCTCCTCCCGCCCCCATGGCCCCCTCCCGCCCCCATGGCCCCCTCCCGCCCCCATGGCCCCCTCCCGCCCCCATGGCCCCCTCCCGCCCCCATGGCCCCCTCCCGCCCCCATGGCCCCCTCCCGCCCCCATGGCCCCCTCCCGCCCCCATGGCCCCCTCCCGCCCCCATGGCCCCCTCCCGCCCCCATGGCCCCCTCCCGCCCCCATGGCCCCCTCCCGCCCCCATGGCCCCCTCCCGCCCCCATGGCCCCCTCCTGCCCTCATGGCCCCCTCCTGCCCTCATGGCCCCCTCCTGCCCTCATGGCCCCCTCCCGCCCTCATGGCCCCCTCCCGCCCTCATGGCCCCCTCCTGCCCTTATGGCCCCCTCCTGCCCTTATGGCCCCCTCCCGCCCCCATGGCCCCCTCCCGCCCTCATGGCCCCCTCCCGCCCTCATGGCCCCCTCCTGCCCTCATGGCCCCCTCCTGCCCTCATGGCCCCCTCCTGCCCTCATGGCCCCCTCCCGCCCTCATGGCCCCCTCCTGCCCTTATGGCCCCCTCCTGCCCTCATGGCCCCCTCCTGCCTGTCTTCACACGTTTTCATCATGCCAACCTTGTTGCCCACGCCCTGCTCTCCCCCCTCCATTGCAGCCCGAGGGCCTCCGCCGCTTAGTGGAGGTCATGCACATGTCCCCACCTCTCATATCCCTCATGCCACCGCCATTGCCCACTCTTGCTACGAAAGAGATTACAAAAATGCTCGCTCCATCCTTGCTCAATCCTGCTCGACCCCTTCCTGTTCAGCCCGAGGGCCTCCGCCGCTTCGTGGAATTCATGCGGTTGTCCGTGGCGGGGAAAGCGCGTGCCGGCTACTCGGCGCTTGCTGAGCAACTGGACGCGGGCAAGAAGGCTGACTTCAACGCTGCGCTGACTTTGCTGTTCAAGGTTGGTGATCCCAGGGTTTACGCTTCGGGCTGCATGGTTCAAGGTGCGTGAGCCCAGGGCCTAAGCTTCAGGCTGCATGGTTCAAACTTCGGTGGGAGGAGTCCGGCTTTAACGCCGCACAAACGCAGAAGATAAAGGTGCGTGAGCCCAGGGTCCCACTTACGCCCCACCCTTCCTGCTTCCCCTCCCTTGCTCCCCACCTGCTCTCCCGCCCTCCCCCCCCCCCCCCTCCCTGCTTACCTGCCCCCCCCCCCCTCTGTCCTACCCCCCTACCCCCCTCCCCCACACACACACCCTCCCTGCTAACCTGCCCCCCCTGCCCTACCCCCCCACCCCCCCCACACACACACCCCTCCCTGCTAACCTGCCCCCCTACCCTGGCCTACCCCCCACCCCACCCCCCACCTCCCTGTTTACCTGCCTCCACCCCCCCTGCCCTACCCGCCCTGCCCACCCCCCTGCCCTCCCTGCCCCCCCCTTAACCTCACCTGCTTACCTGCCCACCCCCCACCCTGGCCTACCCCCCACCACACCCCCACCCTCCCTGTCCCCCCTTAACCTTTCCTGCCCCCCCCACTTGCCCCCCCCCCACCACACACCCTCCCTGCTTACCTGCCCCCACCCCCCCTGCCCTACCCCCTACCCCACCTCACCCCACCCTCCCTGCTAACCTGCCCCCCCCCCCCCCCCCCTGCCCTACCCCCTACCCCACCCCACCCCACCCTCCCTGCTAACCTGCTCCCCCCCTGCCCTACCCCCTACCCCACCCCACCCCACCCTCCCTGCTAACCTGCTCTCCCCCTGCCCTACCCCCTACCCCACCCCACCCCACCCTCCCTGCTAACCTGCTCCCCCCCTGCCCCACCCCCGCCACACACCCCCACTTTCCCTGCTAACCTGCCCCCCAACCCCTGCCCTACCCCCCCCCCACACACACACCCTCCCTGCTCCCCACTCACCCCCATCTGCAGGACTTGGCAATGACTCTGGAGGAGCATGAGGCGTTTGTGCGTGATGTGTTTGGTCCTGCCGGTGTGCTGGAGGCCGTGTCGGGCCTGCAGCTGGAGTGCGACAGCCACGGCGCGCGCCTGCTGGCACGCTTTGCGGAGGCCCGGCGCGTGGACCGCGTCGTGTCGGAAGTCAGGAGCAGGCGGCCGGCGGCGGTTGGCGGCAAGGAGGGCGGGCCAGATCCGCGGCAGGTGAGGGGAGGGCGGGAGAGTGGGGAAGGAGGTAAGGGGATGGCAAGTGTCAGGTGAGGGGAGAGCGGGGGAGTGGGGAGGGAGTGGAGGGGCAAGCGACCTGCGGTAGTTGGAGGCATTATGGGTGGGCCAGGTCCACGGCAGGTGCGGGGAGAGCAGGGGAGTGGGGAGGGAGTGAAGGGGCTAGCGACCTGCGGTAGTTGGAGGCATTATGGGTGGGCCAGGTCCACGGCAGGTGCGGGGAGAGCAGGGGAGTGGGGAGGGAGTGAAGGGGCTAGCGACCTGCGGTAGTTAGAGGCAGGATGGGTGGGCCAGGTCCACGGCAGGTGCGGGGAGAGCAGGGGAGTGGGGAGGGAGTGAAGGGGCTAGCGACCTGCGGTAGTTGGAGGCATTATGGGTGGGCCAGGTCCACGGCAGGTGCGGGGAGAGCAGGGGAGTGGGGAGGGAGTGAAGGGGCTAGCGACCTGCGGTAGTTGGAGGCATTATGGGTGGGCCAGGTCCACGGCAGGTGCGGGGAGAGCAGGGGAGTGGGGAGGGAGTGAAGGGGCTAGCGACCTGCGGTAGTTGGAGGCATTATGGGTGGGCCAGGTCCACGGCAGGTGCGGGGAGAGCAGGGGAGTGGGGAGGGAGTGAAGGGGCTAGCGACCTGCGGTAGTTGGAGGCATTATGGGTGGGCCAGGTCCACGGCAGGTGCGGGGAGAGCAGGGGAGTGGGGAGGGAGTGAAGGGGCTAGCGACCTGCGGTAGTTAGAGGCAGGATGGGTGGGCCAGGTCCACGGCAGGTGCGGGGAGAGCAGGGGAGTGGGGAGGGAGTGAAGGGGCTAGCGACCTGCGGTAGTTGGAGGCATTATGGGTGGGCCAGGTCCACGGCAGGTGCGGGGAGTGAAGGGGCTAGCGACCTGCGGTAGTTAGAGGCAGGATGGGTGGGCCAGGTCCACGGCAGGTGCGGGGAGAGCAGGGGAGTGGGGAGGGAGTGAAGGGGCTAGCGACCTGCGGTAGTTAGAGGCAGGATGGGTGGGCCAGGTCCACGGCAGGTGCGGGGAGAGCAGGGGAGTGGGGAGGGAGTGAAGGGGCTAGCGACCTGCGGTAGTTGGAGGCATTATGGGTGGGCCAGGTCCACGGCAGGTGCGGGGAGAGCAGGGGAGTGGGGAGGGAGTGAAGGGGCAAGCGACCTGCGGTAGTTAGAGGCATTATGGGTGGGCCAGGTCCACGGCAGGTGCGGGGAGAGCAGGGGAGTGGGGAGGGAGTGAAGGGGCTAGCGACCTGCGGTAGTTGGAGGCATTATGGGTGGGCCAGGTCCACGGCAGGTGCGGGGAGAGCAGGGGCGTGGGGAGGGAGTGAAGGGGCAAGCGACCTGCGGTAGTTAGAGGCAGGATGGGTGGGCCAGGTCCACGGCAGGTGCGGGGAGAGCAGGGGAGTGGGGAGGGAGTGAAGGGGCTAGCGACCTGCGGTAGTTGGAGGCAGGATGGGTGGGCCAGGTCCACGGCAGGTGCGGGGAGAGCAGGGGAGTGGGGAGGGAGTGAAGGGGCTAGCGACCTGCGGTAGTTGGAGGCATTATGGGTGGGCCAGGTCCACGGCAGGTGCGGGGAGAGCAGGGGAGTGGGGAGGGAGTGAAGGGGCTAGCGACCTGCGGTAGTTGGAGGCATTATGGGTGGGCCAGGTCCACGGCAGGTGCGGGGAGAGCAGGGGAGTGGGGAGGGAGTGAAGGGGCAAGCGACCTGCGGTAGTTAGAGGCAGGATGGGTGGGCCAGGTCCACGGCAGGTGCGGGGAGAGCAGGGGAGTGGGGAGGGAGTGAAGGGGCTAGCGACCTGCGGTAGTTGGAGGCAGGATGGGTGGGCCAGGTCCACGGCAGGTGCGGGGAGAGCAGGGGAGTGGGGAGGGAGTGAAGGGGCTAGCGACCTGCGGTAGTTAGAGGCAGGATGGGTGGGCCAGGTCCACGGCAGGTGCGGGGAGAGCAGGGGAGTGGGGAGGGAGTGAAGGGGCTAGCGACCTGCGGTAGTTAGAGGCAGGATGGGTGGGCCAGGTCCACGGCAGGTGCGGGGAGAGCAGGGGAGTGGGGAGGGAGTGAAGGGGCTAGCGACCTGCGGTAGTTGGAGGCATTATGGGTGGGCCAGGTCCACGGCAGGTGCGGGGAGAGCAGGGGAGTGGGGAGGGAGTGAAGGGGCAAGCGACCTGCGGTAGTTAGAGGCATTATGGGTGGGCCAGGTCCACGGCAGGTGCGGGGAGAGCAGGGGAGTGGGGAGGGAGTGAAGGGGCTAGCGACCTGCGGTAGTTGGAGGCATTATGGGTGGGCCAGGTCCACGGCAGGTGCGGGGAGAGCAGGGGAGTGGGGAGGGAGTGAAGGGGCAAGCGACCTGCGGTAGTTAGAGGCAGGATGGGTGGGCCAGGTCCACGGCAGGTGCGGGGAGAGCAGGGGAGTGGGGAGGGAGTGAAGGGGCTAGCGACCTGCGGTAGTTGGAGGCAGGATGGGTGGGCCAGGTCCACGGCAGGTGCGGGGAGAGCAGGGGAGTGGGGAGGGAGTGAAGGGGCTAGCGACCTGCGGTAGTTGGAGGCATTATGGGTGGGCCAGGTCCACGGCAGGTGCGGGGAGAGCAGGGGAGTGGGGAGGGAGTGAAGGGGCTAGCGACCTGCGGTAGTTGGAGGCAGGATGGGTGGGCCAGGTCCACGGCAGGTGCGGGGAGAGCAGGGGAGTGGGGAGGGAGTGAAGGGGCTAGCGACCTGCGGTAGTTGGAGGCAGGATGGGTGGGCCAGGTCCACGGCAGGTGCGGGGAGAGCAGGGGAGTGGGGAGGGAGTGAAGGGGCTAGCGACCTGCGGTAGTTGGAGGCATTATGGGTGGGCCAGGTCCACGGCAGGTGCGGGGAGAGCAGGGGAGTGGGGAGGGAGTGAAGGGGCTAGCGACCTGCGGTAGTTGGAGGCATTATGGGTGGGCCAGGTCCACGGCAGGTGCGGGGAGAGCGGGGGAGTGGGGAGGGAGTGGAGGGGCTAGCGACCTGCGGTAGTTAGAGGCAGGATGGGTGGGCCAGGTCCACGGCAGGTGCGGGGAGAGCAGGGGAGTGGGGAGGGAGTGGAGGGGCTAGCGACCTGCGGTAGTTGGAGGCATTATGGGTGGGCCAGGTCCACGGCAGGTGCGGGGAGAGCAGGGGAGTGGGGAGGGAGTGAAGGGGCTAGCGACCTGCGGTAGTTAGAGGCAGGATGGGTGGGCCAGGTCCACGGCAGGTGCGGGGAGAGCAGGGGAGTGGGGAGGGAGTGAAGGGGCTAGCGACCTGCGGTAGTTGGAGGCATTATGGGTGGGCCAGGTCCACGGCAGGTGCAGGGAGAGCAGGGGAGTGGGGAGGGAGTGAAGGGGCTAGCGACCTGCGGTAGTTGGAGGCATTATGGGTGGGCCAGGTCCACGGCAGGTGAGGGGAGAGCGGGGGAGTGGGGAGGGAGTGAAGGGGCTAGCGACCTGCGGTAGTTGGAGGCATTATGGGTGGGCCAGGTCCACGGCAGGTGCGGGGAGAGCAGGGGAGTGGGGAGGGAGTGGAGGGGCAAGCGACCTGCGGTAGTTGGAGGCATTATGGGTGGGCCAGGTCCACGGCAGGTGCGGGGAGAGCGGGGGAGTGGGGAGGGAGTGGAGGGGCTAGCGACCTGCGGTAGTTGGAGGCATTATGGGTGGGCCAGGTCCACGGCAGGTGCGGGGAGAGCAGGGGAGTGGGGAGGGAGTGGAGGGGCTAGCGACCTGCGGTAGTTGGAGGCATTATGGGTGGGCCAGGTCCACGGCAGGTGAGGGGAGAGCGGGGGAGTGGGGAGGGAGTGGAGGGGCTAGCGACCTGCGGTAGTTGGAGGCATTATGGGTGGGCCAGGTCCACGGCAGGTGCGGGGAGAGCAGGGGAGTGGGGAGGGAGTGGAGGGGCTAGCGACCTGCGGTAGTTGGAGGCATTATGGGTGGGCCAGGTCCACGGCAGGTGAGGGGAGAGCGGGGGAGTGGGGAGGGAGTGGAGGGGCTAGCGACCTGCGGTAGTTGGAGGCATTATGGGTGGGCCAGGTCCACGGCAGGTGCGGGGAGAGCAGGGGAGTGGGGAGGGAGTGAAGGGGCTAGCGACCTGCGGTAGTTAGAGGCAGGATGGGTGGGCCAGGTCCACGGCAGGTGCGGGGAGAGCAGGGGAGTGGGGAGGGAGTGGAGGGGCTAGCGACCTGCGGTAGTTGGAGGCATTATGGGTGGGCCAGGTCCACGGCAGGTGCGGGGAGAGCAGGGGAGTGGGGAGGGAGTGAAGGGGCTAGCGACCTGCGGTAGTTAGAGGCAGGATGGGTGGGCCAGGTCCACGGCAGGTGAGGGGAGAGCAGGCGGCAAGGACGTCGGCTGGACGCATGGCAGGTGCGGGGAAGGTGGTGTGAGGGGGTAAGGAGGAAGCGATCTGCGGCAGTAGGAGGGAGGGAGGGAGGGACAGATCCGCTGCAAGTGAGTGCAGGGTAGGGGAGCTGGGAGGGCGGGAGGTGTAGGCGGAAAGTAGGTGGACTGGACGCGTGGCAGGCTGGAAAGTGTAGGGAGAGAGGGGAAAGGGGGGAGGGGGCTAGCGGAAGTAGGAGGTAGGTAAGGCGGGCCGCATCCGTGGCCGGGGAGCTGGGTGGGCGGGAGGATTAGGCGGCAAAGTGGGCAGGCTGGACGCGCGGCAGGTGCAGGGAGAGGGGGGGAAGAGGGGGAAGGGGCTAGCGGCAGTAGGAGGTAGGTAAGGCGGGCCGCATCCGTGGCCGGGGAGCTGGGTGGGCGGGAGGATAAGGCGGCAAAGTGGGCAGGCTGAACGCATGACAGGTGCAGGGAGAGAGGGGGAAGGGGCTAGCGGCAGTACGAGGTAGGCAAGGCAGGGCCGCATCCCTGGCCGGGAGCTGGGTGGGCGGAATAATTAGGCGGCAAAGTGGGCAGGCTGGACGTGTGGCAGGTGCAGGGAGAGAGGGGGTGGGGGGTGAGGAGATAGCGGCAGTAGGAGGTAGGTAAGGCAGGCTGCATCCGCAGCAGGTGAGGGGAGGACAGGAGGATTAGGCGACAAAGTGGGCAGGCTGGATGCGTGGCAGCTTCAGGGGGAAGGGGGGGAAGGGGCTAGCGGCAGTACGAGGTAGGTAAGGCGGGCCGCATCCGCAGCAGGTGAGGGGAGGACGGGAGGATTAGGCAACAAAGTGGGCAGGCTGGACGCGTGGCAGGTTCAGGGGGAAGGGGGGGGAGGGGCTAGCGGCAGTACGAGGTAGGTAAGGCGGGCCGCATCCGCAGCAGGTGAGGTGAGGACGGGAGGAGCAGTGAGGCTGAGGGGTAGGGTGGGGGAGGGGAGACAGGCGGTAAGGAGAGAGACGGGACGCGGCTCGTACGGGGGAGCTGGGTGGGGGGGGAGGGGGGTAGAAGGGCTGTGCGGGGGGACATGAGCGTACATGGTATTTGTTTAGCTTGCCTTGGGCACCTTGTGGTGTATGTCACCCAGCTTCCCCTTAGGGCCTAGCTTGGGCAGCTTGTTGTGTAGGTCACCCAGCTTCCCCTAACCCACCCTGCTGCCCTCCCCTAGTTGGACGTGCTAGTCGCAGAGATGCCACGCAAGTGCTGAAATCTGGTAGACCTTGACTTCGTTCCCTCTCTTGCTCTCACTCTTTCCCAGGGCAAACTTGCTGGTCGCGGAGCTGCTGCGTATGTGCTCAGATCTGGCAAATCGTTTGCCCTCATCAGCCCTCACGTTCTTGCCGTTTCCCAGGTGGACGTGCTGGACACGGATCTGCTGCGCATGTGCTCAGATCTAGCAGATCTCTTGCCCTGATCTTCGCCTCATCGCCCTCGCCCTGTCTCACCCTTTCTTTCAGGTCGACGTGCTGGTCGCGGAGCTGCTGCGCATGTGCCAGCTAGCGGAGGAGTACAACCAGTTCATGCTGGCCAAGATGCGTGACGCGCCTGGCGGCGCCGCGGGCCAGCTGACGGCTGCGCGCGAGACCAGCTTCCGCTCCGGCCCGTTCAACGTGTCGGTGCGCGAGCTGCTCGGACAGTACATGGCCCTGGAGGAGTTCTACATGAATGAGACTTGCATCATGGCAGTCAGGATAGATGAGGTGGGTGGGTGGAGTGGGTGGGTGGGGTGGGTGGGCCGCCACCCTGAGCCCTGTACCCTCGGCAGTACATGGCTCTGGAGGAGTTATACATGTATGAGACTTGCATCATGGCAATTAGGATAGACGAGGTGCGTGGGTGGGTGGGTGGGTGGGTGGGGTGGGTGGGGTGGGTGGAGTGGGTGGAGTGGGTGGTTGGGCCGCCACCCTGAGCCCTGTACCCTCGGCAGTACATGGCCCTGGAGGAGTTATACATGTATGAGACTTGCATCATGGCAATTAGGATAGACGAGGTGCGTGGGTGGGTGGGTGGGTGGGCATGTTCCTAAACCCTTATCCCTAAGACATTTGAGCCCCTAGATCCTGAACTTGTACATCATGTGGGTCAGAGTAAGCCCTGAGAAGCTTGACCTCCTCAAACCTGAAGTAGGGCGTCATGGCAGTTAAGGCTCTTGGTAGTCAAAGTTGGTACGAGATGTTCGTCATTGCGTTCAGGATAGGTGAGGTGTGGGTGGGTGCATGTGGAACGTGAGCTCCGAGAAGCGTTCCCCCCCCCACCCTGAAGTAGGGCAATGTGGCAGTCAAGGCTTTTGGCAGAGAAGGTGAGTTAGCCGTGCATCATGGCGATCCAGATTGAAGAGGTGTGGGTGGGTGCATTTCAGCCGTGAGCCCTGAGGACCGTTACACCCCTGACCCTGAAGTAGGGCAAGGTGGCAGTCAGGACATCGTATAGGTGCGTGTGACGTGCATCGTGGCTATTAGGATTGATGAGGTGTTAAGGTATGTCGTCCTCAAAACGTCGTCAACTAGTCATGTCCTCAAAATGTCATGTTACAAGCGAAGCTCAAACAAATCCTTCCACCTGCCCCGGCCCCACACCCCCCTGCTCTGCCCGCAGGCTTTCCCCGGCATGAAATAACCCGCCCTGCCCTGCCCACCCCTGCCCCCCTTGCTCTCTGCCCCCAGGCGACCCCCGGCTCTCTGACCTCGTCCCTCGTGGACGACGTCTTCTTCATCCTGCGCAAGTGCGGGCTGCGCGCGCTGGCCAGCGGCAGTGTGCAGTGCTGCGCCGCTCTGCTGGGAGAGCTCAACAACCTCGTGGCCAACACGCTGCGCGACGCGCTGGCGGGCAGGGTGGCGGCGCAGGGCGGTGCGGCGCGGCTGGTGGCGGCGGCACCGACGCCAGAGACCTTTGGGGTTCCATTAGGTGTGTGGATGGATGTGTGGTATACAGGGTGTAGCCTGAACCCTTCCGATTAGCAGCGGCGTTTTGGGACAGGTGGTGAATCCCCGAACCCTAAAACCTGAGCCCTTAACCTATTGGGTGAGCCGTGGCTGCGAGGGGAAATTTGTTGATGCCCTAAACCCTAAACGCTAACTCTTAACCCTGAACTCTAACCCTAAACCCTGAAGCCCTGATCCTGTCCTATTAGTGATTGCTATGAATGGGATATGGCCTGTCAAGTTGGGATGGGAGAGAGGAGTGACGCGGGTTAGGCAGGTGGAAGTTCTACGGGCGACAGATGGACTTCCGTGCGCCTGCCTGGGTGGGACGGTGTCAGGGAGAGGTGGCATGTTGGGAAGGGGCGTGGGGGAGGGAGGGAGGGACCCTGTCCTGACTGCCTCCCCCTCCCCTTCCTCACCTTAAGCACCTTCCCTTCCTCACCCCTGTAACAGGCACTGTCGCGGCCCACGAGCACGCCCTGTCTCTCAACTACAGCAACTCTATCACGACTCCCCCCCCCCCTCCTTCCACCCCCAAGAGGCGCTGCAGCCGCTGCCATGGCCCCCGAGCACGCCGTGCCTCTCAACACCAGCGACCCTATCATGACTTCCCCCCCCCTTCCCCACTCTTAAGAGGCCCTGCTGCCGCCCCTGAGCACGCTGTGTCTCGCGACAGTAGACACCAGCGACCCTATCATGACTGCCTCCCCCCTTCCCTCCTCCACATCCCAAAAGTTGCAGCTGTCGCTGCCCCTTCCACACACACCCCAGCAAGCGCTGCTGCCGCCCTCTTATCCCCTCCCCCTTCCAGGTGCAGCTACCGCCGCCGTGGCCCACAAGCACGACGTGTCCCTGAACAAGAGCGAACCTGTCCTTAACTCCACCTCTCCCCTCCCCCCCCCCTTCCAGGAGCAGCTACCGCCGCCGCGGCCCATGACACGCCGCGTTGCTCAACAAAAACGACCCTGTCCTTACTGCCTCCTCCTTTACAGGCGCAGCTGCCGCCGCTGCGGCCCACGAGCACGCTGTATCCTTGAACAACAGCGACGTGAGTGCGGAGTATGTTGTCAAGCTCAAGTCAGAGCTGGAGGGCTACCTGGCAGGAGCACTGGGTGGACCTGGGGACAGGGATAGAGTGCGGAGGTAGGTGGGAGGGCTACCCGGCAGGAGCACCGGGCGGACCTGGGGACAGGGATAGAGCGCGGAGGTAGGTGGGAGGGCTACCTGGCAGGAGCACTGGGCGGACCTGGGGACATGGATAGAGTGCGGAGGTAGGTGGGAGGGCTACCTGGCAGGAGCACTGGGCGGACCTGGGGACATGGATAGAGTGCGGAGGTAGGTGGGAGGGCTACCTGGCAGGAGCACTGGGCGGACCTGGGGACAGGGATAGAGTGCGGAGGTAGGTGGGAGGGCTACCTGACAGGAGCACTGGGCGGACCTGAGGACATGGATAGAGTGCGGAGGTAGGTGGGAGGGCTACCTGGCAGGAACACTGGGCGGACCTGAGGACATGGATAGAGTGCGGAGGTAGGTGGGAGGGCTACCTGGCAGGAGCACTGGGCGGACCTGAGGACAGGGATAGAGTGCGGAGGTAGGTGGGAGGGCTACCTGGCAGGAGCACTGGGCGGACCTGAGGACAGGGATACAGTGCGGAGGTAGGTGGGAGGGCTACCTGGCAGGAGCACTGGGCGGACCTGAGGACATGGATAGCGTGCGGAGGTAGGTGGGAGGGCTACCTGGCAGGAGCACTGTGCGGACCTGGGGACAGGGATAGAGTGCGGAGGTAGGTGGGAGGGCTACCTGGCAGGAGCACTGGGTGGACCTGAGGACAGGGATAGCGTGCGGAGATAGGTGGGAGGGCTACCTGGCAGGAGCACTGGGCGGACCTGAGGACATGGATAGAGTGCGGAGGTAGGTGGGAGGGCTACCTGGCAGGAGCACTGGGCGGACCTGAGGACAGGGATAGAGTGCGGAGGTAGGTGGGAGGGCTACCTGGCAGGAGCACTGGGCGGACCTGAGGACAGGGATAGCGTGCGGAGGTAGGTGGGAGGGCTACCTGGCAGGAGCACTGGGCGGACCTGAGGACAGGGATAGAGTGCGGAGGTAGGTGGGAGGGCTACCTGGCAGGAGCACTGGGCGGACCTGAGGACATGGATAGAGTGTAGAGGTAGGTGGGAGGGCTACCTGGCAGGAGCACTGGGCGGACCTGGGGACATGGATAGCGTGCGGAGGTAGGTGGGAGGGCTACCTGGCAGGAGCACTGGGCGGACCTGGGGGCAGGGATAGAGTGCGGAGGTAGGTGGGAGGGCTACCCGGCAGGAGCACAGGGCGGACCTGAGGACATGGATAGAGTGTGGAGGTAGGTGGGAGGGCTACCTGGCAGGAGCACTGGGCGGACCTGGGGACAGGGATAGAGTGCGGAGGTAGGTGGGAGGGCTACCTGGCAGGAGCACTGGGCGGACCTGAGGACATGGATAGAGTGTGGAGGTAGGTGGGAGGGCTACCTGGCAGGAGCACTGGGCGGACCTGAGGACAGGGATAGAGTGTGGAGGTAGGTGGGAGGGCTACCTGGCAGGAGCACAGGGCGGACCTGAGGACAGGGATAGAGTGTGGAGGTAGGTGGGAGGGCTACTTGGCAGGAGCACTGGGCGGACCTGAGGACAGGGATAGAGTGTGGAGGTAGGTGGGAGGGCTACCTGGCAGGAGCACTGGGCGGACCTGAGGACATGGATAGAGTGTGGAGGTAGGTGGGAGGGCTACCTGGCAGGAGCACTGGGCGGACCTGGGGACATGGATAGAGTGTGGAGGTAGGTGGGAGGGCTACCTGGCAGGAGCACTGGGCGGACCTGGGGACAGGGATAGAGTGTGGAGGTAGGTGGGAGGGCTACCTGGCAGGAGCACTGGGCGGACCTGAGGACAGGGATAGAGTGCGGAGGTAGGTGGGAGGGCTACCCGGCAGGAGCACTGGGCGGACCTGAGGACATGGATAGCGTGTGGAGGTAGGTGGGAGGGCTACCTGGCAGGAGCACTGGGCGGACCTGGGGACATGGATAGAGTGCGGAGGTAGGTGGGAGGGCTACCCGGCAGGAGCACTGGGCGGACCTGAGGACATGGATAGCGTGTGGAGGTAGGTGGGAGGGCTACCCGGCAGGAGCACTGGGCGGACCTGGGGACATGGATAGAGTGTGGAGGTAGGTGGGAGGGCTACCTGGCAGGAGCACTGGGCGGACCTGGGGACATGGATAGAGTGCGGAGGTAGGTGGGAGGGCTACCTGGCATTTCAACGTGCATGGTTTTAAAAAAGCACCAAGCTGTGGTTTAAGGTGTTTAGGGTTTAGGGGAGGAGGGCGGGGACAGAGTGCGCAGGTATATGCTGGAGGGCTAGGTTGAATTGTATCGTGCATTATGTGGAATAACAAAGAAGTACCGGTGCCAGTAATTTCATCATGCAATATATTATATATAGAAAGAAAGAAAAAATATTAAATTGAAGGTGCGGAGGAAGGAGGGCGGAGGTAAGCTGAGGAGCTGGGAAGAATGTTATCATGCAATGTGTTGAAAACAAATAAACAATTCCATCAAGCATTAATGGTATACTGGTATACGGTAAATAAAAAATAAAATGTTTATTTTAGGGTTTGGGGGAAGGAGGACAGGGACAGAGTGCTGAGGTAGGCTGGAGGGCTAGGTAGAATTTCATCATGCATTAATGGCACTCTTTAATAATTAGCATAAACCCTCATGCATTACCGGTACCCGTGTACAACTCTTCATTTCAGGGGTTGGCATCTGTACCTGCTCCCCCAACCTGCTGCCCCCCTTACTTACCTCCCCGTATCCTCCTCCCTACCCCTTTCATCCATCATCCTCCTCCCACCCCCACCCCTTTCCCCTACCCTTTCATCCATCCCCCTCCCCCCCCCCCAGTGTCCTGAGCGATCTGTCCAAGACAGCATTGGACCTCAGGCAGTCCAACACACGCGCGCTGGAACAGCTGGCAGAGGCGATCATGCCACGTCTGAGGGTGGTGCTGGATGAGGTGGCGGCAGTGAGTGTGTGGTGGGTGGGGGCAGTTTTTTCTTCTCGTGGTTTGGCTACTTTTCAGCTACTTTTCAGCTACAATCAACGCTGGAACAGCTGGCTGAAGCGATCATGCCACGTCTGAGGGTGGTGCTGGAACCTAGTAACCCCTAAACCCTAAAACCCTTCACCCTACACTGTTGGGGTCCAGCTGGAACAATCATACGCGCATTCCGCACCTGAGGGTGTGGCCCTTTATAAGGTGGTGGCCTCAAAACCGGAGATAGAAAAAGGCGTGGACCAGCTGGGGCGATCATGCGCTCATTGTGCAGCTGAGGGTGTGGCCCTTGATAAGGTGGTGGCTTCGTAGCCGGAAAAAGCGCAGCCTGGGCCGATAGATGTTATTTGGTATTATAATCTGAAGCCCCCCCCCCCCCCTCCCCCTCGGTTATTCTTGTCTGCCGGCTGAGGGGGGCCCTAAATGAGGTGACAGCGGCGAGTTCAAGATGGCTGGGAGGCGCATCAGGCCGGCTGACTAAGTGCTGGGTATATGCTATACTGGATTTGGATACTGTTTAGGGATCTACATTGGAAGGGTGTGGGAAAAGATCGACTTCGCTGCCTTCAATTTTCCCTGTTCTTGGTCCACACGAGCTTTGGCACCACAAGCTGCGGTCACTCAGTTTAACTTTTTGGATGGGACCGTCAAGTATTTGAATGTTTGATGGGAAATGCCGATTGGGAAAAGGCGCTCGAGCCACTCCCGTCGAAATTGTATGATGCCAAGTACGGCGTTCATGAGTCTATACCAGTATCCTGAACCCCGTGGCCTGCATCCTCAAACCCTTAATCTAAACTCGTAGCCTCAAACCCTTCACCCTAAACCTGTAGCCTCAAGCTTAAGCCTCAAACCCTTAGCCTCAAACCCTGAACCTAATCTCGTAGCCTCAAACCCTTAACCTTGAACCCTTCACCTTAAACCCTCCTGCAGGTAAGCTATCAGCTGTGAGATGCCGAGTACGGCGCCCCCAATTATATTTGAGTATCCTGAACCCCGTAGCCTTAACCCTATGACCCTGAACCTAAGCCCGTAGCCTCAAACCCTTCACCCTAAACATGTAGCCTCAAACTTAAGCCTGAAACCCTTCTCCTTGAACCCTTCACCTAAACCCTCCTGCAGGTAAGCTATCAGCTGTCAGATGCCGAGTACGGCGCCCGCGAGTCTACAGAGGGCTGGTCGCATCGCCTGCTGTCGGCGCTGCAGACCCTGATGACCTGGTTGCAACCTGCCCTCACCACCAATAACTATGAGGTGAGAGAGGGGGGGCTGGGGGGAGAGAATGGCCAGGGGAGACTGAGGCAGGGGTGAGAGAGGGGGGACTGGGGGGAGAGAATGGCCAGGGGAGACTGAGGCAGGGGTGAGAGAGGGGGGACTGGGGGGAGAGAATGGCCAGGGGAGACTGAGGCAGGGGTGAGAGAGGGGGGACTGGGGGGAGAGAATGGCCAGGGGAGACTGAGGCAGGGGTGAGAGAGGGGGGACTGGGGGGAGAGAATGGCCAGGGGAGACTGAGGCAGGGGTGAGAGAGGGGGGGCTGGGGGGAGAGAATGGCCAGGGGAGACTGAGGCAGGGGTGAGAGAGGGGGGGCTGGGGGGAGAGAATGGCCAGGGGAGACTGAGGCAGGGGTGAGAGAGGGGGGGCTGGGGGGAGAGAATGGCCAGGGGAGACTGAGGCAGGGGTGAGAGAGGGGGGGCTGGGGGGAGAGAATGGCCAGGGGAGACTGAGGCAGGGGTGAGAGAGGGGGGGCTGGGGGGAGAGAATGGCCAGGGGAGACTGAGGCAGGGGTGAGAGAGGGGGGGCTGGGGGGAGAGAATGGCCAGGGGCGACTGAGGCAGGGGGGAGAGAGGGGGGGCTGGGGGGAGAGAATGGCCAGGGGAGACTGAGGCAGGGGTGAGAGAGGGGGGGCTGGGGGGAGAGAATAGCCAGGGGAGACTGAGGCAGGGGTGAGAGAGGGGGGGCTGGGGGGAGAGAATGGCCAGGGGAGACTGAGGCAGGGGTGAGAGAGGGGGGGCTGGGGGGAGAGAATAGCCAGGGGCGACTGAGGCAGGGGTGAGAGAGGGGGGGCTGGGGGGAGAGAATGGCCAGGGGAGACTGAGGCAGGGGTGAGAGAGGGGGGGCTGGGGGGAGAGAATGGCCAGGGGCGACTGAGGCAGGGGGGAGAGAGGGGGGGCTGGGGGGAGAGAATGGCCAGGGGTGACTGAGGCAGGGGTGAGAGAGGGGGGGCTGGGGGGAGAGAATGGCCAGGGGAGACTGAGGCAGGGGTGAGAGAGGGGGGGCTGGGGGGAGAGAATGGCCAGGGGAGACTGAGGCAGGGGTGAGAGAGGGGGGGCTGGGGGGAGAGAATGGCCAGGGGAGACTGAGGCAGGGGTGAGAGAGGGGGGGCTGGGGGGAGAGAATGGCCAGGGGCGACTGAGGCAGGGGTGAGAGAGGGGGGGCTGGGGGGAGAGAATGGCCAGGGGAGACTGAGGCAGGGGTGAGAGAGGGGGGGCTGGGGGGAGAGAATGGCCAGGGGCGACTGAGGCAGGGGTGAGAGAGGGGGGGCTGGGGGGAGAGAATGGCCAGGGGAGACTGAGGCAGGGGTGAGAGAGGGGGGGCTGGGGGGAGAGAATGGCCAGGGGCGACTGAGGCAGGGGTGAGAGAGGGGGGGCTGGGGGGAGAGAATGGCCAGGGGAGACTGAGGCAGGGGTGAGAGAGGGGGGGCTGGGGGGAGAGAATGGCCAGGGGCGACTGAGGCAGGGGTGAGAGAGGGGGGACTGGGGGGAGAGAATGGCCAGGGGAGACTGAGGCAGGGGTGAGAGAGGGGGGGCTGGGGGGAGAGAATGGCCAGGGGAGACTGAGGCAGGGGTGAGAGAGGGGGGGCTGGGGGGAGAGAATGGCCAGGGGAGACTGAGGCAGGGGTGAGAGAGGGGGGGCCGGGGGGAGAGAATGGCCAGGGGAGACTGAGGCAGAGGTGAGAGATGGGGGGCTGGGGGGAGAGAATGGCCAGGGGAGACTGAGGCAGGGGTGAGAGAGGGGGGGCTGGGGGGAGAGAATGGCCAGGGGAGACTGAGGCAGGGGTGAGAGAGGGGGGGCTGGGGGGAGAGAATGGCCAGGGGAGACTGAGGCAGGGGTGAGAGAGGGGGGGCTGGGGGGAGAGAATGGCCAGGGGAGACTGAGGCAGGGGTGAGAGAGGGGGGGCTGGGGGGAGAGAATGGCCAGGGGCGACTGAGGCAGGGGTGAGAGAGGGGGGGCTGGGGGGAGAGAATGGCCAGGGGAGACTGAGGCAGGGGTGAGAGAGGGGGGGCTGGGGGGAGAGAATGGCCAGGGGAGACTGAGGCAGGGGTGAGAGAGGGGGGGCTGGGGGGAGAGAATGGCCAGGGGAGACTGAGGCAGGGGTGAGAGAGGGGGGGCCGGGGGGAGAGAATGGCCAGGGGAGACTGAGGCAGGGGTGAGAGAGGGGGGGCTGGGGGGAGAGAATGGCCAGGGGAGACTGAGGCAGGGGTGAGAGAGGGGGGGCTGGGGGGAGAGAATGGCCAGGGGAGACTGAGGCAGGGGTGAGAGAGGGGGGGCTGGGGGGAGAGAATGGCCAGGGGCGACTGAGGCAGGGGTGAGAGAGGGGGGGCTGGGGGGAGAGAATGGCCAGGGGAGACTGAGGCAGGGGTGAGAGAGGGGGGGCTGGGGGGAGAGAATGGCCAGGGGCGACTGAGGCAGGGGTGAGAGAGGGGGGGCTGGGGGGAGAGAATGGCCAGGGGAGACTGAGGCAGGGGTGAGAGAGGGGGGGCTGGGGGGAGAGAATGGCCAGGGGAGACTGAGGCAGGGGTGAGAGAGGGGGGGCTGGGGGGAGAGAATGGCCAGGGGAGACTGAGGCAGGGGTGAGAGAGGGGGGACTGGGGGGAGAGAATGGCCAGGGGAGACTGAGGCAGGGGTGAGAGCCTGCTGTCAGCGCTGCACACGCTGATGACCCGGTAGTGGTGGCCAAGTTGGAAAAGAGGGACGTGATACGGCTGGTTGCAACCCTCCCTCACCGCCATAACTACATGAGGTGAGAGAAGGGGGGGCGGGGGGTAAAGCTGCACGGCCTGCTGTCGGCGCTGCAGACACTGACGACCTGTACGCGGCCTGCCCTCACCACAAGATCTACAAGGGGGGAGAGAGGGGCTGTAGGGGGAGAGTGCATGTTGTCTGCGCGACAGATGCTGATCAGGAGGGGGATGGGGGGGGCAACCAGCGGTTCCGGGGCGATAATTTTTCAACTTCAACGCTTTGACACAATTTTCCGCCCTGGAACCGCTTGTTGATCCCCCCCCCCCCCCTGATGCTGATATCCTGGTTGCAGCCCGCCCTCATGACCAAAAACTATGAGGGGGGAGAGGGGCTGTAGGGGGAGAGGGGCTGAGGGGGAGAGGGGCTGTAGGGGGAGAGTGGATGTTGCCCCCCGCCCCCCTGATACTGATAACCTGGTTGCAGCCTGCCCTCACAACCAAAAACTATGAGGGGGGAGAGGGGCTGTAGGGGGAGAGTGCCTGTTGCCTGTGCGGCAGATGCTGATCAGGGGGGAGTGGGGCTGTAGGGGGGGAGGGGCAGTAGGGGGAGAGGGGCTGTTGCCCCCGCCCCCCTGATGCTGATAACCTGGCTGCAGCTCACCTTCTCCGCCATGACTATAAGAGGTGGGTGGGGAGGGTAGGGGGCCAGGCTGTTGGGTCAGCTGGTCGTGCATCTTCCCCTTCGTGACCCCCCCACCCCCACCCCACCCGCATGCAGCTTGCCCACCAGTACAAGTTCTGCTGCGCCTGCTGCTGGATCAGCTGGTCGTGCAACTGCCCCTTCGTAACACCTCCTCCGACGCACCGCATGCAAACGCCCTATACTGCAGGGTCTCTTGCATTTGCTCTTGGATAAGCTGGTCGCGCGGCTGGAAGCGATGCTGGCCCGAAAGCAGTTCAGCCAACTGGGCGGGCTGCAGCTGGAGCGAGATGCGCGCATGCTACTGTCCGGTCTGCAAGAGCTGAGCTCAAGGTGCGTTTGGAGTGGGAATTTGGTCTGCCGTCCTATACCCAAAGCGTGCGGAGAGGAGAATATTTGTTTTCCTTTATTTATTAAATGACTGGCAGAGAGAGCAGGTGTCACAAAGTAAGCGCGGAGAAGAGAAAGGAGAGTATTTGTTTATTTAACGACAGAGAGAGAAAAAGAGAGAGAGGCGTAGATAGCAGGTGTGTGCTGTTAAGGTAAGGGGCGCAGTTTGGCCCTGATATCTGAAGGTTTGAGGCTAGGGGTCAATTTCGCATGATGTCCATGCCGTAGATCTAGGGTTAAGGGTTTAGTAAACCCTAAACCCTTTCGCATGATGTCCATGCCGTAGATATAGGGTTAGGGTTTAGTAAACCCTTAACCCTTTCGCATGATGTTCATGCCGTAGATCTAGGGTTAAGGGTTTAGTAAACCCTAAACCCTTTCGCTTGATGTTCATGCCGTAGGTTTGATTTGCCTTCCTTGAGGGGGGAATTCAACACTTCCCCATAAGGCTCTGCTCTCAGGTCAAAATTTTAGATCATTAGGATCATTAGCCTTGATTCAATTAGCTTTGACTCAATCAGCCTTCTCGTAATTTAATAAGCCTTGATTCCATTAGCCTTAATTAGCCTGAGTTCAATAAGCCTTAGCCTTAATTTAAGTAACCTTCTTACAATTGGCTTGAGTCATCCCTCAGCCCGAAGCAGCGTTATGAGGGAAGGCAGAGCACATGTACGAAAGTAACAAAAACATCTACTTGACTGAAACGCAAAACTATATGGTGCCTTGCCCCACCCGCCGAGTGAGTTGGCAGCCCTCACTGACGCCTGCCTGCTTGCCTGCCTGTCAGACCGACTGACTGACTGAACGACTGACTGACTGAACAACTGAACGACTGACTGAACGACTGACTGAACGACTGAGTGACTGCTCGCCTGCCTGTTTGACTGACTGACTGACTGCCCGCCTGCCTGTCGGACCGACTGACTGACTGACTGCCTACCTGTCTCACCAACTGACTGACTTGACTTGACTTGCCTGACTGACTGACTGACTGTCTCACCAGCTGACTAACTTGCCTGCCTGCCTGCCTATCTCACTAACTGACTGACTGACTGACTGACTTTGCCTGTCTGCCTGCCTACCTGCCTGTCTCTCCGACTGACTGACCAAATAACTTGCCTGCCTGCCTGCCTGCCTGCAGGACCGTCCGTGACAAGCTGGCGCGGCTGAGCCAGATGTCGCTGCTGCTTGGCCTGGAGGCTGCCAACGAGGTGCTGGACTACTGGTCGTCGTCCTCCCAGAGCGCGGCGGGCGGCTCGGGCGGCGGGGCGGACGCAGGAAGCAGCGGGATCACGTGGCGGCTGAGCGCTTCAGAGGTCAGAGCGGTGCTTCTGCAGCGGTCTGACTTTGCCAAGGATGCTGTGATGGCGCTGCCGCTGTAGCGGGGTCTGACCAGGGGGTCTGACTTAACCACAGATGACGTTTTGGCGGTGCCGCTGTAGCGGTCGGACTTTGCCAAGGATGCTGTGATGGCGCTGCCACTATGTCGTCGCAAGCGCTAGTGGCACACTGGGAGGCTTGACCACTGCTTCTTTTTTCGAGACTCGGCTACACGTCTGCTACACTCCGGCCGCTGGCCGGAGACCCCATTCGTGGCGAGCCTTGCAGCTTTGGTCACCAATTGCAGGCCGGGCCAGGATTGCTCCGAATTGGGCCTTTGGCGGCCGCTGGGCGGCCTGCTGAAGTTGAACTCGTAGCCAATAAAAGAAGCGCTGGGCTTGACGCTCCAAGAGGCCGTGTTGTACTAGTAGGCATTCTGACGCAGACTGGGCGTCCTGGCGTTGGCTGGCGCTTATTTTTGCACCTATGAGGAGATTGAGCCTAGTCATCCCCTACCAGCCCCACGCGGCCGAACGTTCAGCTGGGCCCAGCAGGTATGCACCATTCTGAACCTATGAGGAGATCCATGTAGATCCTCTGGTGCACAGAAGATCTGCGTAGATCTCCTAGTCTGCGTACAGCTCTCGTTTAAGTGATGTATTTGACCGTGAATGCTGCGTTTGTGCCTGTCGCTTTCGGACTAGATGAAACGGATACTGTGTCGCACCATAAAGCAGTAACCGTGCTAATATGGTAAATACCGTAAACTCCGGTCAGGACACCTTAGAGAGGTGTCCTCTACTCACAAACACGGTACATCACCGTACACTCATGCTCCTTGTACTTCAGACAAGAGTGTGTCAACAAGATAACTGTAACTGGAAGTTCCTAACTGGATGTCTCTGCATGGAAGTCTCCGTCTCGTGGGTACCGCCCCTACTACTTTACTACGCGATGTGCGCTTCAGGTCCGTGGCGGACTTCTTTCCTCACGGCAGTGACGGACGCCTACGGGCAGGCTCAGTGACTATTCACTGGCTGCGAGTGCTCTTCGAGTTAAGCAGCTAGATGGATATTTGTGTATATAGCAATTGACTTAGGTAGCATAGGCCTTCTGGCCGTCTGGGCGCGATCCAGCTGGGCTATGTTAAGGTGCACTTACCGCGCTACACGCGGTGAGGGTGACTGGACGTAGACTGCGTACTTCTTCTTCGGCAGGGTGGTCTCGGTTCTCTGGCTGTGGTACTTGACTCCAGCTATCTCAGCTGAGGCTGTTCTAGGCTTGACTTTAGTAAGGGTACTGACTTATGTGAACGTAAGAGGCATCATACACGGATGACGGCCGGTGCTGTTTACAATAGAGGTCTGTCCTTTAGAAAGGAACGAAGTAACTAGCCAAGGCAATTGCCGGGATACAGGGACCCGGCAGGCCCAATACAGAGTACGGTAGAACCTGTCAAACTTATCCTGCGTAAGCGGGTTTCTAGGTCTCAGTTCAAATCCGGAGGCTCCGCAGAAAAGCTGCGGAGTCACTGAGGCCGCTAACTGCGGTCTAAACGGTTCTGTCACGTATACGGTAATATACCGTGACAGCTGTCGCACCATAAAGCAGTAACCGTGCTAATATGGTAAATACCGTAAACTCCGGTCAGGACACCTTAGAGAGGTGTCCTCTACTCACAAACACGGTACATCACCGTACACTCATGCTCCTTGTACTTCAGACAAGAGTGTGTCAACAAGATAACTGTAACTGGAAGTTCCTAACTGGATGTCTCTGCATAGAAGTCTCCGTCTCGTGGGTACCGCCCCTACTACTTTACTCGCCCCCCGCTCCCCAGCGTTAAGCCCTCCAGGCATGCGCGGGGAGCCGGAAAAGGGGTGGTACTGAAAGAACTTCTTGAAAAATATGTACGTAGAAGCTCAAATCATCATCTGCAAATATGCCTGGTTCCGGCCTTCTACAAATCTGCCTGGTTCAGGCCTTCTAAAAATCTGCCTGGTTCAGGCCTTCTTCAATCAGAAATAAAAAAATCAACCGAGTTTCAGCTGAAGCGCAATGCGCGGCACCCTACAAATTCAAGCTGTTCAGCCCACTACTGGCTAGCAAACAGTGAAATTTCAAAGTTTATCAGGTCAAGCTAAGAAAAACCGCTGCTCTCGCCCCACTGCGCCAGAGCCGCCTGGTCTTCAAAGGCCACAGGAAATGTGCGCCGTAGCAGCGTGATCCGCCCCCTGCTGTGTTAGTACTGCCAGAGTTGACTAATTCTCCTCGCTCATCATCCTCATAACATATGGATTACCGTAGCCTTGTTGCTATGGTGTTTGAGAAACAAATTTTCATTAAGCTGCCGTAACTCTACTCCTGCATCTTCCGTCTTCGGTCCGCTGGCTGCCGGCCCACTGCCTACCGGGTACTAGGACAAGCCGCGCTGCGTCTGCATTTTTGCTCTGTAGGCGCCTGCCCGCTCCTTGCCAGTTACGGCGTGGGTGACGTCGCGTGCTCAGCGGCCTTGCCGCTCCGGGCTTCAGGTCCCGGTAAGATCCTCAAGGGCTGACTCCTCTTCCTCCCTTGCTGCTTCTTTGGCCACCTTGGCCCTTCTTGTAACTGCTCTCGGGGTGACATTGGCCTCTCCCCGGCCATTGGTGTACGAGATGTCATACAACCCGTTCGCCATTGGTCTTGCGATGCCCCGCTCCATTTGCCTTGTTGCTGGGTTGGTGGCCATGACTTCCACCTCAGGCCTGTCCATGACATTGGCCTCCTGGGCTGTCCTGGCAGCCGCTCTGGCTGCTGGGCTCGGCCGCCCCTGGACCTGTAAACTGCGTTCCTCTGTGGTGGGCCCTGCTACTGCAGCGGGCCCAGCTCCCTTGTCATCCGGTGTGCAGTGTGGGCACAACCACTCGCCCTCAGGCACCTCCTCGAGTGCTGGTACCAAGCAGTCCATGTGCCAACCTGTATTGCAGGCATCACACAAAAGCATCACCTCTCCGCGATCGGGCAGCTGGCACACCTCGCAGGACAGGCTGTTATTGGGTCTGGTAGTACTGAAATCAACCACTCCCCTGAGGTTGGGCAAGTGGCATGGAGGACAATTGACAGCATTCTCTGTTACTGTAAGGCCATCTGCCCCCTCCAACACCAAGGTTCCCGTCGCCCCCAGTGTTTTTACCCTTAGGATCTCAGGCCTGGCCTTGGGATCGAGGCTGCGTCGCTCTGATGAATACTTCACATACACGTAATCTCCCTCTGCAAAACGCCTGACCTGGGGGACATACCCTCCCCCACGAATGCGTGCATATCGCAGCTTGTCGCGGTGCTGCGCTATTTTCAGATGCTCACCCGCGACTGGCAGTGCCTCTTTGATCCTGGCCACTCTGGCCAAGAGCATGTCTGCTGCCTCCTCTGCTGTTGCCACCTTGGCTGTGCTCCATAGGTCCGCCCCCACCCTGGAGGGAAAGGTGGGTCTCTGCCCGAACAGCACCTCGTACGGCGCCATGCGCGTGGCCTGCTGCGGCGAGCACCGGAAGCCAAGGGCTACCCAGGGCACCATCTTGTCCCAGGACTCGTCGCTGCTGCCCTCCTCGCAGCACTTGCGCAGGCCTGCCTTGAGGGTCTGGACAGCCCTCTCTGAAAGCCCGTCTGCCTGGGGGTGGTTGGCAGAAGTGGTGCGATGGTCAATGAAGAAGTCCAACAACATGTCCTGAAATTCACCCTGGAACTCTGTTCCCTGGTCTGTCACCACCTCTGCGCATCCCCCGAATCGTGCAACAACATTTTGAAAGAATGCCAAGGCCGTCACATCAGACGCCTTGCTTGGAATGGGAATCAACTCCACCCATTTGGAGTAATGCTCCACACACACCATCACAAACCGATTTCCCCTGGAAGTGGTCGTGAATGGACCACACAGGTCCACTCCCCACCGGAAAAACAACCCCTCAATGGGTAGCGGGTGCAGGTTGGGCTGTATGTGATTGAACGTGGACGCCCTGGCCCTGTCACACACACCGCATTCCTGCACCGCTTTCTTGACTGCTGCTCGCAGCCCCCGCCACCAATGCTGCTGCATGACCATGAAAGCCGTGCGGTGGCTGCCAAAATGGCCCGTACCTGCATGCGCTGTCTGGATCACTGCTAGCCTGTCTTCTGGCCTGGGCACCACACAACGTCTACCATCTGGCATGAGTCTCATCAGGACTCCTCCCCTCTCTGATTCCCACTGGAATGGCGCTGCTCTGCGCTGTATTCTGGTCTGTTCTCCTAGCTCTGTTCCCTGGACATAAGTCTTCTCACGGAGAAACCTCAAGACGGGCTCATCTGCCCACACATCAACCCTAGCCGACGGTCCTGCAGGACAACCTGGCTGGTCCTTCTCACTCTCTGTGTCCCTGGTTACTTTGATTCCAACATCAACTTGTTTCTCAGGCGTGTTCCCACCTGGTTCCTGTGCCGCGTCGGCCCAGTCTGCCGCAGCCGATTCTCCCAGGCACTGTCTGTATGACGCGGCCGCTTCTCCGCTGCCCGAGCACGCGTTTCCTGCAGTAGCAAGGGCATAGTGGCTGGACATTAAAGTCGCCCCCAGCACTGGGTCCCTGTCCTGGCCTGGCAGCTTTGCCCTGCGTGTCAATTCTGCTGGCATGATTTTAGCACACTCAAGGGCCACATTGAGCCATGCACTGAGTGCCCATGAATCCATGCACCTGCCCAAGGCTGCCCGTCTGGCTGCCTCTGGGAAGTCTGGGCGCGGCAATGTGGACCCCACAGTGTACCCCATGGCGCGCTCACGCTCGTTTGCGTTGGGCTCCTGCAAGTCCCCCATGGGCCTGTACACCATCCCATTTTGCCCGTTCCGAAAAGAATATGATGAGGGCGTGGCCATCAAACACGGCAGCACCTTCCTGGGCTGCCCTGTTACATTGATGCGGTACCCCCCATTGTCCGGACATGATACTACTTGGGCCTTGCTGCCCTTGTCCAGAATGTTGTCTACAATCCCCTCGTGGGGTCTGGTCGACGCACGAATCACAAATTCAATATCTGCTGCAGGGGCGATATTCCCCCAATAGTTGCGGGTGCGATGGGCGTAAGACCCCACCTGCGCTGCGTCAAACAACGCTGGTGTCCCCAGAATCCTGCACACCTCCTGAAAAGCCTCAACACTGGCCTTCACACTCTTCTGATTCAATTGCATTGCTACATTCTCAATCAGGTACGCTGGTGGCTTAGGTCCCTGCAGGAACTGTAGAGTACCCAACAGCTTGACTAACGGGCCGGAAGAAAGACTTGCTTCTCTCTCCCGCGAGCCCACGCCCCTTGCCAGCTGACGAAAGGTCCTGGCACTCCCAGCCTGCTACCATGAACCACTGGCGCCCCTCCTGGGCACCCGCCTCCTTGAGGTGCTCTGCCGTAATGGCATACACGTCTTGCGGCAACGCTCTGAAAGCTTTATCAAACGCCTTGACCGGAAGCAACTGGGGGAATCTCCTGTGCAACTGCAACAGGCGACCCCCTGCGATCTCTCTGACTTCCTCACTGACATCTGCATACAAGTACTGCACTACTGGGATACCTGCCCTGAGTACCATTTCCAGCCCTGAGCACATACCTCCAAAAGGCTCGAAAAGGACGACTCCTTCGGTCTCCATGGCCCGCACAGCCCCACTCGACAGGCAAGCTGTGTCCAGGCCTGCAGGGGAATGAGGGGGCGTCACCCGAGGCAAGTCAGCAAGAACATCACTGATCATTGTCCTGGAACGCTCCCTGTTGCTGAACGCCTGCTCTGCTGTACTGACAGGCTGCGCCTGTTCATCATCGTCAGTGGCGGCAGAGGATATCTCCTGCCCCACCGGTGCTGTCACGCAAGCTGCCTCTGCAGCTCGCAACATCTGTACTCTCCTTCTGCCCTCCTGCGCCATGCGCACTATCTGGTCTGCATGCCACTGGTTCACTCTGCCCAACCCCGTGAGCACAGCTACTTGCTTCCCACTTGCCTCCTCCCTGGCTGCTGGCTCGGGCGCGACTGTATCAAGCCTGGCCCCTGTGCGGTCAGCTGAGGATGGGAGGGGAGATCTGGACGGGATGTCTGCATTCTGGTGGCATGCTCCTGAGCGGTGGACAATGGTAATGTCCAGCTCTTGAAGCATGAGAGCCCACCTAGCGTGCTGGCCTACCAACGTCTGGTTGTCCATGAGGTAAGTGAGCGGCTCATGGTCAGTGATGAGATGCACCTTGCACCCAAACAGCATGTGGCGGTATGTGCGTGCTGCATACACTGCGGCCAGCATCTCCCCCTGGAACGAGGAATAGTTCCTCTCGCTTTTGTTCAGGGATCTGGATGTGCATGCCACCATATACTCCCGCCCGCTGTCATCACACTGCCCTAGCACTGCGCCTATGCCTTGCTTAGAGAAATCTGTGTACAATAAGAACGGCCTTGGCGGCCCCTTGCCGTCTGGCCCTGTCCCACTGTAATCTGGTCTGCGCAGGACTCTCCCGCCCTCGCACATCTCTGTCTTAATCAACTGGAACGCCTGCGACTGCTCTGGCCCCCACACAAACGGGACCCCCTGGACCAGCAATGCGTTGATGCAAGCTGCCTTTTTCGAGAAGTCCGGGACGTAGCACCGGTAGAAATTCAAGAATCCCATGACCTCCTGAATGTTTTTCACCGATGCGGGCTCTGGCAGCGCCATAACTGCTGCTATCTTAGCTGCGTGCGGCGTGAGCCCCTGGGCCGACACATTGTGACCCAGGTACTCTACTGTTGCACATCCAAACAGGGACTTGTCGGGGTGCGCCCTTAATCCTACACTGTGGAGCATGTCCAACATCAGCTCCACATGCCTGATGTGTTCTGCCGGTGTGTCACTGTACACTAGCAGATCGTCAATGAATGCCACACAGAACGCACTCAGGCCTGCCCTAGCAATCTCCTCTTCCATCATACGCTGAAAGAAGGGAGGCCCATTGCGCAGACCAAAGTTGAGCTTTGTGTACATCCAAAGCTCAGGTCCCATCCAGAAAGCTGTCTTAGGCTGGTCCTCGACCTTTATAGGGATCTGCATGAACCCCGACCGGAGATCAACCTTGCTAAATATCTTGGCAGTGCCCAGGTTTTGAAAAATAGTCTCCATCCTGGGGATTGCAAATTCCTGCTTAGCCGTACGCAGGTTTAACCTGCGCATATCGTGCGCTATTCGATGGTCTGTCCACTCCCCAGTCTCAGCACTCTTCTTGGCTGCTACTACTGAGTTAGCCGCAAACTTGATAGGCCCCCCCTGGGGCACCTTGACGATGATGCCTGCCTCAATCATTGGCTGACACTTTTCCTTAAAAATCGCTGCCTTAGGCGGTGGCATATCCCTGGACTTCTGAAAGCACGAACTGACCTCGTCTTCTAAAGCCAGTGTAAACTCACGCCCCTGCGTGCCGCAGTAGCCTGGTAGATCCTCCATGGAGTAAGCGAATGCTCCTTGGCGATCCCGGAGGCTCTGCTCCAGGCTCTCCTGCTGCTCCGCAGTGAAGTCGGGATGCTTGCCCAGCAGCCACCCCTCCTTGGTCTTGACGTACTCTGCGGGTGGCTCCACTACTCCCCCCGGCTGGAACATGTCGATCAGCACAGCCGCCTGCGGGTCGTCCTCCGCGGGCAGCTCTTCCCCGCCAGTGGTGTTGCCGCTGTGCCCTCTCTCCTTCTGGCTGCATGCACCCCTCCTGCTGGCGTCCCCCATGGGGCTGACTGCCGGTGGGCGCGACCATCCAGACGACAGCTTTGCTGCTGCCTCCTTTCCAGACACAAAAGCCCCTTGGCTTGCTGTAAATCCTCCTCCTCTCACGCCCTGCTCGGTAGCTCGCGCCCCCGGCACACACACCGACAGCAGGAGCCACACCAGTATCAGCTGGAGCGTCCCCGTAAGGATCCCCTTAATTGCTGTACAGGTGAGGAGTCCTCTGCACGCTGTCAACTTCCTCATGGGTTGCTGCGGTAAATGTTCTGCGGGCTGAACGCATGGCTCTGCATTCTGCGCTGGCAGCCGCTGTCCTCCTGCCCACGTGATCTCCAGGTCTACCTGGCTGATCCTGAGTGGCAGGGCTGGGCAGTCCATTCCTGGTCTGCTGCCACGGTTCCTGTCCGCGGCCGCCCTCTGCGCCTTTCCTGCGTGTCGCCTGGCCTTCTTTGAATTTTTCCCTTGCAACTTGGCAGTGTCAGCCCAAATCGCACTGGCCCTTTCTGGCCCTGCTCCTGGGATCTGTCCTGTGCTGCACTGTGCCATCCTCTCCTGCCTGTGGGTGGCGCGCTGCACCGCCTCGCTGCTGCCTGCACCCGCGGGCTCCTTTTGCCCACAGCCCCGTCGTATGGTTTCCCGTGCGCCGGCAACCCTTCTGGCGAGGTCCTCGCCCCTGCCGGTTTGTGTTTGGCTGCTGCGGCTGTCCGACGGCTGTTGGGTGTCCGCTCCTTCTGCTCTCCTCGTGTAGAGTGCTGATATTCTCTCCGTCAGCTCCTCCTGTAGCTTCCTGACCGCCCTGCTGTAACCTCCCATCCTGGGGTCCGGATCGGGGTGTGGTAGCATTTTAAGTCGGAACAGCAGGCTAGCCTCCTGGCTCGCCTCTTGCTGCCCCATTTCCTGCCTTCGTAGCACGTCCAGCTGATCTACAAAGTTCCTGAGCACTGCAACCCAGCGTCCCGCGCTGTACGCTGCTGGGTCACCCCAAGGCCCCTGTGCCGCTGTCTGTGCTGGCGGGCTGATCTGGTGGTCTCCTGGGCGCCCGTTGCTCTCCTTGCCTGCTGCTGCCCCCTTGGGCCTGCAAGCGCGCTGGTCTGCTGCCTGCTGATGGCTGATCCCCACTGTGACCTGGTTTGCCTCCTCCTCCAGCGTGATCCCGTTACCGAGCTCTATAGCGGCCCTCCTGCTTCTGCGCTCCTTCATCGCTGCCTGCTCCTGAAAGACGCTGCGCATCCACGCGCGCCTCAGCTGTGGCAGCTCTCCCACCATGCCGTACCTTGGACTCCCTGGTCCTGGGCCGCTGTCGGCTGGCATATAATTGCCCTCTGCATCCCGAGCCTCTGCTCTGGTGACGCTATCATGGTCCGGGGACATGGCTCCTCCCTCGTGCCACTCCTCATCTGACTCGGTGATCTCAACCAGTGGTGGTGGACCCTCTGAAACGTCGTCGCTGAACTCTGGGGTCCTGCTGTCTGAGTCCTCCGTGGGCGGTGTGCTGACAATGTCTAGGGATGCCTGGGGCTCTGCCCGCCCCATAGGCTCAGCTTCCAGTGCTGATACCCCCAAGTCGTCCACGTACTCCAGCAGCTCCCATGAGGCTGCTGCTGCCCCAAATGTTACAAATGCCGCCTGGGTCCATTCTGGCTCCCCATCCTGGACAGGGTCGTCGGTGGCAGCCGTGGGTTCCTCTGCATAGGCGCCGCGCCTGCCCACCAGCCCATGTCCCATACTCGGCTGGTTCCTTAAGTCCTCCAACTCCTCCTCGATGCCTACTTCCCTTGCTCCTCTGAACAGGGGGTGCAGCGTGCGCACCCCTGCTGGGTGCGCCTGTCTCCACAACTGCGTCGTTATGACGTCAGCCTGCCAAAAGGGCAGCACGCTGCTGGCCCTGTTGTCGTGCCACGCCCTCCGCTCCTGACGCACCCACTGGTGCACATATGCTGCCAGGCGTTCTACTGCGAACGGCGAGCGCGCCAGCTCGTCCTCTCCTTCCCACATGGCTCCTGATGCTGGCGTCTGCTGGGGTCCGTAAGGCCATGTTGGACAGGCCGATACCTCTGTAGGCGCCCACTGATCCTCTACACCCCACACGTGCCGCATGGCCGCTGACAGCTGTCCTGGAAGCAGGACCTTCTGCAGCGCCATAAGCACGAGCGTCCACACTGTCGGGTCTGCTCCCCTAGCGTAGGTATAGGCATGGAACTCCGCCTCGTCTACTGACGCACACTTAGTGACTGCCACGTCCTGCTGGTGCCTCGCGAACAGGTAGACGGGCATATCGTCGCGAGTCGCGTGCATGTGGATCCATGCCGATGAAACGGGCAACTCCTCATCAGCCATCTCCTCATAGTAGTAAGTTACTAGCTGCTGGACTGGGATGGCTGCCCTGGCGTCCCCTGGTGCTGGCCCCCACGGCACTGCTTGTCCTGCGACCGTCCTGGGGATGACGATGGACGCCTCTATGGTCGCCTCACACCGCCCTGGCCTGCCTGGGTGACACAGCCCTACCCCCACTGGGTCCTGCTCTGTTGTTTCCACAAATCTCTCGTACTCGCCCATGGCTTGGACTGGCACATAAAATGCGCGGTCTCTGAGGGCTGGATGCCCCATCAGCTCACGGACACAATCCATTGCCCACGGTGTGCGCATGAATCCTGGCTGCGCGCCCTGCCACATCCCCTCGGCCGGCGCAATGTCTGGCATGTCCGGGTGCGCCCAGCCTGCTGCATCCACCGCTGTGATGCCTGCTGCAATGGCGAGACTCACCATCTCGCTAACGCAGTATGCATAGATGGGGTGCCGCGACCATCCCCTCTGCATATAATCTGCCATACTTGTGCTGGGCTGGATGTATCCTTTGAGCGTAGCGCCCAGCATGACAGCTGTCACTGCGTCCCACGGGAAAATCATCCTGGCAACTGCCTGCATGGCTCCTGCCTTGTTAACACATGTCTGCTCTCCGCCTCCCAGGAGCCTATGGTTCTGCAACCGACATGGCCCGTCCTTGCACTCCGATGGCATAGTCAGCATGGTCCCGGAGGTGGACGCCGCTGGCATCTCTTCCCCCAGGCGGAAGTACTGCACAAAGGGCTCGCCTGCTGGCAGCGACTGCGGGAACGGCTGTATGTAGACGCGTTCTCTGCTGTAGGACCTGTCTCTGCTGAAGGACTGGTCAAGCTGGCTGTCCTCGCCCCTTGCTTCAGACCTCCCTCCCCTCTCGCTGCCGTGCTGCGTCTCTCCGTCCTCGTCGATACCTCCCCAAGCATTGCACCGAGAGGTAGTGCTTTTATGGGTCCTAACGGGCCCCGCCAGAGCGTCCAGCTGGCTCCCTGCTGCGGTCCCTCTGGCCGCTGGGTATCGCGACCCCGCTCTGGGTGGCTCCCCTGTCTCGGTGGCTGCTCCCGCTACCCCTCTGCCTGTGTCTTGATTGCCCTCCGGAGTACCTGGACATAACACGCCAAATTCTTCCTCATGCAAGGGTGAGGGTTCCTGAGGCTCATATCTGCCTGCTGAAAGGTTGGACCCTGAATCGGTCTCCCACCCGTCTACGTTGTGCTGGTGTACTGCCTCCCGCTCGCGTCTCTCAAACTCATCCCATTGCTCATCATACTTGTCCCATTCCCTGTCTAGGAACCTCTGCATCAGATTTGGCCATCCTACACACGGAGCTGGGCACCCCCTCCTCTGGAGATCCTTCAAGAATTCTATCGCATGTGTTACGGATCTGGCCGACCCTGCAGGCATAGTCCCATAATGGTTCATGGCTAACGCCTCCACAGCCATCGTCCAGTGGTTTACCTGACTGGCTACCTGCCCTTCTGGCACCCTCTGGGGGGCCACCTGAACTGGTCCTGCCTGACTGACCTCAGCCTGGTAGGCACCCCTGTCCTGGCTAATTTCCATGTGGCCTGTCATGAAGCACGTGTGGCCTCCTGTCCCCTCCCACCTTGGCTGCTCGCCCTGTTCCGGTGGTTCCTGTCGCGCTGGCGGTCCTGGCCACGCGCTTGGGCCTGCTGCTGCCTGCTGGAAGTCCCCTGCGCTGGGAGTCCCCATGGCTGTCTCGAAGTTCCTGCGCCGGCTCCCTATGGGCACCCCCTGGCCCCTGCCTGGGCCCCAGGCTCCATAGCTCCTTGCCGGGCCTGCAGGTGCCCCTGTCCTGTCGCCTGTCAGCCCGGCCTGCTCCGGGTTGGTGCACTCGTTGGCAAAGTGCCCAGGCTGGTTGCACTTGAAGCACAATCCACCATGGCGCGGTCCCAGGTGACGCCTAGGCTCTGCCACCCCGCTGCCCCCTGCCAGGGTTCTGTCTGTCGGACCGGGGCCTGGGCCTCGCTGGTGCTCCTGCCCCTGCCTGTAAGGCCTGGCAAACTCAGCAGGGTGCCGTTCCCTGGATCTGCCCCTGGGCTGGTCCCTGCTTGGTGACCGCTGCCTGCGGTCCTTGCTCCTCTCCTCACTGTTGCTGCGCCACCCTGCGCCTTGCCTCTGGGTCCTGGCTGCCGGCGTTGGCACCGTCCCGTGGCGCCCCTCACTGATGGACCTTTCCGCGCTTCTGCTGCGCTGTCGCAGTCTTCTGTTCCCTGAGCCGCTCTCGTCGCTGCTAGCAGAACCGTGCTGCTGCTGTTCTTCCTTCGGCTCCTCCACGCCGGAATACTCGATCTCCATGTCTGGTAACGGGGACGGGATCGCCATCATTTCCTTGACGCACCCCGCCAATTCTGGGTCCGCTTCAAATGGGAGCGGCTGCCCGTGATTTGGCGGCCCCCCCAAGTGCTGTGTTCCCAGGGTCTCCTGCAGCTTGATCAGCTCATCTGCCCGCAGGATGTACTGCTGATGAACCGCTGCCATGGCCTGCTGAGCATCCTGGATGCTCTTCCACCCGGCCAGCTGGCCTTTTAGGTAATCCACGATTCCTGCTGACTGCTTCCACATCTGACGTTCTCTCCACCTTAGAGCCTTTTTCAGCCCGTCAACTTGCCCGGCCAGCCTGCCGATGTGCCCGTCTCGTGGGCTGGTCCCTGGCTCTGGAACCTTCTCTACGCTGCATTCCTCCTCCTCCTCTTCTTCCTGTGCTTCGTCATCGCCGTTGCTTGCTGATTGCGCGGGAGGCCTTGATGCCCCTGGCTGCCCCTGCAGCTGCTGCTGTTGCGCCTGCCTACCATCGCCGTCGCTGGCCTGTTGCACACTACTCCCTGCCACCTGCGGTTGCTTTTGCAGCTGCTGCTGCTGCTGCTGCTGCTGCTGCTCTCCCCTGCTGCGCGCCGAATTTGCCTGTGCAGCTCTGCCGGCTGCCGCTGTGCCATATCCCCTCTTCTGTGCTGCAGGCTGCACTGCCTGCACCGCAGGCGCTGTTTCAGGGGTCCGCGAAAGGACCTGGATCCTCCTCTCACACTCCTCCGCTGAGTGCTTGTTTGGCTTTCCGCACAAGGCGCACGGGTAGGCGGGGCATGCTGGCATGAAGTCCCTGACGCACTTTCTCTCACTGTCAGAGATTCTCACGGCTCTGCGCGCTCTTGTCACCTCCTCTGCGGTTGGTGCGGCGGCCTCTGCCAATGCTGCTTCGACTGGCACCAGCCTGTGCCTTTGTAGCCTAGGGTGTCCCTGGTTGCTGGGTCCTGCGTCCTGTCCGGCTCTCATAGCGGCACCTGCGCGTGTGGCCATGGAATGCTGTAAGAGCGGCTCGTGCTCTGTTTCAACTGTTGCAGCTGGCCACCCCTCTCTTTCTGCGAATCCACACTGAATTCCCGCCCATGCCACTGCTGCTGCCTGGTACCCCCCTGCTGGGGATGCCCGCATTAGTGGCAGCGTAAGGTCCCTGACCCCTTGCGCTCTCTGTGGGCCCTCTCTGGGTCGTAAGGTCAGCCTTCCCGCTGCCTCTAAGACCCCGTTATACTTGAGGAACTCTGGGTTCCCTACCAAGTGCTCATATGCATCCGGTGGTGTCTTAACGACCCTGACCACCGTGGGCTCCATAATGGCATTGGGCCCTCCGTATCCATACACCACATAAATGAACAGTACTCCATAGAGATCTGCCCCTGCATTATCTGTGGTACGTATCTTCTCGTCCGTACGCACCAGCTCCGCCCCCATAGCAACTAATTGCTCTGCAATATTGACAGTGATGACATGGCACGTGCATGCGGAGTCCATGAGTGCTTTCTGAGCCACCAGGACCTTCCCATTGACCATAAGTCCCACACACTGCTCCAGGTTGCTTCTGTCATTTTTGAAATACTGCAGCTTGGGTGCAGCTGTCACCGTTCTACCCTCTGGCCTGGTGTTACTGGTCTCACCCTTGTAGTCGTAGTTGTCTGCTCCCATGGGCATCGTGGTGAAAGACAGCGCTGAGAGCCTCTCGTTCAGCTTGAACACCTGTAGGCGGATGTCAGACATATCGTCAGCTAGTTTACTCAATACCAGCCTCTTTGCCCCCTTCCTGGAGGGAGGTTCCACGAATCCTGGCACTGGTTCCTCCTCCTGCAAAGGTTCTGGCATAAACGACTTAGGACGGGCGTTATGAACCGCCTGTTTGAAACCTGCAGGCTTGGGTACCAGCCCAACCTGCGTCATGAGTGCTACGGACTCGCTGAGCATCTCTGCCATGGTCTGGTGCCATCCTTCTGGCTCAGCCTGCCCCGTTGCATTGCTGAGATGCGACACGTGGGCTGCCTGCTGCGCCTGACCTCCCTGGCCAGGCCCAGGCCTAGGATACTGTCTGTTGTTCTGATTCCTGTCATACGGCCTGCCTGCCGCCTGTCCCTGCTGCGGCCTTGGCGGCAGGGGATACTGCTGTTGCTGCGGATACTGCTGTTGCGGCTGTCTGGCCGGTCCAGGTGTGATGTCTGTAACCAGGGGCATAGGTCTGCGCTCATCCCTGGCCCTGGGCGCCCTGCAATCCCTGGCTAGGTGCGTCGTGCTACCACATTGGTAGCATGCCTTGGCTGCGCCTGAGCCACCCTCGGCGTTGTAATTTGCCGCCCCCGTTTGGTCCGCCCAGGTAACTCCTCTGGGTTTACCATCCATCCGCGCCTGTGGTACTGCTGCTGAGCCTGCGGGGTGCACAATTCCATCAAGGCGTGTCCGCATCTCCCACTGTCCTGCTCTCTCTTTTCTGCCCCTGTTGGGCTGTGCCTCTCCTTGGCCAGGCCCGCTGTTGGTAATCTGCCTGAAGCCGGTACCTCCCAGGTCACCCATTTCCAGGGCAAACCTCTCCCACAGCACCACCTGCTGCGTGAGTACTGCGATTTGGTCTTCATCGCTCATGCTGAGATACCCTGGCACCGTCATAACGAACTTGCTCAGCTTGGCTCTAGCAACCGCTGGAAGTCCGTCATGGAACATGCGCGAGACCGAGTGGCTTCTGCCGAAGTGATCTACTGCATCCCTTGAGATCTGCAGCAACTCTGCTGTTGTCAGCACTCTGTGAGCAAATGCTTCTACCGTCTCATCTGGCTTGACGTCTGGGTCTAGAGTAGTCTTTACTCCTAGCCTGAGGTTGGTGATGGCCGTCCTCTCCTCTGAAGTTGGCTTTCCCACCTCCTCCTGGACCACCCTGATCCACAACGTGAGTAGCGAAGCTTCGCAACCCTGCCCCTCTGCTGGGGCTATCCACAGCTGCCCGATCCGCTCCACCTCTCTGGCAATTCTGTTTCCTGCGTGGGGCGCTGCCCTGATGGCTGCCATCAGCGGCCTCATGCTGGCCGGCTTGCTGTCCCACAGCTTGACCAGCGACTTGATCAGCAACGTCATAGCTGACGGCGACTGGCATGATCCAGCTATTTCACCTGCCACCACAGCCAATGCTGGTTGGTCATCTGACATTGCCAACCTGTTGTGCGATCCCCAGTATCCACACGCCTGGCAATACTTCCTGGCTGCAACTGCGCCTGGGTGTGACATATCCAGGACTGGCACGTTGCCTTGGATGGCTGGGATCTTGGCGACCTTGGCTACCCCTGCCAGCTGCAGTACCATCTGCTGCTGCAGCTGCAGGTTCACCCTCGCCTGCGCCCGATCGAGCCTTTTCATCTCCTGGTCGCTGGACTCCTGTCTGGCCCCCGGCCTGCGTCTGTCCGCTCCTCCTGGTCCCGAATCTACTGACTCTGACCGCGACCCAGGTCCTCCACTGCCGCCCCTCGATGGGCTGCGGCCTGAATGATACCTGTCATGTCTGTTATAATCCTCATCCTGATTGTGAGCGTCTCGTGATGGCTGTCTGCCCGCTCTGCCTGCCGAGCTTCTACTTCCTTCGGGTGGCGGTCGTTCTGATTCGCTTCTGCCTGGTCTGCTGTCAGATCCAGGCCTCCAAGACTGTGCTCTACCGGGCTCTGCCTGTCCCCTGGGCAGCTCCTGGTCTTGCCATTCCTGCCGCACTCCTCTGCTGTGTTCCGCTGGTCCCCTGGATTGCTCTTGGCTCTGCTGGCTTGGCTGTTCCCTGCCCTCTGCCTGTCCTCTGGGCGGCTCTTGGCTATGCTGGTGAGGCTGTTCCTTGGAGTATGCCTGCCCCCTGGGCGGCTCCTGGCTCTGCCGACCTGGCTGCGTCCCGCCTGTGTAATTCCTGGCATAGGAATCAGACTGTGTTTCCTCTCTGGCCTCCTGTATTTTTGGACCACTGCTCCGTGCGCTGCCTGCAGGCTCATTCCTCCTGGCTCCCCTTGCTGTGCCTGACTGCCTGTTCCTCAGGAATTCCTTGATGTAATCCACCTGGGTTTCCTGGTATGCGTTCTCTTTGTCCTCGACTATGCGTAGCAACTCATAAGACTCTTGCCTGCTTGCTCTGCGTGTCGCTGTGCTTTGCTCTGCCATCCTGGCGAGTGATCGGCTAGTCAATTCCGCCCTTTCGCTGGCGGCTGGACTGCTGGCTCTGGGCGCTTCCCTGCCCCTTGGCCGTCCTCTGAGGCTGGGCTCGCTGCTGACCTCAAAAGCTGCAGATCTGAGTGTTGGTGTTGGCGCGGCTCCCGCCTGCTGCTGCCACCTTTGCACCTCCCTGAGCCCCTCAGGCCGCTGCACCTCTGTTTCAAATCCTTCCCACGCCTGGTCCTCCTCATCCTCTGGCTCTGATCCAGGTTCCTCCTGGTCTCCTGTGACCTCGTTGCACCATTCATCTGCGAAGGCTTTAACAGCCCTGGCTGCTTCGTGTCCCGCCCTTCCCTTGGATACCTGTCCAAGGGCGGCTAACAGTATCGCCCTGTCCAACCCTGTGTGGGGGATACCCAACATGGCCTTTGTTGCCCATCCCCGCAGATGATGGGCCTTGAACTCCTCAATGGCTGTGACCTGGTCCTGGAAATGCAAGAACGTCCTGGAGCACACTTGCTTCCACAGGTCTGTTGCCCACTGCACAATTCCTGCCCAACCGATCGGCCCTTCTGACTCCTCATTGCCGCACACTACTCCCCCAGTCTCGGAGCGCTCTGGCTCTCTTTGCATCTGGCTGCTAGATCCCTCCTTGGATGTCTGCGCAGGTCTGTTCACGCTGGGTGGAAAACTGGACAGCGGTGTGCCAAAGACTGTGGATCCAGCTCCTCTTCTAACCAGTGCCTTACGCGGCTGCAGCTGCTCCACGGGACGCAATCCTGCTGTAGTCTGCTGCCCCTGCTCTTCCTGAACTGGGTCTGGCTGTTCTTCCTCGGATAGATCAGCCCAAGGCTTCCCTACCGGCTCAGCTGGTTTCTCCCTTTCCTTGCCTGCCTGCGAGCTCTGCCTGCCCGCTGCTGGCTGGGGTTCAGCTTCCTCGTGTTTGACCCCTGCAGGCACATACCTGGCCCCATCTTCCTCTGTTTTTATTCGAGGTTTGTCTGTGCAGGTTTTATCACAGCCTGCAAACTTGTCTGAAGCTGCGGCTACCTTGGACCTTAGATCCGGTTGGCTGGGCTCTTTTTCAACCCGCTGTGCAACACTTGCCACCCTGGGCAGGCTCTGCTGCGGCTCGGCCTCAGGTTCACTGCTCTGTCGCGTGTCACAGCTCTGGGATGCTTCCGTTGCTTGATCCAAGATCAGCTCTGGGGTTCCCGCTTGAGTCTGCCCCTGCTCGAAATTCAGACTGCTGTCGGAACCAGCGGGCAATGGACCCCCTCGACCAATGCCTTTTCGTGTTACTAGTACTGCACCATCTGCCTGCGCCCCTGCCCCTCTGGGTGGTACGCGGCCCGGCTCAGGTACCCTGCAGTCCTCTGCAGGCGGTTCCACTGGCCCTGCCAGCTTTTCCGCCATCAACAGGGCCTCTGCCACAATCTCAGCACTAGCATTTTTTAGGTCTACACCCGGCTCCAGCCCCCTCAGACGCCCACTCTTCCGTTGGACGTCAGGGTGCTGGTGCCTATCGGGGTTCAGATCTACGCCTGTCATCTCCACGGGCATTTTACGAACCGCACTGTCCTGCAGGTGTGCTGGCGACACCCCCTACAAAACCTGCTAACGTTAGGCTTCTGCCCCTTATCCCTACTGCAATCTGGTGAGGATCTGCTAGTCAAGGCCGGACGGCAGGTACAGCAATTTCGCAGGCTAGGCCTTGCCCTCTGCTTTTATGCTCACTAAACTTTTAATCTGGCGGAATCCTCCTTCGCCCTTTTTAGTCCCCCCCACCTTTGCTGGCTGGGCTGCCTCTAGCTGGCACACGTCCCTTGCGGATGTCTCGCCTCCGGGCGGATATATCCTCTTGCGCTGTGTCAGTTCCTCTCTGACACCTGCGGGGATCCTTTGGTACACCACAAAATTTTAAACTTGGATGATCTGTCAACAAGTTCACCTCTGTCAATGATGAACGATTGGATCCACCTGATCACAATCTGCAGTCACACAGGAATTATCTGCTGGGTGTATAAATCCACAGCCAGATCCTCAAGCCTCTCCTGGACTCAACACTAAGTTGCCACTCTTAGTGATTCTCAGGGCTTAACTTGGCACTCTCTATGGAGATTACCACAGCAAAGTGCAGTTCATATGCTGTCCAAGGTCGTTTGCATACAAACAAAATTCCAACTTCGCTGCACAAGCACCTTTAGCAGGAATTGGCAAATCAGGCTGATCAGGCTAGATCCACATCGTTCCTTTCTAAAGGACACGCGATGTGCGCTTCAGGTCCGTGGCGGACTTCTTTCCTCACGGCAGTGACGGACGCCTACGGGCAGGCTCAGTGACTATTCACTGGCTGCGAGTGCTCTTCGAGTTAAGCAGCTAGATGGATATTTGTGTATATAGCAATTGACTTAGGTAGCATAGGCCTTCTGGCCGTCTGGGCGCGATCCAGCTGGGCTATGTTAAGGTGCACTTACCGCGCTACACGCGGTGAGGGTGACTGGACGTAGACTGCGTACTTCTTCTTCGGCAGGGTGGTCTCGGTTCTCTGGCTGTGGTACTTGACTCCAGCTATCTCAGCTGAGGCTGTTCTAGGCTTGACTTGAGTAAGGGTACTGACTTATGTGAACGTAAGAGGCATCATACACGGATGACGGCCGGTGCTGTTTACAATAGAGGTCTGTCCTTTAGAAAGGAACGAAGTAACTAGCCAAGGCAATTGCCGGGATACAGGGACCCGGCAGGCCCAATACAGAGTACGGTAGAACCTGTCAAACTTATCCTGCGTAAGCGGGTTTCTAGGTCTCAGTTCAAATCCGGAGGCTCCGCAGAGAAGCTGCGGAGTCACTGAGGCCGCTAACTGCGGTCTAAACGGTTCTGTCACGTATACGGTAATATACCGTGACAACTGGCCTCAGATCGGATCAATTGTTTATAATGATTGTTTCTCCTAGAAGGCTTAGACCTTGCCTCATGTTTCAGTGTCAATAAAGGCACACCTCTGGGCCCGCTCAAAGCTCGGCTGCGTGGGCGCCCAACTGTTCAGAAGGGAGAAAAGAAGAAACCTTATGTTTCAGTGTGTTGAGGCCGGCGAAACCTCCATTTTCGCCGGGGTTTGCCTGATAGGGGGCCGCGGCCCCAGCGTCACTTCCTGGTTGAGGCGCATGGAAATGACGTAGAGAAGTGTACAGGACTACTTCACAAGTGACAACCAGATGGACAACTCGAGCAGCCGAGCCGTCTGTCCCGCTGTACTGACATGGACAATTAGTTAATGACGTTACACCTCTGGGCCCTGCTCAATTAAACCTCGGCCACGCCGGCGAACTAAAAGTCAAATAGGACAGTCAAGGGACAAGGGGAAAGAAAGGAAAGCAAGTACACTTTCCAAACGACGAGAACAACAACAAAAGGTCATCATGTGTGTGGGAGGGTGGTATTCGCATAATAATACGTAGTTTGGCTACTCCCATACGTATATTTTCCTCGAGATCAGACAGTCGGGCGCCCACGTGACTGAGGCTTCTTACCATGGCCCAGAGGTGTAACGTCATTGACATATGAAAGTCACGGTACCGGCAATGCCGACGATTTATATAATTACATACTGTATACCAAGGGCAGCTAAAGAACCCTACGAAGATATCAGAGTATCTCAACAGGTGTGCATGAAATTGCCTCATGAATGAAATTGGGGCGTCATATATGGCTAGAATTTTATGACAAATCGACCTCTACGTTTATGCTCCGCCCCATGCTCAATGAATCCAATAACACCTAGCTCAGTCGGTGAGTGAGGTCAGCATGCAATTTGCTTGCTCAAGATATACAGTGGACCACGCACAAATGGATCTCATCCTGGCTGCACGTCAATTGCCAGGGGCTGTGCGGCATGCCCGCTATCATATATATCTTTACTTCCGATAAATTTAGTTCATGAGTTTCTAAGCAGGCGCAGTCCTTCCAATCACTTCCAGGCAGGGACTAAGTTGGTCGCATGTTCTCATGGATATTCCGGGTGTTTCCTTGTTTGGCTACAATGCCTGCTACGATGCAACTTTCGAGAAGTTAGCTGACATGTAGCTGAGATGCAAATAACGAACATTGGCAGGGACTTCCTAGGTGCTATAGCCTAGGACACGCATGCTGCCTGTTCTGAAAACACATCTGGGAACAAACGTCACAACACACGAGGAACACATCGTGGCATCATGCTTCCGATTCCAAGAGAAATGCGACCCTGTCGCATGGGAGTCAAACATTTAGCACAGCTGCCACGTGCTACCTCCGGCGAGAGGTGCAAAATTGAAATCTGCCCCCCCCCCCCTTTCCGCACGGCATTCTGATAAGCCTTCCTAAAATCAGAGCCCAGGGCCCCAACCGACCTTACCGACACAAACACAAAATATCTCAATACGATGATGGTTCAGCAGCCATGCTTAAATTCCAGCCATTTCCTCGTCTCTGCATCTTCGGGTTGGACATATTCTGATGTTCCTGCCCCTTCACATAGGAGGATGGCATGGCTGCACCATGGCCCAGGCTGTGCACGGTAGCTGGAATTGAGCCTAGTCATTCCCTAATAGTCCCACGTCGCCGCGTGTTCAGCAGGGCCCAGCGGGTATGCACCGTTCTAAACATATTCTGATAGGACCCGCAGAGGTTTACGGCCTATGGGTACAGCCCCCAAAGTGGTCCAATGCGTCTCAACGAGTGGCTTGTTTTCTTGTAGGCCGTAAGCATCTTGAGCTAACAGAGCAAACACCCAATTGCTGCGCCACATGTATCCTTGCTATCGCCATGTAAGTCAGCAGAGGCTGGGGCTGGAGATATCAGATATGACCCCGGGGGGTCATTTCTGAGCAGGGCCCAGAGGTGTAACGTCATTGAGATATGACCCCGACTATCCCCGGCTCACACAAGCGTTTCTTTTCCGCAACTCAGCGACTGGTCATCTACAGGTCAGCTACCTACCAGCCTCCGGCCGGAAGCCTCATACACATGACCTGCCATGCTGCTCAGTCCCAATCACTTTTCCGCGGCTCTGAGAGGCGGCATGCCGAGCGCGGCCTCGTAGCCCCCCCCCGAGAGATGCACCATCCCGCTCGTTGCCATGCCTCACAGCTCGTCGTCATCGTCATCGCCCAGCAGCTCATCCACTTTCGATCCCTGTCCGGCTTCTGCGGGCTTGGCCGGCGGCGCGCTGCCCCGCTGCAACCGGTGTTTCAGCGTCAGGTTGCTGTCCTTGAGCTGTTGGACGGACATCTCCAGCTCGTGGATTCGGGCTTTGTACTGCAAGTAGGGGTGCAAGACGGGGCAACAATTATAAGTAAATATAACAATATGCCCTGAGGCGTTTGATTAAGGGAGCCACCCGTTCGGCCGTAGCACTTGGTGAGCTACCCGGCAACAAATTATAAAATAATAATATGCAAGGTATAAAGGCAGAATAATTATAAATTACAAACATAAAGGTGCAAGGAATAAAAGGATGGGAATTTCGACCGCTGTCTCGTGGATTCAGGCTTTGTAATGCAGACAGCAGGTGGTGGTGCAGGACAGCAACCAATTATAAATATAATTGTGTACCGATGTAAAATCGGTGCCGGTTTTTTTGTGTAAATTATTTATATAAATGTGCACAAGTCAAAAAGCACGGAAATTTCGACCGATGTGTCGCAACCGACCGCAGGCAGCAGCAGCAGGTTCGGTTCGGGGGATGAAAAAGCACACAAACATGAATGCGATGGCCAACATACCGGTAACCAGGAAAATTCGAAACCATTTTAGATGCCGTAAATTCCTTTTGCCCTCCTTGGGATACAGTATAAATTTCTTGTTTATTTTTTTGCTGATCTCAGGGCCAAATTAAGACCGGAACTCGTACCGTAGTATCAGTCGGATTTCGTTTCATTCGGACTTGGTTTTTTTGCTTGGTACCCCAACTTTACAGAGTCACTTGATTGGTTTTATTTTTCTACCTGAAATCAACTGTTGTCAATGCCGTAGATTTTATTTACCTTCCCTCAGGTAAGAAAAAACGTTTTATTTCCATGCGCTACCCTCAGGGCAAATTATCGACCAATACTCTCAATTTCTGACTGGACACTGGTGTGGATAACCGATGAATAGCATATTTATGGATTCCTCGTCGAGACCCCAAACAACGTTAATTACGAGGGAAGCAAAGCAAATCTACAGTGGTTGGTTTTATTTAAAAAAAACAATAAATCGTCTGGAAATTTGGTTTCTCCCTGAAAAATTCCTACACAGAGCCTGAGCCCTGCAGCTAGTACTGACAGTCAGAAAGGAACCTGAAGCCGAAGCTGCTACCGGGTAAATAAATAAAATATTAATACGGTACCGTATCTGTAGTCAGCGGCTGTCAGACATGCTGCACCAGTTACTGCCGCATCCCCCTCAAATGCACGGACAAGAGGATTGTGGCTGCTAGGGCCCCGCCCCTTCGGGTGCAGGTCCCCAAAACACCTCATCAGCTAACCGAACAACTTTTGCATCCTTTCCACGTTCTTTGCCTTTGCTCCAGCGAATGACTCTGATAATCCGAATCGCCTCTTCATTCTAGATACTGGGTAGAGATTGGTCGCAGTGGGCGCAGAATGGGGAGGAAAAAGAGGGGGAGGAAAAAGAGGGGGAGAAACCACGGTGGGACCCGATTTTTTTGTGTTTTTGGTTGGGTTTTCTCTTCGGTACCTGAAACTGTTGGTTTTAATGTTTGCTTTTTAATTAAAAACCATCAAAAAACCATATCCGACTGATCCTACGGTTACTTGCGACTGGAAAGTGGTTGTCGATGATCAATACCAGCAATAAGTATTTTACTGCATCTCTCACTCCCAAACAACGTTAATTATGAGGGATGGCAAGGCACGTCTCAAGTACAATATTCCATTCTTTTTCACGTTGCCGTAGATTTGATTTGCCTTCCCTCGGGCATCAAAACATGATTAATGCTGCCCACCTCTGGGCAAACTGTCGACAAAATCTCGTAATTTCCGACTTAAAATTGGCGTCGACAATTGAAAATTAGTAAATTCATGGATCCCTCTACCCCAAACAACGTTAATTATGAGGGCAGGCAAAGCAAATCTACGGTACAGGAACAATGATAAAACATGGACAGGACAGTTCACATGAACAAGAAAGACGGTGACAGTGCCAATTAGGGCCTTGGCTCAGAGGCCATCTGCGGTACGCACTCAGCATCCGCTAAGGGGCCAAAGCCAGGATGATCCTTGGCTAGACAGGTCAATCAGCTAGACAAGCTCATGCCACTGTGGTCGAGGGGCTGCGGTGCCGACCAGCGAAATCACAGGCCCTTTCAAAGTTCCGGCTCCAGCCGAAGGCCGAAGTTTTTCCCTTCCGGCTACTGCTTTTCGAAACTGCCATTTGTTTACCTCGGCGCGTTTTTTGCCCTTGCTTGGACCATCCGAAGGACGGTTTTCCTCCCCCACTGCTGACCCCCCCTACCTCACCATGTCCCCCAGAAGACTAGGTAAGACTAACCAGTAACCAGGCTCCAACCTGCTTGATTGAGTGGACGCTAGAGGGGCCCACTACAGGCCGAGTAGCACCGCTATTTGTGATCCCGATGTGTGTGCATCTGAGATGTAACATAAGCCAAGATGTAACCGAAGCCAGGTCTACTGGCCCGTTATCCCAGACCTGGCTCCACGGCTCAACACCGTCTTAGCTTTGACTACAATAGCTGAGGTTGAAGAACTGGAGATGTCCGGTGAGTGCTTTCCTTTTAGGAAAAAAGGCGAGTCCAGGTGTAGACAAAAATACACTAGGTTAGTCCAAGTCAATGTACAAAGGCGTACAAAGATGTACACAGAGGTACAAGGATGTACACGGATGTACAAGGATGGGTCTATGTGTGTGCACCTGCATGTGCAGCTGTTTTAGGGTTTAGGGTCTACCTCTACCCTAGACTAGACGCACCTGTATGTGTAGCTGCTCCAGGCGCACGGCCATGCCTGTCCGCAGCGAACCCACTTCTCCCTTCAGGCAGCCGACCTCCGCCTCGCGAGCCAGCAGCCGGGAGGTTGCGGCCCGCTCCCGCATCTGCGCGTCGTCAGCGTCCGAAACGGCCTGCGCAGGCGAGCAGGGACGGGGTTAAAAAACTAGAAATAGCATTTCCAGCTTGCGACCAGGCAGGTCAAGGGCCGGTGACCGGAACGTGACAGCACGCTCCAGCGCCTGCACCTCGTCAGAGGAGACATAGGAATCTGCCTTTGACGGATTCCCGGCCAGGGGCTGAGGACTGGGATGATGCGTCCCACCTCTGCACCTGCGCGCCTGCAGCGTTTGAATCAGCGGGGGCAGACAGTTGCAACGTACAAATGTTCAGGGCCATCACTGGGCCCATGGGAACCAAACCTTGACCGGCCTACAGCTGGCAGCCCAAGCAGGCGGGCGTGCTGGACCAGCCCCCCCGCGGCCCGCGGACCGTGACGTACCTGACCTACATCTGAATCACACTAGAATGAAGAAAAGTATCGTACCTAGTGCTACGGCCGAACAGGTGGCTCCCTTAATCAACGCCTCAGGGCGCATATTTGCACAGGGATATGTACGACAGGTTCCATGACAGGGATATTTTGTTGTGCCGTTCTGGTGGTTGGATTTGTTGCCTGTGTCTTGGCCAGCGGCCCCGAAGGGTCGCTGGCCTTTCGGACAGCTTGCAAATGTTTGGGAGCAGAGTGTTCGTGGTCGATGAACAGTGACCGGCACCGACCTGGTTCGTCCTCGATGTCGCCACCTCCCTTGCCTCCCTCTCCGTCTTGAGCAGCTCCTCCAACTCCTTGATCCTCCGCTCCCGCTCCTCCGCCAGCCCCCGCCAGTGCGTCAGCTGGCCGCCGCCCCCGGGTGCGCCCGCCGCGGCGTCGTAGCCGCCCCCGGACAACGCCCCCGAGGGGCTCCACATCTGCTGCGACGGCTGCGGCTGGTAGCCGCCGCCGCCGCTGCCGGCCGGCGGGTTCTCCCCCCGCCCACGCTTCTGGCCGCTGCTGCTGTCGTTACCTGACGCATACCGTGCTGTGGCGGCGTGCGGGGATTTCGTGACGGGTGTCTTTCCGTTAGACGGCTTGCCAGCGCCGCCACGGCCGCTGCCCAGTCCAGTGCCAACCTTGCGGTCATAGTCTGGCCTGCAGTGAGGAACGTGAAGTGGAACGGTGCTTGTTTAAGTGCACCAGATCAGGCCGTGGCACAGCCACCACTGGGCGATGAGGAAAGCCAACTATCGGCCGATGGGGACCAAAAGGCCGAGGGGGAAAGCCAACACTCGGCTGATGGGGACCATAAGCTTAAGCAGCTTACGGCCGGGGACCCAGGCAGCTGAGCTTTCGTGCAGCAAGCCCTGCTGCAGAAGTCCTTAGCTGTAGGCCAGTCAAGCTTTGGTTCTCATAGGGTTGTGGACTTGTGGCTGAAGTGTACGGTATGTAGGGGGGCCGGGTGCTGCGAGCCCTGCTGCCTACAGGCCGGGCAGGGTTTGGTCCCCAACAGCCCAGTGGTGACAGCCCTGCTGCCTGCAGGCCGGGCAAGGTTTCGTCCCCAACCTCAAATATACACGTACCGGCACATACGTATATTTCCATGTACGCCATCGGCCAGCCCTACCAACAGCCCAGTGGTGACGGCCCAGCAGCCTGTCAAACGCAGTTTTACTTGTGCACTGAAATAAACGCTGCTTGGCAGCCACCTTCTCCGTCACTGCCAGCGCTCTTCCCCGCCCCGTCACACCTCAGCATGACCAGCAGCCTGTCAGAGGCGGTCTGGTGCGCACTAAAACAGAGGCTGTTTCAAAGGCATCCTCAGTTCCTCACCCTAAACCTCACTGCCAGCACCCCGCCCCGCCTCTTCACACCTTAGCATGACCAGCAGCCTGTCCGAGGAAGATCCTAGCTGCAGCGGAGGATTGCTCAGTGCAGAGCGCGCACATGTCGCATCAGCAAAAGTCACAAAGACGGAGCCGCGGAACGAGCCAGTGTCATCTTTGCGCATTTCAACGCCGAGGACCCTGATATGCATGTCAGGGGGGGGGGGGGTCAGTTCGTCAGTTGCATGATGAGCATAGCTATTTCCTTTTTCGCGTCAGCCACAGGTCAGCTACGGCCGGGGGTGGCTGGGTGCATGAAGACCTGTCGCTGGGGCCGAAGGCCTAAGGCAGATCATGGTTTGGTTCCTAGTGCCCCAGCAATGTCTGCCCAGCAGCCTAAGCATCAGGTGGTCTGGTGCGCACGCCGAAGTTGTTCTGGTGCCCTCTGAACACATAAGTGGCGATGAGGGCACGTCTTATTGAACTCAAAGGGAAGGGCACTGGAGGGTGAGGGCACTCAAAGGGCACTCAAAGGGAAGGGCACAGGAGCGTGAGGGCGGTTGCATGGCGAGGGTCCCGGTGCATGGCGCACCTGAGGGTGATGGCAGGATTGGCAGCATGCGAGGAGTAGGGGATCAGAGCATGGGTTGGAGGAGCATGGGCAAGCAGTTCAGGGTCATGCAATGCGAGACTGCAACCCGCGTTGACTCGTCTGTGGGGCATTCTCAGTGATCGAGCCCTGGGCATTTGCTTGACCTCCAGGTGCACGGTGACACAGACCTGCCATACGGCGCGAAGAGGTCGACGACTTTGCTTTCCGTCGCGTTCTTCGAGAAAGGTTTCTGCACAAGGAGTTGCGAAAGCTTTTCACGTTTCAAAACGCTGTAGGATTTTAAGCTGCTGCGTCATCCGCTGTGCGTGGCCAAGTTCAGCAGCGCTCACCGCATACAACGTCGCAAAGTCCTCATAATTCTCCATAGGCAAGCAATTTGAATCCGAGCAGCGTGTGCTTAAGTTGCTGAATATCGGGAGGTCTCAGCAATTAAAAGCTTCGATGAGCCCGCCTCTAACTGGCTCCAGGTTTCAAATTTGTCCAAGCCCCGTCCGAGCCCCCATCATGGCATGCAATATTCGGGCCCGAATGTCCGTTTCGCGAATTCAGATCTTGACGTTGTGAAACTGTGGACAATGCAACGCCAGATCCTGACGTTACACCTCTGGGCCATGCTGAAATGAAGCTCGGCCACGTCGGCAAACAAAAATTTAGCTAGGAAAGTCAAGGGAGAATGCAGAAGAGTAAAGAAAGGAGAGAAAGTGGAGAGCATGCTAGGTGAGCTTCTGTACCGAGGTCATGAGGCCATGCCCTGGCCACTCTACGATGATATGGAAGAATTTAGCCAGATAAGGGGCCATCCACAGTTGGGGATGCGCTAGCATTGTGAAAGGTGCATGGCCAATTGACATTTGTGAACCAGCTACATTGGTCGACACCATTAGAAGCACACTGTTTAGCTCCTTGGAATCGACCCCTGCGACATCCCAGAATTCTGATTTTGACTGAGAAATCAAGGTTTTGCTAGGTTCCGGAGGCGGGAAGGGGGGGATCAGCCAGGGGTCGTTGCACACTTTTTTGATGATGGGGTTTTTGACATTTTTTTTTGCACCCCCCCCCCCCTCTCGTGAAAAGTCTGTACCTGACGGGTCATTGACGCTACACATCTGAGCCCTGCTGAAAAGGCTCGGCCGCGTGGGCGCCCAACAGTGAAGTTGGGGGAAGTTAAGTTTATAGGGGAAAGGAAAGAAAGAGAAGGAACTTACCTCGCCCCCCCCTACAAAGGCAAGGCAGCACGAAGCTTTCTCGCCCCTGTACATTCAAGACCTGAACAAGGGATAAACAGAGGGGAGAAAGCAAGAGGGGCACAAAAAGGAAAAGACACCTCCTTCCATCTTTAAAGAAAGGAAAAGACCCCTCCTTCCACCTTTAAAGAAAGGAAAAGACCCCTCCTTCCACCTCTAAAGAAAGGAAAAGACCCCTCCTTCCACCTTTAAAGAAAGGAAGAGACCCCTCCTTCCACCTTAAAAGATAGGAAAGGACCCCTCCTTCCACCTTTAAAGAAAGGAAAAGAACCCTCCTTCCACCTTTAAAGAAAGGAAAAGACCCCTCCTTCCACCTTTAAGGAAAGGAAAAGACCCCTCATTCCACCTTTAAAGATAGGAAAAGACACCTCCTTCCACCCTTAAAGACAGGAAAAGACCCCTCCTTCCACCTTTAAAGTAAGGATAAGACCCCTCCTTCAACCTTTAAAGAAAGGAAAATACCCCTCCTTCCACCTTTAAAGATAGGACAAGACCCCTCCTTACACCTTAAAAGATAGGGAAATACCCCTCCTTCCACCTGTAAAGAAAGAAAAAAAACCCTTCTTCCACCTTAAAAGATAGGACAAGACCCCTCCTTACACCTTTAAGGATAGGACAAGACCCCTCATTCCACCTTTAAAGATAGGAAAAGACCCCTCCTTCCACCTGTAAAGAAAGGAAAAGACCCCTCCTTCCACCTTCAAAGATAGGAAAAGACCCCTCCTTCCACCTTTAAAGTAAGGAAAAGACCCCTCCTTCCACCTTTAAAGAAAGGAAAATACCCCTCCTTCCACCTTTAAAGATAGGACAAGACCCCTCCTTACACCTTTAAAGATAGGGAAATACCCCTCCTTCCACCTGTAAAGAAAGGAAGAAAACCTTCTTTCACCTTAAAGATAGGAAAAGACCCCTCCTTCCACCTGTAAAGAAAGGAAAAGACCCCTCCTTCCACCTTCAAAGATAGGAAAAGACCCCTCCTTCCACCTTTAAAGTAAGGAAAAGACCCCTCCTTCCACCTTTAAAGAAAGGAAAATACCCCTCCTTCCACCTTTAAAGATAGGACAAGACCCCTCCTTACACCTTTAAAGATAGGGAAATACCCCTCCTTCCACCTGTAAAGAAAGGAAAAAAACCTTCTTTCACCTTAAAAGAAAGGAAAAGACCCCTCCTTCCACCTTTAAAGAGAGGAAAAGACCCCTCCTTCCACCTTAAAAGAAAGGAAAAGACCCCTCCTTCCACTTTTAAAGAAAGGAAAAGACCCCTCCTTCCACCTTTAAAGATAGGAAAATACCCCTCCTTCCACCTTTTAAGAAAGGAAAAGACCCCTCCTTCCACCTTCAAAGATAGGAAAAGACCCCTCCTTCCACCTTCAAAGAAAGGAAAAGACCCCGCATTCCACCTTTAAAGATAGGAAAAGACCCCTCCTTCCACCTTTAAAGAAAGGAAAAGACCCCTCCTTCCACCTTTAAAGAAAGGAAGAGACCCCTCCTTCCACCTTAAAAGATAGGAAAAGACCCCTCCTTCCACCTTTAAAGAAAGGAAAAGAACCCTCCTTCCACCTTTAAAGAAAGGAAAAGACCCCTCCTTCCACCTTTAAGGAAAGGAAAAGACCCCTCATTCCACCTTTAAAGATAGGAAAAGACACCTCCTTCCACCCTTAAAGACAGGAAAAGACCCCTCCTTCCACCTTTAAAGTAAGGATAAGACCCCTCCTTCAACCTTTAAAGAAAGAAAAATACCCCTCCTTCCACCTTTAAAGATAGGACAAGACCCCTCCTTACACCTTTAAAGATAGGAAAAGACACCTCCTTCCACCCTTAAAGATAGGAAAATACCCCTCCTTCCACCTTTAAAGTAAGGATAAGACCCCTCCTTCCACCTTTAAAGAAAGGAAAATACCCCTCCTTCCACCTTTAAAGATAGGACAAGACCCCTCCTTACACCTTAAAAGATAGGGAAATACCCCTCCTTCCACCTGTAAAGAAAGAAAAAAAACCCTTCTTCCACCTTAAAAGAAAGGAAAAGACCCCTCATTCCACCTTTAAAGAGAGGAAAAGACCCCTCCTTCCACCTTAAAAGAAAGGAAAAGACCCCTCCTTCCACTTTTAAAGAAAGGAAAAGACCCCTCCTTCCACCTTTTAAGATAGGAAAATACCCCTCCTTCCACCTTTTAAGAAAGGAAAAGACCCCTCCTTCCACCTTCAAAGATAAGAAAACACCCCTCCTTCCACCTTCAAAGAAAGGAAAAGACCCCGCATTCCACCTTTAAAGATAGGAAAAGACCCCTCCTTCCACCTTTAAAGAAAGGAAAAGACCCCTCCTTCCACCTTAAAAGAAAGGAAAAGACCCCTCCTTCCACCTTTAAAGATAGGACAAGACCCCTCCTTACACCTTTAAAGATAGGACAAGACCCCTCCTTACACCTTTAAGGATAGGACAAGACCCCTCATTCCACCTTTAAAGATAGGAAAAGACCCCTCCTTCCACCTGTAAAGAAAGGAAAAGACCCCTCCTTCCACCTTCAAAGATAGGAAAAGACCCCTCCTTCCACCTTTAAAGTAAGGAAAAGACCCCTCCTTCCACCTTTAAAGAAAGGAAAATACCCCTCCTTCCACCTTTAAAGATAGGACAAGACCCCTCCTTACACCTTTAAAGATAGGGAAATACCCCTCCTTCCACCTGTAAAGAAAGGAAAAAAACCTTCTTCCACCTTAAAAGAGAGGAAAAGACCCCTCCTTCCACCTTTAAAGAGAGGAAAAGACCCCTCCTTCCACCTTAAAAGAAAGGAAAAGACCCCTCCTTCCACTTTTAAAGAAAGGAAAAGACCCCTCCTTCCACCTTTAAAGATAGGAAAATACCCCTCCTTCCACCTTTTAAGAAAGGAAAAGACCCCTCCTTCCACCTTCAAAGATAGGAAAAGACCCCTCCTTCCACCTTCAAAGAAAGGAAAAGACCCCTCCTTCCACCTTTAAAGATAGGAAAAGACCCCTCCTTCCACCTTTAAAGAAAGGAAAAGACCCCTCCTTCCACCTTAAAAGAAAGGAAAAGACCCCTCCTTCCACCTTTAAAGATAGGACAAGACCCCTCCTTACACCTTTAAAGATAGGAAAAGACCCCTCCTTCCACCTCTAAAGAAAGAAAAAAATCCTTCTTCCACCTTAAAAGAAAGGAAAAGACCCCTCCTTCCACCTTTAAAGATAGGACAAGACCCCTCCTTCCACCTTCAAAGATAGGTAAAGACCCCTCCTTCCACCTCTAAAGAAAGAAACAAAATCCTTCTTCCACCTTAAAAGAAAGGAAAATACCCCTCCTTCCACCTTTAAAGAAAGGAAAATACCCCTCCTTCCACCTTTAAAGAAAGGAAAAGACCCCTCCTTCCACCTTTAAAGAAAGGAAAAGACCCCTCCTTCCACCTTAAAAGAAAGGAAAAGACCCCTCCTTCCACCTGTAAAGAAAGGAAAAAAATCCTTCTTCCACCTTAAAAGAAAGGAAAAGACCCCTCCTTCCACCTTTAAAGAAAGGAAAATACCCCTCCTTCCACTTTTAAAGAAAGGAAAAGACCCCTCCTTCCACCTTTAAAGATAGGAAAATACCCCTCCTTCCACCTTTTAAGAAAGGAAAAGACCCCTCCTTCCACCTTCAAAGATAGGAAAAGACCCCTCCTTCCACCTTCAAAGAAAGGAAAAGACCCCGCATTCCACCTTTAAAGAAAGGAAAAGACCCCTCCTTCCACCTTAAAAGAAAGGAAAAGACCCCTCCTTCCACCTTTAAAGATAGGACAAGACCCCTCCTTACACCTTTAAAGATAGGAAAAGACCCCTCCTTCCACCTTAAAAGAAAGGAAAAGACCCCTCCTTCCACCTCTAAAGAAAGAAAAAAAATCCTTCTTCCACCTTAAAAGAAAGGAAAAGACCCCTCCTTCCACCTTTAAAGAAAGGAAAAGAACCCTCCTTTTACCTTTAAAGATAGGAAAAGACCCCTTCTTCCACCTCTAAAGAAAGAAACAAAATCTTTCTTCCACCTTAAAAGAAAGGAAAAGACCCCTCCTTCCACCTTTAAAGAAAGGAAAATACCCCTCCTTCCACCTTTAAAGAAAGGAAAAGACCCCTCCTTCCACCTTTAAAGAAAGGAAAATACCCCTCCTTCCACCTTAAAAGAAAGGAAAAGACCCCTCCTTCCACCTCTAAAGAAAGAAAAAAAATCCTTCTTCCACCTTAAAAGAAAGGAAAAGACCCCTCCTTCCACCTTTAAAGAAAGGAAAAGAACCCTCCTTCCACCTTTAAAGAAAGGAAAAGACCCCTCCTTCCACCTTTAAAGAAAGGAAAAGACCCCTCCTTCCACCTTTAAAGATAGGAAAAGACCCCTCCTCCCACCTTTTAAGGAAGGAAAAGACCCCTCCTTCCACCTTAAAAAAAAAGGAAAATAAAACCATTCCAGGTGTGTTCACCATCATCACCGTTTATCTATATAGGATGGAATAATGAAAGGTAGCTGGATTATCCACTTTGCCTTTCTTTTCCAGTCTTTTGCCTGTCCCTTCACTTTGTTCCCCCCTTTGCCTCTTTGAGCAGGGCCCAGAGGTGTAACGTCATTGACTTATTTGGCAAGTCTGGACGTTGAAGGTCCCCCTCATCGCCCCAGAGGATCAATCTGCAAAGCTGCAATCACCCACTATTTAATGGGTTTGGACCTGGTGGGTGCATGGGCTTCCAAGACAGGGCCGATGAGGACCAAACTTGGCTCGGTCTATGTCATTCCCACGCTACTGCTCGGTGGCTCTGTGTTGGTTGCTAGCCCAGGGGGGGTCACTAGTCTTTTGCCTTTGCACTGTTTAATCTTAATTGGCCCACGTGGAATACCAGTAACAAAGGGTCGATTAAAACCGCGCGACCCTTCAATAAATCATTCAAGGGTCGCACGGCTTAAATTCAATTGAATGTGGGATTTCCCCCACCTACTCTGGCAGATGCTGTGCCTTCTGTCGGGAGCGCAGCGCCTGCTTTCCATGAAAGAGGCTTTGCGGATTTACATTAAACTATTGATGGCCCATGTGGCTTCATAAAACTTATTTTTGGCCCTGCGGTGAAAATAAAAACTAATAAATTGCCAAACTCGAAGGCAGAGAACATCTGCGGTACGACATCAGATAGTTACCAGGCTGCACTGTTGAGTACCGCATGTGCTAGGTCAATGACATTACCGCATGCGCTAGGTAGCCATGGCTTCCGTGCTGTTCAGCAAAGCATCACATTTATACCATAACCATGAGAAGTATCGCACGCGCCTGACGTGTGGTACTCACACCAATTTCATGTCATTGCCCTTCACGTAGCCCATTGCATGCAGTGCCGTGCCGACTTCGGTCCTTACGGTGGCTGAAGTACGTAGCTGAGTTTCAGTTGCTGTAATTTGAAGGCAAATTCAGCTACTTTTACCAGTAAGGGACGTTAATTAATAAAACGAGTTCTAATTTACAGCGCAATGGCACAGCACTGATTGCATACCTTCGCCCAAGGCCACGACCAAGCCATTGGCCCTTGCCAAGACCAAACCAATGCTTTTGATCCAGACCAGGTCGTTGCCCTGACCAGGACTTCGTACATGTTCTTTCCCCAATCTTTGCCTTGACTTTGTCCTTATCCTCGCCCTGGACCCTGTCTCTACCATAAAAGGGGATATGATCTACGCACCCCTGTTGAGAACTAATATCGGTATATCAAATTCGACGCGGAGGCAAAAGGTACCCTACTCCGCATGCTCTCAGGTGGACGTTTTCGATATTTTGAGCCAGAAATGCTACTCCGCGGACCCCCCAAAATAGTTCTTAATTATTATTATGTCGCGCACCAATCCGCGCACCTCCAAAAATAATGAAACGCAAAGTCAACCGGTTTTACGGTATCTCCTTTTCCTTCAGTATTTTTCTGTTTATCGTTTCGTTTCTTGCAGTATGTTTAGTGTCCTGTTATAGTTTTGTCCGGCTTGGTTTGTTGCCTTCTTTGGCTTCTACTGCCTTCTGTAGTTCTGTCCCCTCTGTTCCCTTTGTCCTCTACCATAGTCTCGGTAGTTTGCATTTCTTGCACCATTCGATGTAAAAATACCAGTCGTAGCTTTGGGCAGTGGTTAACTAAACATAGATGAACTAGCATGTGCCGCGGCTACCGGTAGTAGCTAGATACGCCCTATTACTACCACACAGACCACAGAACAATTACATTCAAGCTGTTGCTGCATTTCAGATATCGAAATGAACAATATGTAGTGCTTGACTTGTTTTCTCGAAGCACATGATATAATTGGTTATTCGGGTAACGGTGCGTTGTGGATAAGCCCGGGATAATTCTCGGGATAAGCCTTGTGATGTCGTACCAATGATCTATGTGCCGAGGTAGTTAGTGGTGATGGAATTGTAAGGACTCAATCATTGGATGGAAAACGTAAGAGACGCTATGCGGCCGGCTATGCGTCCTTCGATCGTCGAACACTGTCCATGGTACAAATGCCTTTTCACTTCACACTGTTCACACTGTTTTCGTGGCCCGTGTTCAACTTTCACATACCTTGCGGTAAAGACTCTTTTTCTTTTGACCGAAGGTCCACACAGTTGCCGATCGTAATGCAGAGCTCAATGATGCACCGTCAGTGCAGGATGGCCACCTCCAGCCGGGCTGCTTTTTCCTCGACCCCGAAGTCGATCCGGGCCACGCAGCCTAGCACTCGATCCCGAGTTGCCTGCGAAGCTGCACAACTGCAGTTCATCCGCGGTATCGAGGAGCCCTCAGTGCCCGAAGTCCGACTTTCCAAGTCCAAGACGGGCAACTCCGGCTCTGCTCTCTTCGTATTCGATAAGCCCTCCATCTTCGAGGCCTCGGGCGACATGGGCGAGATCACGGGCCTCTTCCTGGACGACGATGAGGGAACGCTGACGACCACTGATGTGAAGGCTAAATTCGTCAACGGCAAGCCCCAGGTGATTTCCGGTGCCCTCTGGGCTAGGCCTCATGCCCAAGCCTATTTCTAGTGCCAAGACCTTTTCAGATCAGCCAGTACAAGGTCAATGGTAGTGCCCTGGCCAATCCTCGAGTCGGCTATGATGGTTTGGGCATGCTAGAAGCATACGCACACAGAATCCTGACCAGGCATGCTTTTCATGGCAGTGCCGGTCTAGAGGGAGCATGGTACCCCTCTCGTTGGTACCCCTCCCCTCAACAGACGCTGAATGCCCCCCGATGTACCACCTCTTCATCCTCCCCTCCAACCCTTCGCCATGTTCTCCACCCTGCGTCCCTGCTCCCAAGCCTCCGAGAGCCCTGCACAGCTGTCACTGGCTTCCCGCCGATACCTTAATGGACACACATAAAGGTTGAATCGCTTTGCTGATCTCTCGCCCTCCGAGCCCCCCCTCTGCGGCCCCACCCACTTTTTACTTGTTGCCTGCCATTGCCTTACATGCCACACATGAGGGAATGTCCCTGAACTCTCCATGTCAGTCACTGGAACATTGTGTCAAAATGTATGCACCCCGCATTGCGCATGCGGGGGATCGTTCCTGAAGCGGCCATCTCAGCCTGCACAGGAGTAACATGATATGAAGGATGATCCCTACACCTCGCATAAAGAGAATGTGCCTTAACAGCCATTCCAGCCTGCACAGGAAAAACAGAACCGAAGGGACCATCCGCACTCTGCGCCCCCAAGGGAGTGTCCTTGAATAGCCATGTCAGTCACAGGGGAAAATGGACATGAGGGATGGTCCCTGCACTGCACACATAATGGATCGTCCCAATCCAGCTATGTCAGTTTTTCTATGCCTACGGGATGGCTTGTTTCTGAATGTAGACTCTCTGTGTGTGTAGTAATTCATACCCTTTGACCCTGTTAGATTGAAACCCTTATGCCTCTATACCTTGAAACCCTTTTTATTTACAGAAACCCTTCAACCCCTTTGACCTGGAACTTTGCTGCAGATCACTCGAGGCCCCCAGATCCCCAGTACATGATGGGCTGGTTGTTGGAGTCATGAAATATGTATCCTAAAATCTCGCACCCTGTCACCCTGCTGCAGATCATTGAGGCCCGGTACATGATGCGGTCATCCTTTGAGTGGGACCGCTTCATGCGCTTCATGGACCGATACGCAGAGGCCAAGGGCCTAGGCTTTGAGAAGTAGAGCACTGGAAAGGTGAAAACAGTTTTGGGTACGCCCCCATGCAGTCTTTAATTTGACATGGACTGAAACGCAGAGTCAAGGGCCTCAACGTAATTAAGTAAGATCCGTAAAGCTGAAAACAGTCCTGGTACTAATGCGCTGAATTGTTTTTGCATAATTATAAATGGGCCCTTCGCTTCAAGACCTAAGGCATGGGACACCTAAACAAAACAAATGTTGGGACCGCTTCATGCGCCCCATTTATTTGCCTAGGTAAATACGCAGAGGCCAAGGGCCCTGGTTTTCTAGAGTACAGGACCCCAAAGGTGAACACAGTGTCAAGCCGGAGCAGGGTGGCCTGAAGTGGGTGGGTGTCTGCCAACAACCATGCAAAGCTCATGGAAAGCCCCTACATGTGAAAGTGCATCAGGATTTGGCTTGGCAAGATATTGCTGGTACAGGGAGCCAGCTGATCATCCTGGCAAGTTCGTAACACCTCTGGGCCCTGCCCAAATGGCCCAGCCTGATCAACCTGTCAATGATGTCACACCCCTGGGCCAAAGGTCTAGCTTGATCAACCTCTCAATTGCGGTGCCTTTGGGGCCCTGCATGAAAGGCCCAGTCTGATCAACTTGTCGATGCCGCTACACCTCTGGGCCTTGCTCCCAAGGTGTAGCCTGATCAACCCGCATGAAGTCACACCCAGGCATTGCTCAAAAGGTATACCCTGAATAATCTGTCTGCCCTCTCGCAGTTTGCTGGACGCTGCGCATCGAGATGCATACATGGAACAAGGAAGCCAATGATTACGAAACCCACGGGCGAGCCCATGGCATTGATTTCGTCCTGATGCAAAGCGACTGAGAAGCCGTTTCCCTGATTCAAATTTGATTCGGTCTTAGGTTGGATGATGGCTTGTGGCTTTTGTAGCTGGCTGGGGTGAACTCAGGGTGAATTAGCCCCTGTGTGCTTTGCAATGCCTTTCTATACTGGTGCCCCCTGGTCCTTGTCCATCTAGCTCATGTTGGAGGATGGTCCTAGCTTGGGCAATGTGTCGTTGATAGTTGCTACCATATTTTGATTTGTCATTTGACCGTATTATGGATACAAACTGTCACAGCTTTTGACGGACCGTGGGACTGACTGCACAGCCAAGGCCAGTGCCAGGATGGACCCAAACTCGGTGTCAGCTCTCTACCCAAAAACCCGTGGGTATGCACTGTTCTTAACCCTATAACCCAGTCGCAGCTTATATACGTCCAAGGACGGGCTCCTTTCTACGATATCTGATTTGTTGTCCATGGGGCGCAGAGAATTGTGTCAACAACAGGCATGCAGACATAAAGTAAAGCACCTATATTCTAAGCCACATGCTTTCCTTCTCTCTGGACAAGGGAATCGTGCTTCTGATTTCCAAGTTTTGATTGCAGCAAGCAAGTTATTGAGCGCCCCCTCATCTGTCAGGGAGGTGGATCTTAGAGGCCTGACAGAAGTTGCACGCACATCTCAGATGGAGGAATTCCAGAGTGGTGTGAGAGATCAGACAGTATGCTCATGACAACTACCCTAAACATGTACCACCTTCCTGTCGCATGAGCCCAAGCTAATCACAGCTGGAAAAACAGCATTCCGTTCACTGTGAAGCATCAACGGAAACATGGGGGATTGGGGGTAGTGATGAGTGACACGCCCGGACGTGAAACTCTCGATGAGCCTGACGCTGACGTAGACTCCGGACCCAGCAGCTACAGAATGCCTCCCGATAGGACATACCTAGCAGCGATCTAGTACCCGATCTACCTGTATTCATGCTCCGGAGCAAGGAAGAAAGGAAACGCCGAAGCATGGTTTCAAGGAAGAAAATGCCAGAGCGTGCCTCGAGCCTGAGAATGCCTTAGGAAAACAAATCAAACATCATGAACTCGAATCATCTCTGATTCGATTCAAGCCAACAACTTGAACTTGCTGGGACTTTACAAGGTGTGCCCGTTGTCGAAGTGTGGAGTTCCGGCAACAACGCATAGACGCATAGTGCCGGGACTCCACACTTCGACAACACACACGAGGACCCACGCGGCCAGCTCTTGAGACCGGAAGAACCCTTGAAGAAGGTACCGGCATATGCAAGTCTTTTGGACGATGCCAACGCATTCTTAGAGGTCTCTGGTTTTGAATATCACACACCATCTCGAGTCCAGACCCCTAGCTTATCTAATTAGCACAGTATTTGCCCAGCAAAGTACCCCCTCTGCTGCCCAGTACAATTTGAGCCATGTACTCTCCCATCAACGATGACGTGGAGTGGGGATCCAGCAAGGCGCTCAAAGACCCGACCTATGAATTCGCAGAAAGTACGATCCGACGGGGCTTCATCCGTAAGGTGCTCGGCTTGCTATGCGTCCAGCTTGCCATGACGGCCTTCACCGCCAGCTGCTTCGTCTTAATTCCATCAGTCAAAGGCTACTTCGCAGCCAACCCCTGGATGCTATGGACCTCCCTGCTGGTTTCCTTCGTGCTGGTCCTGGTGCTGGCCTGCTCTGAACAGGCACGCAGGGCACACCCCACCAACCTCATCTTGCTCTTCGTCTTTACGGCATGCGAGTCCCTGCTGGTCGGGTCAGCATGCGCGTCCTATGACGCGCGCGTCGTGGCTCTAGCGGCCTGCCTTACAGCAGGAGTGGTTGCGGGCATGGTCTTGTTCACCTTGCAGACAAAGGTGGGAGGCATGCATGCAAGGTGGCGTCGCCTGTCAGGGTTTATGATAAGGGATCCAGGACACAGAGCTCTGTTTATACCTCAAGTCCTTAACGAGGTTCAACCATAATGTTGAGACCCTGTATTCGTGCCTGTAAGCCTGTGCCGAGCACCCTGCAGGTTTTTGTCCTGCAGTCTTAATTTTTTCAATTCTTGCTTCAGACTCCAAGCGTGTTACGTTCTGACAGTGAGCTCTCCGTGGCCTCTAGCAGCACACCTTGCCAACTCTCAGCCCCCCCCCCCAACATTGCCTCCTTGGCCCAAGCGATCTCTGTTTGAACCCCGGGTTTAGCCAGATAATAATTCCCAAGCACCGTGGGAGTCTGGGCTGCTTGGGTACACCCCCCTCAGCAGCTCTCTGGGTACCTATCACCAGTGATTCATTTCGAATTCGAATTCGAAAGCGGATTTGTTTCGGTACCGGGCACGACTAATACCAAAACATGGTATCGATCAAAAAGTGGTCTTGGAGTCCAACGCAGTCGCTGTGTACAACAAATATTCACGAAAGAAATGAGCGGCAAACACTGAGACTTCGGAATTTTCCCTTCGTGGCATTCGTTTCGAGAATTTCATGCCCCCAAAACTAAAACCCAAATTCCCTAAAATAATCCCTGGCTATCACACTAGCATCTGTCAGCTGTTCAAACCTCTGGCCCTAGGCCGTGGCAAACCCGAAGCGTTCCTATCAAATAGAAAACAGGATCCAGACGACAGTTACCGTATATGTAACATCCTACACATTGTGTAAGCAACATAAGCTTACTCGGGGTGTTTCTTACAGAACCTCAGGGCAGCCCGCAGCCAGAGACACCTTGCTTATACACTTAACATTTGGATGGTCAGGCCCAGGCAAGCACCCCACCCTTGCAATATTCCCTTGCCAGCCGAGTGGCCCTTGCCATTTCCCTCCACTGCCACCCTTGCAATATTGAATATTCCCTTGCCAGCCGAGTGGCCCTTGCCATTTCCCTCCACTGCCACCCTTGCAATATTGAATATTCCCCTTGCCAGCCGAGTGGCCCTCGCCATTTCCCTCCACTGCCACCCTTGCAATATTGAATATTCCCTTGCCAGCCGAGTGGCCCTCGCCATTTCCCTCCACTGCCACCCTTGCAATATTGAATATTCCCTTGCCAGCCGAGTGGCCCTTGCCATTTCCCTCCACTGCCACCCTTGCAATATTGAATATTCCCTTGCCAGCCGAGTGGCCCTCGCCATTTCCCTCCACTGCCACCCTTGCAATATTGAATATTCCCTTGCCAGCCGAGTGGCCCTTGCCATTTCCCTCCACTGCCACCCTTGCAATATTGAATATTCCCTTGCCAGCCGAGTGGCCCTTGCCATTTCCCTCCACTGCCACCCTTGCAATATTGAATATTCCCTTGCCAGCCGAGTGGCCCTTGCCATTTCCCTCCACTGCCACCCTTGCAATATTGAATATTCCCCTTGCCAGCCGGGTGGCCCTTGCCATTTCCCTCCACTGCCACCCTTGCAATATTGAATATTCCCCTTGCCAGCCGGGTGGCCCTCGCCATTTCCCTCCACTGCCACCCTTGCAATATTGAATATTCCCTTGCCAGCCGAGTGGCCCTTGCCATTTCCCTCCACTGCCACCCTTGCAATATTGAATATTCCCCTTGCCAGCCGAGTGGCCCTCGCCATTTCCCTCCACTGCCACCCTTGCAATATTGAATATTCCCTTGCCAGCCGAGTGGCCCTTGCCATTTCCCTCCACTGCCACCCTTGCAATATTGAATATTCCCCTTGCCAGCCGAGTGGCCCTCGCCATTTCCCTCCACATCCACCCTTGCAATATTGAATATTCCCTTGCCAGCCGAGTGGCCCTCGCCATTTCCCTCCACTGCCACCCTTGCAATATTGAATATTCCCTTGCCAGCCGAGTGGCCCTTGCCATTTCCCTCCACTGCCACCCTTGCAATATTGAATATTCCCTTGCCAGCCGAGTGGCCCTTGCCATTTCCCTCCACTGCCACCCTTGCAATATTGAATATTCCCTTGCCAGCCGAGTGGCCCTCGCCATTTCCCTCCACTGCCACCCTTGCAATATTGAATATTCCCTTGCCAGCCGAGTGGCCCTCGCCATTTCCCTCCACTGCCACCCTTGCAATATTGAATATTCCCTTGCCAGCCGAGTGGCCCTTGCCATTTCCCTCCACTGCCACCCTTGCAATATTGAATATTCCCTTGCCAGCCGAGTGGCCCTCGCCATTTCCCTCCACTGCCACCCTTGCAATATTGAATATTCCCTTGCCAGCCGGGTGGCCCTTGCCATTTCCCTCCACTGTCAGCATCGCCAGATACCGTGGATTTGCGGCCAGTGCTATTTGCCTCCCTTGTCAGCATATATGGGCTCTCAACGCTACGTTCTGCCCCAGACATGATGTTTCGTCCTTGTCAGCATGTGATCCTTGACGTTACTTTGTGTATGCATGCTTTCCCTTTGCCAGCTTTTTCTTTTTTTTCCGGCTCCGCCACGCTTCAGCTTCATGTCAGCTACAACCTGGCCCCCGACCAAGGGGGGGCGGGCCTTGTGCACCTGATCTCCACCTTGCTTCCGATCTCTCACCTGCTCTCACCCTTCCGCCGCGCCGCTTGCAGGTGGACCTCACGGGAGGCGGTGGCATCCTGTACAGCCTCTTGTGGACGCTCCTCCTTGCGGGGGTGTTGCAGGTGCGCTATTATCAGTGTGTAGCACCCCTTCCTACACCCTACCCCACCACCCCACCCCACCCCCCTTCGCGGGGCAGGGGTGGTGGCATCCTGTACAGCCTCTTGTGGACGCTCCTCCTTGCGGGGGTGTTGCAGGTGTGCTATTATCAGTGTGTAGCACCCCTTCCTACACCCTACCCCCCCACCCCACCCCACCCCCCTTCGCGGGGCAGGGGTGGTGGCATCCTGTACAGCCTCTTGTGGACGCTCCTCCTTATGGGGGTGTTGCAGATGTTGCACTATTTGTCGTGTTTTTTCGACTCGGCTGCTTGTCAGCTGCACCCCGCATGAAGGCCTTCCGTGTTACCAGCCATGCTGCTTGGGCCTCCCGTCATAAAACCACCCAGGTTTGGTCCCAATCCGGCCTTTGGTGGCCGTAGGGTGGCCTGCGTTTTTGCAGAGGAAACTGGACCTTAAACACCAGGAGGCTGCGGGGCGTCATGTAAGGCGGGAAAGTCCATAAGATGAAGGGGGAGATTGCGTAAATGTTTGACACGTTCATGATGTGATTGTGATCAAGGCTGGGATATCACTGATTCTGGACCTATGAGATCAGGATGCTGCTAGTTGTCATGCAAGGCTGCAATCACTCATTTATATATTAACAAAATGGCACTTGTGAAATGATGGTGCGGCAAGTGTGGTTCATGGCTGTGATACCCCAACACGTCACGCACATCGCATTAACGAGGATGTGTGCCTGGTGGTGGTGCCTGTTGGTGCGCCTGGTGGTGGTGCTTGTTGGTGTGCCTGGTGGTGTTGCTTGTTGGTGCGCCTGGTGGTGGTGCTTGCTGTTTGTAATGCTCGCTAGACTACCTTGGCGGGCTGCTGGGTGGCCACCGTTGGGCCGATCGGCACCGAGCATGTTTCGCTGTGGTACGAGCTGTCCATGGCTGTTGACATCCCGAAACTTCACGCGCATCGGATCAGCAAGAATGTGCGCCTGGTGGTGTGGCTTGTTGGTGTGCCTGGTGGTGGTGCTTGTTGGTGCGCCTGGTGGTGTGGCTTGTTGGTGTGCCTGGTGGTGGTGCTTGTTGGTGCGCCTGGTGGTGTTGCTTGTTGGTGCGCCTGGTGGTGGTGCTTGTTGGTGCGCCTGGTGGTGTGGCTTGTTGGTGTGCCTGGTGGTGGTGCTTGTTGATGCGCCTGGTGGTGTGGCTTGTTGGTGTGCCTGGTGGTGATGCTTGTTGGTGCGCCTGGTGGTGTGGCTTGTTGGTGTGCCTGGTGGTGGTGCTTGTTGGTGCGCCTGGTGGTGTGGCTTGTTGGTGCGCCTGGTGGTGGTGCTTGTTGGTGCGCCTGGTGGTGTTGCTTGTTGGTGTGCCTGGTGGTTGTGCTTGTTGGTGCGCCTGGTGGTGGTGCTTGTTGGTGTGCCTGGTGGTGGTGCTTGTTGGTGCGCCTGGTGGTGTTGCTTGTTGGTGTGCCTGGTGGTGGTGCTTGTTGGTGTGCCTGGTGGTGGTGCTTGTTGGTGTGCCTGGTGGTGTGGCTTGTTGGTGTGCCTGGTGGTGGTGCTTGTTGGTGTGCCTTGTGGTGGTGCTTGCTGGTAAGCCTGGTGGTGGTGCTTGTTGGTGCGCCTGGTGGTGGTGCTTGTTGGTGTGCCTGGTGGCTGTGCTTGTTGGTGCGCCTGGTGGTGTTGCTTGTTGGTGCGCCTGGTGGTGGTGCTTGTTGGTGTGCCTGGTGGTGGTGCTTGTTGGTGCGCCTGGTGGTGTGGCTTGTTGGTGCGCCTGGTGGTGGTGCTTGTTGGTGCGCCTGGTGGTGTTGCTTGTTGGTGTGCCTGGTGGTTGTGCTTGTTGGTGCGCCTGGTGGTGGTGCTTGTTGGTGTGCCTGGTGGTGGTGCTTGTTGATGCGCCTGGTGGTGTGGCTTGTTGGTGTGCCTGGTGGTGGTGCTTGTTGGTGTGCCTGGTGGTGGTGCTTGTTGGTGCGCCTGGTGGTGTGGCTTGTTGGTGTGCCTGGTGGTGGTGCTTGTTGGTGTGCCTTGTGGTGGTGCTTGCTGGTAAGCCTGGTGGTGGTGCTTGTTGGTGCGCCTGGTGGTGGTGCTTGTTGGTGTGCCTGGTGGTTGTGCTTGTTGGTGCGCCTGGTGGCGGTGCTTGTTGGTGTGCCTGGTGGTGGTGCTTGTTGGTGTGCCTTGTGGTGGTGCTTGTTGGTGCGTCTGGTGGTGGTGCTTGTTGGTGCGCCTGGTGGTGTTGCTTGTTGGTGCACCTGGTGGTGGTGCTTGTTGGTGTGCCTGGTGGTGGTGCTTGTTGGTGTGCCTGGTGGTGGTGCTTGTTGGTGCGCCTGGTGGTGTTGCTTGTTGGTTTGCCTGGTGGTGGTGCTTGTTGGTGTGCCTGGTGGTGTGGCCTGTCATACACGCCTGACCACCTTTCAGGTCTGACGTACATGACAAGCACGCCAGACCTGAAGCCGCATGATCGCCACCTTCAGGGGTGATCAGCCGGCGGCCACCGCCGGGCCGATCATCACCGAGCATGGGGTGATCGGCCGGCGGCCACGGCCAGGCTGATCGTCACTGAGCATGGATATAAGTTAATCGATGGCACGCTGTTTTCTCTTGGCTAGGTGCAGATATGCATGCACGCTCCTTGGCCTTGACCCTCAATCCTTCATCCTGGATTCTAAACCCTAAACCCTGCAGATATTCCTGCTCGCTCTTTGCCAAGGTCCCTGGCTAAACCTATACCCTTGACCCTTAACCCTACACCCTTAGTCCTGCAAATGTTCCTTCTCGCTCCTTGGCACACATGCTGGTTAAGCCCTTAAAACTACAACCTATACCCTATACCCTGCAGATGTTCCTACACGCTCCTTGGCTGCATCTAGCCATATGTGCGGGGGGCGCTGCGCTGTTTAGTGTCTAGTGAGTATGGTCGAGAGGCGGGTTTAGGCCATTAGGGTTCAGCGCTCAGTGTCTAGTGAGTGGTTGGGAGGTGGGTGGCCGTGTGGGGGCACATGGGAGCCATGCACATGTCAAGGGCTCGCGGCATGGCCGCATGTTGAGGCTCAAAGGAGACCATGCAGCGCATGCGTGTTGCGTGGTGGATTGTCTGGCGAGTTTCGTGGTCTTATAGCGTACCAGAACACCTGCGGTTGGCTGCTGGTCGGCCACCGAGGAGGCCACCCAGCCTCCGAACAAACCGACTTGTAACAGTCCCCCACAGCTTGGGGCGCTATCCACCCAGTCACCCACCCACCTACCCATCCACCCTCATTCCAGTCCTTGCGCGTTACATTTGATTAAATGCTGGCCTGTTTTCTTCACATGGAAGCCGCAGCAGGCATACAGCTTTCTCATGTCTTATGTGCGCAATGCCACTTTCGGCAGAGTAAAGCTTTTTACGATACCGTAGTGATAATTTCAATGCGCACAAGACCACCTATAAGCAGGTCGTCGGGTGGCACCAGGGACACAGGATTCGGCCCTGGTGCCTGGTTCAGCTGAGGGTTGATCCTGCTACCTCCGATCTTGGACCTACTCAGTACCAGGGACACAGGATACCACCGTTTTGGCCAAAATACCCATGTTGTATTGTATCGATGCGGTCCACTACCGTGCACCGACTGGAAATCCACATTTCCCGTATTGGCAAAACATCCCGCATCCTATCGCATGACCACTTGACCAGTAATACCCCCTGGTATGACCATATTCCGTGTCCTGTGTCCCTGGGCAGCACCCCTGGGCAGCACCCCTGGGCAGCACCCCTGGGCAGCACCCCCAGGCAGCACCCCTGGGCAGCACCCCTGGGCAGCACCCCTGGGCAGCACCCCTGGGCAGCACCCCTGGGCAGCACCCCTGGGCAGCACCCCTGGGCAGCACCCCTGGGCAGCACCCCTGGGCAGCACCCCTGGGCAGCACCCCTGGGCAGCACCCCTGGGCAGCACCCCCAGGCAGCACCCCTGGGCAGCACCCCTGGGCAGCACCCCTGGGCAGCAACCCTGGGCAGCAACCCTGGGCAGCACCCCTGGGCAGCACCCCTGGGCAGCAACCCTGGGCAGCAACCCTGGGCAGCACCCCTGGGCAGCACCCCTGGGCAGCACCCCTGGGCAGCACCCCTGGGCAGCACCCCCAGGCAGCACCCCTGGGCAGCACCCCTGGGCAGCACCCCCAGGCAGCACCCCTGGGCAGCACCCCTGGGCAGCACCCCTGGGCAGCACCCCTGGGCAGCACCCCTGGGCAGCACCCCTGGGCAGCACCCCTGGGCAGCACCCCTGGGCAGCACCCCTGGGCAGCACCCCCGGGCAGCACCCCTGGGCAGCACCCCTGGGCAGCACCCCTGGGCAGCACCCCTGGGCAGCACCCCTGGGCAGCACCCCTGGGCAGCACCCCTGGGCAGCACCCCCGGGCAGCACCCCTGGGCAGCACCCCTGGGCAGCACCCCTGGGCAGCACCCCTGGGCAGCACCCCTGGGCAGCACCCCCGGGCAGCACCCCTGGGCAGCACCCCTGGGCAGCACCCCTGGGCAGCACCCCTGGGCAGCACCCCTGGGCAGCACCCCTGGGCAGCACCCCTGGGCAGCACCCCTGGGCAGCACCCCTGGGCAGCACCCCTGGGCAGCACCCCTGGGCAGCACCCCTGGGCAGCACCCCTGGGCAGCACCCCTGGGCAGCACCCCTGGGCAGCACCCCTGGGCAGCACCCCTGGGCAGCACCCCTGGGCAGCACCCCTGGGCAGCACCCCCAGGCAGCACCCCTGGGCAGCACCCCTGGGCAGCACCCCTGGGCAGCACCCCCAGGCAGCACCCCTGGGCAGCACCCCTGGGCAGCACCCCTGGGCAGCACCCCTGGGCAGCACCCCTGGGCAGCACCCCTGGGCAGCACCCCTGGGCAGCACCCCTGGGCAGCACCCCCGGGCAGCACCCCTGGGCAGCACCCCTGGGCATCATGTCTAAAGCTAAGACATGTTTTTGTTTACCATAAAACCAGATAGGGTCCTCGCTCGCCCCTCACATTTATCTGAATTTTCGTCGCGCAGCCAGAAATGGCCGCGCGGTGGCAAAAATTTGCAGATCATTTAATTGAACGCCGTGCATCAGGTACGATAATATGAATCCCACCTGGCTGACACTCCGCGCAGCAGCAACGCGCAGCGGCAATTTTTGAATTAATATTATCGCGCTTCCAGGTCCGCACACCCCAATCATTAATATATTTTGAGCAAAGTCTACCCGGTTTTACGTATCCTGCCTGACATTAAAATACTACTGGTATGTATTTTCTGTTCATCATGGCTGACACATGTGCTGAGTGATTTGGACTCACCTTTGTTCGCTTTCTTCACTTTCACTTGCAGCCTCATATTTGATCTACAGCTCATCATGGGGAACGAGGAGCTGGCGCTGAGTCCCGACGAATACGTCATGGCGACGCTGAACATATACTTGGTGCGTGGGTTGTGATGAACAGTTAAGCGTGCGTGTAAGGGTATGCAACTAGGAGTGAGGTGGGGCTGAGTCCCGGCTGAGTTCCGACGAATACGTCATGGCGACGCTGAACATATACTTGGTGCGTAGGTTATGATAAAACAGTTATGAAACTGTTGAGCACGTTTGTCAGGGTGTGTACCTTAGGGTGATGAGGTGGTGTTCAGTGCTGACGAATATGTCTTGGCAACACTCAACAAGTCAACATGGTCAAGGTTTGTTTCCCAATGGACCTGTGGAAGCCGCCCAGCGGCCCCCGAAAGATGACCTGGCGCGCACGGAAATAGGCCTTGGAGGGAGGGGGGGCACACAGGGCCAGCAGCCCCTAAAGGTGACCTGGCACGCATGGAAACAGGCACTGGAGGAGTGGAGGGAGGGGGGCACACAGAGGAACGTCCACTATGTAGGGGCCGCCTCTTAGAGTGTCATAGGTATCTGAATTTGTGTAGTAGGAAAGATGGAGCAGGGTTATTTTTCTGTTGAGATTTTTTTACCAACAAAGTGACATCATCTGCACGCTTCGCCTGGAGCGAATCGAAAACCTGAAGCTGGAAACTAGAAAAGCAACGAGCTGAATTGGGAGTCTGTTTCGTATGTGACCAAAACAAGGGGGAGAACGGGAGATTGCCAATTCTTTTGGTCGATGCGATGTTGTTGTAATTTTAGAGGGTTTGAAAAATTACGCAAGATGGCAGGACTGCCGGACAGCAAAAATCCTCTCTGTGCAGGAACGGCGTCATCGAGATTTGCGGCCCAGAGATGGCTGCCCAGTGGCCGCCAAAAGTAGTATGGTGCACACTCAAACAGACACTCACTAACTGGCTTATGCCCCCTCGCTCCTCCCTTCACTGTCACACCTCGATTTTCTCCTATTCCGCTAGGTGCATAAACATTTCCCACTGAGGATAAATAGATGCATTCCATACCTGGTTATGTATCAGGAGTGCACCAAAGGGTCTTTCTAGGTGGCAGGGATCGCCTTGCGATGAATCCACCCTATCTCCTAACTGACTTCTTGTTTGCTGACGTGGCCGAGCTTCATTTCAGCATGGCCCAGAGGTGTAACGTCATTAACCCTATCTCCAATCAGATGTCATGCGCAAAGACTGGCCTTCCTGCCCCCCCCCCCCCCCCCCGTGCGATGAATCCACTGTATCTCCAATAAGATGTCAATGACGTCATTGACCTCTGGGCCCTGCTCAAAAAGGCTCGGCGGCGTGTGTGCCATACTAATAGGGGCAGGAAAAAGATGAAATGGAATGGAAATCCACCCTATCTCCGATAAAATGTCATGCGCAAGGACTGGCCTCCCTGACTGTCCCCCCCCCCCTCCTCCCGTGCGCAAGGACTGGCCTCCCTGACTGCCCCCCCCCCCCCCTCCTCCCGTGCGCAAGGACTGGCCTCCCTGACTGCCCCCCCCCCCTCCTCCCGTGCGCAAGGACTGGCCTCCCTGACTGTCCCCCCCCCCTCCTCCCGTGCGCAAGGACTGGCCTCCCTGACTGCCCCCCCCCTCCTCCCGTGCGCAAGGACTGGCCTCCCTGACTGTCCCCCCCCCCCTCCTCCCGTGCGCAAGGACTGGCCTCCCTGACTGCCCCCCCCCCCCCTCCTCCTGTGTGCAAGGACTGGCCTCCCTGACTGCCCCCCCCCCTCCTCCCGTGCGCAAGGACTGGCCTCCCTGACTGCCCCCCCCCTCCTCCCGTGCGCAAGGACTGGCCTCCCTGACTGCCCCCCCCCCTCCTCCCGTGCGCAAGGACTGGCCTCCCTGACTGCCCCCCCCCCTCCTCCCGTGCGCAAGGACTGGTATCCCTGACTGCCCCCCCCCCCTCCTCCCGTGTGCAAGGACTGGCCTCCCTGACTGCCCCCCCCCCTCCTCCCGTGCGCAAGGACTGGCCTCCCTGACTGCCCCCCCCCTCCTCCCGTGCGCAAGGACTGGCCTCCCTGACTGCCCCCCCCCCCTCCTCCCGTGCGCAAGGACTGGCCTCCCTGACTGCCCCCCCCCCCTTCCTCCTGTGCGCAAGGACTGGTCTCCCTGACTGCCCCCCCCCCTCCTCCCGTGCGCAAGGACTGGCCTCCCTGACTGCCCCCCCCCCCCTCCTCCTGTGCGCAAGGACTGGTCTCCCTGACTGCCCCCCCCCCTCCTCCCGTGCGCAAGGACTGGCCTCCCTGACTGCCCCCCCCCCCTCCCCCCGTGCGTTGTGTGCAGGACATTCTCAACATCTTCCTGTACATCTTGCAGCTGGTCAGCGCGCTGACAAAGGACAAAAACTGATCATATCTGCGCACCGGCAACAGGAGCCGGCACATTGTAACCGACTGACAACGACTTAGTGCGTGTGCCCACATGGGTTGCGTTTGAAATGCGCGAGAGGCAGTGGCTCGTAATCATAGCATGGAGGACATGAACAGGGGCATTGTACCGGACCGAGGGACTGAGGCCCCATGCTTCTGATTCCTTTGCTGGGTGGCACAACGCCCCGCCGCGCACTGAAGCCTGCAAGCAGCTGGCGGCATTGCCGCCCCCCGCCGCTTGCACCCGCCCCTTGTGGCTTGATTTAGTTGGATTCGATGTTTCATGCGGGCATGCATTCACAAAAGGGCTAAGTTGTCATCTGCAGTATGGTCAATGACGTTACACCTCTGGGACCCGCATAAAAAAGGCTCGGCCACATGGGTCTAGCAAATAAGGCAGTTGTCACCCGCAGTATGGTACCCAAGTTGGACATTTAGGACTGGACTGGGATTTTGTTGTGCAAGTCAATGACGTACCAACTTTGGGCCCTGATCGAGAAAGCGCGGCCGCGTGGCCGCCCAGCTGCCCAATCCGGGGTTGAAAACCCGTTAAGAACAGTGCATACCCGCTGGGCCCAGCTGAACGCTCGGCCGTGTGGGGCTGGTAGGGAATGAATAAGCCCTATTCGGGGTGAATGTCGGTAAACGGTAAGTAGAAGGGATGAGGAGGGCAGGAAATAAGAGGTGGACATGTATTTGCCCCCTTTCCTTGGTCCTGCCCCCATCTATGTTTATTTCCAACTTTCCTCCCAACTCTTTAGTTAGGCGCGGCTGAGCCTTATTTAAGAGGGGCCCAGAGGTGTAACGTCATTGGTTAGGGGCATCATGATTTATTTCATGCATACCGGTATGCTTTGAGTTACACAGTCCAGGCAAATACATGTCAATGGCGTTACACCTCTGGGCCCCTGCTAAAAAAGGCGGGGCCGCGTGGGCGCCTAACTGATGCCCGTAACGCGTGACGTCATTGACTATTCGAAATTGCAGCTGGATCAGGAAAAGAAAGACTGCTGTCCAGCAATATCTTGAGGAAGCAACAGGGAACTTCCTGCCATTCTCTTCTGACCACTTTTCCGGTCGACGGGCGGGCTTGATCTTGGCAGGTTGCACAGAAGAACCTGGGCCCTACTCTTTAGTCCACGCTGGTCATGGCAGTGCATCCAGCCACCATGCACAGCCAGGACCTTGGTGCAGCCATGCTACCCTCATTTGTGAGAGGGGTCAGGAACATGGAACCCGGAGATCTTGACTGGGGGTGTCTTGTACCGCTGGGCCATTTCTACCAGGCTGCACAGTTGACCCCCCTGGTTAAACCCTTCGTGTATCCTGGGGGGAATGTGGGTCCCTCCCTCTGTATCAAGGCTAACCCCTCATGAATCATGCTGGCTCGTTTGATGTGATGCGCTAAAACGCCACAGCTGTCTGTCGAGAATTGGAAGGATGGAAAGTTTAGGAACCGTCGCAAGCATTTACTTGGCGTTTCATGTCTTCAGATGCTCGGTACGGCAGGCAAGGCTGCACCGTACATAGCCGTGCCGGCACGGTAGAAATACGTCCTTAGCGCCGAAACCAGGCACAAACACGTGCGTCAGACATGAACAAATGCAATCGGCCATCCGGACATTTCCGGACATAGCAATTCACACTGTCCAATCTGCCTATTCCATTCATCGACTTCGCCGTTACCTTGAAAACAGTCCACCCGACTGCCGTCCAGCATCTCCCCCTGTTCTCACTGACCCGCCATAGCCCCTTTCTCCCTTTAAGGGTATACAGACCGGGGCTTGGGCGTCTCGTCAACCTGTACTTCCCAAAATCCACGCCGCATCGGCGTTCTCTTTTCTTTTCTTTTTCTTTTCATAAACGAGATCGGCCGTTTGTCGACGTTTCATTCCTCAAGGATGCAGCGCGCACAGGCGGAAGCGGCATCGGAGAAGAACCTCAACACATTAGCTGCCTCGCTGGCTCCTCCTACCGTCGTTGCTGATGCCGCCCGAAGCGTCATCAATTCTGTGGTTCAATGCCTCCAAAAAGCTGCATCAAAGTCCGAAGCTCGGTTCCGAGTCTCGAGGAGCTGTGTGGCCGGGTCCTTCGGCAAAGGTAACACCCTTCATGGCTGCATTCGCTAGTTGCCTACTTGCCTGTGCAGACAGGGGTCGAACTGATGAACTGAAGGTGTTACATACTTACATGTTGCAGCATCTGCTGCTGTTGCCACATTGCCACATTGACTTCACCTGGCCCATGACCATGCCACGGGGGGTGCGTGATCCTATGTCGGATGGGAACGGATTTCTGGATTTCTGGCCCAGCATTCAGGGCATTATCAGGCATTTTCATCTGGCCATCTGGGGAGGGGCATTTGGGACAATTCAGCTACATCATGGCCTAACCAACGCCTAGAGGGACTCGGTGCCCTGGTGTAGTGCAGCAAGCCTTGCTGCTTGGACCACCCGCTGTAGGCGGGGGCGCGGGGCAAGGTTTGGTGTATGTTGGCCAAGTGGTTGCTACTCAGTGGCTTCCCGAGGGTGGTTATGTGCACACGAAAGCAAATGCTGAGGCCTTTGGCCGACCTTTTATTCCCCTCCCATGCCTCGCTTTCCTCTTAAATATACAGACCACTCCCAACCCCTTCCAAACCTGTTTCTTCTTCTTGCTCCAGACGGCACTTCTGCATACTATTTTCCCTCACCTGCCTCTCTTGCCCTGTCAATGAGCACAGACACCTCCTAACCGTTTCCCAACCTAATTTTCTCTCTCTTGCTCCAGGCACTTTTGTCACCTTCTTTCCCTCCCTTGTCTCTCTTGCCCCTTCAATGAACATAGACCACAATACCACACCTACCCCCTCCCCAACCTGTTTTGCCCTCTCTTGCAACAGGCCACAATACCACACCTGCCCCCTCCCCAACCTGTTTTGCCCTCTCTTGCAACAGGCCACAATACCACACCTACCCCCTCCCCAACCTGTTTTCCCCTCTCTTGCAACAGGCCACACTACCACACCTACATCCTCCCCAACCTGTTTTGCCCTCTCTTGCGTCAGGCCACAATACCACGCCTACATCCTTCCCAACCTGTTTTGCCCTCTCTTGCAACAGGCCACAATACCACACCTACCCCCTTCTCAACCTGTTTTGCCCTCTCTTGCAACAGGCCACAATACCACACCTACATCCTTCCCAACCTGTTTTGCCCTCTCTTGCAACAGACCACAATACCACACCTACATCCTTCCCAACCTGTTTTGCCCTCTCTTGCAACAGGCCACAATACCACACCTACATCCTTCCCAACCTGTTTTGCCCTCTCTTGCAACAGACCACAATACCACACCTACATCCTTCCCAACCTGTTTTGCCCTCTCTTGCAACAGGCCACAATACCACACCTACCCCCTTCTCAACCTGTTTTGCCCTCTCTTGCAACAGGCCACAATACCACACCTACCCCCTCCCCAACCTGTTTTGCCCTCTCTTGCAACAGACCACAATACCACACCTACATCCTTCCCAACCTGTTTTGCCCTCTCTTGCAACAGGCACTTCAGTCCATCCTGTCTGGGACATCGATCTGGTCTTCTTCGTGGGAGTCGACGGGAAGGCGACGCCGCCATTCCCCACCGTCCTGGAAACGTTTGAAGACGCGCTGGAGCTCCAGTTCGATCGCATCAAGGTCAACCGCAGCACCCCGTACGCCATCAACGTCATTCTCGACAATTTTGGGCTAGATATTCTGGTGGCGCCTGACATGACAGAGCACCCACTCAGGGGAGTTGTGTGGGCGCAGCACAAGGTGAGGGATACCAAGGGTCACATGCAGTGTGGGTTATGGGTTAAGCATGAAGCACAAAACCTCAACTGTTTTGTCATTGACAAACCCTAAACTGTTTGGATTAGGGTGCTTCTGCTACAATTCAGCTACATCGATGTCAACTTCGATGCCTGTGAGCTCAACCTCTTTGCGGCAGCAGACCTTACGGAGCACTTGGTCTGGGTAGCATAAGCAGTTGGGGAAAGCAGTCTCCTTCTAGTACCACAAACCTGGAGACAGAAAGGTCAAACTGTGAACCAAGCGGGGTCCACTTTGCAATACCGCGCCAGCCTCTGGCTTGGAGTTATGTGCGTGTCTCCTCAGCTACCCTGTTTGACCTAGCCTTCTTTTGTCGACCCTTGGGACCCTCTGCTACAATTCAGCTATGTCACAGTCGGGGGGGCTTGCGCTGATATAGCTGTGCTGCTGCTCAGGCCATTGGCTGTAGGCAGACCTGGGTCTCGTTTCCATAGGCCCAGTGCTCTGGCACGTACTTAGCATGCATGGGATCATTCAGCCGACCTGTCTGGGCTGAACAACTAGGCCAGCAGAGGTGCATTAAATGTGATGTTCTGCTGGACTATAAAAACTCCGCAATCAAAATCCACTGAATCACAGATACTGGTAAAACCAGTCACTTTCATCACACCGGTGCCAAACAGCGGCCGCACATTTCACTGCATTCAGAGTGCTTTCAAGCTGCTGTTGCCCTACCTCCCCAACTATTTCCACCACGCTTCTGCGCTGCTGCTGGACTGGTTGCTCCAGGAGCTGTATTACAGAGACTGACAGGCAAGCAGTGTTCACACTTGTCCACCCTGAGTCCACTCTCCTTCCACACCATTTAAACATTGCTCCCACACTGCTACAGGAGCTGCTGGAGAGACTGACAGACGAGCAGTTTTCAAGCATCCGCCCCTACTCGTGCGCTTTTGCGGAGAGCGTCATCTCCTTCTTCAAGCAGCAGACGGAGTTTGTGCGCTCGTCGGTGCGGCTCTGTAGGCTGTGGGCCAGAAGTCTCCGCTTCGGCACCCCCCCCCCGAGCTTGAACTATGTAGTAGAGCTGGTGGCCGTTCACTGCGCCCAGCAGGTGGAGGCCGAGGCCTGCGGCGGCCCGCGCTTCCTTGACGTGCTGAGCCGCTTTTTGCGCGCCTTGTACGACTACCGCTCGCTCGACCTGGTGTGGACCGAGCAGTACAAGCGCAGCGACGTTGACCCGCAGGTGCTGGCGCGCCGGCCGCTGGTTCTGGAGCCGTCCAACCCTTTTAATAACGTGTGCCAGAGCTTCACCGACGAGCAGTTTGAGGAGCTCCGCGAGTTTTCGCGCGGCTCGCTGCTTCACCTCGAGCGCGTGACGCTGCTGGGCGTGGGCCCGCTCTTCGAAATGCAATTCTCGCCGGCCTCCCTCGCCCCTATTATCAGCAGCTTTGGCCGGTTCAGGGCCAAGATTGATCAGTCCTGGCTCCTGAGCATAGTACATGACATCCCCACCATCATGGCTTTCGGTGGGATGCCATATGTGACCGACAGGCACCCCGGAAACTACAGCATCACTCAGCTCACCGATCTGCTGACCAGGGCGATTGCCTGCAAAGGCCTCACATCTCTCGCATTCGGCAACGACGTGCTGCGTGGTACAACAGACCTCATTGACTTTCTACGCGTCAAAGTGTTTATGTGTGACACGAACCTGGCGTGGCAATCGGACGGCAGTGAAACAGCGAGTCAGGTCACGCTCATCGTTCCTCTGACAGCAGCATGCGCGGTGAAGGTGGCTTTCGATCTGGAATAGGAGGGTGCAGACTCGGAGCAGCGGGGATGGGTCCTGGGAACTGAGCAGCCTGCTGGGTGGGTGTTCATCATCCAGTCTTGCAGGGCTGAAGCATTGTATTTTTATGCTGACGTTCACAAATGAAAAGAATTTGCTGGGCAAAAAAGAAACTCTGAACGTGAGCATTTCTTCGCCATTTTTACTGCTAATTTTCCTATGAGGCGCGAGATGAGGCGTGCAATTTTCCCACTGGGTTATAAATAAATAGCCTACCAGTATACTTTGAGCATATTTTTGTGTCATATTGTAAGGTATATTGAGTTGGCAGGTTGCGCTGGTTCCTTAACTCTCACACCCCCCACGGGCGTAGCTTTCCTTCTTACTGAGTTGGAAGTGTCAATAAGTAGGATGTATAGGAGTCTCAGTTTATCGAAGCCAGACCTGCCCACTAAAAAAATGTTTCAGGGCCAGTGGGCAGTTTGTTTGCTGTGCATATGGGGTGGGGTGAGGTATTTGACATTGATGGCGTTCTAAAACTGTTCTGACTGGTCGTGATTGATATGCACAGATTGGGAGGCATTTCCAGATGTTTGCGACGTGTTTCACAGGGTACGAAAGTTTCATATGGCTGGCCGAGCCGATTGCACAATTTCCCAAATTCGACAAAGTCTCAGGTGATCATTGAATTGACCTGAATGCAGGAATTGAATTTCAAATTTTAAATGCCCCGTGATTATGACTGGCTACTGCGAGGGGGGGGCCAAAACAACTGGAGACACCCCATCATAAAAATTTGTAGAGCTCGACGAGACCTTACTATACCTGGCCTTAAAATGCTTGTTCTCCCTACGGTGACTGAAGCACAGGGAGTCAAACAAAGAGGATTTCGTAGATTTCACAAAATCTTACTTAAAAAACAACATCTCAACCCCGAAAAAGGTGCATGATGTGAAGAAGGGCAGGGTCAGGACTTTCCAACGACCCCCTATGCATGGCCAGCGGTTAACGTTAAGTACCTGGTCAACGCATGTCAAACTAGGGGAGGGGGGGTCTAAGCCCCTAAAAACGCTTGGTTTTTTCATTTTCATTGAAGCCGAGATACCCTCCCAAAAGGCCTCAGGTGTAACTCCCATGTCAAACGCATGATTTCTGTAGGGTGATGGGGTCCCTGTTTTTTTTTCTGCCCCCCCTCGGGCTACTGCACTAACAATTGAAAATTTTGTCAAGGAAATCGCGGCAGAGGTCCCCACCAGCTGCTTATCTTAGTTTCCTTCTGTTCCAATCCAGATGCAGCACTGAGGGGGTGGCCCTGTGCGTTAGCCCTGCTGCTGCTCACACAAGAAATCGCACGACCGTGTATACTGAGCAATAGACCAGGTCATCCAAAGGCAAGGGATACCGTACTCGCCCTTTTTTTAGGGCTGCACCGATAGTTTCCGTGCGCGGTCTGAAGGTTCTCATGATAGCAGTCCCATAATGCAATAACATATTAATGTTACGCGTCTGGGCCATGCTGAAATGAAGCTCCGCCACGTCCGCAAACAAAAAAACGAATAACATATAATGCCTCCTCCCCTACGGTATGGCTGCTGGTATTTAGCTAATGACGTTACACCTCTGGGCCATGCTGAAACGAAGCTCTGCCACGTCGGCAAACAAAAAGTCAGCTACGAAAGTCAAGGGAGAAGGCACAAGAAGAAAGACAGGCTGCTGGTATTTAGCACTCCGCTAAGCTCATCCCTTTGGTTACCTTCAGGCCTCCTTCTCCTTTAATGCTTCTGCTTGTTGCGTAGGAAACTGCTTCGCGCGTCGGAAGGGTAGGCCTCTCAATGACACTACACCCCAGGGCCCTGCTTAGAGAAGGCTCGGCCGTGTGGGCACCCAACTCATCGGTTGGGGTATGGAAAAGGGTTAGTAAAGGAAAAGGGGAAAATCAAGTTTACGGACATACAAAAAGGTTAGAAAATAAAAACAATCATATAAATCCCCAGCCTATGAAATGTATTGCCATACTAACACCTGCCACATTTTCCATAAAAGCTAGGGCCTCATTCCCACGCTACTGCTCGGTGGTTGAGTGTTGGTTGCTTGCCCAGGGGGGTCACTGGTTTTCGCTCGCTGTCCTAGCATATTTAGTGCCTGTACCGGTTTACGGGCACAAGTCCTATGCATCAAATGTGATGCCCCGTTGTACTGTAAAAACTTCACATACTTCACAGGGCAACCCATGATTCCCACCCATGCCTGCCCCAATACAGCATGTGGCATTGTCCAGGGGTCTTGCCCATCCTCGGTCTGTTAGATTCTCCTATACGCCAGGACACAGGAAGCAAGCATGTAGCATATTGTCGAAATGCTTGCCGTCTCTCCTACCCCTGTATCGTTGACAACAGCTAGCGTGCCTCACGCCATGGTGGCACAATCCTGCACAACCTGGGCCTTACCGCGCCGTATCATGCTACCATGCCTCACGCCGCTGACCGTTGCAAGCCCTGTTCTCCAGTGTAGGCTATGCTAAGTAAGTGCGCAGAGCTGCCGGCGTGCTAATTTCGTGCGCACGCAAACTCAATCCCTCTTCCTGGTGCAGTTGCTGGCTTCTGCCAGCAGGGCTCCCGCCAGCAAGGCTCCCGCCAGCAGGGCTCCCGCCAGCAAGGCTTCTGCCAGCAGGGCTCCCGCCAGCAAGGCTCCCGCCAGCAGGGCTCCCGCCAGCAAGGCTTCTGCCAGCAGGGCTCCCGCCAGCAGGGCTTCTGCCAGCAGGGCTCCCGCCAGCAGGGCTTCTGCCAGCAGGGCTCCCGCCAGCAAGGCTCCCGCCAGAAGGGCTCCTGCCAGCAAGGCTTCTGCCAGCAGGGCCCCCGCCAGCAAGGCTCCTGCCAGCAGGGCTCCAACCAGCAAGGCTTCTGCCAGCAGGGCTCCCGCCAGCAAGGCTTCTGCCAGCAGGGCTCCCGCCAGGAGGGCTCCCGCCAGCAGGGCTTCTGCCAGCAGGGCTTCTGCCAGCAGGGCTCCCGCCAGCAAGGCTCCCACCAGCAGGACTCCCGCCAGCAGGGCTTCCGCCAGCAAGGCTTCTGCCAGCAGGGCTCCTGCTAGCAGGGCTTCTGCCAGCAGGGCTCCCGCCAGCAGGGCTTTTTCCAGGAGGGCTCCCGCCAGCAAGGCTCCCGCCAGCAGGGCTCCCACCAGCAAGGCTTCTGCCAGCAGGGCTTCCGCCTGCAAGGCTTCTGCCAGCAGGGCTCCCGCCAGCAAGGCTTCTGCCAGAAGGGCTCCCGCTAGCAGGGCTCCCGCCAGCAGGGCTCCCGCCAGCAGGGCTCCCGCCAGCAAGGCTCCTGCCAACAGGGCTCCCGTTAACAGGGCTCCCGCCAGCAAGGTTTGTGCCAACGGGGCTCCCGCCAGCAGAGCTCCCGCCAGCAAGGCTTCTGCCAGCAGGGCTCCCGCTTGCAGGGCTTTTGCCAGCAGGGTTCCCACAAGCAGCGCTCCCGCCAGCAAGGCTCCCACTAGCAGGGCTCCCGCCAGCAAGGCTTCTGTCAGCAGGGCTCCCGCCAGCAGGGCTCCCACCAGCAAGGCTCCCGCCAGCAGCGCTCCCGCCAGCAAGGCTCCCGCCAGCAGGGCTTCCGCCAGTAGGGCTCCCGCCAGCAGGGCTTCTTCCAGGAGGGCTCCCGCCAGCAGGGCTCCCGCCAGCAAGGCTTCTGCCAGCAGGGCTCCCGCCAGCAAGGCTTCTGCCAGCAGGGCTCCCGCCAGCATGCCTTCTGCCAGCAGGGCTCCCGCTTGCAGGGCTCCCGCCAGCAGGGCTCCTGCCAGCAGGGTTCCCGCCAGCAAGGTTTCTGCCAACAGGGCTCCCGCCAACAGGTCTCCCGCCTGCAAGGTTTCTACCAACGGGGCTCTTGCCAGCAGGGCTCCCGCCAGCAGGGGTCCCGCCAGCAAGGCTTCTGCCAGCAGGGCTCCCGCTAGCAGGGCTTCTGCCAGTAGGGCTCCCGCCAGCAGGACTCCCGCCAGCAAGGCTCCCGCTAGCAGGGCTCCCACCAGCAAGGCTTCTGTCAGCAGGGCTCCCGTTAGCAGGGCTCCCGCCAGCAGGGCTCCCGCCAGCAAGGCTTCTGCCAGCAGGGCTCTCGCCAGCAAGGCTCCCACCAGCAGGGCTCCCGCCAGCAAGGCATCTGCAAGCAGGGCTCCCACCAACAGGGCTTCTGCTAGCAGGGCTCCCGCCAGCAAGGCTCCCAACAGCAATGCTCCCGCCAGCAAGGCTTCTGCCAGCAGGGCTCCGCCAGCAGGGCTCCCGCCAGCAAGGCTTCTGCCAGCAGGGCTCCCGCCAGCAGGGCTTCTGCCAGCAGGGCTCCCGCCAGCAAGGCTCCCACCAGCAGGGCTCCCGCCAGCAAGGCTTCTGCCAGCAGGGCTCCCGCCAGCAAGGCTTCCACCAGCAGGGCTCCCGCCAGCAAGGCTTCTGCCAGCAGGGCTCCCGCCAGCAAGGCTCCCGCCAGCAGGGCTCCCGCCAGCAAGGCTTCTGCCAGCAGGGCTCCCGCCAGCAAGGCTCCCACCAGCAGGGCTCCCGCCAGCAAGGCTTCTGCCAGCAGGGCTCCCGCCAGCAGGGCTCCCGCAAGCAAGGCTTCTGCCAGCAGGGCTCCCGCCAGGAGGGCTCCCGCAAGCAAGGCTTCTGCCAGCAGGGCTCCCGCCAGCAAGGCTCCCGCCAGCAGGGCTTCTGCCAGCAGGGCTCCCGCCAGCAGGGCTTCTGCCAGAAAGGCATCTGCAAGCGGGGCTCCCACCAACAGGGCTTCTGCTAGCAGGGCTTCCGCCAGCAAGGCTCCCGCCAGCAGGGCTCCCGCCAGCAAGGCTTCTGCCAGCAGGGCTCCGCCAGCAGGGCTCCTGCTAGCAAGGCTTCTGCCGGCAGGGCTCCCGCCAGCAGGGCTTCTGCCAGCAGGGCTCCAACCAGCAAGGCTTCTGCCAGCAGGGCTCCCGCCAGCAGAGCTCCCGCCAGCAAGGCTTCTTCCAGCAGGGCTCCCGCCAGCAAGGCTCCCACCAGTAGGACTCCCGCCAGCAGGGCTTCCGCCAGCAAGGCTTCTGCCAGCAGGGCTCCTGCCAGCAGGGCTTCTGCCAGCAGGGCTCCCGCCAGCAGGGATTTTTCCAGGAGGGCTCCCGCCAGCAAGGCTCCCGCCAGCAGGGCTCCCACCAGCAAGGCTTCTGCCAGCAGGGCTTCCGCCAGCAAGGCTTCTGCCAGCAGGGCTCCCGCCAGCATGGCTTCCGCCAGCAGGGCTCCCGCCAGCAGGGATTTTTCCAGGAGGGCTCCCGCCAGCAAGGCTCCCGCCAGCAGGGCTCCCACCAGCAAGGCTTCTGCCAGCAGGGCTTCCGCCAGCAAGGCTTCTGCCAGCAGGGCTCCCGCCAGCATGGCTTCTGCCAGAAGGGCTCCCGCTAGCAGGGCTCCCGCCAGCAGGGCTCCCGCCAGCAGGGCTCCCGCCAGCAAGGCTCCTGCCAACAGGGCTCCCGTTAACAGGGCTCCCGCCAGCAAGGTTTGTGCCAACGGGGCTCCCGCCAGCAGAGCTCCCGCCAGCAAGGCTTCTGCCAGCAGGGCTCCCGCTTGCAGGGCTTTTGCCAGCAGGGTTCCCACAAGCAGCGCTCCCGCCAGCAAGGCTCCCACTAGCAGGGCTCCCGCCAGCAAGGCTTCTGTCAGCAGGGCTCCCGCCAGCAGGGCTCCCACCAGCAAGGCTCCCGCCAGCAGGGCTCCCGCCAGCAAGGCTCCCGCCAGCAGGGCTTCCGCCAGTAGGGCTCCCGCCAGCAGGGCTTCTTCCAGGAGGGCTCCCGCCAGCAGGGCTCCCGCCAGCAAGGCTTCTGCCAGCAAGGCTTCTGCCAGCAGGGCTCCCGCCAGCAAGGCTTCTGCCAGCAGGGCTCCCGCCAGCATGCCTTCTGCTAGCAGGGCTCCCGCTTGCAGGGCTCCCGCCAGCAGGGCTCCTGCCAGCAGGGTTCCCGCCAGCAAGGTTTCTGCCAACAGGGCTCCCGCCAATAGGTCTCCCGCCTGCAAGGTTTCTGCCAACGGGGCTCCTGCCAGCAGGGCTCCCGCCAGCAGGGGTCCCGCCAGCAAGGCTTCTGCCAGCAGGGCTCCCGCTAGCAGGGCTTCTGCCAGCAGGGCTCCCGCCAGCAGGACTCCCGCCAGCAAGGCTCCCGCTAGCAGGGCTCCCACCAGCAAGGCTTCTGCCAGCAGGGCTCCCGCCAGCAAGGCTCCCACCAGCAGGGCTCCCGCCAGCAAGGCTTCTGCCAGCAGGGCTCCCGCCAGCAAGGCTCCCGCCAGCAGGGCTCCCGCCAGCAAGGCTTCTGCCAGCAGGGCTCCCGCCAGCAAGGCTTCTGCCAGCAGGGCTCCCGCCAGCAAGGCTCCCACCAGTAGGGCTCCCGCCAGCAAGGCTTCTGCCAGCAGGGCTCCCGCCAGCAGGGCTCCCGCAAGCAAGGCTTCTGCCAGCAGGGCTCCCGCCAGGAGGGCTCCCGCAAGCAAGGCTTCTGCCAGCAGGGCTCCCGCCAGCAAGGCTCCCGCCAGCAGGGCTTCTGCCAGCAGGGCTCCCGCCAGCAGGGCTTCTGCCAGAAAGGCATCTGCAAGCGGGGCTCCCACCAACAGGGCTTCTGCTAGCAGGGCTTCCGCCAGCAAGGCTCCCGCCACCAGGGCTCCCGCCAGCAAGGCTTCTGCCAGCAGGGCTCCGCCAGCAGGGCTCCTGCCAGCATGGCTTCTGCCGGCAGGGCTCCCGCCAGCAGGGCTTCTGCCAGCAGGGCTCCCGCCAGCAGGGCTTTTGCCAGCAGGGCTCCCGCCAGCAAGGCTCCCGCCAGAAGGGCTCCTGCCAGCAAGGCTTCTGCCAGCAGGGCCCCTGCCAGCAAGGCTCCTGCCAGCAGGGCTCCAACCAGCAAGGCTTCTGCCAGCAGGGCTCCCGCCAGGAGGGCTCCCGCCAGCAGGGCTTCTGCCAGCAGGGCTCCCGCCAGCAAGGCTCCCACCAGCAGGACTCCCGCCAGCAGGGCTTCCGCCAGCAAGGCTTCTGCCAGCAGGGCTCCTGCCAGCAGGGCTTCTGCCAGCAGGGCTCCCGCCAGCAGGGATTTTTCCAGGAGGGCTCCCGCCAGCAAGGCTCCCGCCAGCAGGGCTCCCACCAGCAAGGCTTCTGTCAGCAGGGCTTCTGCCAGCAAGGCTTCTGCCAGCAGGGCTCCCGCCAGCATGGCTTCTGCCAGCAGGGCTCCCGCCAGCAGGGATTTTTCCAGGAGGGCTCCCGCCAGCAAGGCTCCCGCCAGCAGGGCTCCCACCAGCAAGGCTTCTGCCAGCAGGGCTTCCGCCAGCAAGGCTTCTGCCAGCAGGGCTCCCGCCAGCATGGCTTCTGCCAGAAGGGCTCCCGCTAGCAGGGCTCCCGCCAGCAGGGCTCCCGCCAGCAGGGCTCCCGCCAGCAAGGCTCCTGCCAACAGGGCTCCCGTAAACAGGGCTCCCGCCAGCAAGGTTTGTGCCAACGGGGCTCCCGCCCGCAGAGCTCCCGCCAGCAAGGCTTCTGCCAGCAGGGCTCCCGCTTGCAGGGCTTTTGCCAGCAGGGTTCCCACAACCAGCGCTCCCGCCAGCAAGGCTCCCACTAGCAGGGCTCCCGCCAGCAAGGCTTCTGTCAGCAGGGCTCCCGCCAGCAGGGCTCCCACCAGCAAGGCTCCCGCCAGCAGCGCTCCCGCCAGCAAGGCTCCCGCCAGCAGGGCTTCCGCCAGTAGGGCTCCCGCCAGCAGGGCTTCTTCCAGGAGGGCTCCCGCCAGCAGGGCTCCCGCCAGCAAGGCTTCTGCCAGCAGGGCTCCCGCCAGCAAGGCTTCTGCCAGCAGGGCTCCCGCCAGCATGCCTTCTGCCAGCAGGGCTCCCGCTTGCAGGGCTCCCGCCAGCAGGGCTCCTGCCAGCAGGGTTCCCGCCAGCAAGGTTTCTGCCAACAGGGCTCCCGCCAACAGGTCTCCCGCCTGCAAGGTTTCTACCAACGGGGCTCCTGCCAGCAGGGCTCCCGCCAGCAGGGGTCCCGCCAGCAAGGCTTCTGCCAGCAGGGCTCCCGCTAGCAGGGCTTCTGCCAGTAGGGCTCCCGCCAGCAGGACTCCCGCCAGCAAGGCTCCCGCTAGCAGGGCTCCCACCAGCAAGGCTTCTGTCAGCAGGGCTCCCGCCAGCAGGGCTCCCGCCAGCAGGGCTCCCGCCAGCAAGGCTTCTGCCAGCAGGGCTCCCGCCAGCAAGGCTCCCACCAGCAGGGCTCCCGCCAGCAAGGCTTCTGCCAGCAGGGCTCCCGCCAGCAGGGCTCCCGCAAGCAAGGCTCCCGCCAGCAGGGCTCCCGCCAGCAAGGCTCCCGCCAGCAGAGCTCCCGCCAGCAAGGCTTCTGCCAGCAGGGCTCCCGCCAGAAAGGCATCTGCAAGCAGGGCTCCCACCAACAGGGCTTCTGCTAGCAGGGCTCCCGCCAGCAAGGCTCCCGCCAGCAATTCTCCCGCCAGCAAGGCTTCTGCCAGCAGGGCTCCGCCAGCAGGGCTCCCGCCAGCAAGGCTTCTGCCAGCAGGGCTCCCGCCAGCAGGGCTTCTGCCAGCAGGGCTCCCGCCAGCAAGGCTCCCACCAGCAGGGCTCCCGCCAGCAAGGCTTCTGCCAGCAGGGCTCCCGCCAGCAAGGCTCCCACCAGCAGGGCTCCCGCCAGCAAGGCTTCTGCCAGCAGGGCTCCCGCCAGCAAGGCTCCCGCCAGCAGGGCTCCCGCCAGCAAGGCTCCAGCCAGCAGGGCTCCCGCCAGCAAGGCTTCTGCCAGCAGGGCTCCCGCCAGCAAGGCTCCCACCAGCAGGGCTCCCGCCAGCAAGGCTTCTGCCAGCAGGGCTCCCGCCAGCAGGGCTCCCGCAAGCAAAGCTTCTGCCAGCAGGGCTCCCGCCAGGAGGGCTCCCGCAAGCAAGGCTTCTGCCAGCAGGGCTCCCGCCAGCAAGGCTCCCGCCAGCAGGGCTTCTGCCAGCAGGGCTCCCGCCAGCAGGGCTTCTGCCAGCAGGGCTCCCGCCAGCAGGGCTTCTGCCAGAAAGGCATCTGCAAGCGGGGCTCCCACCAACAGGGCTTCTGCTAGCAGGGCCTCCGCCAGCAAGGCTCCCGCCAGCAGGGCTCCCGCCAGCAAGGCTTCTGCCAGCAGGGCTCCGCCAGCAGGGCTCCTGCCAGCAAGGCTTCTGCCGGCAGGGCTCCCGCCAGCAGGGCTTCTGCCAGCAGGGCTCCAACCAGCAAGGCTTCTGCCAGCAGGGCTCCCGCCAGCAGAGCTCCCGCCAGCAAGGCTTCTGCCAGCAGGGCTCCCGCCAGCAAGGCTCCCACCAGCAGGACTCCCGCCAGCAGGGCTTCCGCCAGCAAGGCTTCTGCCAGCAGGGCTCCTGCCAGCAGGGCTTCTGCCAGCAGGGCTCCCGCCAGCAGGGATTTTTCCAGGAGGGCTCCCGCCAGCAAGGCTCATGCAGCAGGGCTCCCACCAGCAAGGCTTCTGCCAGCAGGGCTTCCGCCAGCAAGGCTTCTGCCAGCAGGGCTCCCGCCAGCATGGCTTCTGCCAGCAGGGCTCCCGCCAGCAGGGATTTTTCCAGGAGGGCTCCCGCCAGCAAGGCTCCCGCCAGCAGGGCTCCCACCAGCAAGGCTTCTGCCAGCAGGGCTTCCGCCAGCAAGGCTTCTGCCAGCAGGGCTCCCGCCAGCATGGCTTCTGCCAGAAGGGCTCCCGCTAGCAGGGCTCCCGCCAGCAGGGCTCCCGCCAGCAGGGCTCCCGCCAGCAAGGCTCCTGCCAACAGGGCTCCCGTTAACAGGGCTCCCGCCAGCAAGGTTTGTGCCAACGGGGCTCCCGCCAGCAGAGCTCCCGCCAGCAAGGCTTCTGCCAGCAGGGCTCCCGCTTGCAGGGCTTTTGCCAGCAGGGTTCCCACAAGCAGCGCTCCCGCCAGCAAGGCTCCCACTAGCAGGGCTCCCGCCAGCAAGGCTTCTGTCAGCAGGGCTCCCGCCAGCAGGGCTCCCACCAGCAAGGCTCCCGCCAGCAGCGCTCCCGCCAGCAAGGCTCCCAACAGCAGGGCTTCCGCCAGTAGGGCTCCCGCCAGCAGGGCTTCTTCCAGGAGGGCTCCCGCCAGCAGGGCTCCCGCCAGCAAGGCTGCTGCCAGCAGGGCTCCCGCCAGCAAGGCTTCTGCCAGCAGGGCTCCCGCCAGCATGCCTTCTGCTAGCAGGGCTCCCGCTGGCAGGGCTCCCGCCAGCAGGGCTCCTGCCAGCAGGGTTCCCGCCAGCAAGGTTTCTGCCAACAGGGCTCCCGCCAATAGGTCTCCCGCCTGCAAGGTTTCTGCCAACGGGGCTCCTGCCAGCAGGGCTCCCGCCAGCAGGGGTCCCGCCAGCAAGGCTTCTGCCAGCAGGGCTCCCGCTAGCAGGGCTTCTGCCAGCAGGGCTCCCGCCAGCAGGACTCCCGCCAGCAAGGCTCCCGCTAGCAGGGCTCCCACCAGCAAGGCTTCTGCCAGCAGGGCTCCCGCCAGCAAGGCTCCCACCAGCAGGGCTCCCGCCAGCAAGGCTTCTGCCAGCAGGGCTCCCGCCAGCAAGGCTCCCGCCAGCAGGGCTCCCGCCAGCAAGGCTTCTGCCAGCAGGGCTCCCGCCAGCAAGGCTCCCACCAGCAGGGCTCCCGCCAGCAAGGCTTCTGCCAGCAGGGCTCCCGCCAGCAGGGCTCCCGCAGGCAAGGCTTCTGCCAGCAGGGCTCCCGCCAGGAGGGCTCCCGCAAGCAAGGCTTCTGCCAGCAGGGCTCCCGCCAGCAAGGCTCCCGCCAGCAGGGCTTCTGCCAGCAGGGCTCCCGCCAGCAGGGCTTCTGCCAGAAAGGCATCTGCAAGCGGGGCTCCCACCAACAGGGCTTCTGCTAGCAGGGCTTCCGCCAGCAAGGCTCCCGCCAGCTGGGCTCCCGCCAGCAAGGCTTCTGCCAGCAGGGCTCCGCCAGCAGGGCTCCTGCCAGCAAGGCTTCTGCCGGCAGGGCTCCCGCCAGCAGGGCTTCTGCCAGCAGGGCTCCCGCCAGCAGGGCTTCTGCCAGCAGGGCTCCCGCCAGCAAGGCTCCCGCCAGAAGGGCTCCTGCCAGCAAGGCTTCTGCCAGCAGGGCCCCCGCCAGCAAGGCTCCTGCCAGCAGGGCTCCAACCAGCAAGGCTTCTGCCAGCAGTGCTCCCGCCAGGAGGGCTCTCGCCAGCAGGGCTTCTGCCAGCAGGGCTCCCGCCAGCAAGGCTCCCACCAGCAGGACTCCCGCCAGCAGGGCTTCCGCCAGCAAGGCTTCTGCCAGCAGGGCTCCTGCCAGCAGGGCTTCTGCCAGCAGGGCTCCCGCCAGCAGGGATTTTTCCAGGAGGGCTCCCGCCAGCAAGGCTCCCGCCAGCAGGGCTCCCACCAGCAAGGCTTCTGCCAGCAGGGCTTCCGCCAGCAAGGCTTCTGCCAGCAGGGCTCCCGCCAGCATGGCTTCTGCCAGCAGGGCTCCCGCCAGCAGGGATTTTTCCAGGAGGGCTCCCGCCAGCAAGGCTCCCGCCAGCAGGGCTCCCACCAGCAAGGCTTCTGCCAGCAGGGCTTCCGCCAGCAAGGCTTCTGCCAGAAGGGCTCCCGCTAGCAGGGCTCCCGCCAGCAGGGCTCCCGCCAGCAGGGCTCCCGCCAGCAAGGCTCCTGCCAACAGGGCTCCCGTTAACAGGGCTCCCGCCAGCAAGGTTTGTGCCAACGGGGCTCCCGCCAGCAGAGCTCCCGCCAGCAAGGCTTCTGCCAGCAGGGCTCCCGCTTGCAGGGCTTTTGCCAACAGGGTTCCCACAAGCAGCGCTCCCGCCAGCAAGGCTCCCACTAGCAGGGCTCCCGCCAGCAAGGCTTCTGTCAGCAGGGCTCCCGCCAGCAGGGCTCCCACCAGCAAGGCTCCCGCCAGCAGCGCTCCCGCCAGCAAGGCTCCCAACAGCAGGGCTTCCGCCAGTAGGGCTCCCGCCAGCAGGGCTTCTTCCAGTAGGGCTCCCGCCAGCAGGGCTCCCGCCAGCAAGGCTTCTGCCAGCAGGGCTCCCGCCAGCAAGGCTCCCACCAGCAAGGCTCCCGCCAGCAGCGCTCCCGCCAGCAAGGCTCCCGCCAGCAGAGCTCCCGCCAGCAAGGCTTCTGCCAGCAGGGCTCCCGCCAGCAAGGCTTCTGCCAGCAGGGCTCCCGCCAGCATGCCTTCTTCCAGCAGGGCTCCCGCTTGCAGGGCTCCCGCCAGCAGGGCTCCTGCCAGCAGGGTTCCCGCCAGCAAGGTTTCTGCCAACAGGGCTCCCGCCAATAGGTCTCCCGCCTGCAAGGATTCTGCCAACGGGGCTCCTACCAGCAGGGCTCCCGCCAGCAGGGGTCCCGCCAGCAAGGCTTCTGCCAGCAGGGCTCCCGCTAGCAGGGCTTCTGACAGCTGGGCTCCCGCCAGCAGGACTCCCGCCAGCAAGGCTCCCGCTAGCAGGGCTCCCACCAGCAAGGCTTGTGTCAGCAGGGCTCCTGCCAGCAGGGCTCCCGCCAGCAGGGCTTCCGCCAGGAAGGCTCCCGCCAGGAAGGCTCCCGCTAGTAGGGCTTCTGCCAGCAGGGCTTCTGCCAGCAGGGTTTCTGCCAGCAGGGCTTCTGCCAGCAGGGCCTCCTGCCAGCAGGGCTCCTGCCAGCAGGGCCTCCTGCCAGCAGGGCCTCCTGCCAGCAGGGCTTCTGCCAGCAGGGTTTCCGCCAGCTGGGCTCCCGCCAGTAGGTCTTCTGCCAGCAGGGCTCCCGCCAGCAAGGCTTCTGCCAGCAGGGCTTCTGCCAGCAGGGCTCCCGCCAGCAAGGCTTCTGCCAGCAGGGCTTCCGCCAGCAGGGCTTCTGCCAGCAGGGCTCCCGCCAGCAAGGCTTCTTCCAGCAGGGCTTCCGCCAGCAAGGCTTCTGCCTGCAGGGCTCCCGGTTTTGGTTGAAAATATGTTCGAATGTCGGCCGCAGGCTCTCCAGTGACGGACTGGCGGGATTCCTGGCCCCCCCCGATCGGTCATATCCAGGTGCGCCTGCTCTTAGGTCGTTACCACCAGCTCAAGTGCCTTTATGACATGTAGCACCTGTAGTTCAGTCGCTGCCTGCCATAGTTTGAGGACTGCTGTTCCTTGCTCAGCCTCCATTCTAGGCACCAAGCAATTCACTGCATGGCTGGATGAAACGATGACTGGAATTTACCGAGTGCCAAGCAAGCGTAGAATAACATAAAAGAGTCCTGCATCAGATTACCAGGCTCTTCCGGCGCGGATCTCAGCAGCTAGTCAGCTTGGAGGATAATAACTCTTGCGGGGACTGAACAAAGCTGCCTTTAACCCCTGATTTCAAATGTAAAATGTGAAAACATCAGTGCTATTCATTCAAAAACATCAGTGCTATTCAAATGTAAAAAACATTAGTGCTACCAAGCACAGATGAGTGCGCTTGTGGCCCTCACCATCAGCTGAGAAAAGGCAAAAGGACGGGCACACGACCTACACGCGCCCGCACGGCCGCAACAACTCATGCGTGGAAATTTCGATTTATGGTACGTCAGAAAATCAATTTACGTTAGGTTCAGCAAATGTTTGGTTCACATTCCTGATTTTCTTAACCTCTAGAACCCTCCTAACTGCTGATTTCAGGATGTAGCTCAGGGGATGTGGCAGACGCACACATTTGGTAACAAACGCGAAACAAGAATCGGATGCCGCCACAGCTGACTGTGGCAGTAACGTAAGGCATATAGTACTGGCTATCGTGATACATACAGGTGAGGAGCATTAATTGGTCGATGTGTAGCAGATGTGCCGGGATAGACCAAAAGCACTTTGGATGCCGACTGGCATGCACCTGACTTTTTCCCTTTTCATTTGGTTCGAGCAGGTGTCCGTGCAGCTGCTGGCTGGCTGGCCACCTCAACCTCTGCGCTTGAACCCAGCTTCGTCGAGTCGTCTTTCACTGACGTTTGGTGGCTACTCCGCCATGAAACTGGCGGCAGGCGCAGCGTATTGCACGCTATGTTTGCCTTCATGATTCGGCTGGACTTGGAAGGCACGTCCTCGACTTGTCAGGACTTGCCCAACAACCCCAGTGGACCAGCTTAGCAGTGAGCACATGCATAGGCAAGTCGATGCCTGGGAGTTTGAACTTCTGCACAGAGTTCACTATCGGTTAAGCCATCCCTTGTCTGTTACACTGAGTGGATCTCATTATCTCATGATTCAGTCACACATGCACAAGTGTTTAGTTTGTGTGCGCATGATCACTTTTGTCGGGCCTATGGACCTCCACTGGGCCAATGGGGACAAAACCCTGCCCTAGCTACGGCCAGTGGTACAGGCAATACCGAAGGGCTTGCTGCATGAAGCCCTGCCGGTGGTAGGCTTGGCTGTAGCTCAACGGTAGTTAAAACAGACCAAAACAAACACCGCTGCGCACCCTCTTCAGTTTGCACGCACTGTGGCTAGAGTCTTATCCCTGATTTCCACTGCTGGGGAAGTTCCAAGCGACACATGTTTTCCACGCCAATTCAGGTTGAGACTTGCTGAGTTTGATCGAACGCTATTTTATCAGCTCAGCTTTGAGGTGCGAGACACTGTCAGCACATGTCCAAGACTAGAAGTATCACCCGCGCACTGCCAGTGAAATCTAGACAGGGTGAGTCATTGGGTAGCTAGCAGGGAATTTGAAGTGGTTATTGATCGTAGTAGTAAGTGAATATATAGTAGGAAGTAAATAATTAATAGACAAGCTTTGAAAGCCGAGATCAATTTGTCTTGGGGAAATTTTGGCGCCTGCAGCATGCCATCACCATAGACTCGCTACTTCTGGTCATCAAGGATGATCGGTACTTCCAAAAGCCTCCACAAAAAACTGGTGCTAGCTAGTCGTAATAGTGCTATGATACGGTAGCTTGTTATCCTCCTCAGGAAGTATTAGGGTGCAAAGTCTAAGGAACGCAACGGTGGCACGCTTGTGCAGTCATGATAAAACTCGCATCCTTGAAGCCTATCAACCCGCTTGTAAGTATAGGAGCACCATATGGTATGATACGACGCAATACGGCACAGGGTCAGCCAGATTGTACTACCCAGGTGCCACAATATGGCTCGATACGGCACAGGTGCAGCCGGATTGCGCTGCCATGCATGCTTGCAAGCGTATCCGCTGTTAACATCCTAGTTGTTATTGGAAATGAAGGTTGGTCAAGCCATGACTGACATCTTCACTTCAAGAAGGGCAATTTCTTTGCCGGCTTCTCCTTTTGTTCCTTCTGTTTGTGTTCCCTCTTCCTTGTAGTTTTTCTTTTCTCTGAACAGTTGGGTGCCCATGCGACCGAGCCTTCTTGCACATGGCCCACAGGTGTAAGATCATGGACTTAACGGAGGGCAAATTCTTTGTGGCCGGGGTGATCCATTGGTGTTCCCTTAACTAAAACTAGCAATGGTGACATGCATAGCCCACTGGCCTGGCTGACACGAGGTGAGTCGGTGACCAGAAGAAACTTTGAAATATGTTTTTTCAAGGCATTGGAAGCCTCAATCCTCAAGCGTGTGCTGTGTCACATCCGGATTATGCTAAGCAGCTTATCGATGGCTCTGCACAACCATGAAATTTGATAACGATGTCGACAGTTCATCTGTAATCATGCTGCCTCACCCTTCTTACCCACCGGTACACAGCGTACCCAGCAAGTTTACAAACAGGCCGATTGCAGTAGCAAACTGTTCGGCTGGCTTGTTTATAGCAGGATTATGAGCATGTTTTCAAGCCATCAGTGATGCTAGCTTGGATGATTGTCCTCACGTGGACACCAGCTGCGACATGGGCTAACGACTGCGAGACGACGTTCAAAATCTGTTTTTGAAAACCTCCGCTGGTACAAAAGGTCGATAGTGCCGTATTGTCGTATTTGGTCGAAACAATATCCTCTTGCAATCTGCACTTGACATTCCAGCCTCTCTATCCAAATTATTAAGTATCCATACCACACGCTTTCATAAGCCATTGTGACTGCTACCTCAAGCTCTGCTGGGTGAGTTTCTACTAAGCTTGCGAACGCCTTCTGCCTGGCTTCTATATTGAGCTCAAAATAAGTGAACGTGACCACACTGCACGCTCTGTACTCGTGTCGTGGTCGGATATGGTTATGCTCAAATGACCCTTTATCGTCCTCTGCTGATCTGCTGCTCATACCATTTGGCCCAATTACGTGTCATGCGCCATTATCTGACAGCGTTCTGGTTCCTGCAGGATCACTGGAATCCTTCCATGACTTCAAACCAGCCCTCCGGGAGACCAGGGCAGGCAGAGAAAATGGGCCTGGACACCATATTTTGCTCCCAGCTGTGGAATGCAGCCGGGCTTCAGCCCAAGATGTTGAGAGTCTCACGCGGACTCTTCTTCCCCGAGACTGGAGCGCAGGCATGTCCAGACGCCTGTCAACCAAGCACGTCCTCACGGAGTGCGTGCGAAAGACAAGGCGCGGCCACGTCCCAGCGTGGCGAAGTGGATTTCAGGGTTCACGAATTTCACCATCATAAGCGGTTGCGAGCATCTTCGGGAAAAGCTGCAGAGGCATATTTCCCCTCGGAATATGACGAGTGCGACTACGAGGCCCTGCTTGCGTTCCCTCGGCAACGTCGAACGGGCACCCGACGGCCCTGCTCGAGTTTGGCGCTGCGCCTCTTGGAAGCCTCCCTCGGCTTGTGCAGCGAACCTCCCACGGAAATGGCCTCATCTCATGGGTTGCATGGTGCACAGGCTAGCTCACCTGCACCGCTTGAATGTTATGGCATGGCAGCAGCTGAGGAGCATGCTGCCTCTCCACACTTTCATCAAGGATGTGAAGATAAGTGCCCTTCCTCGCATATCAGTGGCTGGCGACCTAGTGCAGTAATGGCTGTCCACAAGCTGGCACCGCACTCCAGCAGCGCACCTTTTGGGCCGCCCGCTTCCACCTCAGCGAACTCCAGTCAGGGCTTGTTTGGGGGGTGTGACCTGGCTTCTCCGCTGCCGTCCCCCTTGTACGAAGCCAGGAGCAGCGACTCAGTCAAGCACCCAACATGGTCTCCATGCAGCGACCCCATGAGCGAGGATGCTTAGCCACATGGGCCCGCATTCGCATTGCATGGGTGCGTGTTCTGTATTTATCCTTGTGCTGTCCACCTCTTCTGTAGTACTAGGTGGGAAAGATGCTGTGGGGCATCACTTTCTTTTTGCGGCTGCTGCGCGGGACTGCCCCAGCTGTCAGAGCAACCGTTGACTTTGTTCTCGACTGGACTGTGGGTTCCTTGTAGCTTCTACTATTTTTTGATCCAATCCGCGCACTTGCGATTGGACTAAATTCCGTTAGCGTGTCCAGACTGATCACTTTTGCCCTCGCACCATCTTGCAGCAGTCTAGCAGGTAGGACTTTGCAGCTAGACTGTCGGATCGTGACTCTGTCCTGTACTCTAGTTTTGTCCAGGTATATGATCCCTTTTGGGGTATTAACCTGCTCTTCTGCTGCAGTGCAGTTTGATTGTACATAGTTTGACATGTTGTCTGAAGGCATGATGTTAAACCAGACAAAGTAGAAGAGCTTTCCCCTTGCATAATTTCGTTATGCTACCATAATTTGATGACCACTGTCCAGATGTGTTTGCCTAGGCTGTTCTGTACTAAGAGTGTGTGACCCATGGCCAAATTTACATCAGTGTTGATATTGGTGAAGCGTGATAAGGCTTCTGCATGAATCATTATCTTGTAAATGATTGAAGTGATAGGCTTGTGACCTGTCCTCCAAAATATCCAAGCTTTGGACCATGGTTATCAGCAGCACTAGCCGACACATCACACAGCGATGTGGACTGAAGTGCAGCCCTCAAGATTACAAAATCACTCTGGTACATCAGTTTGTGAACGTTCTCCAATCCTTATGCCTTCCTTAACTTATTTCGAACTTGTGATACTTCCTGTGACAATTTGAACATGTTACCACTGCTAACGGTTCATCACCTTCGGGCTCTACGCAAAAAGGCTGTGCCCAACTGTGAGAGTGGGAAAGAGATGGCAAGAGGTAATACGAAAGAAGGAATGTGACACACACGGTAAGCATCCCAGTACCGGCACCAAAGAAACATTTCACTCAACCACGAGTTATGTTCCTTTCTCCTGACTGGACTGGTGGGCGCCCACGCAGCCAAGCCTTTTTGAGCAGGGCCCCATAGGCGTCATTGACTTAACCACGGATGTAGACCTGGCAGGTGCTGAGTTGTTTCATATCAAAGCATTGTACTTGAGACGCATTGCCCACAGCCCCCAAGCACTGTTGATGGTTAGTCTCTAGGGATTCTAAGGCGCCGGTGTCGTTTGCTTTTCCGGCCTTTCCTTTTGGTCCTTTTTTGTCTGTGAGGTTGTTTGCACCCTTTTTAGTTTCTTCTCTTCTCCCTTATGATCAGTGGGGCGCCATCGCGGCCAAGCAGGGGTGGGACACGCTTGCTTTTGTGGGCTTTTCTTTTTTTTGGGGCTTTGTTGATGGCTAGTCTGTAGTGGAGCCCAGGTGTCGGACTTGGTCTTCCTTGCCTTCCCAGCCTCTCCTTTTGTTCCTTTCTCCCCCTCTTCCTGTTAGTTTCTTCTTTTCTCCCTTCTGAACAGTTGGGCGCCCACGCGGCCGAGCTTTGTGCGGGCCCAGAGGTGTAACGTTATTGACTTGAGACACAAGCAGGGCCCAGAGGCGTTACATCGTTGGCTTGAGACACAAGAACAAATCACCAATGTCTACCTCCAGCATTTGGGCAGGGTTGGCAGCAGCAGTAGCGAGTGCTGGCAGGACCTGTGCATTTGGAGCAAGGTGTCCGGAGCCATCGGAGCCACTGGAGGATGCCACCGCTGCTGCGGCGCCGGATGATGCGGCAGCTGCTTGACAGCTGCATCCGACTGAGCCGACGGCCTTCGCTGCTGCAGCCCTGCAGAGGCGCTCGGCCTGCATGTGACATCATTACCACCGTTCCCCGCTCGCCACAGTGGCGACGTGGGCGAGGCGAGCGGGGCCGTCTCAGCCTCCCAGCGCCCGTCTGGGACGGTGTGGAAGCCCCGCGACGGTACTGAAGGCAGCGGCTGCGGGGAAAGACCCGTGGCACACGGCGATAACCGACGGACGGTCAAGGGACCTCTCGAAGAAGATCCCTCTCCCTCCTCAGTTACCCCAACATACGAGGGCTCATCGTTACCCGCCCCTGTCTTCACTGTCCAGGCGCCACAGTCGCTGAAACTCTCATGCCCAGCGCCCTCCTCGATTTCCCCGACCCACGAGGGCTCATCCTTACCCGCCCCTGTCGCTGTCGAGGCGCCACAGTTGCTGAAACTCCCATGCCCAGCAACCTCCTCACAGATTTCTGCAGGGGGAGCCAGGTGAGCTGGAACGGGCTGGTCCGGCCCCTGGTCACACTTGTCTTGCCCCTGGTCACACTTGTCTTGCACCTGGTCACACTTGTCTTGCGTCTGATCCGTCTCAACGTCTGTGTCCAACCAGCGCGAATGGACCCGCCCAGGGTTAAGGCAATCAGGGCGGTCTCCCTCCTGGGACTGCAGCTGCCCGCAGCTACCCCACTGACTCCGTAGCCTGCCTCGTGGCTGCCTGCGTTCGCAGCCCGAGACCACTACACTACGGCTGCGGCCCCGGCAGCCAGCTCTTTCAAAGCCTGGACGGTAGGCGGACAACGCATCGTCAGGTCTACCGAGGCCGCCGTCTCCGCCTACCCAGGGGGGTGCGCACTCGTCCTCCCCACTCTCCTCCAACGTTGATGACGAATTAGGGAGCCGCCGCCACCGCCCAGGGCGCGGTCGGCGGTACTGCAGGGGCAAGGGCAGCGCTGCCGCAGAGGCCACGGCCGTGCTAGGCTGACCTGCCTGGCAACCACCCGGGTGCTCAGCGGCCGAAGGCACGTCTTGTCCCCCGGGCACTTGCGGGGCATCCACGCGGCTGCTGCTGCAGCTGCTCCTGCGGCATGCGCTTAAGAGCGGGTGCTCCGCCCGATGCATCCATGTATGCCTGCAGACCTGATCGGCAGTGGAGCGCCGCAGAGGATCGCGCTGCAGGAGCTGGAGCACTGCATCACGCCCGTCATCGGAGATGGTGCGCCAGGCAGGCTGTGGGGTGCAGCACCATGTTAGGGTTTAGGGTTCAAGGTTTGAGTACCCTTTAATTTATCACTGTTCCCAGAAAGCATGGTGCATTAGAGTGGAAAGAGAAAAGTGGAAAGTTGGAACTCTGAGTTGCATTTAAGTCAGTCTGAGTTGCGTAAAACTCAGGCCGAGTTGTCTACGAGTGGAAAATGAGTTTCAATAAGTGGAAAGTAAGAAGTGTGTTCTAAACATGCCAACACTCGAAAGCAAACTTTTCTTAGGCCATAAGTAGAAAGCGAGTCGTTAAAAGTCGAAACTGGGAGTGAGAAGTCGAAAGTGAGAAGTGAGTTTCTGTTAGTGAGAAGTGAGGTTTTGAAAGCGAGAAGTCAGTTTTTTTCCAACGCATTCTGTGCGTCTGAGGGGGCAGGTGCATGCCAGGGGGTATAGCAGGGGGGGCATGCCCGCGTCCCCTCAGACGCACAGGACGCGTTGGTCTCCGGGCATCCATTAAGGATCCGCTCCGCCTCTCAATGAAAACAGCCTCCAACCGCAAACTAGGCATATGTGGACCCATTGTACTCGGCAAACCCGTAAAGGATCCAGTCTCCAATCGGATACGGCAAAGAGGCTCCAACCGCAAACTAGGCATATGTGGACCCATTGTACTCGGCGAACCCACGTAGAAGTCCAGGGTGAGTAAAGGAGACCAGGATGAGCGGCAGGGGGGGGGTACAGCAGTTGTACTGCCTCTGAGCTGTACTACAAATCAGTACTGCGGCTGAGCAGTACTACGACTCAGGCACAGTACGATTCGTACTGCTACCCCGCTGTTGGTTATGACGCCACGTCCTGCCTCACCTCCTCGAATGGAGCGCCTCTGCCGCTCAGCGTCTGGTCGTCACTTACGAAAGGCAAGTGACCGGACAGCAGCTTGTAAGCCATGACACCCAGGGCCCACATACTACATGCAACAGCGGGCGAGGTTTCAGGGGAGGTTTCAGGGGAGGACAGCAGCTTGTAAGCCATGACACCCAGGGCCCACATACTGCACGCAACAGCGGGGAAGGTTTCAGGAAAGGTTTCAGTGCTTTGTCGCAACAGTGACACCCAGGGCCCTCATACTGCACGCAACAGCGGGGAAGGTTTCAGGGGAGGACAGCAGCTTGTAAGCCATGACACCCAGGGCCCACATACTACATGCAGCAGCGGGGGAGGTTTCAGTCACAACCGTGATTCAGGAGAGGGGGAGGTCTCAGCACTTCGTTACAACCGTGATGCAGGAGGGGTAAGTCTCAGTGCTTTGTAACAAATTTGACACCTAGGGTCAACATACCACATGCAGCAGCGGGGGAGGTTTCAGTCACAACCGTGATTCAGGAGAGGGGGAGGTCTCAGCACTTTGTCGCAACTGTGATACAGGAGGGGTAAGTCTCAGTGCTTTGTAACAAATTTGACACCTAAGGTCAACATGCCACATGCAGCAGCGGGGGAGGTTTCAGTCACAACCGTGATTCAGGAGAGGGGGAGGTCTCAGCACTTTGTCGCAACTGTGATACAGGAGGGGTAAGTCTCAGTGCTTTGTAACAAATTTGACACCTAGGGTCAACATGCCACATGCAGCAGCGGGGGAGGTTTCAGTCACAACCGTGATTCAGGAGAGGGGGAGGTCTCAGCACTTTGTCGCAACTGTGATACAGGAGGGGTAAGTCTCAGTGCTTTGTAACAAATTTGACACCTAGGGTCAACATGCCACATGCAGCAGCGGGGGAGGTTTCAGTCACAACCGTGATTCAGGAGAGGGGGAGGTCTCAGCACTTTGTCGCAACTGTGATACAGGAGGGGGGGAGGTCTCAGTGCTTCGTCGCAACTGTGACACCTAGTGCCCACATAATGCACGCAGCAAGAGGCAGGGAGGTCTCAGTGATTATTCAAAACTACGATGTAGGAGGGGGGGAGGTCTCAGTGCCGTGTTGCAACTGCGACACCTAGGGTCCACATTCTGCACGCAGCAGGAGGCAAGGAGGTCTCAGTGCGTTGCGACAGCCTGCAGAGCATCAAGAGGCGCAAGAGGGGAAGGGTGTGCTTGAGCAGGTCGCGGGAATGGGATTGGCACTCAATAAGTGCTCATTTAGAATTTGGGCATGGAAAGGGTGTCCAACTGTCTATTCAAAACATATTGCGGCAAGATGTTGCATGGTGTGGCATAATGTGGCATGGTGATGTGTGGAGTGGCATGGTGTGGCATAGTGTGGCATGGTGTGGTTTGGTGTTGAACCTATTGGCATCCATTGGCATGGTGTGGCATGGTTCAGCATAATGCGTCATGAATGCGACATGATGTGGCCTGGCAATGATATTATCGAGCGCACCAGACCACCTATGGCCGCTGGTCATCCAGTCCCGAATGGGCCGTTGGATTCAAACCTCAATAGACCTATAGCCGGAAGCCCATGCAGCAGGGCTTGCCGCATCAGGGCCCCTCAGCCGTAGACCATGACACAGCTGGTTTGGGTTTGGGGTTCAGTTTGGACTTATGTTGCAAAGTGGTGGGTCGGTTGTATATTCGAACTTACGTTTTCGGGGTTACGGTTCGGGCTTTTATAAGAAATTGGGGCTAAGGGTTTGTAATCGAATATAGTTGTGAGGTTTTCAGGGTCAAGATTCGAATTTGTGATACGATTGGGGGTTTAGGTCACGGTTCAGCACATCAGCGCTCACTCTACGGCCGGCGTGTAGAGCTGCGTCATGAGCACCTCGGGCGCAACAAAGCACTCCGTCCCCATGATCTCCGCAACCGCCTCCCCGTCTTCGCTGCTGCTGCAGCAGCTGCCCCGGCTGCCGCCGCTGCCGCTACTGCAAGCTCCGCCGCCGCCGCTACCGCTACTGCTGCCGCTGGCATTCGTCTGCTGCCAGCGTCCGTGCATCAGCTGCCGCCGCTGCAGGAGCTGCGTGCTCTTGCGGCCCCAGGTAGCCGCCTGCCGGCCGCAGCAGCTGCCGCCTCGGCTCCCCGTTGCCCCCGCGGGCACCGAAGCCATCCCGAAATCAATCAACTGCAGGGTGGGAGCGCGGATGAGGGTTCAAACGCCTTCAGCGTCATCATGGATTATGATTTATGTGCACTCGCACACTGCCAGGTCTGGCGCTGATACCTCGGCTGCAGACCTACAACCATGCTGCAGGAGGGGGGGAGGCCTCAGTGCTTTGTCGCAACTGTGACACCGCCAGGTCCAGTGCTGATGCTTCGGCTGCATCTGCTGCCATCGTCAGCAGCGGAAGAGATGTGTGAAAGAGATGTGTGAAAGAGATGCATGTTTGGAAGAGATGTGTGGAAGAGATGTGTGGAAGCGTCTAAGACAGAGCCTTGTGTCAATTGGACTCTGAACCCTGGAGGTAACAATCGGCCCGAAAGGTTAAGGATCCAGGCAGCAATGGATTCTGAAGGTACCAATTGATTCTAGAAGATCCAGGATTCCAGGAACCGATTGATTCTAAGGGATCTAGATAAAGATCCCGGGCTGCTTTGTGTGTTCGTGTCTCAGGTTTTCTAGGGTTGGGCGGTCGGCCTCGCACCTTGTTAAGTTCCAGCAAAACAAAGGATAAAGTCGGTTATAAAGGTTCTCATTTATCCTACAGGATCCAGAAGAAACCGGAAGTTAACCTACAACCTTAAGGATCTACCGTACGTTCAGATCCAACACTGCAAGTCAGTTCTTTGGAGGACAGCAAGCGTGGTCCTGGACATGAGGGTTTGAGGCTATGGGTTTGCTCGCAAAAGGGATCTAAGTTCTGGCTAGGGCAAGGAACTCACATGGGGTGGTACTCTCGTTTGTCAGGCTAGGGCAAGGAAAATGGCAGAAAGCCCAGTTTAAATAGAGGGACACAAGAGGGTTAAACTACCAAGAGGAAGGTAAGCGTTCAACTTATAAATATAAATACCGAGAAAAAAAGCCGATTCGACAGAACGACCGGGAAGGGTGAAACCCTTACAGCTCGTGTCCTGCAGCTCCTACGTGCCAAGGAGAGCTTGTCCAAGGCAAGGAGCTCCATGACGTGAAAATGTGGGATTTGAACAAATATCTAATAATATTACATACCGTATTTATTTAATCGTTTTTTTATTAGCAGTGGAATTTAAAATCCAGATTGCAGCAGCTACACCGAACCTGATAGAGGCGCCAACGCCGCTTCGCGCAGTGAACAGGGTTTAGAGTTTAAACCCTTAACCCAGACCCTACACCCAAACCCAACCTTGAGAGAGGCGCCAGAGCTGCTCCGCTCATCGAACATGACATTCCCGGGCTTGATGTCTCGGTGAATGACGCCCATACCGTGCAGCTCGGCCAACACGCAAGCCACCTGCCTGCAGCCGGGACACACTGGTGTAAAAGGGCCGTCACACTAAAATAAATAAAGAACTAAATTGGAACTAAATAATCAACTGAATACATACCGTGCTGGTACTGATAAGTTGAAAATAAATAATCCATTTGCCCTGAAGCGTGGAAGAAGGAAGCCACCCATGAGTAGGGCTGGCTGTCCCAGTCTCAACCCTAAACCCTAAACCCTAGGGGGTCTGTACCGTAAAACCAGGCACTCATCGCATCGGCGATTTTGAATTAATATTAGCGCGCATCCAGGTCCGCGCACCCCAATCATTAATTCATTTGAGCGACGTCTACCCAGTTTTATGGCACTCTATATACATATATACGGTGCGTATATTGAGCTCCTGAGTGCTGGCCTGCTGTGCACCCGGTTTTATGTTTTCGTGACTCAGCTACACATCAGCTACAACCCGGCTTCCCACCAGAGGCCATGCTGCTTGGGCCGCCAGCCGTAGGCCGGTGGAGGTTTGGTCCCAATCGGGCCTCTAACGGCCACAGGGCGGCCTGCTGATGGTGGCCTTGTAGCTGAAAAACATCAATGGCTGTGCAGCCTCCCAAGCATGCTCTATGCACACTTAGGAAGGTTATATCCCCATTGGGCTGGGCTGCTGGGCTGGGCTGGGCAGGGCTGGGCTAGGCTGGGCTGCTGGGCTGGGCAGCCCTGGTCACTGGTCTGGGCTGGGCTGGACATGGCTGGTCTGGGCTGGGATACTGGGCTACTAGGCTGGGCTGGGCTGGGCTGCGCTACTAGGCTGGACAGGACGGCTGGGCAGGGCTGGGCTGGGCTACTGGGCTGGGCTGGGATACTGGGCTACTCGGCTGGGCAGGGCTGGGCTGGGCTACTGGGCTGGGCTGGGATACTGGGCTACTCGGCTGAGCAGGCCTGGTCACTGGGCTGGGCAGGGCTGGGCTAGGCTGGGCTGCTGGGCTGGGCAGCCCTGGTCACTGGGCTGGGCTGGGCTGGACATGGCTGGTCTGGACTGGGATACTGGGCTACTAGGCTGGGCTGGGCTGGGCTGGGCTGGGCTGGGCTGGGCAGGGCTGGGCTACTGGGCTGGACAGGACTGGACAGGGCTGGGCTGGGCTGGGCTGGGCTGGGATGCTGGGCTACTAGGCTGGGCTGGGATGGGCTGCGCTACTGGGCTGGACAGGACAGGGCTGGGCTGCGCTGGGCTGGGCTGGGATGCTGGGCTACTAGGCTGGGCTGGGCTGGGCTGGGCTGGGAAGGGCTGGGCTGGGCTGGGAAGGGCTGGGCTGGGCTGCGCTACTGGGCTAAACAGGACAGGGCTGGGCTGGGCTGGGCTGGGCTGGGAAACTGGGCTGGGCTGGGCTACTGGGCTGGGCTGGGCTGGGATACTGGGCTACTCGGTTCGGCAGGGCTGTGCTGGGCTACTGGGCTGGGCTGGACTGTGATAATGGGCTGGGCTGGACAGGACAGGTCTACTGGGCTACTCGGCTGGGCTGGAATCTCCATTGGCCCAGTGGGGGCTACAAAGCAGCCACCATCAGGCCAATGGAGCCAAAATCATGACCGGCCTGCAGCCAGGGGTCCTGGCCAACAGGATCTGCTGAACCAGGCTAAGGGTTGAAGGCTGAACCCTAAACCCAAACAACGAGGTATGCTGAGCCAGGCTTAGGGTTAAGGTCGAACCCTAAACCTTATCAACGAGGTATGCTGAACCAGGCTTAGGGTTGAAGGCTGAACCCTAAACCCAGCCAACGAGGTATGCTGAGCCAGGCTTAGGGTTTAAGGTTGAGCCCTAAACCCAGCCAACGAGATATGCTGAACCAGGCTTAGGGTTGAAGGTTGGGCCCCAAACCCAGCCAACGAGGTATGCTGAACCAGGCCCACCTGGCCATAAGCCTGGATGTAGCTGAAGCTCAGCTGAATTGTAGATGAAGCTCGCTAGAAAATACTACTGGTGCCTGAATCATTTCCCCCTCTCAATCCCCACATGTACTGCAGGTAGCTGAAGAGCAACTGAAACGCACTTTCCAACATCCCAGGTGCCTGAATCCACTGCCCCCCTCAATCCTCATTCATACCATAGGAAGCTGAAGTGTAGCCGAATCACACTTTACATCACCAACGGTGCCTGCATCACACTTCCTCTCCTCTCCTCTATCCTCCCCTCTCCTCTACCACTCTTCCTCTCCTATCACCTGGCCTCTCCTCTATCCTCTCCTCTCCCCTATCAGACTTGCTCTCCTCTCTCCTCTCCACTCATCTATCACACTTCCTGTCCTCTCTCCTCTCCACTCATCTATCACACTTGCTCTCCTCTTTCCTCTCCACTCATCTATCACACTTGCTCTCCTCTCTCCTCTCCTCTCCCCTATCACACTTCCTCTCCTCTCTCCTCTCCACTCAACTATCAGACTTGCTCTCCTCTCTCCTCTCCACTCATCTATCACACTTGCTCTCCTCTCTCCTCTCCACTCATCTATCACACTTGCTCTCCTCTATCCTCCCCTCTCCTCTATCACTCTTCCTCTCCTATCACCTGGCCTCTCCTCTATCCTCTCCTCTCCCCTATCAGACTTCCTCTCCTCTCCACTATCACTCACTTGACGATCCAGGCGACGTTCGCTTCAGGAAGCGGCCAGTGGCCTCGGTGATGCAGTGGATGCTGGTGTTGCTGATTTGGCAGATGTTGCTGTTGTAGCAGATGTTGCTGCTGGTGTTGCTGTTGTACCAGATGTTGCTGGTTTTGCTGTTGTACCAGATGTTGCTGCAGGTCTTGCTGATGCAGGTGATGTGTGCCAGTACCCCAGCTGCCACCCGCGGCACCCTGGGCTGGCAGCAGCGGCCCCGGCCTGGCCATGTAGCCGTCCATCGAGGCCCTGAGGGGGGCGTTCTGCAAATCAGATAGCAGCGGCCCGGTGCACAGCTCCAGAACCAGGTACAAGCACTCTGAATCCTGAGGGGGGAAAGGATGAGCAGGTAGAGTGTTGGTGTGTAAGGGGGTTAAGGGGGGGGGGGGTATAGGGACGCTACAGCGAGTGGATCAGTGTTTTCTTTTTGGCTACAAGTCCACCTTCGAAGGGCCGCCACGCAGCCGCAAAAGGCCCGATTAAGACCAGGGACCTGGGAAGGCCTACCGCTGGTGGCCAGAGCAGCAAGGCTGGCCAGAAATGGGGCCTCCGGCCAGCTGGCTGAGTGTAGCTGACATGCAGCTGAGTCACAACAAAAGAAACACTAGAGTGGAACCGTGGATGTACTAGCGAGGCCATTGATAGCAAGTTTTTCAGCCCTGGCTGTCGCAGACGGTTTCTAGGTATCACTTCAAGTCAGTAGAGGTAGACAGGTCAGAAGTAAAGCCCAGTTCAGCAGCAGCAGACGGGTCGAAAGTAACAGCCTAAGTCAGCGGCAGGACGAAGAGGCATGAGCCCCTAGTGCCATGCGCCATGGCTTCCTTAGACAAAACAAAATAGTGATCTACATGACATCAGTGTATATCTTTTCGGCTATGACGCCACCATTGGCAGGCCGCCCAGCGGCCGCCAAAGGCCTGATTGGGACCAAACCTGGGCCCGCCTACGGCCGGCAGCCCAAGCAGCATGGCTGGCCACACCTAGGGCCTCTGAACGCAGGCCGGAAGGTAGCTGACATTAGCTGAGTCAAGTAAAAAAGAACTACTGGCCGGGACAGCACTAAGCCCCATGGCTACGGCCCCCTCACCGCCCCTACGCACCTCATACGCGTCCGGCAAGCGGATGAACCCTGGATGCGTGCAGGCCTGCTTCAGCTACACTTCAGCTACACTTTCAGCCCACAGCCGGGACAGGGCCAAGCCCTGTGGCAATGGCCCCCTCACTACCCCTACGCACCTCGTACACGTCCAGCAGGCGGATGAACCCTGAATGCGAGCAGGCCCGCTTCAGCTACACGTCAGCTACACTTACGCTACACTTCAAGCCCACCGCCGGGACAGCACCAAGCCCTGGGGGCAACAGCCCCCTCGCTGCCCCTACGCACCTCAAGCACGTCCAGCAAGCGGATGAACCCGGAATGCGTGCAGGCCCGCTTCAGCTACACTTCAGCTACACGCCAGCTACACTTATGCTACACTTCAAGCCCACCGCCGGGACAGCACCAAGCCCTGGGGGCAACAGCCCCCTTGCTGCCCCTACGCACCTCAAACACGTCCAGCAAGCGGATGAACCCGGAATGCGTGCAGGCCCGCTCTGTGATGTACTGCAGGGCCTGTACCTCACCCTGCAGTACGTCCACCCGGTTGCCTTCCAGGCCCTTGTCCAACACCTGCGCATCGTCCATGGCTCGTGTCATGGCGCTCAGGGGGCAGGGCGGTGCGTGGGAGCAGCATCGTTTCTTTGAGTTGTCCAGCACTTGCATCTTTTGCTAGGACTTTACACGGTGTGAGACCGGCCGCCCAACCCTAAAACCTGAGACGCGAACACAAAACACAGCCCAAATGTGCATGTGGCCCTCGTCGTTGGCCGAGAAAAGGCGAGCAGCAAACAGGAAAGGTATACGACCAACAAGCACTCACGTCCGCAATAACTCATGCGTAAGAAGTTAGATTAAGGTGTGTGTGCCATGTGATTGCGTTATGTGGGCTGGTGGGTGTGCTCACATATATGTGTGCACAGCATCCAATGCGCGTGTCATTGCTCGAGTTCAGAGCGGTGTGTGGGATGTACAGTACGTGTACCGGTAACTGCATTTCAACTACAATTTAGGTACCAGTACATTAAGGCCTAAGGCAGGGGGCAGGGTGCAGTATGTACTGTAGCTTGGGCCACCCATGTAGGACCACTGGCTATCATAGAGGGACAGCGGAAGGGGGTGTCAGGGTGGGAAAAGAGGAAGGTTAGGAAGGTTCGGAAGCAGAAGACTACCGGTAGGCCCTCCGTTGTCCCTTAGTCCTGGCTATAGTGGTCCTGTATGGAGTAAGGACCACCGGCCTTGGGCCGGTATAGGTTTAGGCCCCATTGTCCCAGTGGTGGCTGCACAGCGGCCTATTGAGGGCGGTCTGTTGCGTGCTAACAAAAAATTGTTGGGATGTAGAAATTGATAATATGGTTGAGCTCACGCACAAACAAGATGTGCCATGCTTTCAAATTGTTTTCCTGGCATTGCCGTTGTGCAAGCCCTGTACATATTAAATTCCTATTGTCTACAGCCGGTATCCTGCTTATTATCCTGCTTAACAATATGGCAAACCTTGGTGGTTCTCCATGTGCAAGAGTGGGCGCCAGGTGCATGCCATGCTCCACGTCACAAACATTTGAAGCTGGCTCTACCGCTGTCAGCACGCACCTTGATAGCTACTTTTTGATTGTTCGTCTTGTTGGTGCCCAGCTGCACGCGAGCATAGGAGCCGGAGCCGAGACTGGTTTCGGTATCGAGGGCCCACTTGCGTTGAACGCTCCAGTCCGGATAACCGAGCCTCTGTAGAGCCATATGAGCTATAAGGTGATATTCAAATGGCTGACAAAAGCGCTGCCCCAGTCGGAGGGACGCTCAGCTTGCTCGAGGCATCATGACCTGTCGTAACGTGACTTTGTACTATGCTTTAAAAATGAGTGGCTGAAGAATAATTTACATAAGTTGACTAGTATGTGAGCGAAATGGGCATAGTGTTAAAAGCACGACAGGGCAAGAGTGCAACCAAAGAGTGCAACAGTTGAAAGGGACCTCACCAGGGACCTCACCCTTCGAGACCAGCCAGGTACGGAGCAAACCAAGAAGGTTCGGACCACAGGTTCCATTGATTCAAAATACAGGTGCATTGTCGTGCCGCTGACACACACGTCCCTGTTTCGGGTATATACGGAACGTAGGCATGACCTATCGCTCGGCCTAGTGCACTGGAGCGTCCAAGCATGAAGCATATGCTCGCTGGGCTCATGCCAATGGACATGTAGCAATCAATCAATGTGCTGCAAGGTCAGTGCAGGCAGGCTCCACCCCGGGTAGGTCTGTAGCTTCTCCTGTACTGTTTGTGACTGAATATGATACCGGCATGAAGGATTGGACACTCGTATGCCTTATGGCCTCATATGCTCATGCAGCAATCAATCAACACGCTGACGGAGTAACATGTGCATGCAGGTGGGCAAGCCCGGAAATTCTCTATTTTCTGAATGAATGTAATGCTGCCAGCTCTATGATGCCAGTCGTACCGTGTGCAGGTCTTCCCTTGCCGTGCCTGCTTGATCGATGATGAGCTTCATGCATACAGTGATCGCACCCAATGCCACGGTTTGCAGGGTTAAAAGGGTTTGAAAGGCAATTCCAGCAGCAGAGCAATGCAGTCTGCTGATTCCAATGCCGTTACTTGACAAACGGTATCCTGAGGCCCTGAGGATTGCTTAAAAAATTCAAACTCTCATGCCATCAAGTTTGTATAACATTAAACCCATACAACTACTGAAGCGTGTCACAGGAAGACAGCCCATTCATGGCAGCAGCCACGGCGGCTGATATGCAGCTTCCGCTCAGTCACACCACTGGAGGGCGTAATTGGTGCTGTGAACTGCTCGGTGTATTAGAGGAGCTTGATTGGGGAGCAGCCGTCCCCACACTGCATCAGGCAGCGGCTGACCTACAACTTCTCTCCGTGTCTAGCGCTAGTGGACGCTGCCTATGAGCGGGCGCAGATGGAGGTCGTCGGCCGGGGAGACCCTAGGGACCCCGCCACCTAACTTAGGGCTGCGACTCGGAGCGGTCAGCACAGCTGATGATAGAGGGCGGCGCAGCGATCAGCAGCGTGACACACGCTACTGCCAACGGTGCTGGGCTGAGGGACACGGCCAGCATGTGGAGGATGCGCTGCATGAGTGCTTGCAGTGCCCTAGCAACAAGGGGAGGCTGAGGACGAGAGGTTGGGCAGGCCCCCCGGGGGGCGCCACTGATTTCCAGCAGTTGTACCAGGGCAGGCGTGGGTGGGAGGCTCTGGCTTTTGTTGAGGATGTGGTCGACTTTGTTGAGGGCTAGATTGTTGTCTTTGTTTTTCCTCCTTGGGGACTGGCTCTTTCTCTTTTTGTCTCTCTTGTTTTCAGGGGCAGGGCCTTTCCGTTTTTCTGGGAGGGGAGTGGTGTCTGTTCTTTATACTCCTCTCTGTCTTTCCTCTTGCCTTAAGTTCCTTTCTTTTTCCTCCCTTCGAGACAGGAAGTAGGATAGCCCGCAGGCAGGATTGGGCGGCCCTGGCTTTTGTGGAACATGTAGTTGAGTTTTGAAGTCTCCTCAGGGGTGGGGGATACGGTTTGCCTGACCTTTTTGATGTTGCTCTTTTTGTTTGGAAGGTGAACTTGCTTTCCTTTTTTTCCTCTTGTGCCTTCTCCCTTGACTTTCCTAGCTGACTTTTTGTTTGCCGACGTTGTCACGACGTATGGGTGCACCGCACGCAGGGGTGGCTTGTACTTTCTTTTTGGTTTCGGATCCATTATGTTTTGTGGTACTTCGAGAAAGCCTGGCTCGTTCCAAGCATTCTTCTCTTCTTACTCAAGTATACACGAAGTTGAATCACCCCGTTTTAATCTGTTCTGGGACTAATTGTCTACCTGCGATATTTCGGCCCCTTATCAAGGCCAGGAAACTACACTGGAAGGAGATCTCTAGTTAACTCTACACTGATCCTTTCGCTCTTAAGACCACATCATTAAGTATCGAAGCCTAGACACTACAATGTGCGAATAGCTCTAGTTACACACTACACTTATTCGCTATCTCTAGTTCCATCTCCTCTACTTCCACTCCTCATTCTTCTTGCTCTCTCGCTTGACACCTCTACCCTACGAGCTTTCAGTTCAATCTCTAGAACTCAAGTCGACACTGCAAGCTGCTTCCCCAGCCTTTCCTGGCTACCAAGTCGATCATCTGATCTTTCAGTTGATCTTCTCCATCAAGAGTCGTTCAGTCAGCTCTACACTCTTCATCACTTCGGGCAGCTTCGTCCACAAGTCCGATCTAAGCCGCCCCAACCTGTCAACTGTCGACATCAGTGCATGAGTCTTCACCAGGGTCGACTTCACTTCGTAACTTCTGTCAACAGTAAGGGAAGAATCATCGAAGGTTAGTGCAGTAACCTGAGGATTTAGTCGAGGATAATCTGCTCACCAGACAGATTATCGCTCCTGCACAGCAGGTTACCCTTGGTAAAGGGCTCCTAGCACTCTTTTAAGTGACTGTTGTGCGCAGTGATACTTCAAGGTCATTGGTACCTCGTGACAACGTGGCCGAGCATTATTTAAGCATGGCCCAGAGATGTAACGTCATTAACAGCAACATACCGTACTATCTGAACCTGCTGTAGATGAACCTAATCGTTCCACATAGAACAAAGGCCCGAGTGTTTATATTGGCCTCATGGATACTCAGGGCTGCAGGCTCCTAGAGTCTTGGCTGGCTGGCCCCATGCAAGCATTTGTTATCATTATTTACGGCTTCCACCTGTCAAGGAGGTGGATCCCTCAAGCCTGGAAACGAGGCCTAACAAATCCCGAAGGAAGGCATTGGCAGCATAGGGGTGCCCTGCACTGGTTAAGGTGACACATGCAAAATCACCGTCTGCAATTCCGTGCACGGAGGTGTTATCAAGAGACAAGTCCAGAAGCAAGCATGTAGCTTGTCCTTCGCATGGTTGCATAATTCCCTAGCCCAACATCGCTGGCAGGTGCTTCTCGCCGCTGACCGCTGCTCCGTCCTTTAGTATTGGCTATACTGACTGCGCCAAGCTGAATGACTATCACATGTCAATACAGTCCTTAGCATCAGGATTCTCATTAACTTAATAATGTCTGGCTTCAGTTCTGGTATTAGACTGATTACAGAGCTACGAACTAAGCATGGCTGAATAGGCAGAAGCACCGATATTGGTGACCAATACTTGCATGCCGTCCTGGACGGGACGGTCCGTCCAGACTTAGCCGGATCACCGGATGGCGGAGACTCGTAGCTGAGAGGGACCCGAATGCCCAACCACTAAGCTGCACGACTGGCCAGTGCTATATCCCATATCCAGCCATGCTCATTCCTCGTGGGAACAGGATGCCCACCAAAAAGATTTACACACCAAAAGTAACAACTGGTACATTGGCTCCGAAACCCCGGGCTGGAAATCTGAAATGCGTGACTGACGTGTCATCGGGTCATATATTCATCCAAGAACCGGCGGTGTACGGTGTTTAAAACCCCGTATTCCTCAAGCCACGCTCAGGCGTTTTCTTTCTTTCTTTCAACCACCAATTCCTTTACAACTCTTCCTTTACACACCTGATTCAACTCAACTGCTTGCTCAATAATGTATTCTGTAGACGTGAAGAAATGTAAGTATGTCTTTCCTGTCTATTGCTTCGTGCCAAGACACGCCTAGGCACCTGAATTGCTGAAGCATTCTCATTGAATTCAATGAAATCTGCAACTGCAATGTTGGCAATGTTTTGCTGCAATCGCAGACACTTTTGATGCCGAGGGAGACAATGACCAAGGGTGGGTCCGTTTTGTTAGTTCTGATGCTACTATCCAAGCCCGGCAGTGCGCGTGTTGACGATTCAGCATGCCACATTTTTATTTCCGCTAGGAAGATGCGCAATTGTTGCCTCGTTCCGTCAGGTCGCCATCGTCGCCCAGTGCCATGTCAGCATCTGCCTCGCTGAACGCTGCGATCCACGCTAAAAGGGAGGCCGAAAAAGCCCGTGAAGCAGCTGAAGAAGCCGATAGGCTATCCAAAGTTGCGGCGAACGAACCGGTGGGTAGTAAGCTTGGTGCATCATCCACCCCTACCTGCATCATGATCATGCATCGATTCATCGTTCTTTGAAGCCTACTCAAGTTACTCTTCAGCCACATCTCGGCCTGCAGCCGAGGGGGGCCTGGAGTAGCAACCCTGATAATTGAACCACCGACTGTAGGTCTCTCATGCCTACTATATCTCAATTGGTTCAGTGGTGGCTTCTCAAACGCCACCCTAAGGTGGCCTGATGCATGATACAACTAAACCTCAACGCTCTGCATGGACGTTTGTCCGGCATGCATGGTAACATGTGCTGTGTTGGATTCAATGATCTGGGGACAAATCAACACTCGCCCACACAACCTCATACTGCTCCAGGAAAATAAACCAGCTTGAATTGACAATGGAGGCATGTAGAGCAGGAAGCCTGACTTCAATCTAGAACAGTGTTTATTTGTTTGCGGCTCTGCCACCATTCAGCTTCTGTTCAGCAACCTGCCTGCTGCCTCTGGCTGGAGGCCTCAAGTAAGATCTGCCATGGAAGTTGGGCCGCCGGCCATGGGCCGGTCCATCTTCGGTCCCCATCGGGCATTTCTCGGAAAGCGGGAGAGGTCCGCTAATGGTGAAATTGTCACTGAAAGAAATACAATGCTCTTCTTGCCTGGAATCCAACCGGTAAATTGGTTACCATTTGCTTTCCCTCAGGTACCTACATGAATTAATGGCATCTGAAAACACTACCTTCCGCAAAAACCAACCCCAATCTCGACCTCCAGCTGAAAATGGTGCTTGATCAATACCGGTAAAGCGCACTCCCGATTTTCTAAATGTAATAAAGGTAATGCAATACCGGTAAAGCAATATTGGTATTTAAATGCCGCCCTCACCTCTGCACGCCATAATCAAGAGCAAAGGCACAGCACATCACTGATGATTTTAGCGCGCTTCAGCTACAATTCCGCTACATCACGACCTACGGCCTGGGGGTCTAGTGCAGCAAGGCCTGTTGCTCTAGCCACCGTCCGTAGGCCGGTCAAGGTTTGGTCCCAATCGGCCCAGGAATCGCAGCCCGGTGGCCCCCCGAAGGTGCGCTGCCACATACTAAAATAAACACTGAAGCATATGTACATCAACACAACAGCTTCCTTTGCTCCCCCCCTTCAGATCCCGGAGAAGGCAGACTCTGGCTGGTGGGCGGCGGTGGACACGGGTGCACTGAATGTGGACCCCCACGAGAAAGCCCTAGCCCAGAAGAGCTTCCAATCGCAGTGCAGCGTCACAGGGCAGCCCGGCATCGGAGCCAGCCTCTTCAACCTCCGTGAGTCGGATTATTTTATCGATCCCTGGCTTCCACCTGACTTCCACCTGTCGGTGAGGTACAGGTGCAAGCCAAGAATTTTGAAATACAATGTCCGTGGTGGGATCCCTTCACCCCTCTGGGGGGGACCTCTGCCCCAAGTGGGAGAAGGAGGCATGTGACTAATATAAGCAAGGGTGTACAGTTGCGCCGTAACTCAGATATTGTGCAAGCAATTATGGTCTCTTACGGCTAAAAGTAGCTGAACATGCCTTAAAATGACAGGGGACAGGGGACAAGGGACAGGGGACAAGGGACAGGGGACAGGGGACAGGGGACAGGGGACAGGGGACAGGGGACAGGGGACAGGGGACAGGGGACAGGGGACAGGGGACAGGGGACAGGGGACAGGGGACAGGGGACAGGGGACAGGGGACAGGGGACATCCTGCCAATGGTGGCCTGGTGGCTGAAGTAATACAAGAATCTTCGTAAGCATTTACAAGGCCAGCCACAAGCCCCCAGCAACTGTGCAAAATCGCTGCTCAAATGCGGGTCAGCTCTAGCCAGGCTTCAGGCTGTGGTCGCTTGGCAGTGCTTTATTTTGTCGTTTTGGGACTTCCTGTTCCAGGCGTTTGCAGTGTGGAGAAAAGTGAAATTGTTGCCCAGGGCTGCCAGGTCCTATTTGGGGGGGGGGGGAGGGGGGGGCGCTTGGACGGCCCCCCCTGGGAAGCTAAGGCGCTAGCTCGACCTGTGGATGTTTTGACAGCAAGTGGTTATTTTAGTGCGCACCAGACCACCTTTTGAGGGCAGACAGTTAGATACCACTGGATTGATGGGGACCAAAGCTTGACCGGCCTTCAGCCGGTGGCCCAAGGAACTGGGCTTGCCGAGCCCTCACAGCTTTTGGCCATATCATAGCTTCCATATAGCTGAAGCACCCTGAAATGAAAAGGTGGCAGCATCTTCAATTCACAGTGTCAGCCCCTTCCTTTCAGGTTATGGTATCGGGAAAGGCTGTGCCATTGCTGGTATGATGGCGGAAGGTACATGCAGAGCTGTATTCCATATTCCTCAAGCCGCACGCCACTGCGTTTCACTTGCTTACCATCCCTTGCGCGCATACAATACATTCGGATTGCCTTCCCACAAAATCAACGTTGTAAAGGGTTGAGGGCTTTTAAAAATACGAATCCACAATTGCCATAGCCAGCTTCAGTCGGAAATGGAGAGCTTTTATCCAGTTTGTGCCCAGAGGAAGAAGCATAAAATAAATCATTGATTCACATTCCAGGAACGGCATTGCGAATCTACGGCGCGCGCGCTCATGTGCTCCTTACGTTCAAGATCAAGAAGCATGAACCTGACTACAAAAAAAACAATTGTCAGACACTTTTGCGATGCCCGCATTCCATGCAGAGCGTAACGTCCCAGGACCTGCGCCTGCCACCGCGGACGCCGTGCGCGACCCCCTCGATCCGCTCGCGCCCGCCCCGGGCGGCCACGCCATGGCCATCCCCGCCCCGGCCGCAGCTGACACCGCCGGTGACCGCACTCAAGAGACAAGCTCGTCGTCGCTTCCAGACGGGAGCCCCCCCCTTGAGGTCTCGGCTTCGCCCGCGCTCAACGCGGCGATCCTGGCCAAAAGGGAGGCGGACAGAGTTTGGGCGGCGGCCGAGGAGGTTGAGCGGCTGTCCAGAGAGGCGGCGAATCAGCCGGTGGGTTGAAGCGGTACTGCTGCGGTACTAAAAGGGGGGCAATATCTCGCTGTCTAATGTCCAGAGATGCGGCGAATCAGCCGGTGGGTTGAAGCTGTACTGCTGCGGGTCTCAAGTGTACTGCTGTGGGATGAGGGATAATCTCTCTTGCTGTCCCGAGATTGGTGGGCAAAGCGGCATGGCTGGCAAGAATTGAGGCTTCTGACCATAGGCCGGAGTGTAGCTGACAAGTAGCTGAATCATACAAAAATAAACACTGCCCTGCTCTGGTGGTTTAAACCCTAAACCCTAACGAAACACTGCCCTGTTCAGGTGGGTTAGACCCCAAACCCTAAACCATGAACCCTAAAGAAACAATGCCCTGCTCAGGTGGGTTAGACCCCAAACCCTAAACCATGAACCCTAAAGAAACAATGCCCTGCTCAGGTGGGTTAAACCCTAAACCCTAGTTCAAGTTTAAGGAGATCCAGAGTCCCGGGGGAACCAGGACAATGACAAACTACATGTTAACGGTGAACAAGGAGGCCAAAGTGGTGTTAGGGCGCGAGCCTGGCCACTGGCGCCGTACCTGTGTGTTGGAGTGAGTATTAACCTTGAACCTTTAATAAGCACTGCCCTGTTCAGGTGGACGAGAAGGCCAGCGGTTGGTGGGCAACGGCAGACACTGGCGCTCTGAACGCGGATACTGACGACAAGCTCCAGCCCGTCGCAGCCAGCGTTTTGACTAGCGGTGAGCTCTGTTTGTTTCAGTGCGTGCTGGACCACCTTTGAGGGGCTGCTGGGTGGCCGCCACGGGGCCGATGGGTGGCCACCTTTGGGGGGGGTGCTGTGTGGCCACCTCTGGGGGGCTGCTGGGTGGCCACTTTTGGCGGGCTGCTGGGTGGCCGCCACGGGGCCGATGGGGACCAAACCTCGATCGGCCTGCAGCTGGTGTGGTGTCCTAAGCAGCAAGGGTTTGCTGCAATGAGATTCCCCGGCCACTAGCTTAGGGGGCTCAAAGCTTCTACACGGCCGGTATCCGGAGAATCTTGGTGTAAGGAGCCCTGCTGCTGCTTTGGCCACCAGTTGTATGTCGGTCGAGGTTTGGTCCCACAGCCAATGTTGAGATAAGGGTTTAGATTAGGGTTTAGATTAGGGTTTAGATGAAAGGGTGCTTAAGCTACACCACGGCCCAACGCTGGCGGAACTGTTGAATTGTGTGTATCTGGATTTATTAGAACCTTTGCCAGCCTCTCCTATGCCTATGCCTATGGATCTGAATTTAGTTCCTATGCCAGGAGTCCAGAACTAAGCAGCGGTACTGGTGAAGAGGAAGTTCAGAGCTGACGATCATCGTGTGCAGGTTGTTGGAATCGCTGTATCTTTATCCAGGGCGTAAACAAACAACAAACAAACAAACAAAACCGATGCCAGAAAATAAGAGAAAATAAGAGTTGATGATCGCGGTGCTTGTGCTGTCACTCGATAGGGAGCTGTTGTTTGCTCTGCCTGATATTGTCGGCACAGATGTCTGAAGCATAACGAATCCAGCCTCAAAGTGTCAGCTGTCCTGCCGTTCTTTCAACCCCAAAGATTATCCAGGTGGGATTCAATATCAGTGGTGTGCCGCCACCCTTCAAATCAATAACATAAAAACAAAACAATAATTTTCTCCCCATTACTCTCAATTCAGCCGGGAGTGTGGAGGCTCACACATCAGCCGCCGCTGGAGAGGCGGCTCCGCCCACCGCAGCCCGAGCGGCAGCTTCGCCGACCGCGGCTGGAGAGGCGGTCACGGTCGCCCCCCGTCCTGCGGCGGCCATCAGCGACGGCAGCCTGCCAAGTGGATGGGGCGTGCAGGGCGCGGGCCATCTTTTTGAGAACAAGGAGACGGAGGACGTGGACCGGCGTGCTAAGCAGGGCTTCACGCCACAGCTGGTGATGGGCCTAGGGAAGCACATGTTCTCGACGGAGTAGAGCAGCGGTGGTGTACTGCCGTACTGTACTGGCTTCACTCTGTGACTGGTGATGGGCTTCGGGAAGGGCACGATCTGGACGGCGTAGAGAGTGGTTTTTTTTTTTCTGGCTACAAGTTCAACTCCGGCAGGCCGCCTGGCGGCTGCCAAAGGCCCAATTAGGACGTGACCTGGACCGGCCTGCAATTGGTGACCAAAGCAGCAAGGCTGGCCATGAATGGGGTCTCTGGCCAGCGGCTGGAGTGTAGCTCACAGGTACCGTAGGTGAGTCAGCGGCTGTTACGTTGCAGCAGAATTCAGCACGTGTAAGCAGCAGTGTGCAGCGGCCGTGTCTGTTACATGGCAGCAGCATTCAGGACATGGAAATGCCAGTGTGCAGCGATCATGTCTGTTACATGGTAGCAGCATTCAGGACATGGAAACGCCAGTGTGCAGCGGCCGTGTCTGTTACATGGCAGCAGCATTCAGGACATGGGGACGGCAGGTTTAAGCTCTCTGTGGATTAGGGCAGCCGCAGCTTTGGCAGCGGCTGCTATATATCAGCAGCATTCAGGTCTGTCTGGGTGGAGTGCCGTAGTGCGCTGCCGCTGCCGGTTTCCTCTTTTGTTCTGCCCCTTTTAGTTGGGCGCTATGCGGCCGAACCTTTTTGAGCAGGGCCCTGAGGTGTAACATCATTAGCTGCCGTTGCCGGTATTGGTGTTAGACCAGACTAGCAAGCCAGGAGCGGCTAGCTGAGGAGCCAGGAGCGCCCGTCCAATGGATGAGCAATCTGGCGTGGGGTGGTGCGCTGCCGTTGCCGGTATGAGCTTGAGACCAGGCTAGCAAGCCAGGCGCTGTTAGCTGAGCTAGGAGGGCCCGTCCAATGGATGAGCGATCTGGCGTACCTTGGTGTGCTGACGTTGCTGGTATGAGCTTGAGACCAGGCTAGCAAGCCAGGACCGGCTAGCTGAGCTAGGAGCGCCCGTCCAATGGATGAGCGATCTGGCGTGCCTTGGTGCGCTGCCGTTGCCGGTATGAGCGTGAGACCAGGCTAGCAAGCCAGGCGCTGTTAGCTGAGCTAGGAGCGCCCGTCCAATGGATGAGCGATCTGGCGTGCCATGGTGCGCTGCCGTTGCCGGTATGAGCGTAAGACCAGGCTAGCAAGCCAGGCGCTGTTAGCTGAGCTAGAAGGGCCCGTCCAATGGATGAGGGATCTGGCGTCCATGTCCTGTTCCAGCACGTTTCGAAGGGGTGTGGTCGTGTGTGGTTTGCTTTTGCTGCCGGTGGCTGTCGTCAATCCTTGTCAGCCCCCCCTCTCACTGGCTGGTTCTATGCATGGGCAGGGCTCAAAAGTCATTGGTGTGAAAGGTTGCTGAGAGTTTTGCTGCAGAATTGGGGAGGAGGGTGGCCTCATTTTATATATAGAGTTCCGGTAGCAAAAGTATGAGAAAGAGGTACATTAAAAACAAAAAAATCTAAGGACGTTGACATCTGTCCCCATGTATAGCCCCCCTTTGTATTTTAAAAGGGACCTGGCCATGGCGTTAAGGGGTCAAGCCCACGTCAACGTTTTTTTGTGACTGGTAGCTTGGCCATGGCCCGTGGGGGCCTGCTGCCTAGAGCTCCAGGGGCCGCCGACCCTCGGCAGATATCTACAAAGACGTGACGGATCCCTTGACTTTCCTAGCTGGCTTTTTGTTTTCCGACGTGGCCGAGCTTCATTTTAGCATGGCCGAGAGGTGTAACGTGATTAACAGTAGTGACAGATCTACCGTCGGCGGTTGTTGAATCCCTAGATGGTCATATCCTATATTACCAGTAGTCTTGTCATATCATGATGTCATAGCCATGGTCGATCACAGAGCTGTAAACAGAGCTGCCTTCCTGTCATTTTGTGTTGCTATGGTTTTGAGGGTGGACACTCCTTTCTTTCTTTTTCACTCTTGCCTTCTCTTTCAAGCTTCCTAGCACACATTTTGTTTTCTGACGTGTACAAAAGCAAAGGCCCAGGCTTCAGGGGATGCTGCACTAAGGGCCACCCTTGGACGCAAGCTGTGATGTGGTTGCTTTGTACCTTATGTCAATGACGTTACACGTTTGGGCCCTGCTCAAAAAGGCTCGGCCGCGTGGGCGCCTTACTAAATAAGGGCAGACAATAAAGGAAAGGGGGGGGGAAGTGAAGGGCCAGACATAAGGCTGTGGAAAAAAGGCAAAGGAAGTTCCAGCCTCTGAGAACGTCTTTGCCTTAACGCTTTGTACCTAAAGTAAACAGGGATATAAACCAGACAAGAGGGGGTTAATTGGACGAGACTCAGAGCTGTTGTCACACGATATCTCGGTGACCCATGCGGAAATGGTAGCCCCCCTGATAAAAGGAATCCAGTACAGGGTCAAACATCCCTTCTTAATGGGGAGAGCCCCCCCCCCACACACTATGAAGGGATGGGACTATGGGAGGCTCGCTTCTGTTCGAATGCCTGTCAGTTTAACATTTCCTCACGCGACAGTGTGGGGGATTCGGCTTCAGAAGGCTGACTGCCATGAAATTTGCTCCTCTGTCAGGCGCGTCCAACTGCCCGTGCACCCGCAGTCGCAACCGCCCAGAGCTTGAGGCCTGTCTCCAAGCTCGCAACATAATTTATCTTCTGAAAATGCGACTCTTTCTCAGTTAACAGCTCTGTTAAGATGTTACACCTCTGGGCCCTGCTCACAAATCGGCTACGTTGCCTGAAGGGTATTTTTTGGTAATATTGCGTGGATCACTGTTCGGGTTGAGGTATACTCCACAGCCTTCGAGATGTGGAGGAGGGCCCTCACTTGCCGCTTGCAGTGAGTGCTTAAGATACAATTCAGCTACATCACATTACGGCCGTGGGCTGCTTCGACTACCGGCTGTGGGTGGGACAAGAGGTCCTGATTTGCCTAGCGGCTCGCTTACGCGGGAGTTTCATGCACTTTAAAAGAAACACTGACTGCCAGGCCCAAGAGAAAGAACAGGCAACCAAGTAAAACAATGCTCACGAGATTTTCGTTTTGAGAGTGATTGCCCATTCTTTGTGGGGGGGAGACAAAAGGGCCACGGTTGCCAAATATATCTTCCCGTTGCTTGGGTGCATTTCAGCGGCCTCCTGGCCTTCAGCTAGAAAGCCTCAAGCACGGACAGCCATGCTGCTGGGCCTGTGTCTGTAGGCGGGTGAGGGTTTATCCCCTTCGAGCCTAAAGCAGCCGCAGGGGATCCCGCCAAAGGTGAATGGGAAGCAAAACAAAAACGGTCACACCACCACCTGGTGCAGTCGTAGGCCTGGAGATTATGAAAACTTCGCCAGCTTGGCACCTAAATGTCATCATCAGAGGAAACCCTGATTTTGAGTCGGCTAAGGAGCATTACCATGCTTTGGGTACCAAAGATAAGGCAGCTCGACAGAATAATACACAAAACACGAAGTTGTGCCGGGACTATAGGACTGATCTAAACTTCAGCCTTGACGCCAGGGTGCAATAAGCAGATATCAGCTTTTACAGTCCAGAAGACACATGGAACCTGCCCACCAAAAACTTACGCACAATTATATTGCACAATCAAATCAGGGACAGAGATAACCATGGTCCAAGACAACAGACCGGCAGAGATCAGAAAATAAATGTCCCCTGTGGGACAGGACCAGAAGCTGCACATACACAGTTCAGTACATCTATTCCTATACTGCATGCACATTGTATGTTTCGTCAGATTCCTGAAGGAGCCCCTGTGCTATCCCGATGATTTTCTAAAGCGGAGAGTGCGAGATCAAAGACATGCTCCTAATAATGATGGCCAGACATGACCAGCCGACATATTGTTCAGCGTCTTAGCACAAGGTTCCGAGATTAATATAAATTTGATCCCAGCCCTGCTGAGACCTTGATACCCAAGTATAAAGTCTGAGCTGTTAAATATAAAAGATTCCCAGCCTTCTGCCGGGTCTGTGTTTGTGATTTATTAGCTAGCCAGTGGTAGGAGAAAGCAAACTAACTATCTTTGATCCGGTCATAAGAATGTTCACAATAAATGGGTAACCCTCAGGGGTGGGATCAAGCTCCATCCAATCAAATTATATCCACTTATTATGCCTGGTGAATCGCTCTGACGAAAAAATATGTGAGCGCTATTATAAACCGCAGTCACAGAAAACTGCATGTACAGACACACCACTGTCACCACTGCCTTTTCAAATTTGAAGCTGCGAAATAGATCTGCTGTGACTCCTCCCCGTTCAGGCTATCAGTGCTGCCACCCAGACCTTTTCTGCAACTCGGCCAAGGCGGCGGGTAGAAGGGCTTGATCACTTGCTTCAATATCTATGCTCGGTTGCAGCGTGGACACCACCCCAGAATCTATGCTAGCTCCTCTTCCTATTCTGGGTACATAGTCTGCCAGCTTGAGAGCAGCGTAGTAGCACATGTACCCAAACACAGCATCCAATATGAAGTGGTTTGCTGTCACCACAATGCAGTACATTGTGAGGAAGGGGTAAATGACGGCCAGCGCACGGAAGAGCGAGTAGGGAGAGTACTGGTACATGGCCAGGCTGCACCAAATTGAGTATCCTGCGTGCATGCTCGGCATGGCAGCGTAATGGTTGCTGACCTTGGCAATGGTTTTATGCTTCCATGACCAAAGGCCTCCGTAATCCTCCAGGGTGTCCACAAAAGCATAAGCCTTGACACAGCCGCCGTATTTATCCTGCGCAGTGAGAACAAAGAGGAGTAACAGGTATACAGCTTGGATACGCCCCTAGCTGTTCATATCCTCGTGCTGAAAGCCCTATGGCATACTAGAGCATCACTCTTCTCAGCTTCTGCCTCTCTCTGCATGGTAAAAGCCTTTGACCTACCTCGCAATCATTGACCAGACGAGGAGGCATGAGCGGGTACACAATGTAAGTGATCAGTGCAAACGTATTCATGAGGAAGAATACAGTCCTGGATCTCTGGTAAGCTTGCGGCTTCAGTATGAATAAGAACACGAGTACGAATACGGTGACAGCCATGTGAGCAGCACCGTAGAAGATGTTCCAAAACTTGATCCACAGATGGTAGGGCAGAGCCATGGCCTGAATCTCCTGCTCCCAGTACATGCCGAGGAGCCTCTCAAGAAAGATGATCTGTTCTGCGTGGCCGAGTGCAAATTCTGGGCTGCAAGCTTGCGAACCGAACAGATTGCGAGCCATGTTGTATGCCTTCAGAAATATGACGATGATAACAATCTCGAAGAGAGTTTCCAAGGCCACGCGAAAGTGCGGTCTTGCGACAGCTTTAAGCATTTGGGCCATCATCGTGAGTCAGAAATAAATGCAGGTGGCTCTGCCGATAAGAAAGGGAGGCTTTTGATGTGAAGCTGTAAGAAAGAAAGAAAGAAAACGCCTGAGCGTGGCTTGAGGAATACGGGATTTTAAATGCCGTACACCGGGAGAAAAAAACCTGGTGGTTAAGGAGGGTCGTCAAGGGGTACCGGACAATAATGGGCAGGGGAGTTTTCCAGATGGCGACGCTGACGAAGGATGTTTATATGGCAGCGTATGGTATGCTTGGTGAGACGGCTGAGGACGGAGGAGATGTCGTGTTTGGAGACACCGAGCATGCTGAGGATTTTATCGGCATGACGAAATAAAGAGGAAGCCTGCGGTTCCCAGAAGGATGATATGTGTATGAGAAGAAGGCGGGGATGGATGAGGGGGGGGGATGGGCATGGTCGGCGAAGGATCAGGTGGAAGGGCAGGATGGAGTGTCACGACGTATGGGTGCACCGCACGCAGGGGTGGTTTGTACATTCTTTTTGGTTTCGGATCCATTACGTTTTGTGGTACTTCGAGAATGCCTGGCTCGTTCCAGGCATTCTTCTCTTCTTACTCAAGTATACACGAAGTTGAATCACCCCGTTTTAATCTGTTCTGGGACTAATTGTCTATCTGCGATATTTCGGCCCCTTATCAAGGCCAGGAAACTACACTGGAAGGAGATCTCTAGTTAACTCTACACTGATCCTTTCGCTCTTAAGACCACATCACTAAGTATCGAAGCCTGGACACTACACTGTGCGAATAGCTCTAGTTACACACTACACTTATTCGCTATCTCTAGTTCCATCTCCTCTACTTCCACTCCTCATTCTTCTTGTTCTCTCGCTTGACATCTCTACACTGCGAGCTCTCAGCTCAATCTCTAGAACTCAAGTCGACACTGCAAGCTGCTTCCCCAGCCTTTCCTGGCTACCAAGTCGATCTTCTGATCTTTCAGTTGATCTTCTCCATCAAGAGTCGTTCAGTCAGCTCTACACTCTTCATCACTTCGGGCAGCTTCGTCCACAAGTCCGATCTAAGCCGCCCCAACCTGTCAACTGTCGACATCAGTGCATCAGTCTTCACCAGGGCCGACTTCACTTCGTAACTTCTGTCAACAGTAAGGGAAGAATCATCAAAGGTTAGTGCAGTAACCTGAGGATTAAGTCGAGGATAATCTGCTCACCAGACAGATTATCGCTCCTGCACAGCAGGTTACCCTTGGTAAAGGGCTCCTAGCACTCCTTTAAGAAGAGAAGAATCCGGATTCGTTAGCACCTCGAATTCGCTGGTAACTAAGTCGTTAAAAAAAGTGCTTGATTCGGTCGAGTGTCGATAAATCCTAGTCGCATCCTTGATTAAGCAAGAGATCTGTACCATCCAGCACAGCTCAGTATGAGTCATGAGGCTGGGAAGGGCAAGAAAGCCTTTCCTGGTGAACTGCCCACCATCCCAGAGCTTGATAAGGCTCAACTGGATGCAGTAGCGCGGGACACAAGAGCTATCACGCGTGAGGTGAAGAAGGAAGTCGCCATTCAGAAGCAGAACATGGTCCAGCAAGACATGGATGCTGCGGCCAAGATTAGCCGGGATACCGCTGCGTCGTCTGGGAGGGACCCGCAGGTCCCAGTCCTCACTGCCATGCAAGAGTTCGAAAACAACGAACAGTTGAGGATACAGAAGCAACTTGCCGTTAGGGCCAGGGCCAAGGAGGCGCATGATCGTAGAGTCACCGCAGAGGCGATTGCTGCGATTGCGCGGCTTGATGAAGAACGACGAGAAGAAAGGGAAGACCTGGACTTAAGTATCCTCAACGCCGATAAGTGTAGGGATAGTACCCCGAAAAAGGTGGCAGAGTCATACAGTGACGGAGAGAAAACGTGTCTACGGATGGTCGATAACCCCCTGTATTTGACAGCTGTAAAAAAATGCCAGAGCGTGCGAACTCCAGTAAAGTCGCTGCGTGTTGCTGAAGAACCAGCAGGAAGTGGGATGTGTGCCCCCTCCTCAGCACCTGTATTGCAGGTGCCCCTAATGGAGATTGAAGCTGCTCCCCTGCATGAGTCAGTCGTCAAGCCTGTACCCGAGCCGCTGGAACTGGCCTTGAGACCAGTCACGCCTACCTCGTCAAGACCATCGGCAGAACCTGAGGTGCAGATGATATCCACACCCACCTCTACATCATTCGGATCAGGTGAGGAGGGGCAGTCATGGCTGCATCAGAGTGCGCCTGAACCTGTTAAAGACAAGGGGCGGCACTCTGAGCACCAAGGTCGCCAACTGGACATGGGCCAGAATGTGATGGTCCCAGTTGCCCAAGGTGAGGATGATGGGGCAGTCACCAAAGGTGATTTTATGCGGATGCTGCAAGCCTTGCTGGACCGCATTGACAAGAGGCCAGGTGAGCGACCCGTTGAGGAATTGAGGGCGCCTCCCCATAATCACGGTAGCAGCCAGATTGCTGAAGACCTGTCTAGAGGTCGTGAGGTCAGAGAATGGCAGCAGTTCCAGCTTGAGGCAGGACTTCCTTCCAGTGAGCCGTCAATGGCCCCTGTGTATGGGGGTCAGTCCCAAGCTGGAGCAGGGAGGGCACCAGGTCTCAGTCATCCGTGGGCGGATAGCAACCAACGTCATGCCCATGACCCGCTGGGGCCTTCTATCCAGGGAGGGCATATGCACCGAGCCCCAAGAGGCAGTGGAGGGGCCCCAAATGGTCCTGGCAGGTCGTACAATGGTGTTAGTTCGGATGGTCAGTCAGGTGCCCAGGGTGATAACCAGGGTCACCAGCAGTATGAGACTAGCAGACCGACATCAGGCAATGACAAGGCTTGGAGTTCCGGTGGACCTGGATATTCAGGTGGAAATGGGAATGCCCGAGGGTCGGGCTATCCAACCGGCGCCGGAGGGGCAGGTGGAGCCGGGGGTCCTGGACAACCAGCTAGGACATGTGGATCTGAGGGTCATGAAGGTTCCAAGTACACTGGTGGATCAGGAGGGCCAGGCGGCCCAGGGTATCCTACTGGAACAGGGGGACCAGGCGGACCAGATAGGGATGCAGATAACGGTCCCAATTGGTCTGCTGGGGGGTATGACTCTGATGATGAGGTTCAGGTCAGTGACCGCACTCACATTAATTCCAAGCATTTGCCAGAGTTGGTAGCGCTGGAGGGAATGTTGTCTTGGAGAGAGTTCTCAAAGGGCATGTACGCCTATGCAGCTGCTTCTAACAACATTCTGGGACGTGCCTATAAGGTTCAAGTTCAACTGGTCCTGTCTAAGGCGAACCAACAGGGGGTTGATTTCCTGCGGAGGCACCTTGCTGATCTGACGCTCTTGTGTCCCCAGGGAGGAAGGCACTTGCAGTTAGAACTTGGCTGCCGAATTGATGGAGGGGGTCTAACCCCGGTAAATGAGTCGGTGGAGATCATGTCTGATATGCGTGGTAAGAAGCTAGTGGGTTCTGCGTCACAGGTCCCCTACCCGTCACCCAATGGGCGGAAGAGGACCTTCTTTGATGCTGTGCTGGCAGTTGGCCACCGCTACCTCAATGTGGCTACCCAAGGTGAGATGATGCTATGGCACACTGCCATGAAAATGGGATTGCCCAACTCGCTAGATCCCACTGTCTCCCCGCATGAAAACCCCGTGCAATTTGCCACACGGGTGTGCACCACATATGATGCCTTCCTTGCCAGCAACAAAGATGCCTTTCTAGGAGTGTCTAGTAACAGGGCTATGGTGACAGTGGTCAGGGAGGGACTCCCAGCCAGCCTGAGGGCAGCGTGTGACACCGCCTTCATTAAAGGGGGGATATTCACTCAGGGACCAGTGAAGGTGCTGGCCAAGGTAGTCCAGGCAGCTCAGCACGCTTTTGAGGCTGGTGTGTGGGACAATCTCACCAAATCTGTTTCGGCAGCTTCCTCTGACAGTGCCCCTGCTACGTCAAAGGGAACACCCCGAAGTCATGCAGGCGCAATTAGCGCGGAGGGCCTGGACCAAGGTGAGTCGCTGGACATGTTCCCTGAGACCCAGGCTGATGGGGAAGGGCATCTGTGGAACAATGCCACGGATGCAAAACCCGTGTACCCAGCCACAGTCCACCCACCCAGAGGGGGCCAGGGAGCTCAGGGGCGCTCAATGACTGGGAGCAATCAGCCACCTCCCCAAGGAACCCCGAAGGCTTACGGGGCAACTATGCCCCCAAACCCTAGGGTAGGACCAGCGCCACCACGGCCACCCCCCAGGCCCAGGATCTGCAAACTGTGTTTCGGGGACCACTGGACTGACCTGTGTGCACAATGGCCTGAGTTTCAGGATTGGGCACAGATTGGCAGGGCAAGTGTGGCTAACGGACCTGCTGGTCGGGACAAGTGCCCCCCCACTGTTGCAGAATCTAACTTCGGACAGGTGCAGGCATGGGCCAACCTGGCTCTCAAGGAGCACCACGAAGGGGAGCGCCTCAAACACGAAAACAGCGTAACGAGGAAGTTCGAGGGCACGGCCAACTCAACACAGGCAGGTGCATCTGACCATGCAGGTAAGGGCATCTGGGGTGCCCTGCCTGAGGTGTTTAACCACCAGGATGATCAGGACCTCATGCAGGGCAACTGACGGCGTTCCCCTAAGGAAGTCTCGGTCGCATCTCTGGCCAACACCTTAGGGAAGGTCAAAGATAAGTACGCTAAAGGGGGGTCAAAATTTTTTCCGGAGACGTTTGTCAAACCGGCAAGCGTGCCCCGGGCTGGCTCGCCCGCCATGTTGGCATCGGTTAGAGAGGACAGCTGCAAAGCAGCTACTGAGCGAGTCATTCTGGAAGATGTGCATGAGGATGCGGGTTCACATGTGGACGACAGAGACAATGTAAAAAGTGTCGTTCGTACACACGGTCCGCATTCCGCCAGGTGGCAGCCCGTTGCTGGTGATGGGGTCAGGGTTTCGGCCGCCGATAGCAGTGGGGGTTCCTATAAAAGTCCTTCTCATCAGATCACTGCAACACAACAGTTACGCATTCCTGCAGTCCTTTTGTTACCTTCAGGTCAGCCGCGGGTCTTTCCTGAGTCTTTTACGGTGAGTGCGCTGCCTGATCCAGACCCGGTTATCCTCTCGGCGCTGATGGCTTGTGCGACCAGCGTCTCACATTACTTCAGATCCCTCCCAGGTCTGCTGTTTTACTTCAGTGATCCGATCAACAAACCAAGTGAGTGCATGGGGCTGGTGATCGACAATGAGAAAAAGATACCGCTGAAGGCTATGCTTGATTTTGGGTCCAACTGCTTCCTGATTACTGATGTTGAGGCGAGAAGGCTGCACATACCTGTCGTTCCGTATGATGTCGGTTTGAATACTAGCAATGGCACGAGCACGATCCTTGGGGTCACAGAACCTGTTATTGTATCATATGGATTTGGTGCCACTGAATTGCGCACATCGCACTGTTTGCTGGTAGTCAGAGAACCGGCCAATGCCGCATTCTCAGTCTTGGTCGGGAATCCAGATGGCGCAGCCTTCTCCTCAATTCACGATGTGGGAAATGGAACCCTCACTATGACGTCTGTTGATCCGCCGATTGTTCTGCAAATGCCTATAGCGCTTCGCAGCCCCAACAGCGTGTCTTAACCTGTGATGCTTGATGACTTAACTCAGCTAGGTGCTGCTGGGCAAGATTCAGCAGTTACAGATTGCGTCATACTTCCTCATCTGGGGGGGGGAGTACCTGCTTCACACCTGAATCACACATGCTGTTATATTAAATAATGATGCTGTTCCCCCATCCTGTGCAGGCCACATTCACAAGTGAGTACGCTCAGCTGTGGCACCAAGAGGGGTGCCATTCAGCCTGGAATTGCTGTAAAAGCTTGCATGAAGTACCGGTCTTCCAAGACGGTATAGTATTGCCTGATAGGGGATTAGTTAAACCTCTCAACTAGTGCAGTAGCACTTAGTTTATAGCCTGTCCTCTCGCATTAGGCTGAGTGATTTAGGTTTCCTGCTGTGCAGATGGCACGTACTGCCGATAGAGGCGATGCTTCTAAGCGCCGTCGTGTGCCGCCGGACGCGGTTGACCCTCCCCCTTCGCCTGAGCCGGGAGGTGACCCGAGCTCTTCTGATGAGTCGGAATACGCTGCTTGTGCATCCCCGGATGAGAGCCTAGAAGGGGAGCACCGCGCCGTGTATGATAGCTTCGTGGGGCGCTGGGGGCAGTGTCGCCGCATGCTCATGCGCGCGATGTTCAAGGCGGCCCGATGCCGTCTGGTCAGCACCCCCCTGCTCCTAGCTCTGTGCGGACGTCACCTGGAGATCAGGGACATAGTCAAAAACCCTGACACCTGTGCACCATTTGCTGAACTGCACGGCCCCACACAGCCACCTCTCATTCTGCATTATCGGGCAGCCCTGGCCACCATGGCCACGCAGTATGATCAGCGCTCCAACTATCACCGCTACATGCTCGCTGACCTGCTGATAGAATACAGCATGTGGCCGGAATGGTACCCAGGCATCATGACGTCTCCCAGCCCGTGGCATGGCTCAGAACCCCACCCCTGGATGACTGAGTTGGAGGCTCTGATAGTGCTGACCCCGGCAGAACAGTTTGCCGACGCTGTTGACTACTAATCCGTCTTACTCTGTCGGCTCCAGATGTCGCAGCACGGAAGCCATGGACGCGGCGGTGGTGGCAGTCAGGACGCGCTGGCCATCCGGCGGGCTGCAATGAGGAGGCAGTCCGTCGGCCTGTTTCACTCGGAGAGACAGTCGTACCGTCGGGAGGCTCGAGATAGCATGACCGAAGTACTTTTACAGCGGCGCAAGCGCGGTCGAGGTGGACGCGGCCCGTACGGTGCTGAACAGTACTACGAAGAGGATATGCAGTCGCAGCCCGACACTTCTGAGACCGACCTGCATCGCCGGTCCCCTGTGCATTCCTCGGCGCCTCGCGATGCCCAGGCTGCTGCAGCAGACTTAGAAGCTCGCTTGGACAGCGGGTTGGACGACTACATGGCGGCAGGGCTGCTCCACCGTACAGCAACCGCAACCGCAGCCGCAACCGCAGCCGCGACCGCAGCCGCGACCGCAGCCGCAGTCGCAGCCGCTGCCGCAGTCAGCGAGCCAAGGCCCACAACAGAGGACAACATCCACGAGTGGATCAACCACGGACAGCTGAAGTGTTTCCGCCGAGCCGTTGCAGTGGACAGGGCCGCTGGTGCCTCTGATGACGATGACGGGACTTCGTGGTATGCTGTCACGAGGTGCTGGCAGACGTTCCTCGACATCAACTCACCTCCGCTTGGCGATCACGAGGCCATCAAAGCGTATGTCTACGACTTGCTCGGGCTTCCCACTCGAGGAACCTCAACTGAGTGAAGGTGGGCGCGGTGCAGGGATCGGGGGTTGTATAAGCAAGTGCTGCGCATGTACCCCGTTCCCCGCATTGCCTCCCCCTTTCAGGCCCAGCCTAGGTTAGGTGACCTGGGCGGTACGCCTCTGCTGCGCGGTCTGCGTTTGCATCGTTTGCGAATTTGGCGCCAGCGGTTGAATGTAGTTAAGGCAGGACTCAGGGATAGGTGCTTGAGGCGCAAGGCCAGCAAGGCACAGGCAGTGGTGGATCTAGCTGCCAGACAGGCGCTGAACTCTGTGTGCCGCCCTGTCAGGATCGAGGTCTCTCGCACGCTGGTGCGTGAATGTAAAAATGTGCGCTGCAACGTGGGCCCTCCTGCCTCAAGAGTGTTCACAGGGTTCCGCAAAATTGTTCTGCTGGTCGTTCTCACTTTCTTCCTGATCATTGGATCTGTCTGGGCTACGCCCGGGCTCAGCGATATGCCCACATTGGCTCAAGAAGCCGTGTTCTCAAGGCTCCCGACCGTCCCTCTATGCCCTCAGCAAGAGTTGGCAGCTTTTCAGGCTGATGTCTGGTACCCTGATCCATTTGTAGAGCCTTTCCTGCAGCCCATTGTAGGGTTGGGTGAAGTCCCTATAGAAGAGTCGTGGACCCTGGATAGTTTGACACCTGACAGCCCTGCCGATCCAGTAGAACCAGGGAAACACCAGAAGATGAAAGATGGTTGGATCCTAGGTGATCATCCAGAGATGTCCGCTTCGGAACGACAGGAGTTTGTCCGCGACCTAGGGCACATGATCAAAGAGACTAGTGCGTTCGAGCTTGCTGATCTGACTGGGTACTGTGGTCGTGTCCCTGATTTCACTATTGGACCCCCTGGAGTTTTGGTGGAAGTCCCCGCAGGTGCCACACCGCGCAAGAGCCGGAGGCGTTCTCCGTTGGAGACTGACGTCATGAACGAGCACATGCAGCCCCTGTTAGCCGCTGGGTTCATTGAGCCCTGTCCCTTTGCTACATTAACACATGAGGCAGTGATCGCAGCGAAAAAGGATCCAGTCACGGGGGCATGGACGGACAAGCGCTGCTGCATCAATTATGGTAAGGCAGCGGGGGGGATTAACGCCTTCACGCCTCCTGATCCCTACCCTCTGCCCCTACCTGAGGAGTTGTTTGCTGAAACCAAGGGTTGCAAGTTCTTTTCGGTATGTGATATGAAATCAGGGTTTGGGCAGACCAAGCTTGACCCTTCCTGCCAGCACCAGACTGCCTTCTGGTGGAACCGCCAATTATGGCAGACTAAGAGGAATACTTTCGGGTTGTCCAATATGCCGGCTTACTTTCAGCGGGTCATGACGACCACAATTCAGGATGCAGGGCTGGGTCATTGCTGCTGTTGTTTCATCGATGATGTGCTGATTTTTACTAAAGATCTTGCGTCACACAAGGTAGCTGTCGCTGCCTTACTGGCGGCATTGCAGAAGGTGGGGTTGAAGGTCCATCCAGGTAAGTGCAAGTTCTGTTTTGATGCAGTAGAGTACCTTGGGCACATGATTGGCTCTGGAGGAATCTCTCCCAGCGAGACCAAGGTCACTGCCATCCGAGCCCTGCCCACGCCCACGTCTGTCCATGAACTGAGGAGGGTTCTCGGTTTTGCCAATTATTATCGCTGCTATGTGCCTAACTTTTCAACAATGGCCAGCCCCCTGACTGAGCTGCTTAAAAGCAACGTGTCCTGGGAATGGACGCCAGCACGAGACGTTGCCTGGAACGAGCTCAAGGATGCATTATGTCAGCCGGGCAACGCGCTGCGGAATCCAGATCCCAGTCGTAGGTACATTCTGCATACTGACTGGTCTCAAAAAGGTATGTCTGCAGTACTGGGGCAATTGGATGATGATGGCCATGAGTACCTGGTTGCTTGCATCAGCAGGACGTGCAATGTGCATGAGGCCAATTATGGTTCTTACAAAGGGGAAATGCTAGCTGCGGTATGGGGAGTCCGCAGTTTCCGATATTACCTACTGGGTGCACACTTGCCTTTTCTCATGATCAGTGATCATAAGGGTTTGTCTTGGCTCATGTCCAATCGAGAATTGGAGGGGCAGTACGCCAGGTGGTCAGTTATGTTGAGCCCCTTTTCATTTGAGCTGCAATATAAGCCGGGGGTGAAACACATCGTGGCTGACGTTCCTAGCCGTTATCCTGTACCATCATCTGCAGACACGACAGGCACTCGGGAAACCCACCTAGTGTGGATTGGCCGGATCAGCTAAACGACAAGTTTTGCAAAAAGGCAGAGCATGATGCCCCTCATGCCTTATCACTGATGGCAGCATGCTTTTCCCGCACTCCGCAGTCACGCGTGCCCTGGGCCCTGTCAATGGCAGCACAAGCGCTTACCGAGCTGGCCGAACCCGGTAGTTTCTCTCCTGTCAATGACTTGGTGCAGGTTCCACGCCCTAAAGTGTGGCCTGGAGTGGAGATAGAAATTCTGACTAACGAATCCCCCCTGTTTGGTAGAAAGGTAGCGTCACAAATTACCCAACTTGCCAACCAGCTGGTGATTACCCCGGCTCTGAGTCAGGCCCAGGAGCCCTGTGATCCTGATTGTATGCAAGCAGCTCATGCACTCGATGCGGAGATATCTGGTTTTCACTGCTTCACTTCTGATTGTCTGCCTGTTTACCCCCTGTGCCTCACCAGCAAACATCAGGCGTTGCGAGCAAAAGCTTCCGCGCAAGTGGAGGCCTGCTTATTGAAGTTGCGGCGCACCCCTGCATCTGTGCCAAGTCACCTTATTATGGGTAAAGGGCCGGCGGGTGACTTTGTTGAATCCATTGACTCGTCACCAGTGCACATTATTGACCTGACTGTTGCCCTGCGGGATGGCATATCTCTCATTGAGCTCTTCGGGGGAATGACCAGTGGGTTGGAATGTATGCTCAGGAATGGCATTCGTGTTAACAGATACTTGTACTGTGACACGTGTGCGTCTGCCAGAACAGTTGCTCAATTTCGAGTTCAGCAATTGTCTCTTGCGTATCCGCATCTGCTTTCTTCTGATGCAGTGGAAAATGCCTTTACTGTCCTGCCGCAAAATGTGTATGACATATCTGAGAACCACCTCATAGCTGCAGGATGCTTAAATGGAACGCAGTGGATGGTAATCGCTGGGTTCATGTGCAATGACTTGTCATCCGCAGGTAAACGCTCGGGGTTGCAAGGTGAGCATAGCTCCACTTTCTTTCCTCTTCTTAGGATTATGGGCACATTGCAAGTGTTGCAGAGGTCCAGCACACCTCCCATGTACCTCATTGAGAACGTCGCTGTTCAACATGCGGTGGCTGCATCGAAGATTATGTTAGATAGCTATGTGGAACTGTGTGACCGCTTGGGAACACCAGTGACTTTTGACGCAGCTGCCATGGGCAGTTGTGCACACAGATTGCGTAATTACTGGTGCAATCTATGTGATCCCAAGGCTCTGCAGGTCGTGTTGTCGTCTGTTGTGCGAAATGAGACTGTTACGGTTGCAGATATATTGGAGAGCTGTCGCAGGCCTCAAATTTGCAACAGGGTTAACCATCGTCCTTATTACCAGGCCAATGTGATTGATCATCCACTAATTGTCCTCCCCACTCTTGTTGCCCGTCAGCACTCTTGGTCCTTCGCTCTGCCTGGAGATTTGCCCCCTGGTCAGGGACTGGTGTGGGAGACCGGCAAGGGTCTGTGTGACCTCACCATCCTTGAAAGGGAGAGAGCCTTGGGGTATGCGGACAACTGCACGGCGGCACCAGGTATATCTTTCCATGCGCGACACATTCTCACGGGAGGTGCGTTTGACGCCAATGCGGTGAGTTCATTGGTTGCTTTCAGCCTGGCCATTAGATTTGGTTTTCATTCAGGGCCTTCATCTTTCTCAGTTGATGTTGCGTTCGAGCCAGGCCTTGAGCTGGGGGGGAAGAGTCATCAGATGCACCAGGAACTGCATGATCGATTCAGTGCAGGATCGCATCTGATGTTTTATGCAGCTCAAGCCCAGGCTGCTGAGATGGAAGAATACAGCAGCAGCGCAGATGACACTATGCATGTGGATGTCTGGCTTGACCATGCAGTTATGAGGTATCTGCAACACCCAGATGCAGCCAGGCTTGCCTCGTGCTCAATGATTGAGCGTAGACGGATCCTGAGAAGAGCCGCACATTTTGAGTGGTCAGTTGGTAAACAGCTTCACAGGCGCATGCCTGGGGGGGGCTTGAAGATCGTGCCTGCCCCTGATGACCGCCTGCCATTAGTCAGGCGCATGCATGCAGAGAATGGGCATTTCGGGCGAAGACGCACGACTGCGCTGGTCACCATGAAGCATTGGTGGGTGGGCCTGTGGAATGACTGCAAGCGCGTAGTGCAGTCATGTGCGGCCTGTGACTTCACCAAAGCTGCGTTCAATCAGCAACAGGCCGTTCTTAACCCCCTTCCGATCAAAGGCATGATGTATCGCTGGCACCTAGATTTATCTGGCCCCTATGCTGTGTCTGATCAGGGAAACAAGTACGTCATGGTGGCTATCGAGAGCTACTCTAAGTGGGTGGAGGTATTTCCCATGAAGGACAAATCATCTGCAGAGGTAGCGTACCATTTCTTACACGGCATCTTGGCCAGGTACGGGGCCTGCGCTGAAGTCGTTACTGACGGAGGTGGCGAATTTCAAGGTGAAATGGATGAACTGCTAGTGCGAGCGCTAATAGATCACAGGGTCACATCACCTCATCACCCCCAAGCCAACGGGGCTGCAGAACGGCTGGTTCAAACTGTGAAAACTGCGCTGCTGAGGCACCTGCACGAAGATGCAAAGCACGTGCAAACCTGGGACACGTACCTGCCCTGGATTGCATTAGGTTACCGAGTAACAAAACACCAGAGCACTAAGATGAGCCCTTATCAACTCCTCTTTGCCTGTGACCCAGTTATCCCTCCTGATGTCATGGAACGTATGCCTGGATTAGAAGATGATTATCTGAATGTAGATCTTGCTGCTGAGCATGTGCTGCAACGTGCCAAAATCATGGCAGATGAGTGTGCCATGGCAGGGCAGAACTTGTTGGTTGCTCAGCATCGAGACACACTGAGGTATGCCAAGTTGCGCAGCGGTGCCTATCTACCCAAAATTGTCAAGTTTCAGGTGGGACAATTTGTGTACGTCCGAAGTGAAGATCGGTTGCACCATGCAGCCAGGCCTGTAGTGCTTAGAGTCCATGATGTCAGACCTAGTGGGGTCCTGGTGCTGGCTGGGAGGGACGGCCGCACCATATCAGAAAATGTCATTAACTGCGCACCATGCCATCTGCCCATTAATGAGTTGAGGGGCCCGTCACTGCAGTACCAGAGACCACCCTTAGACACTCCATGCGAAGTGTGTTTGCTGCCAGATTTGGACAGGCTGCTAGTCTTGTGCGATGCATGCAACAGAGGGTGCCATATTTACTGTATGACCCCTGCCCTCTCCAAAGTGCCTAAAGGTCGCTGGGTATGTGACCAATGCCTTGTCTTAGGAATTGCTACGCCCACATTTCTGACGCAGCGTGCAGCAGCACTGGCTGAGGAGCCCTCGGTAAAGCGAGTCACGCTGAAGCACGTGACCATGAAGGCGCCACAGCCACCAGCTGCTCCAAAGACACTAGTTGTCCGTCCGCCTATCCCTAACGGCAGGACTACTCGACGGGTTACACCCATGACGAGCGACGAGCCACCGCCACCCGCATTGGTAACATCAGTGCCGCCTATTCAACGACTAATGCAGTCAGCGGACGGTCTACGACTGACACCGTCCCCACCGCTGACCAGCCCAAGCGGTCGGCCAGTTCGGGTAAGCAGACTCCCACTGCGGCTTGAGGCGCATGTCACGGACATTTGTGAACGCTTGGTGCCCACGATGTTTCTGGACTGGACCACTATTGCGGGCGTGCTGGATGGTATGACGTGGCTGATGCCAGGGGTTTGGTCGGGAAGAACCGCAGCTGCTAAAATGGTATTGGCACACTTAGCACAAGTCAGGGGGGGCCACCCTGCTAATACATTAGGGATAACCTCAGGAGAATGCAAAACCCTGTGTAACATCCTTGACTTGAGTTTATCCCCAAGCACTGTCATTATGTGCGCTGAGCCTGGTCTTTCCCCTGCCATGTATGAGGACCACTGGCCAGGTGTGATCACCAATTACGGATGGGCTGCGGGAGTGGCGGACTACTACTTGAACCCGATGCAGCTGACATCGTATCGCTTTTTGGGCAAGCATCACGGCCTGCACGTCATCATTGTCAACCCATCACCAGCACTGGCTGACATCGTGTGCGCCGTAGCTGTGTTAGCAGTTCCGCATGTAGTTTGTTGTTTGGTAGAGAGAGGGTTTTTGCAGTGCGCACCAGCGCGGTTTGAGTGGCTATGGCAGCTACAATTGCAGGGCAGAATAGTTATCAGGCCAGCAGATGCTATGGTGGTTAGTGGGACGGCCAGTGGGTCTGGGAGAACTGATCGAGTGTGGATCTTAGTTTTCGCTTCACGAGAGGTCAAGAGTCGCATGCTGCGTTAAACAGGTAGTTGGGTGCGATGTACGGCGCAAGTTAGTAGGATGGTGGGTCAGCGATTAGGGGCACGGTGCACAGTGCTAAAAGGGATAGGGGAAGAGGTATAAGTGGGAAATCTGCGTAGCAGAGGGAAGTTGAGGAGATCGTGTCGGGGCGTGCTTACGCTGGCAGGTCTAGTGGTTGGGGCGCATAACGCGTGGTGTGCAGATTTTAGGTTAAGAGATTTGAAGCAGGGTGTGCAAGCGCATGTGGGGACTTGGGACGCATAACGCGTAGTTCTGAGGTGAGTGTTACGGGCGCATAATGCGGAGGGAAATAGGGAGTGTCAGGGTTAGTAGGCCTGCCAATAAAGGACGCGTCGTGGAGCTTGGAGTCTTGGAGCCAAGACAGGATCATCGCAGTGGATCATCGCAGTGGATCATCGTAGATTGTCTCAAGACCTTACAAGGTTTCCCCACGAGGGTTTTCATCCTGTAATTGGTCCACTCACGGCTTATCCGTGTAAGAATCCTTGAGGTGCTAGAGTGGAGGGCACAGAGGCATTTTGACGTGCATGATATGTCAAAACATCAGCCGTAATCTCGCATGGCTGTGCCCACCTCAAGGATTAAGAGGGTCTTTTTACAGTCCTCTATTGATAATTGCTCCGCCTTCTGAATTTCGGACTGGGGGGGGAGTGACTGCTGTGTGCAGTGATACTTCAAGGTCACTGGTACCTCGTGACAGCTGTCACGACGTATGGGTGCACCGCACACAGGGGTGGTTTGTACATTCTTTTTGGTTTCGGATCCATTACGTTTTGTGGTACTTCGAGAATGCCTGGCTCGTTCCAGGCATTCTTCTCTTCTTACTCAAGTATACACGAAGTTGAATCACCCCGTTTTAATCTGTTCTGGGACTAATTGTCTATCTGCGATATTTCGGCCCCTTATCAAGGCCAGGAAACTACACTGGAAGGAGATCTCTAGTTAACTCTACACTGATCCTTTCGCTCTTAAGACCACATCACTAAGTATCGAAGCCTGGACACTACACTGTGCGAATAGCTCTAGTTACACACTACACTTATTCGCTATCTCTAGTTCCATCTCCTCTACTTCCACTCCTCATTCTTCTTGTTCTCTCGCTTGACATCTCTACACTGCGAGCTCTCAGCTCAATCTCTAGAACTCAAGTCGACACTGCAAGCTGCTTCCCCAGCCTTTCCTGGCTACCAAGTCGATCTTCTGATCTTTCAGTTGATCTTCTCCATCAAGAGTCGTTCAGTCAGCTCTACACTCTTCATCACTTCGGGCAGCTTCGTCCACAAGTCCGATCTAAGCCGCCCCAACCTGTCAACTGTCGACATCAGTGCATCAGTCTTCACCAGGGCCGACTTCACTTCGTAACTTCTGTCAACAGTAAGGGAAGAATCATCAAAGGTTAGTGCAGTAACCTGAGGATTAAGTCGAGGATAATCTGCTCACCAGACAGATTATCGCTCCTGCACAGCAGGTTACCCTTGGTAAAGGGCTCCTAGCACTCCTTTAGAACGGGTGCCAAGGAAACTGTCCAACCATTATGTTTGAGGAGAAGGATAAGTTCTAAATGTTGTTCTGAGTGATTTACGGGCATGGCATTGTTCGAAAGAAAATTTGGAGGTGTAACCGACTTCAACTACCGTACTGCCACGAGGTTTTGGTGCTTCGACATTGGGGGAAGCAACCCCCAATAGTAGCACCTTCGATATTAGAACCTAGCGTAGTTGATCAGACTATCAGACTTGCCCCAGAAGTTCGACAACAACAGGATGATCGACGCGCGGCTCGAGCGGCAGAACTAGCTTGCAACCCGCTGCCTGTCACAGCTCCAGCTCTAGGCAGGGCCGCCCCTCGCGTCTCCAAGCATGCTGTGAAAATCAACCCCCAAAGTCATATCACCAGAATATATTGAAGGCTTCAGCGAACCCCCAAAGCGACCCCCCAAAATATAATAGAAGGCCTCAAAACGAACCCCCAAAGGCATCGAAGCACCAAAACCTCGTGGCAGTACGGTACGTGTACAGTGCAAGTCCTCTGGAGGCGAGACATAGTTTGTGAGCTAGAGAGTTGACCAGCGCGGTAAAGACGAAGGAATTCGGAATGTGGGAGACCTTGGACAAAAAACAAATCCGGTCGCAGTTTGTCACAGTAATCAAAGGTGTCAGGGAAAGTGGGGGGTTCATTACGCGAGCATGTTCAGTTTATTGATTGCGCGAGCATGTTTAGTTTATTGATTGCGCGAGCATGTTCAGTTTATTGATTGCGCGAGCATGTTCAGTTTATTGATTGCGTGAGCATGTTCAGTTTATTGATTGTGCGAGCATGTTCAGTTTATTGATTATTGCGCGAGCATGTTTAGTTTATTGATTGCGCGGGCGTGTTCAGTTTATTGATTGCGCGAGCATGTTCGGTTTAAGACGGCGCGCGTCAACCATGGGAACGGAGCGACTCCCTGAATTTACAGCTGCTGCTATTGTCGCGCTATCATTTCCACTTTCGCAATTGTCGCAATTTGGCCCATGTGTGAACGCGTCCCTGATGGGGGGACCTAAAATTGGTCGCCACTTTGGCGATCCAAGAGTCGACCTGGGGCCCGTTCACATTGGCTCCAATCCAGTCGTTGGGATCATTTAAATGCCCATCATTGTCGTTGTCACCTTGACTTTGGCGTAGCTACCGTTCATTGAAGCGTTGGTGAGTTAACAGGCCATTCATGATTTTTCGCTGAAAATCAAATGTGCACCGATTGAGCTGAATTTTGGATTAGACCCCAAATCTCCAGGTGGTCACATACGAGGAAGCTTAGTTCGAAGAGCAGCATGAATATCATGGCCAAGCATCACAATGTGTACGAAGAGATGTACAAACTTTTTTTTTAATACGGAGATGACATGGTGCATCAAATTGTTTGGCTACCGGTATTTTTGTGTTCACATCCAATTAATATGAATCAACCAAACAATATTTTCGACTCGTATCATCCTAGCAGTTCTTTGGGGTGATATTTCAATTTTGTTCCTCTCACATTTGTTTCCCCTTTGTTTACTTCTGACTTGTGCATGGCTAGATTCTAGTGCGACTGAGGGGCATGTAGGGGAATCATCAGACTTCCTTTCCTGTTGTGGGGGGCGGGTCTTTCCCGTTTCCTTTGTTTTACATGTTCTCCTTTTCCCTCATGCCCTAAGTTTTATTTTCAACCATCCTAACAGTTTAGCGCCCACACGGCCGCGCCTGATGGGGCTAGGCCCAGAGTACCCAGAGATGTAATGTAATCGACTGGCCAACATCACGACCATGCACTGACATGACACTCCTAGGAAACGTAACATTGCTACCAATAAAAAACGTAGCACTCTTACCAGTCCACAGTTTAGCACACCTACCAGTCAACAGTGTAGCACTGCTACCAGTTAACAGTGTAGCACTCCTACCAGTCAACAGTGTAGCACTCCTACCAGACAACAGTGTAGCACTCCTACCAGTGCACATTGTAGCACTGCTACCAGTCAACAGTGTAGCACACCTACCAGTCAACAGCGTAGCACTCTTACCAGTCAACAGTGTAGCACTCCTACTAGTCAACAGTGTAGCATTCCTATCAGTGCACATTGTAGCACTGCTACCAACGCTCCTACAACCCATATGTAGGAGCCGGTTCGAAGCACTACTACATATCATGAGATATGTAGGACATTTGTAGCAAGCAATCGCACTGCTACAAGCATTGCTACATTTTGTAGGAATTCCTACATATTCTCCTACATAATGAGTTCCCATGCCAAATTAAAGCTGTAGGAGACGTGTAGCACGGTTATAGTACTACTACAAGGGGGGTCACTATTCACAGTGTTTGCCGCCCAAGTGTGGAACTAGGTAGGATCATTTTTGCCCACTTTCTCGCCAGTTTCAGCTACTTGCAGGAATCCGTCAGCCACATACGAGTTTACAGTCAACTTCTGTTATGAGCACAACACGATCGTCGTGGCGCGCTTATCAATGCTGCTATGAATGCGAGAGACATCGCTGAGGGATCTCGAGCTTGTACCAAAGGTCGCACTGACCGAGACTTTCCATTTTGCCAATGTCCAGCATGGTTCCGCCTAGATCAAACATTTTGCTTCATGACACTCGTTAAAATATAATAACCATGTAAACGAATGAGACACAAATGCACGCAATCGACCTAGTTTGAGTTTGCGTAAACCCTGAACTAAGCCAGCGTGGCAGCGTGGCAGACAGCGTGGCAGGATCATTTGGCTCATTTCTCAACACTACCTCGGGAGGTCATTTCTGAAATGATCCTAGATGTACACATAGTAAAACGACTAATTTTCGCCCAACTCGCGCCTCTAGTGTGGATCTCGTTAGGATCATCTCAGAATTCTGTACGGCGCCCACTTTTGGCTCGGATCACCCCCAATGTGAACGCGCCCCTGGCATGCCAGCGTGGCGAACAATGATTCTCTAGCCCACCCGACTTAGACTATGTTTTCCTGTTATCAAGAAACAACCCGTTTCCGATTGACCCCGGAAAAGTTCCGGGGTCTTTCCGGGGTGAAACGGGCACCCCGGAAAAGTTTTGGGGTGCTTCGATGCCGTACATTTACCCCGGAAATCAGCTTTTTTCCCGGGGACCTCCGCCCCCTCCACGGAAAAATTCCGGGGTCTTTGCATTGTCCAGCTGGCACGATCCTTCGAAAGTTCGAATCGTCACGTTGATATAGCGCGCGCATTGCTGTAGTTTCTTTAAATGGTTCATCATCTGGGCGGCGTTGTGTGGACAAGGTGTAGGGGAGGTGATCGTTGCGACGAATCCGACGATCTTGTGGCCGATCTTGGGCAAAGGACGCATCATAGAGGCTCAAGATGTGCAGTGTGTAACGAATGTTTTGAAGAGCAGCTTCGGAAATCATGCTTATCCTCTTGCTCGGCAGTGGAGCTCGGGAAGTTCAAATGTGTGCGCCTTAAGCCGTACAGAAAAGGGAGTCGCTGGATTTTGTGTCATGAGGTCAGTCGGAAACGACCACCCCGGAATTTTTCCGAGGTCCATTGATCGATTTGCCTTGTTTTCTTCCGGGGTCTGTCGGATACGGGCTGAAAGTCTCGCAGGAAGGGGGGGGGCTTAAATTTAGTCCAAGTCGGGTGGGCTAGAGAATCATAGCTCGCCACGCTGGCATGCTTTGTGGACTCCTTGATCGCCAGCGTGGCGACCAACAACTTCCAGCGTTTCGCCTAGTTTGCCGTTCGCCTAGCACACCGCCATGCGGTCATTGACGCGCTCATTAACGAGGGGCGGGTGGAGGTTGCAAATGCTGGGCAGCAGTGGGCACTGGGGCATTCGTAGGCGGCTGTTGAGCTACGGTATGCCACCTACTAGCAGATAGATGGCTCGCGTTAGGTCCTGCTGAGTTTCAAGGTCAGAGTTGATTTCGATAATTCCTGATCGGGCTACCTATTTATAGCGTGGAGCGACGGATGATGAGTGATCTGTGGGCGATCTGTGGGCTAACTTGTGCACTTGATAGGAACAGGATTGATCACACGCTCGACCACATATCATACCGCTTCGAGCATGCAAGGAATTTCGAGCGCAACGGTGGCGAAAAGTTATATTATTCGCTGGTCACCACGCTGGGGATCCAGGAGTAGACCTGGGGCGCGTTCACATTGGCTCCAATCCAGTCGTTAAGATCCTTCGTTGCATTACAGCACGTTTCTGATTGGATCCCGGAAACTTTCCGGGGTGTTTCCGGTGTGTTTTGAGCTGAAACACTGGACCCCGGAAAATCTCCGGAGCCTTTAGACCACCAAGAGTCGTACAGTACGTCTCTTGTTTTTCCGGGGACCCCCCCCCCCCCTCCCCGGAAATTCCAAAGACCCCGGAGAGTTTTCAGGCCTTCGAATAGCTTTTGTTTATAAATATGAATCGCCGCATTTTTCTTCCCATGAACTTATCGGGCGGTAGTGATGGGGGCGGCCCTGCAGAAAGGCCGCGGGCCGCCTCGGCCTTGGTCACTCCGCGAGCGAGTCATCCCTATCATCATCATTATCATCAGCAGCAGAAGCAGATGCAGCAGCAACAGCGCAGATAACATATAGGCACACATTCGGCAATATCGCAGTAAACCCTGAACCACGCAAGATTACGCGGCCTCACGTTCCGGTGTGTGGCTCCGGGGTGTTTGCAGAAACACCCTCCCCGGAAATCTCCCGAAGACCAGAAGACCGTCGTACACGTTTGTTCCGGGGTCCTCAATCGGAAACGTGCTGTTAGTGTGGATCTTGTTTGCCCACTCTCTCGCCAGTTTCAGCTACTTGCAGGAATCCGTCAGCTACAGACGATTTCACAGTCAACTTCTGATATCAGCACACCACAATCGTCGTGGCGCGAGTATCACTGTTGCTGTGAACACGAGAGCGAGAAATCGCGCAGGGATCTCAAGCTTTTACCAGAGCATGTACCGACAGAGACTCTCAATTTTGCCATTGCACAGCACCTTTCCGCCTCGATGCAACATTTTGCTTAATCACACCCGTTCCAAAATAACAAGCACGTAAACGAATGAGACACGTATGCATTCAATCGACATAGTTTTGAGTTTGCGTGAACCCTGACCTAGCCAGCGTGGCAGGATCATTTGGATCATTCTTGGACACTAGCTCGGGAGGTCGTTTCTGAAATGATCCTAGATGTACACAAAAGTACAACGACTAACTGTCGCCCAACTCGCGCCTCTAGTGTGGATGTAGTTCGGATCATTTCAGAATTCTGTACGGCGCCCACTTTTGGCTCGGATCACCCCCAATGTGAACGCGCCCCTGGCTAACCCGAACCCGGCACTACATACGGTTTCCGGCGAGACTCGTTCCTGCGAGACGTTCTTGACGCTATGTACGTTTTCCCCCTGCTGATGATGAACGCCCCGTCTCGCCACGTCTGCCACTTTTTTGAGCCCAGCGTACCGTAAACCCACACATGGATCCACTGTCAGAGATCTCTGGCGATGGGGAACTAGCGGCGAACGTAGGCTATCCCCGATTTGTTGAGGCCCCTAAAGTTGCGGCGTGGCCGGTGGGTGTGGCTGCAGGTCTGTGGGCTGACGCAAGTACGAAACGCTTGCTTGATAGGCCGGCCGCGCACGGAACAGTATATGGTTTGAGGAACATGTGCACCAACTGTATATGCCTATATACATGTGTTGGCGCTAGAAAAAATAGAATAGTTGGCGATCGCCCCTATACGCTGGGTCCATGGAATGGCTTGAGGTGTGGTTGGCGCAAGGCTGCATACAAACCGCATACATGTTCTTGGTTGCCACGCTGGTGATCCAGGAGTCTACTATCATGCCCACCCGACTCGGACTATGCCCCCCTCTTCCGGGATTGTTTTGAACAACCGCCAATCAAAATCATGTACGAACTTGGTTCAGAAACATACTACCCCTGATACTACTATATCCACGCAGCACCGGCGTTATCGTTTATTTTCTTTACCAACGCAATCTAACATTCTCTCTCCTTCATCCGCCACTGAATTGATGCCTGCCATGAATAGGTTCGTGGCCTGCTTCTCGTGTGGCCTCGTGAAGCCTCCCATTAGTCAGCAGCGGGAGCATGAGGTACGAGGCCGAGCTGATCCAGACGCAAATAAGGAGGACCATGACCCAGCAGCAATACAGCTCGAACCTCTTGTTCCTGGATCACAATTCCGTTGTCCGTCGGCGATGGTCGCGGCTTCCGGAACCAACACTGTATCCTACACGATCGTGTCCCCTCTGACAGACGAGCACCAGCAACAACTGGAGGAGGATCAGATCGCTGGCCATAAGATGGTGAGACCGCGAAAGGGGTGTGACGGCACGGCACCGCACTCATCCTCACTTCGATCTTGACATGCATGCACTCCTCCCTACCTGGCTCTCTCCATGCAGCTTTTAAGGGTTGTAACTCAGCGCCAAATTGTATTTTCTTGCCACTTTGTACTGGGGTCAGAAAAGACTGAATACCAGCTACCTTTGCCTTCTAAACTCTGCAAGCGAGCTAGTTTATGTAGATTTAAAAGCTTGGAGGTGTGGAATGTGGACATTGTGGACCTACCAAACGAGAGAGATGCACAACTCACCATGCAGATCTCAAGAAGCATAAATGTAGCGCGATACATGCCTTCAACATATCGACTGCTGGGCTTCCTAGCGATGGCGATGGCTACCTTTCTTTGTGAATCTCTGCGGGGCCTTTCCGCACCTACCCTACAAGTGAGGATTTTCAGTCAGTGCATCGAAGTGGGCCGTATCGATACAATGCAATAATACAATACTATGCGGGATTTTTGGGCAAAAGGGGCCGTATCGTGTGTCCCTGGTACTGAGTAGTTCCAAGATCGGAGGTAGCAGGATCAACCCTCAGCTGAACCAGGGCCGAACTGTACCACATAGGCAATGGGAGCCTGCTTTTGGACCGAATCTGCCCATCACAACTCGCTGTGTTGCCCAAGCTTGCCCCTACGATTGGAGGATTGCTAGCCTGGTTTCACTCATTCACTGATCATGCCCTTGTCATTTATCGGCACCACCGACACAGAAGTTGGTCAGGAATTTAGCATGAAGTTGTGTGGCTGCCTTGAACATGGACATAAGCTGCCTCTACCTGTCACTCACATAGCCACATTACTGCCCCTACCTGTCACTCACACTGCCACATTACTGCCCCTACCTGTCACTCTCACTACCACATTACTGCCCCTACATGTCACTCTCACTGCCACATTACTGCCCCTACATGTCACTCACACTGCCAGGCACATTACTGCCCCTACCTGTCACTCACACTGCCACATTACTGCCTCTACCTGTCACTCACACTGCCACATTACTGCCCCTACCTGTCACTCTCACTGCCACATTACTGCCTCTACATGTCACTCTCACTGCCACATTACTGCCCCTACCTGTCACTCATATGCCAAGCACATTACTGCCCCTACCTGTCACTCACACTGCCACATTACTGCCTCTACCTGTCACTCTCACTGCCACATTACTGCCCCTACCTGTCACTCACTGCCACATTACTGCATCTACCTGTCACTCTCACTACCACATTACTGCCCTTACCTGTCACTCACACTGCCACATTACTGCCCCTACCTGTCACTCACCCTGCCACATTACTGCCCCTACCAGTCACTCACACTGCCACATTACTGCCCCTACCAGTCACCCACACTGCCACATTACTGCCTCTACCTGTCACTCTCACTGCCACATTACTGCCCCTACCTGTCACTCATACTGCCACATTACTGCCCCTACCTGTCACTCACTGCCACATTACTGCCCCTACCTGTCACTTACACTGCCACATTACTGCCCCTACCTGTCACTCTCACTGCCACATTACTGCCTCTACCTGTCACTCACACTGCCACATTACTGCCCCTACATGTCACTCTCACTGCCACATAACTGCCCCTACCTATCACTCACACTGCCACATTACTGCCCCTACATGTCACTCTCACTGCCACATTACTGCCCCTACCTGTCACTCTCACTGCCACATTACTGCCCCTACCTGTCACTCTCACTGCCACATTACTGCCTCTACCAGTCACTCTCACTGCCACATTACTGCCCCTACCTGGTACTCTCATTGCCACATAACTGCCCCTACCTGTCACTCACACTGCCACATTACTGCCTCTACCTGTCACTCTCACTGCCACATTACTGCCCCTACATGTCACTCTCACTGCCACATTACTGCCCCTACCTATCACTCACACTGCCACATTACTGTCTCTACATGTCACTCTCACTGCCACATTACTGCCTCTACATGTCACTCCCACTGCCACATTACTGCCTCTACCTGTCACTCTCACTGCCACATTACTGCCTCTACCAGTCACTCTCACTGCCACATTACTGCCTCTACATGTCACTCTCACTGCCACATTACTGCCCCTACCTGTCACTCTCACTGCCACATTACTGCCCCTACCTGTCACTCTCACTGCCACATTACTGCCTCTACCTGTCACTCTCACTGCCACATTACTGCCCCTACCTGTCACTCATACTGCCACATTACTGCCCCTACCTGTCACTCTCACTGCCACATTACTGCCCCTACATGTCACTCACACTGCCACATTACTGCCCCTACATGTCACTCACACTACCACATTACTGCCCATACCTGTCACTCACACTGCAACATTACTGCCCCTACCTGTCACTCTCGCCGCCACATTACTGCCCCTACCTGTCACTCACACTGCCACATTACTGCCCCTACCTGTCACTCACACTGCCACATTACTGCCTCTACCTGTCACTCACAGTACCACATTACTGCCCCTGCCTGTCACTCTCACTGCCACATTACTGCCTCTACATGTCACTCTCACTGCCACATTACTGCCCCTACATGTCACTCTCACTGCCACATTACTGCCCCTACATGTCACTCTCACTGCCACATTACTGCCCCTACCTGTCACTCACACTGCCACATTACTGCCCCTACCTGTCACTCTCACTGCCACATTACTGCCTCTACTAGACACTCTCACTGCCACATTACTGCCCCTACATGTCACTCTCACTGCCACATTACTGCCTCTACATGTAACTCACACTGCCACATTACTGCCTCTACCTGTCACTCTCAATGCCACATTACTGCCCCTACATGTCACTCACTGCCACATTACTGCCCCTACATGTCACTCTCACTGCCATATTATTGCCTCTACCTGTCACTCTCACTGCCACATTACTGCCCCTACCTGTCACTCACACTGCCACATTACTGCCCCTACCTCACCTGTCACTCACACTGCCACATTACTGCCCCTACATGTCACTCTCACTGCCACATTACTGCCCCTACCTGTCACTCTCACTGCCACATTACTGCCCCTACCTGTCACTCACACTGCCACATTACTGCCCATACCTTTCACTCACACTGCCACATTACTGCCTCTACATGTCACTCTCACTGCCACATTACTGCCCCTACCAGTCACCCACACTGCCACATTACTGCCTATACCTGTCACTCTCACTGCCACATTACTGCCCCTACCTGTCACTCTCACTGCCATATTACTGCCTCTACATGTCACTCTCACTGCCACATTACTGCCCATACCTGTCACTCACACTGCCACATTACTGCCTCTACTTGTCACTCTCACTGCCACATTACTGCCCCTATCTGTCACTCACACTGCCACATTACTGCCCCTACCTCACCTGTCACTCACCCTGCCACATTACTGCCCCTACCTGTCACTCTCACTGCCACATTACTGCCTATACATGTCACTCTCACTGCCACATTACTGCCCCTACATGTCACTCTCACTGCCACATTATTGCCTCTACCAGTCACTCTCACTGCCACATTACGGCCCCTACATGTCACTCTCACTGCCACATTACTGCCCCTACCTGTCACTCTCACTGCCACATTACTGCCCCTACATGTCACTCACACTGCCACATTACTGCCCCTACCTGTCACTCTCACTGCCACATTACTGCCCCTACCTGTCACTCACTCTGCCACATTACTGCCTCTTCCTGTCACTCTCACTACCACGTTACTGCCCCTACCAGTCACCCACACTGCCACATTACTGCCTCTACCTGTCACTCTCACTGCCACACTACTGCCCCTACCTGTCACATTCACTGCCATATTACTGCCTCTACCTGTCACTCTCACTGCCACATTACTGCCCCTACCTGTCACTCACACTGCCACATTACTGCCTCTACCTGTCAATCTCACTGCCACATTTCTGCCCCTACCTGTCACTCACACTGACACATTACTGCCCCTATCTCCCCTGTCACTCTCACTACCACATTACTGCCCCTACCTGTCACTCTCACTGCCACATTATTGCCCCTACCTGTCACTCTCACTGCCACATTACTGCCCCTACCTGTCACTCTCACTGCCACATTACTGCCTCTACCTGTCACTCTCACTGCCACATTACTGCTCCTACCTGTCACTCATACTGCCACATTACTGCCCCTACCTGTCACTCACTGCCACATTACTGCCCCTACCTGTCACTTACACTGCCACATTACTGCCCCTACCTGTCACTCTCACTGCCATATTACTGCCTCTACCTGTCACTCACACTGCCACATTACTGCCCCTACATGTCACTCTCACTGCCACATTACTGCCCCTACCTATCACTCACACTGCCACATTACTGCCCCTACCTGTCACACTCACTGCCACATTACTGCCCCTACCTGTCACTCTCACTACCACGTTACTGCCCCTACCTGTCACTCACACTGCCACATTACTGCCCCTACCTGTCACTCTCACTGCCACATTACTGCCTCTACCTGTCACTCTCACTACCACGTTACTGCCCCTACCAGTCACCCACACTGCCACATTACTGCCTCTACCAGTCACTCTCACTGTCACACTACTGCCCCTACCTGTCACTCTCACTGCCATATTACTGCCTCTACCTGTCACTCTCACTGCCACATTACTGCCCCTACCTGTCACTCACACTGCCACATTACTGCCTCTACCTGTCAATCTCACTGCCACATTACTGCCCCTACCTGTCACTCACACTGCCACATTACTGCCCCTATCTCCCCTGTCACTCTCACTACCACATTACTGCCCCTACCTGTCACTCTCACTGCCACATTATTGCCCCTACCTGTCACTCTCACTGCCACATTACTGCCTCTACATGTCACTCCCACTGCCACATTACTGCCTCTACCTGTCACTCTCACTGCCACATTACTGCCTCTACAAGTCACTCTCACTGCCACATTACTGCCCCTACCTGTCACTCTCACTGCCACATTACTGCCCCTTCCTGCCACTCTCACTGCCACATTACTGCCCCAACCTGTCACTCTCACTGCCACATTACTGCCTCTACCTGTCACTCTCACTGCCACATTACTGCCCCTACCTGTCACTCACACTGCCACATTACTGCCCCTACCTGTCACTCACTGCCACATTACTGCCCCTACATGTCACTCACACTGCCACATCACTGCCCCTACATGTCACTCACACTGCCATATTACAGCCCATACCTGTCACTCACACTGCAACATTACTGCCCCTACCTGTCACTCTCGCCGCCACATTACTGCCCCTACCTGTCACTCACACTGCCACATTACTGCCCCTACCTGTCACTCACACTGCCACATAACTGCCTCTACCTGTCACTCACACTACCACATTACTGCCCCTACCTGTCACTCTCACTGCCACATTATTGCCTCTACATGTCACTCTCACTGCCACATTACTGCCCCTACATGTCACTCTCACTGCCACATTACTGCCCCTACATGTCACTCTCACTGCTACATTACTGCCCCTACCTGTCACTCACACTGCCACATTACTGCCCCTACCTGTCACTCTCACTGCCACATTACTGCCTCTACCAGACACTCTCACTGCCACATTACTGCCCCTACATGTCACTCTCACTGCCACATTACTGCCTCTACATGTCACTCACACTGCCACATTACTGCCTCTACCTGTCACTCTCACTGCCACATTACTGCCCCTACCTGTCACTCTCACTGCCACATTACTGCCCCTACCTGTCACTCTCACTGCCATATTACTGCCTCTACCTGTCACTCTCACTGCCACATTACTGCCCCTACCTGTCACTCACACTGCCACATTACTGCCCCTACCTCACCTGTCACTCACACTGCCACATTACTGCCCCTACATGTCACTCTCACTGCCACATTACTGCCCCTACCTGTCACTCTCACTGCCACATTACTGCCCCTACCTGTCACTCACACTGCCACATTACTGCCCATACCTTTCACTCACACTGCCACATTACTGCCTCTACATGTCACTCTCACTGCCACATTACTGCCCCTACCAGTCACCCACACTGCCTCTACCTGTCACTCTCACTGCCACATTACTGCCCCTACCTGTCACTCTCACTGCCATATTACTGCCTCTACCTGTCACTCTCACTGCTACATTACTGCCCATACCTGTCACTCACACTGCCACATTACTGCCTCTACCTGTCACTCACACTGCCACATTACTGCCCCTATCTGTCACTCACACTGCCACATTACTGCCCCTACCTCACCTGTCACTCACACTGCCACATTACTGCCCCTACATGTCACTCTCACTGCCACATTACTGCCTATACATGTCACTCTCACTGCCACATTACTGCCCCTACCTGTCACTCTCACTGCCACATTACTGCCTCTACCAGTCACTCTCACTGCCACATTACGGCCCCTACCTGTCACTCTCACTGCCACATTACTGCCCCTACCTGTCACTCTCACTGCCACATTACTGCCCCTACATGTCACTCTCACTGCCACATTACTGCCCCTACCTGTCACTCTCACTGCCACATTACTGCCCCTACCTGTCACTCACACTGCCACATTACTGCCTCTACATGTCACTCTCACTACCACGTTACTGCCCCTACCAGTCACCCACACTGCCACATTACTGCCTCTACCAGTCACTCTCACTGCCACACTACTGCCCCTACCTGTCACTCTCACTGCCATATTACTGCCTCTACCTGTCACTCTCACTGCCACATTACTGCCCCTACCTGTCACTCACACTGCCACATTACTGCCTCTACCTGTCAATCTCACTGCCACATTACTGCCCCTACCTGTCACTCACACTGCCACATTACTGCCCCTATCTCCCCTGTCACTCTCACTACCACATTACTGCCCCTACCTGTCACTCTCACTGCCACATTATTGCCCCTACCTGTCACTCTCACTGCCACATTACTGCCCCTACCTGTCACTCTCACTGCCACATTACTGCCCCTACCTGTCACTCTCACTGCCACATTACTGCCCCTACCTGTCACTCACACTGCCACATTACTGCCCCTACCTGTCACTCACTGCCACATTACTGCCCCTACCTGTCACTTACACTGCCACATTACTGCCCCTACCTGTCACTCTCACTGCCATATTACTGCCTCTACCTGTCACTCACACTGCCACATTACTGCCCCTACATGTCACTCTCACTGCCACATTTCTGCCCCTACCTGTCACTCACACTGACACATTACTGCCCCTATCTCCCCTGTCACTCTCACTACCACATTACTGCCCCTACCTGTCACTCTCACTGCCACATTATTGCCCCTACCTGTCACTCACACTGCCACATTACTGCCCATACCTTTCACTCACACTGCCACATTACTGCCTCTACATGTCACTCTCACTGCCACATTACTGCCCCTACCAGTCACCCACACTGCCACATTACTGCCTATACCTGTCACTCTCACTGCCACATTACTGCCCCTACCTGTCACTCTCACTGCCATATTACTGCCTCTACATGTCACTCTCACTGCCACATTACTGCCCATACCTGTCACTCACACTGCCACATTACTGCCTCTACTTGTCACTCTCACTGCCACATTACTGCCCCTATCTGTCACTCACACTGCCACATTACTGCCCCTACCTCACCTGTCACTCACCCTGCCACATTACTGCCCCTACCTGTCACTCTCACTGCCACATTACTGCCTATACATGTCACTCTCACTGCCACATTACTGCCCCTACATGTCACTCTCACTGCCACATTATTGCCTCTACCAGTCACTCTCACTGCCACATTACGGCCCCTACATGTCACTCTCACTGCCACATTACTGCCCCTACCTGTCACTCTCACTGCCACATTACTGCCCCTACATGTCACTCACACTGCCACATTACTGCCCCTACCTGTCACTCTCACTGCCACATTACTGCCCCTACCTGTCACTCACTCTGCCACATTACTGCCTCTTCCTGTCACTCTCACTACCACGTTACTGCCCCTACCAGTCACCCACACTGCCACATTACTGCCTCTACCTGTCACTCTCACTGCCACACTACTGCCCCTACCTGTCACATTCACTGCCATATTACTGCCTCTACCTGTCACTCTCACTGCCACATTACTGCCCCTACCTGTCACTCACACTGCCACATTACTGCCTCTACCTGTCAATCTCACTGCCACATTTCTGCCCCTACCTGTCACTCACACTGACACATTACTGCCCCTATCTCCCCTGTCACTCTCACTACCACATTACTGCCCCTACCTGTCACTCTCACTGCCACATTATTGCCCCTACCTGTCACTCTCACTGCCACATTACTGCCCCTACCTGTCACTCTCACTGCCACATTACTGCCTCTACCTGTCACTCTCACTGCCACATTACTGCTCCTACCTGTCACTCATACTGCCACATTACTGCCCCTACCTGTCACTCACTGCCACATTACTGCCCCTACCTGTCACTTACACTGCCACATTACTGCCCCTACCTGTCACTCTCACTGCCATATTACTGCCTCTACCTGTCACTCACACTGCCACATTACTGCCCCTACATGTCACTCTCACTGCCACATTACTGCCCCTACCTATCACTCACACTGCCACATTACTGCCCCTACCTGTCACACTCACTGCCACATTACTGCCCCTACCTGTCACTCTCACTACCACGTTACTGCCCCTACCTGTCACTCACACTGCCACATTACTGCCCCTACCTGTCACTCTCACTGCCACATTACTGCCTCTACCTGTCACTCTCACTACCACGTTACTGCCCCTACCAGTCACCCACACTGCCACATTACTGCCTCTACCAGTCACTCTCACTGTCACACTACTGCCCCTACCTGTCACTCTCACTGCCATATTACTGCCTCTACCTGTCACTCTCACTGCCACATTACTGCCCCTACCTGTCACTCACACTGCCACATTACTGCCTCTACCTGTCAATCTCAATGCCACATTACTGCCCCTACCTGTCACTCACACTGCCACATTACTGCCCCTATCTCCCCTGTCACTCTCACTACCACATTACTGCCCCTACCTGTCACTCTCACTGCCACATTATTGCCCCTACCTGTCACTCTCACTGCCACATTACTGCCTCTACATGTCACTCCCACTGCCACATTACTGCCTCTACCTGTCACTCTCACTGCCACATTACTGCCTCTACAAGTCACTCTCACTGCCACATTACTGCCCCTACCTGTCACTCTCACTGCCACATTACTGCCCCTTCCTGCCACTCTCACTGCCACATTACTGCCCCAACCTGTCACTCTCACTGCCACATTACTGCCTCTACCTGTCACTCTCACTGCCACATTACTGCCCCTACCTGTCACTCACACTGCCACATTACTGCCCCTACCTGTCACTCACTGCCACATTACTGCCCCTACATGTCACTCACACTGCCACATCACTGCCCCTACATGTCACTCACACTGCCATATTACAGCCCATACCTGTCACTCACACTGCAACATTACTGCCCCTATCTCCCCTGTCACTCTCACTACCACATTACTGCCCCTACCTGTCACTCTCACTGCCACATTATTGCCCCTACCTGTCACTCTCACTGCCACATTACTGCCCCTACCTGTCACTCTCACTGCCACATTACTGCCTCTACCTGTCACTCTCACTGCCACATTACTGCCCCTACCTGTCACTCATACTGCCACATTACTGCCCCTACCTGTCACTCACTGCCACATTACTGCCCCTACCTGTCACTTACACTGCCACATTACTGCCCCTACCTGTCACTCTCACTGCCATATTACTGCCTCTACCTGTCACTCACACTGCCACATTACTGCCCCTACATGTCACTCTCACTGCCACATTTCTGCCCCTACCTGTCACTCACACTGACACATTACTGCCCCTATCTCCCCTGTCACTCTCACTACCACATTACTGCCCCTACCTGTCACTCTCACTGCCACATTATTGCCCCTACCTGTCACTCACACTGCCACATTACTGCCCATACCTTTCACTCACACTGCCACATTACTGCCTCTACATGTCACTCTCACTGCCACATTACTGCCCCTACCAGTCACCCACACTGCCACATTACTGCCTATACCTGTCACTCTCACTGCCACATTACTGCCCCTACCTGTCACTCTCACTGCCATATTACTGCCTCTACATGTCACTCTCACTGCCACATTACTGCCCATACCTGTCACTCACACTGCCACATTACTGCCTCTACTTGTCACTCTCACTGCCACATTACTGCCCCTATCTGTCACTCACACTGCCACATTACTGCCCCTACCTCACCTGTCACTCACCCTGCCACATTACTGCCCCTACCTGTCACTCTCACTGCCACATTACTGCCTATACATGTCACTCTCACTGCCACATTACTGCCCCTACATGTCACTCTCACTGCCACATTATTGCCTCTACCAGTCACTCTCACTGCCACATTACGGCCCCTACATGTCACTCTCACTGCCACATTACTGCCCCTACCTGTCACTCTCACTGCCACATTACTGCCCCTACATGTCACTCACACTGCCACATTACTGCCCCTACCTGTCACTCTCACTGCCACATTACTGCCCCTACCTGTCACTCACTCTGCCACATTACTGCCTCTTCCTGTCACTCTCACTACCACGTTACTGCCCCTACCAGTCACCCACACTGCCACATTACTGCCTCTACCTGTCACTCTCACTGCCACACTACTGCCCCTACCTGTCACATTCACTGCCATATTACTGCCTCTACCTGTCACTCTCACTGCCACATTACTGCCCCTACCTGTCACTCACACTGCCACATTACTGCCTCTACCTGTCAATCTCACTGCCACATTTCTGCCCCTACCTGTCACTCACACTGACACATTACTGCCCCTATCTCCCCTGTCACTCTCACTACCACATTACTGCCCCTACCTGTCACTCTCACTGCCACATTACTGCCCCTACCTGTCACTCTCACTGCCACATTACTGCCCCTACCTGTCACTCTCACTGCCACATTACTGCCTCTACCTGTCACTCTCACTGCCACATTACTGCTCCTACCTGTCACTCATACTGCCACATTACTGCCCCTACCTGTCACTCACTGCCACATTACTGCCCCTACCTGTCACTTACACTGCCACATTACTGCCCCTACCTGTCACTCTCACTGCCATATTACTGCCTCTACCTGTCACTCACACTGCCACATTACTGCCCCTACATGTCACTCTCACTGCCACATTACTGCCCCTACCTATCACTCACACTGCCACATTACTGCCCCTACCTGTCACACTCACTGCCACATTACTGCCCCTACCTGTCACTCTCACTACCACGTTACTGCCCCTACCTGTCACTCACACTGCCACATTACTGCCCCTACCTGTCACTCTCACTGCCACATTACTGCCTCTACCTGTCACTCTCACTACCACGTTACTGCCCCTACCAGTCACCCACACTGCCACATTACTGCCTCTACCAGTCACTCTCACTGTCACACTACTGCCCCTACCTGTCACTCTCACTGCCATATTACTGCCTCTACCTGTCACTCTCACTGCCACATTACTGCCCCTACCTGTCACTCACACTGCCACATTACTGCCTCTACCTGTCAATCTCAATGCCACATTACTGCCTCTACAAGTCACTCTCACTGCCACATTACTGCCCCTACCTGTCACTCTCACTGCCACATTACTGCCCCTTCCTGCCACTCTCACTGCCACATTACTGCCCCAACCTGTCACTCTCACTGCCACATTACTGCCTCTACCTGTCACTCTCACTGCCACATTACTGCCCCTACCTGTCACTCACACTGCCACATTACTGCCCCTACCTGTCACTCACTGCCACATTACTGCCCCTACATGTCACTCACACTGCCACATCACTGCCCCTACATGTCACTCACACTGCCATATTACAGCCCATACCTGTCACTCACACTGCAACATTACTGCCCCTACCTGTCACTCTCGCCGCCACATTACTGCCCCTACCTGTCACTCACACTGCCACATTACTGCCCCTACCTGTCACTCACACTGCCACATAACTGCCTCTACCTGTCACTCACACTACCACATTACTGCCCCTACCTGTCACTCTCACTGCCACATTATTGCCTCTACATGTCACTCTCACTGCCACATTACTGCCCCTACATGTCACTCTCACTGCCACATTACTGCCCCTACATGTCACTCTCACTGCTACATTACTGCCCCTACCTGTCACTCACACTGCCACATTACTGCCCCTACCTGTCACTCTCACTGCCACATTACTGCCTCTACCAGACACTCTCACTGCCACATTACTGCCCCTACATGTCACTCTCACTGCCACATTACTGCCTCTACATGTCACTCACACTGCCACATTACTGCCTCTACCTGTCACTCTCACTGCCACATTACTGCCCCTACCTGTCACTCTCACTGCCACATTACTGCCCCTACCTGTCACTCTCACTGCCATATTACTGCCTCTACCTGTCACTCTCACTGCCACATTACTGCCCCTACCTGTCACTCACACTGCCACATTACTGCCCCTACCTCACCTGTCACTCACACTGCCACATTACTGCCCCTACATGTCACTCTCACTGCCACATTACTGCCCCTACCTGTCACTCTCACTGCCACATTACTGCCCCTACCTGTCACTCACACTGCCACATTACTGCCCATACCTTTCACTCACACTGCCACATTACTGCCTCTACATGTCACTCTCACTGCCACATTACTGCCCCTACCAGTCACCCACACTGCCTCTACCTGTCACTCTCACTGCCACATTACTGCCCCTACCTGTCACTCTCACTGCCATATTACTGCCTCTACCTGTCACTCTCACTGCTACATTACTGCCCATACCTGTCACTCACACTGCCACATTACTGCCTCTACCTGTCACTCACACTGCCACATTACTGCCCCTATCTGTCACTCACACTGCCACATTACTGCCCCTACCTCACCTGTCACTCACACTGCCACATTACTGCCCCTACATGTCACTCTCACTGCCACATTACTGCCTATACATGTCACTCTCACTGCCACATTACTGCCCCTACCTGTCACTCTCACTGCCACATTACTGCCTCTACCAGTCACTCTCACTGCCACATTACGGCCCCTACCTGTCACTCTCACTGCCACATTACTGCCCCTACCTGTCACTCTCACTGCCACATTACTGCCCCTACATGTCACTCTCACTGCCACATTACTGCCCCTACCTGTCACTCTCACTGCCACATTACTGCCCCTACCTGTCACTCACACTGCCACATTACTGCCTCTACATGTCACTCTCACTACCACGTTACTGCCCCTACCAGTCACCCACACTGCCACATTACTGCCTCTACCAGTCACTCTCACTGCCACACTACTGCCCCTACCTGTCACTCTCACTGCCATATTACTGCCCCTACCTGTCACTCTCACTGCCACATTACTGCCCCTACCTGTCACTCACACTGCCACATTACTGCCTCTACCTGTCAATCTCACTGCCACATTACTGCCCCTACCTGTCACTCACACTGCCACATTACTGCCCCTATCTCCCCTGTCACTCTCACTACCACATTACTGCCCCTACCTGTCACTCTCACTGCCACATTATTGCCCCTACCTGTCACTCTCACTGCCACATTACTGCCCCTACCTGTCACTCTCACTGCCACATTACTGCCTCTACCTGTCACTCTCACTGCCACATTACTGCCCCTACCTGTCACTCATACTGCCACATTACTGCCCCTACCTGTCACTAACTGCCACATTACTGCCCCTACCTGTCACTTACACTGCCACATTACTGCCCCTACCTGTCACTCTCACTGCCATATTACTGCCTCTACCTGTCACTCACACTGCCACATTACTGCCCCTACATGTCACTCTCACTGCCACATTACTGCCCCTACCTGTCACTCACACTGCCACATTACTGCCCCTACCTGTCACACTCACTGCCACATTACTGCCCCTACCTGTCACTCTCACTACCACGTTATTGCCCCTACCTGTCACTCACACTACCACATTACTGCCCCTACCTTTCACTCTCACTGCCACATTACTGCCCCTACCTGTCACTCACACTGCCACATTACTGCCCCTACCAGTCACTCACACTGCCACATTACTGCCTCTACCAGTCACTCACACTGCCACATTACTGCCTCTACCTGTCACTCACACTGCCACATTACTGCCCCTACCTGTCACTCACACTGCCACATTACTGCCCCTACCTGTCACTCACCCTGCCACATTATTGCCCCTACCTGTCACTCACTGCCACATTACTGCCCATACATGTCACTTACACTGCCACATTACTGCCCCTACCTGTCACTCACACTGCCATATTACTGCCCCTACCTGTCACTCACACTGCCACATTACTGCCCCTACCTGTCACACTCACTGCCACATTACTGCCCCTACCTGTCCCTCTCACTACCACGTTACTGCCCCTACCTGTCACTCACACTGCCACATTACTGCCCCTACCTTTCACTCTCACTGCCACATTACTGCCTCTACCTGTCACTCACACTGCCACATTACTGCCTCTACCTGTCACTCACACTGCCACATTACTGCCTCTACATGTCACTCTCACTGCCACATTACTGCCCCTACCAGTCACCCACACTGCCTCTACCTGTCACTCTCACTGCCACATTACTGCCCCTACCTGTCACTCTCACTGCCATATTACTGCCTCTACCTGTCACTCTCACTGCTACATTACTGCCCATACCTGTCACTCACACTGCCACATTACTGCCTCTACCTGTCACTCACACTGCCACATTACTGCCCCTATCTGTCACTCACACTGCCACATTACTGCCCCTACCTCACCTGTCACTCACACTGCCACATTACTGCCCCTACATGTCACTCTCACTGCCACATTACTGCCTATACATGTCACTCTCACTGCCACATTACTGCCCCTACCTGTCACTCTCACTGCCACATTACTGCCTCTACCTGTCACTCTCACTGCCACATTACTGCCCCTACCTGTCACTCTCACTGCCACATTACTGCCCCTACCTGTCACTCTCACTGCCACATTACTGCCCCTACCTGTCACTCTCACTGCCACATTACTGCCCCTACCTGTCACTCTCACTGCCACATTACTGCCCCTACCTGTCACTCACACTGCCACATTACTGCCTCTACCTGTCACTCTCACTACCACGTTACTGCCCCTACCAGTCACCCACACTGCCACATTACTGCCTCTACCAGTCACTCTCACTGCCACACTACTGCCCCTACCTGTCACTCTCACTGCCACATTACTGCCTCTACCTGTCACTCTCACTGCCACATTACTGCCCCTACCTGTCACTCACACTGCCACATTACTGCCTCTACCTGTCAATCTCACTGCCACATTACTGCCCCTACCTGTCACTCACACTGCCACATTACTGCCCCTATCTCCCCTGTCACTCTCACTACCACATTACTGCCCCTACCTGTCACTCTCACTGCCACATTACTGCCCCTACCTGTCACTCTCACTGCCACATTACTGCCCCTACCTGTCACTCTCACTGCCACATTACTGCCTCTACCTGTCACTCTCACTGCCACATTACTGCCCCTACCTGTCACTCATACTGCCACATTACTGCCCCTACCTGTCACTCACTGCCACATTACTGCCCCTACCTGTCACTTACACTGCCACATTACTGCCCCTACCTGTCACTCTCACTGCCATATTACTGCCTCTACCTGTCACTCACACTGCCACATTACTGCCCCTACCTGTCACTCTCACTGTCACATTACTGCCCCTACCTGTCACTCACACTGCCACATTACTGCCCCTACCTGTCACACTCACTGCCACATTACTGCCCCTACCTGTCACTCTCACTACCACGTTATTGCCCCTACCTGTCACTCACACTACCACATTACTGCCCCTACCTTTCACTCTCACTGCCACATTACTGCCCCTACCTGTCACTCACACTGCCACATTACTGCCCCTACCTGTCACTCACACTGCCACATTACTGCCTCTACCTGTCACTCACACTGCCACATTACTGCCTCTACCTGTCACTCACACTGCCACATTACTGCCCCTACCTGTCACTCACACTGCCACATTACTGCCCCTACCTGTCACTCACCCTGCCACATTATTGCCCCTACCTGTCACTCACTGCCACATTACTGCCCATACATGTCACTTACACTGCCACATTACTGCCCCTACCTGTCACTCACACTGCCATATTACTGCCCCTACCTGTCACTCACACTGCCACATTACTGCCCCTACCTGTCACACTCACTGCCACATTACTGCCCCTACCTGTCCCTCTCACTACCACGTTACTGCCCCTACCTGTCACTCACACTGCCACATTACTGCCCCTACCTTTCACTCTCACTGCCACATTACTGCCTCTACCTGTCACTCACACTGCCACATTACTGCCCCTACCTGTCACTCTCACTGCCACATTACTGCCCCTACCTGTCACTTACACTACCACATTACTGCCCCTACCTGTCACTCACACTGCCACATTACTGCCTCTACCTGTCACTCACACTGCCACATTACTGCCCCTACCTGTCACTCTCACTGCCACATTACTGCCCCTACCTGTCACTCACACTGCCACATTACTGCCCCTACCTGTCACTCACCCTGCCAAATTACTGCCCCTACCTGTCACCCACTGCCACATTACTGCCCCTACATGTCACTTACACTGCCACATTACTGCCCCTATCTTTCACTCTCACTGCCACATTACTGCCTCTACCTGTCTCTCTCACTGCCACATTACTGCCCCTACCTGTCACTCACACTGCCACATTACTGCCTCTACCAGTCACTCACACTGCCACATTACTGCCCCTACCTGTCACTCTCACTGCCACATTACTGCCCCTACCAGTCACTCTCACTGCCACATTACTGCCCCTACCTGTCACTCCCACTGCCACATTACTGCCTCTACCAGTCACTCACACTGCCACATTACTGCCCCTACCTGTCACTCTAGCTGCCACATTACTGCCCCTACCAGTCACTCTCACTGCCACATTACTGCATCTACCTGTCACTCACACTGCCACATTACTGCCCCTACCTGTCACTCTCACTGCCACATTACTGCCTCTACCTGTCACTCTCACTGCCACATTACTGCCCCTACCTGTCACTCTCACTGCCACATTACTGCCTCTACCAGACACTCTCACTGTCACATTACTGCCCCTACATGTCACTCTCACTGCCACATTACTGCCTCTACCAGTCACTCACACTGCCACATTACTGCCTCTACCTGTCACCCTCACTGCCACATTACTGCCCCTACCTGTCACTCTCACTGCCACATTACTGCCCCTACCTGTCACTCTCACTGCCATATTACTGCCTCTACCTGTCACTCTCACTGCCACATTACTGCCCCTACATGTCACTCACACTGCCACATTACTGCCCCTACCTCACCTGTCACTCACACTGCCACATTACTGCCCCTACCTGTCACTCTCACTGCCACATTACTGCCCCTACCTGTCACTCTCACTGCCACATTACTGCCCCTACATGTCACTCACACTGCCACATTACTGCCCATACCTGTCACTCACATTGCCACATTACTGCCTCTACATGTCACTCTCACTGCCACATTACTGCCCCTACCAGTCACCCACACTGCCACATTACTGCCTCTGCCTGTCACTCTCACTGCCACATTACTGCCCCTACCTGTCACTCTCACTGCTATATTACTGCCTCTACCTGTCACTCACACTGCCACATTACTGCCCATACCTGTCACTCACACTGCCACATTACTGCCTCTACCTGTCACTCTCACTGCCACATTAATGCTCCTATCTGTCACTCACACTGCCACATTACTGCCCCTACCTCACCTGTCACTCACACTGCCACATTACTGCCCCTACCTGTCACTCTCACTGCCACATCACTGCCTCTACATGTCACTCTCACTGCCACATTACTGCCCCTACCTGTCACTCTCACTGCCACATTACTGCCTCTACCAGTCACTCTCACTGCCACATTACGGCCCCTACATGTCACTCTCACTGCCACATTACTGCCCCTACCTGTCACTCTCACTGCCACATTACTGCCCCTACATGTCACTCTCACTGCCACATTACTGCACCTACCTGTCACTCTCACTGCCACATTACTGCCCCTACCTGTCACTCACACTGCCACATTACTGCCTCTACCTGTCACTCTCACTACCACGTTACTGCCCCTACCAGTCACCCACACTGCCACATTACTGCCTCTACCAGTCACTCTCACTGCCACACTACTGCCCCTACCTGTCACTCTCACTGCCACATTACTGCCTCTACCTGTCACTCACACTGCCACATTACTGCCCCTATCTCCCCTGTCACTCTCACTACCACATTACTGCCCCTACCTGTCACTCTCACTGCCACATTATTGCCCCTACCTGTCACTCTCACTGCCACATTACTGCCCCTACCTGTCACTCTCACTGCCACATTACTGCCTCTACCTGTCACTCTCACTGCCACTTACTGCCCCTACCTGTCACTCATACTGCCACATTACTGCCCCTACATGTCACTCACTGCCACATTACTGCCCCTACCTGTCACTTACACTGCCACATTACTGCCCCTACCTGTCACTCTCACTGCCATATTACTGCCTCTACCTGTCACTCTCACTGCCACATTACTGCCCCTACATGTCACTCACACTGCCACATTACTGCCCCTACATGTCACTCACACTACCACATTACTGCCCATACCTGTCATTCACACTGCAACATTACTGCCCCTACCTGTCACTCTCGCCGCCACATTACTGCCCCTACCTGTCACTCACACTGCCACATTACTGCCCCTACCTGTCACTCACACTGCCACATTACTGCCTCTACCTGTCACTCACAGTACCACATTACTGCCCCTGCCTGTCACTCTCACTGCCACATTACTGCCTCTACATGTCACTCTCACTGCCACATTACTGCCCCTACATGTCACTCTCACTGCCACATTACTGCCCCTACATGTCACTCTCACTGCCACATTACTGCCCCTACCTGTCACTCACACTGCCACATTACTGCCCCTACCTGTCACTCTCACTGCCACATTACTGCCTCTACTAGACACTCTCACTGCCACATTACTGCCCCTACATGTCACTCTCACTGCCACATTACTGCCTCTACATGTAACTCACACTGCCACATTACTGCCTCTACCTGTCACTCTCAATGCCACATTACTGCCCCTACATGTCACTCACTGCCACATTACTGCCCCTACATGTCACTCTCACTGCCATATTATTGCCTCTACCTGTCACTCTCACTGCCACATTACTGCCCCTACCTGTCACTCACACTGCCACATTACTGCCCCTACCTCACCTGTCACTCACACTGCCACATTACTGCCCCTACATGTCACTCTCACTGCCACATTACTGCCCCTACCTGTCACTCTCACTGCCACATTACTGCCCCTACCTGTCACTCACACTGCCACATTACTGCCCATACCTTTTACTCACACTGCCACATTACTGCCTCTACATGTCACTCTCACTGCCACATTACTGCCCCTACCAGTCACCCACACTGCCACATTACTGCCTATACCTGTCACTCTCACTGCCACATTACTGCCCCTACCTGTCACTCTCACTGCCATATTACTGCCTCTACATGTCACTCTCACTGCCACATTACTGCCCATACCTGTCACTCACACTGCCACATTACTGCCTCTACTTGTCACTCTCACTGCCACATTACTGCCCCTATCTGTCACTCACACTGCCACATTACTGCCCCTACCTCACCTGTCACTCACCCTGCCACATTACTGCCCCTACCTGTCACTCTCACTGCCACATTACTGCCTATACATGTCACTCTCACTGCCACATTACTGCCCCTACATGTCACTCTCACTGCCACATTATTGCCTCTACCAGTCACTCTCACTGCCACATTACGGCCCCTACATGTCACTCTCACTGCCACATTACTGCCCCTACCTGTCACTCTCACTGCCACATTACTGCCCCTACATGTCACTCACACTGCCACATTACTGCCCCTACCTGTCACTCTCACTGCCACATTACTGCCCCTACCTGTCACTCACTCTGCCACATTACTGCCTCTTCCTGTCACTCTCACTACCACGTTACTGCCCCTACCAGTCACCCACACTGCCACATTACTGCCTCTACCTGTCACTCTCACTGCCACACTACTGCCCCTACCTGTCACATTCACTGCCATATTACTGCCTCTACCTGTCACTCTCACTGCCACATTACTGCCCCTACCTGTCACTCACACTGCCACATTACTGCCTCTACCTGTCAATCTCACTGCCACATTTCTGCCCCTACCTGTCACTCACACTGACACATTACTGCCCCTATCTCCCCTGTCACTCTCACTACCACATTACTGCCCATACCTGTCACTCTCACTGCCACATTATTGCCCCTACCTGTCACTCTCACCGCCACATTACTGCCCCTACCTGTCACTCTCACTGCCACATTACTGCCTCTACCTGTCACTCTCACTGCCACATTACTGCTCCTACCTGTCACTCATACTGCCACATTACTGCCCCTACCTGTCACTCACTGCCACATTACTGCCCCTACCTGTCACTTACACTGCCACATTACTGCCCCTACCTGTCACTCTCACTGCCATATTACTGCCTCTACCTGTCACTCACACTGCCACATTACTGCCCCTACATGTCACTCTCACTGCCACATTACTGCCCCTACCTATCACTCACACTGCCACATTACTGCCCCTACCTGTCACACTCACTGCCACATTACTGCCCCTACCTGTCACTCTCACTACCACGTTACTGCCCCTACCTGTCACTCACACTGCCACATTACTGCCCCTACCTGTCACTCTCACTGCCACATTACTGCCTCTACCTGTCACTCTCACTACCACGTTACTGCCCCTACCAGTCACCCACACTGCCACATTACTGCCTCTACCAGTCACTCTCACTGTCACACTACTGCCCCTACCTGTCACTCTCACTGCCATATTACTGCCTCTACATGTCACTCTCACTGCCACATTACTGCCCCTACCTGTCACTCACACTGCCACATTACTGCCTCTACCTGTCAATCTCACTGCCACATTACTGCCCCTACCTGTCACTCACACTGCCACATTACTGCCCCTATCTCCCCTGTCACTCTCACTACCACATTACTGCCCCTACCTGTCACTCTCACTGCCACATTATTGCCCCTACCTGTCACTCTCACTGCCACATTACTGCCTCTACATGTCACTCCCACTGCCACATTACTGCCTCTACCTGTCACTCTCACTGCCACATTACTGCCTCTACAAGTCACTCTCACTGCCACATTATTGCCCCTACCTGTCACTCTCACTGCCACATTACTGCCCCTTCCTGTCACTCTCACTGCCACATTACTGCCCCAACCTGTCACTCTCACTGCCACATTACTGCCTCTACCTGTCACTCTCACTGCCACATTACTGCCCCTACCTGTCACTCACACTGCCACATTACTGCCCCTACCTGTCACTCACTGCCACATTACTGCCCCTACATGTCACTCACACTGCCACATCACTGCCCCTACATGTCACTCACACTGCCATATTACAGCCCATACCTGTCACTCACACTGCAACATTACTGCCCCTACCTGTCACTCTCGCCGCCACATTACTGCCCCTACCTGTCACTCACACTGCCACATTACTGCCCCTACCTGTCACTCACACTGCCACATAACTGCCTCTACCTGTCACTCACACTACCACATTACTGCCCCTACCTGTCACTCTCACTGCCACATTATTGCCTCTACATGTCACTCTCACTGCCACATTACTGCCCCTACATGTCACTCTCACTGCCACATTACTGCCCCTACATGTCACTCTCACTGCTACATTACTGCCCCTACCTGTCACTCACACTGCCACATTACTGCCCCTACCTGTCACTCTCACTGCCACATTACTGCCTCTACCAGACACTCTCACTGCCACATTACTGCCCCTACATGTCACTCTCACTGCCACATTACTGCCTCTACATGTCACTCACACTGCCACATTACTGCCTCTACCTGTCACTCTCACTGCCACATTACTGCCCCTACCTGTCACTCTCACTGCCACATTACTGCCCCTACCTGTCACTCTCACTGCCATATTACTGCCTCTACCTGTCACTCTCACTGCCACATTACTGCCCCTACCTGTCACTCACACTGCCACATTACTGCCCCTACCTCACCTGTCACTCACACTGCCACATTACTGCCCCTACATGTCACTCTCACTGCCACATTACTGCCCCTACCTGTCACTCTCACTGCCACATTACTGCCCCTACCTGTCACTCACACTGCCACATTACTGCCCATACCTTTCACTCACACTGCCACATTACTGCCTCTACATGTCACTCTCACTGCCACATTACTGCCCCTACCAGTCACCCACACTGCCTCTACCTGCCACTCTCACTGCCACATTACTGCCCCTACCTGTCACTCTCACTGCCATATTACTGCCTCTACCTGTCACTCTCACTGCTACATTACTGCCCATACCTGTCACTCACACTGCCACATTACTGCCTCTACCTGTCACTCACACTGCCACATTACTGCCCCTATCTGTCACTCACACTGCCACATTACTGCCCCTACCTCACCTGTCACTCACACTGCCACATTACTGCCCCTACATGTCACTCTCACTGCCACATTACTGCCTATACATGTCACTCTCACTGCCACATTACTGCCCCTACCTGTCACTCTCACTGCCACATTACTGCCTCTACCAGTCACTCTCACTGCCACATTACGGCCCCTACCTGTCACTCTCACTGCCACATTACTGCCCCTACCTGTCACTCTCACTGCCACATTACTGCCCCTACATGTCACTCTCACTGCCACATTACTGCCCCTACCTGTCACTCTCACTGCCACATTACTGCCCCTACCTGTCACTCACACTGCCACATTACTGCCTCTACATGTCACTCTCACTACCACGTTACTGCCCCTACCAGTCACCCACACTGCCACATTACTGCCTCTACCAGTCACTCTCACTGCCACACTACTGCCCCTACCTGTCACTCTCACTGCCATATTACTGCCTCTACCTGTCACTCTCACTGCCACATTACTGCCCCTACCTGTCACTCACACTGCCACATTACTGCCTCTACCTGTCAATCTCACTGCCACATTACTGCCCCTACCTGTCACTCACACTGCCACATTACTGCCCCTATCTCCCCTGTCACTCTCACTACCACATTACTGCCCCTACCTGTCACTCTCACTGCCACATTATTGCCCCTACCTGTCACTCTCACTGCCACATTACTGCCCCTACCTGTCACTCTCACTGCCACATTACTGCCTCTACCTGTCACTCTCACTGCCACATTACTGCCCCTACCTGTCACTCATACTGCCACATTACTGCCCCTACCTGTCACTCACTGCCACATTACTGCCCCTACCTGTCACTTACACTGCCACATTACTGCCCCTACCTGTCACTCTCACTGCCATATTACTGCCTCTACCTGTCACTCACACTGCCACATTACTGCCCCTACATGTCACTCTCACTGCCACATTACTGCCCCTACCTGTCACTCACACTGCCACATTACTGCCCCTACCTGTCACACTCACTGCCACATTACTGCCCCTACCTGTCACTCTCACTACCACGTTATTGCCCCTACCTGTCACTCACACTACCACATTACTGCCCCTACCTTTCACTCTCACTGCCACATTACTGCCCCTACCTGTCACTCACACTGCCACATTACTGCCCTTACATGTCACTCACACTGCCACATTACTGCCTCTACCAGTCACTCACACTGCCACATTACTGCCTCTACCTGTCACTCACACTGCCACATTACTGCCCCTACCTGTCACTCACACTGCCACATTACTGCCCCTACCTGTCACTCACCCTGCCACATTATTGCCCCTACCTGTCACTCACTGCCACATTACTGCCCATACATGTCACTTACACTGCCACATTACTGCCCCTACCTGTCACTCACACTGCCATATTACTGCCCCTACCTGTCACTCACACTGCCACATTACTGCCCCTACCTGTCACACTCACTGCCACATTACTGCCCCTACCTGTCCCTCTCACTACCACGTTACTGCCCCTACCTGTCACTCACACTGCCACATTACTGCCCCTACCTTTCACTCTCACTGCCACATTACTGCCTCTACCTGTCACTCACACTGCCACATTACTGCCCCTACCTGTCACTCTCACTGCCACATTACTGCCCCTACCTGTCACTTACACTACCACATTACTGCCCCTACCTGTCACTTACACTGCCATATTACTGCCTCTACCTGTCACTCACACTGCCACATTACTGCCCCTACCTGTCACTCTCACTGCCACATTACTGCCCCTACCTGTCACTCACACTGCCACATTACTGCCCCTACCTGTCACTCACCCTGCCAAATTACTGCCCCTACCTGTCACCCACTGCCACATTACTGCCCCTACATGTCACTTACACTGCCACATTACTGCCCCTATCTTTCACTCTCACTGCCACATTACTGCCTCTACCTGTCTCTCTCACTGCCACATTACTGCCCCTACCTGTCACTCACACTGCCACATTACTGCCTCTACCAGTCACTCACACTGCCACATTACTGCCCCTACCTGTCACTCTCACTGCCACATTACTGCCCCTACCTGTCACACTCACTGCCACATTACTGCCCCTACCTGTCACTCCCACTGCCACATTACTGCCTCTACCAGTCACTCACACTGCCACATTACTGCCCCTACCTGTCACTCTAGCTGCCACATTACTGCCCCTACCAGTCACTCTCACTGCCACATTACTGCATCTACCTGTCACTCACACTGCCACATTACTGCCCCTACCTGTCACTCTCACTGCCACATTACTGCCTCTACCTGTCACTCTCACTGCCACATTACTGCCCCTACCTGTCACTCTCACTGCCACATTACTGCCTCTACCAGACACTCTCACTGCCACATTACTGCCCCTACATGTCACTCTCACTGCCACATTACTGCCTCTACCAGTCACTCACACTGCCACATTACTGCCTCTACCTGTCACCCTCACTGCCACATTACTGCCCCTACCTGTCACTCTCACTGCCACATTACTGCCCCTACCTGTCACTCTCACTGCCATATTACTGCCTCTACCTGTCACTCTCACTGCCACATTACTGCCCCTACATGTCACTCACACTGCCACATTACTGCCCCTACCTCACCTGTCACTCACACTGCCACATTACTGCCCCTACCTGTCACTCTCACTGCCACATTACTGCCCCTACCTGTCACTCTCACTGCCACATTACTGCCCCTACATGTCACTCACACTGCCACATTACTGCCCATACCTGTCACTCACATTGCCACATTACTGCCTCTACATGTCACTCTCACTGCCACATTACTGCCCCTACCAGTCACCCACACTGCCACATTACTGCCTCTGCCTGTCACTCTCACTGCCACATTACTGCCCCTACCTGTCACTCTCACTGCTATATTACTGCCTCTACCTGTCACTCACACTGCCACATTACTGCCCATACCTGTCACTCACACTGCCACATTACTGCCTCTACCTGTCACTCTCACTGCCACATTAATGCTCCTATCTGTCACTCACACTGCCACATTACTGCCCCTACCTCACCTGTCACTCACACTGCCACATTACTGCCCCTACCTGTCACTCTCACTGCCACATTACTGCCTCTACATGTCACTCTCACTGCCACATTACTGCCCCTACCTGTCACTCTCACTGCCACATTACTGCCTCTACCAGTCACTCTCACTGCCACATTACGGCCCCTACATGTCACTCTCACTGCCACATTACTGCCCCTACCTGTCACTCTCACTGCCACATTACTGCCCCTACATGTCACTCTCACTGCCACATTACTGCCCCTACCTGTCACTCTCACTGCCACATTACTGCCCCTACCTGTCACTCACACTGCCACATTACTGCCTCTACCTGTCACTCTCACTACCACGTTACTGCCCCTACCAGTCACCCACACTGCCACATTACTGCCTCTACCAGTCACTCTCACTGCCACACTACTGCCCCTACCTGTCACTCTCACTGCCACATTACTGCCTCTACCTGTCACTCACACTGCCACATTACTGCCCCTATCTCCCCTGTCACTCTCACTACCACATTACTGCCCCTACCTGTCACTCTCACTGCCACATTATTGCCCCTACCTGTCACTCTCACTGCCACATTACTGCCCCTACCTGTCACTCTCACTGCCACATTACTGCCTCTACCTGTCACTCTCACTGCCACTTACTGCCCCTACCTGTCACTCATACTGCCACATTACTGCCCCTACCTGTCACTCACACTGCCACATTACTGCCCCTACCTGTCACTCACCCTGCCAAATTACTGCCCCTACCTGTCACCCACTGCCACATTACTGCCCCTACATGTCACTTACACTGCCACATTACTGCCCCTATCTTTCACTCTCACTGCCACATTACTGCCTCTACCTGTCTCTCTCACTGCCACATTACTGCCCCTACCTGTCACTCACACTGCCACATTACTGCCTCTACCAGTCACTCACACTGCCACATTACTGCCCCTACCTGTCACTCTCACTGCCACATTACTGCCCCTACCTGTCACACTCACTGCCACATTACTGCCCCTACCTGTCACTCCCACTGCCACATTACTGCCTCTACCAGTCACTCACACTGCCACATTACTGCCCCTACCTGTCACTCTAGCTGCCACATTACTGCCCCTACCAGTCACTCTCACTGCCACATTACTGCATCTACCTGTCACTCACACTGCCACATTACTGCCCCTACCTGTCACTCTCACTGCCACATTACTGCCTCTACCTGTCACTCTCACTGCCACATTACTGCCCCTACCTGTCACTCTCACTGCCACATTACTGCCTCTACCAGACACTCTCACTGCCACATTACTGCCCCTACATGTCACTCTCACTGCCACATTACTGCCTCTACCAGTCACTCACACTGCCACATTACTGCCTCTACCTGTCACCCTCACTGCCACATTACTGCCCCTACCTGTCACTCTCACTGCCACATTACTGCCCCTACCTGTCACTCTCACTGCCATATTACTGCCTCTACCTGTCACTCTCACTGCCACATTACTGCCCCTACATGTCACTCACACTGCCACATTACTGCCCCTACCTCACCTGTCACTCACACTGCCACATTACTGCCCCTACCTGTCACTCTCACTGCCACATTACTGCCCCTACCTGTCACTCTCACTGCCACATTACTGCCCCTACATGTCACTCACACTGCCACATTACTGCCCATACCTGTCACTCACATTGCCACATTACTGCCTCTACATGTCACTCTCACTGCCACATTACTGCCCCTACCAGTCACCCACACTGCCACATTACTGCCTCTGCCTGTCACTCTCACTGCCACATTACTGCCCCTACCTGTCACTCTCACTGCTATATTACTGCCTCTACCTGTCACTCACACTGCCACATTACTGCCCATACCTGTCACTCACACTGCCACATTACTGCCTCTACCTGTCACTCTCACTGCCACATTAATGCTCCTATCTGTCACTCACACTGCCACATTACTGCCCCTACCTCACCTGTCACTCACACTGCCACATTACTGCCCCTACCTGTCACTCTCACTGCCACATTACTGCCTCTACATGTCACTCTCACTGCCACATTACTGCCCCTACCTGTCACTCTCACTGCCACATTACTGCCTCTACCAGTCACTCTCACTGCCACATTACGGCCCCTACATGTCACTCTCACTGCCACATTACTGCCCCTACCTGTCACTCTCACTGCCACATTACTGCCCCTACATGTCACTCTCACTGCCACATTACTGCCCCTACCTGTCACTCTCACTGCCACATTACTGCCCCTACCTGTCACTCACACTGCCACATTACTGCCTCTACCTGTCACTCTCACTACCACGTTACTGCCCCTACCAGTCACCCACACTGCCACATTACTGCCTCTACCAGTCACTCTCACTGCCACACTACTGCCCCTACCTGTCACTCTCACTGCCACATTACTGCCTCTACCTGTCACTCACACTGCCACATTACTGCCCCTATCTCCCCTGTCACTCTCACTACCACATTACTGCCCCTACCTGTCACTCTCACTGCCACATTATTGCCCCTACCTGTCACTCTCACTGCCACATTACTGCCCCTACCTGTCACTCTCACTGCCACATTACTGCCTCTACCTGTCACTCTCACTGCCACTTACTGCCCCTACCTGTCACTCATACTGCCACATTACTGCCCCTACATGTCACTCACTGCCACATTACTGCCCCTACCTGTCACTTACACTGCCACATTACTGCCCCTACCTGTCACTCTCACTGCCATATTACTGCCTCTACCTGTCACTCACACTGCCACATTACTGCCCCTACATGTCACTCTCACTGCCACATTACTGCCCCTACCTGTCACTCACACTGCCACATTACTGCCCCTACCTGTCACACTCACTGCCACATTACTGCCCCTACCTGTCACTCTCACTACCACGTTATTGCCCCTACCTGTCACTCACACTACCACATTACTGCCCCTACCTTTCACTCTCACTGCCACATTACTGCCCCTACCTGTCACTCACACTGCCACATTACTGCCCCTACATGTCACTCACACTGCCACATTACTGCCTCTACCAGTCACTCACACTGCCACATTACTGCCTCTACCTGTCACTCTCATTGCCACATTACTGCCCCTACCTGTCACTCACACTGCCACATTACTGCCCCTACCTGTCACTCACCCTGCCACATTATTGCCCCTACCTGTCACTCACTGCCACATTACTGCCCATACATGTCACTTACACTGCCACATTACTGCCCCTACCTGTCACTCACACTGCCATATTACTGCCCCTACCTGTCACTCACACTGCCACATTACTGCCCCTACCTGTCACACTCACTGCCACATTACTGCCCCTACCTGTCCCTCTCACTACCACGTTACTGCCCCTACCTGTCACTCACACTGCCACATTACTGCCCCTACCTTTCACTCTCACTGCCACATTACTGCCTCTACCTGTCACTCTCACTGCCACATTACTGCCCCTACCTGTCACTCTCACTGCCACATTACTGCCCCTACCTGTCACTCACACTGCCACATTACTGCCCCTACCTGTCACTCACACTGCCACATTACTGCCCCTACCTGTCACTCACACTGCCACATTACTGCCCCTACCTGTCACTCTCACTGCCACATTACTGCCCCTACCTGTCACTCACACTGCCACATTACTGCCCCTACCTGTCACTCACCCTGCCAAATTACTGCCCCTACCTGTCACTCACTGCCACATTACTGCCCCTACATGTCACTTACACTGCCACATTACTGCCCCTACCTTTCACTCTCACTGCCACATTACTGCCTCTACCTGTCTCTCTCACTGCCACATTACTGCCCCTACCTGTCACTCACACTGCCACATTACTGCCTCTACCAGTCACTCTCACTGCCACATTACTGCCCCTACCTGTCACTCTCACTGCCACATTACTGCCCCTACCTGTCACTCACACTGCCACATTACTGCCCCTACATGTCACTCTCACTGCCACATTACTGCCCCTACCTGTCACTCTCACTGCCACATTACTGCCCCTACCTGTCACTCTCACTGCCACATTACTGCCCCTACCTGTCACTCTCACTGCCACATTACTGCCCCTACCTGTCACTCTCACTGCCACATTACTGCCTCTACCTGTCACTCTCACTGCCACATTACTGCCCCTACCTGTCACTCTCACTGCCACATTACTGCCTCTACCTGTCACTCTCACTGCCACATTACTGCCCCTACATGTCACTCTCACTGCCACATTACTGCCCCTACATGTCACTCTCACTGCCACATTACTGCCCCTACATGTCACTCTCACTGCCACATTACTGCCCCTACCTGTCACTCTCACTGCCACATTACTGCCCCTACCTGTCACTCACACTGCCACATTACTGCCTCTACCTGTCACTCTCACTACCACGTTACTGCCCCTACCAGTCACCCACACTGCCACATTACTGCCTCTACCAGTCACTCTCACTGCCACACTACTGCCCCTACCTGTCACTCTCACTGCCACATTACTGCCTCTACCTGTCACTCTCACTGCCACATTACTGCCCCTACCTGTCACTCATACTGCCACATTACTGCCCCTACCTGTCACTCTCATTGCCACATTAATGCCCCTATCTGTCACTCACACTGCCACATTACTGCCCCTACCTCACCTGTCACTCACACTGCCACATTACTGCCCCTACCTGTCACTCTCACTGCCACATTACTGCCTCTACATGTCACTCTCACTGCCACATTACTGCCCCTACCTGTCACTCTCACTGCCACATTACTGCCTCTACCAGTTACTCTCACTGCCACATTACTGCCCCTACATGTCACTCTCACTGCCACATTACTGCCCCTACCTGTCACTCTCACTGCCACATTACTGCCCCTACCTGTCACTCTCACTGCCACATTACTGCCCCTACCTGTCACTCTCACTGCCACATTACTGCCCCTACCTGTCACTCACACTGCCACATTACTGCCTCTACCTGTCACTCTCACTACCACGTTACTGCCCCTACCAGTCACCCACACTGCCACATTACTGCCTCTACCAGTCACTCTCACTGCCACACTACTGCCCCTACCTGTCACTCTCACTGCCACATTACTGCCTCTACCTGTCACTCGCACTGCCACATTACTGCCCCTACCTGTCACTCATACTGCCACATTACTGCCTCTACCTGTCACTCTCATTGCCACATTACTGCCTCTACCAGTCACTCACACTGCCACATTACTGCCTCTACCTGTCACTCTCACTGCCACATTACTGCCCCTACCTGTCACTTACACTGCCACATTACTGCCCCTACATGTCACTTACACTGCCACATTACTGCCCCTACCTGTCACTTACACTGCCACATTACTGCCCCTACCTGTCACTCACACTGCCATATTACTGCCTCTACCAGTCACTCACACTGCCACATTACTGCCTCTACCTGTCACTCACACTGCCACATTACTGCCTCTACCTGTCACTCACACTGCCACATTAGTGCCCCTACCTGGCCCCCTGTCCTGCCAAATAACTGCCCCTACCTGTCACTCACTGCCACATTATTGCCCCTACATGTCACTTACACTGTCACATTACTGCCCCTACCTGTCACTCACACTGCCATATTACTGCCCCTACCTGTCACTCACACTGCCACATTACTGCCCCTACATGTCACTCTCACTGCCACATTACTGCCCCAACCTGTCACTCACACTGCCACATTACTGCCCCTACCTGTCACCCACCCTGCCAAATTACTGCCCCTACATGTCACTCACTGCCACATTACTGCCCCTACATGTCACTTACACTGCCACATTACTGCCTCTACCTTTCACTCTCACTGCCACATTACTGCCTCTACCTGTCTCTCTCACTGCCACATTACTGCCCCTACCTGTCACTCACACTGCCACATTACTGCCTCTACCAGTCACTCACACTGCCACATTACTGCCCCTACCTGTCACTCTCAGCTACATTACTGCCCCTACCTGTCACTCTCACTGCCACATTACTGCCCCTACCTGTCACTCCCACTGCCACATTACTTCCTCTACCTGTCACTCACACTGCCACATTACTGCCCCTACCTGTCACTCTAACTACCACATTACTGCCCCTACCAGTCACTCTCACTGCCACATTACTGCCTCTACCTGTCACTCACACTGCCACATTACTGCCCCTACATGTCACTCACACAGCCACATTACTGCCTCTACCTGTCACTCTCACCGCCACATTACTGCCCCTACCTGTCACTCACACTGCCACATTACTGCCTCTACCTGTCACTCTCACTACCACGTTACTGCCCCTACCAGTCACCCACACTGCCACATTACTGCCTCTACCAGTCACTCTCACTGCCACACTACTGCCCCTACCTGTCACTCTCACTGCCACATTACTGCCTCTACCTGTCACTCTCACTGCCACATTACTGCCCCTACCTGTCACTCATACTGCCACATTACTGCCCCTACCTGTCACTCTCATTGCCCCAATAATGCCCCTATTTGTCACTCACACTGCCACATTACTGCCCCTACCTCACCTGTCACTCACACTGCCACATTACTGCCCCTACCTGTCACTCACACTGCCACATTACTGCCTCTACATGTCACTCTCACTGCCACATTACTGCCCCTACCTGTCACTCTCACTGCCACATTACTGCCTCTACCAGTTACTCTCACTGCCACATTACGGCCCCTACATGTCACTCTCACTGCCACATTACTGCCCCTACCTGTCACTCTCACTGCCACATTACTGCCCCTACCTGTCACTCTCACTGCCACATTACTGCCCCTACCTGTCACTCTCACTGCCACATTACTGCCCCTACCTGTCAGTCACACTGCCACATTACTGCCTCTACCTGTCACTCTCACTACCACGTTACTGCCCGTACCAGTCACCCACACTGCCACATTACTGCCTCTACCAGTCACTCTCACTGCCACACTACTGCCCCTACCTGTCACTCTCACTGCCACATTACTGCCTCTACCTGTCACTCGCACTGCCACATTACTGCCCCTACCTGTCACTCATACTGCCACATTACTGCCTCTACCTGTCACTCTCATTGCCACATTACTGCCTCTACCAGTCACTCACACTGCCACATTACTGCCTCTACCTGTCACTCTCACTGCCACATTACTGCCCCTACCTGTCACTTACACTGCCACATTACTGCCCCTACATGTCACTTACACTGCCACATTACTGCCCCTACCTGTCACTTACACTGCCACATTACTGCCCCTACCTGTCACTCACACTGCCATATTACTGCCTCTACCAGTCACTCACACTGCCACATTACTGCCTCTACCTGTCACTCACACTGCCACATTACTGCCTCTACCTGTCACTCACACTGCCACATTAGTGCCCCTACCTGTCACTCACCCTGCCAAATTACTGCCCCTACCTGTCACTCACTGCCACATTATTGCCCCTACATGTCACTTACACTGTCACATTACTGCCCCTACCTGTCACTCACACTGCCATATTACTGCCCCTACCTGTCACTCACACTGCCACATTACTGCCCCTACATGTCACTCTCACTGCCACATTACTGCCCCAACCTGTCACTCACACTGCCACATTACTGCCCCTACCTGTCACTCACCCTGCCAAATTACTGCCCCTACATGTCACTCACTGCCACATTACTGCCCCTACATGTCACTTACACTGCCACATTACTGCCTCTACCTTTCACTCTCACTGCCACATTACTGCCTCTACCTGTCTCTCTCACTGCCACATTACTGCCCCTACCTGTCACTCACACTGCCACATTACTGCCTCTACCAGTCACTCACACTGCCACATTACTGCCCCTACCTGTCACTCTCACTGCCACATTACTGCCCCTACCTGTCACTCTCACTGCCACATTACTGCCCCTACCTGTCACTCCCACTGCCACATTACTTCCTCTACCTGTCACTCACACTGCCACATTACTGCCCCTACCTGTCACTCTCACTGCCACATTACTGCCCCTACCTGTCACTCTCACTGCCACATTACTGCCTCTACCTGTCACTCACACTGCCACATTACTGCCCCTACCTGTCACTCACACTGCCACATTACTGCCTCTACCTGTCACTCTCACTGCCACATTACTGCCCCTACCTGTCACTCTCACTGCCACATTACTGCCTCTACCAGACACTCTCACTGCCACATTACTGCCCCTACATGTCACTCTCACTGCCACATTACTGCCTCTACCAGTCACTCACACTGCCACATTACTGCATCTACCTGTCACTCTCACTGCCACATTACTGCCCCTACCTGTCACTCTCACTGCCACATTACTGCCCCTACCTGTCACTCACACTGCCACATTACTGCCTCTACATGTCACTCTCACTGCCACATTACTGCCCCTACATGTCACTCACACTGCCACATTACTGCCCCTACCTCACCTGTCACTCACACTGCCACATTACTGCCACTACCTGTCACTCTCACTGCCACATTACTGCCCCTACCTGTCACTCACACTGCCACATTACTGCCCCTACATGTCACTCACACTGCCACATTACTGCCCATACCTGTCACTCACATTGCCACATTACTGCCTCTACATGTCACTCTCACTGCCACATTACTGCCCCTACCAGTCACCCACACTGCCACATTACTGCCTCTACATGTCACTCTCACTGCCACATTACTGCCCCTACCTGTCACTCTCACTGCCATATTACTGCCTCTACATGTCACTCACACTGCCACATTACTGCCCATACCGGTCACTCACACTGCCACATTACTGCCTCTACCTGTCACTCTCACTGCCACATTAATGCCCCTATCTGTCACTCACACTGCCACATTACTGCCCCTACCTCACCTGTCACTCACACTGCCACATTACTGCCCCTACCTGTCACTCTCACTGCCACATTACTGCCTCTACATGTCACTCTCACTGCCACATTACTGCCCCTACCTGTCACTCTCACTGCCACATTACTGCCTCTACCAGTCACTCTCACTGCCACATTACTGCCCCTACATGTCACTCTCACTGCCACATTACTGCCCCTACCTATCACTCACACTGCCACATTACTGCCCCTACATTTCAATATCACTGCCACATTACTGCCTCTACCTGTCACTCACACTGCCACATTACTCCCTACCTGTCACTCTCACTGCCACATTATTGCCCCTACATGTCACTTACACTATCACATTACTGCCTCTACCAGTCACTCTCACTGCCACACTACTGCCCCTACCTGTCACTCTCACTGCCACATTACTGCCTCTACCTGTCACTCTCACTGCCACATTACTGCCCCTACCTGTCACTCATACTGCCACATTATTGCCCCTACCTGTCACTCTCATTGCCACATTAATGCCCCTATCTGTCACTCACACTGCCACATTACTGCCCCTACCTCACCTGTCACTCACACTGCCACATTACTGCCCCTACATGTCACTCTCACTGCCACATTACTGCCTCTACCTTTCACTCTCACTGCCACATTACTGCCCCTACCTGTCACTCTCACTGCCACATTACTGCCTCTACCAGTTACTCTCACTGCCACATTACGGCCCCTACATGTCACTCTCACTGCCACATTACTGCCCCTACCTGTCACTCTCACTGCCACATTACTGCCCCTACATGTCACTCTCACTGCCACATTACTGCCCCTACCTGTCACTCTCACTGCCACATTACTGCCCCTACCTGTCACTCACACTGCCACATTACTGCCTCTACCTGTCACTCTCACTACCACGTTACTGCCCCTACCAGTCACCCACACAGCCACATTACTGCCTCTACCAGTCACTCTCACTGCCACACTACTGCCCCTACCTGTCACTCTCACTGCCACATTACTGCCTCTACCTGTCACTCGCACTGCCACATTACTGCCCCTACCTGTCACTCATACTGCCACATTACTGCCTCTACCTGTCACTCTCATTGCCACATTACTGCCTCTACCAGTCACTCACACTGCCACATTACTGCCTCTACCTGTCACTCTCACTGCCACATTACTGCCCCTACCTGTCACTTACACTGCCACATTACTGCCCCTACATGTCACTTACACTGCCACATTACTGCCCCTACCTGTCACTTACACTGCCACATTACTGCCCCTACCTGTCACTCACACTGCCATATTACTGCCTCTACCAGTCACTCACACTGCCACATTACTGCCTCTACCTGTCACTCACACTGCCACATTACTGCCTCTACCTGTCACTCACACTGCCACATTAGTGCCCCTACCTGTCACTCACCCTGCCAAATTACTGCCCCTACCTGTCACTCACTGCCACATTATTGCCCCTACATGTCACTTACACTGTCACATTACTGCCCCTACCTGTCACTCACACTGCCATATTACTGCCCCTACCTGTCACTCACACTGCCACATTACTGCCCCTACATGTCACTCTCACTGCCACATTACTGCCCCAACCTGTCACTCACACTGCCACATTACTGCCCCTACCTGTCACTCACCCTGCCAAATTACTGCCCCTACATGTCACTCATTGCCACATTACTGCCCCTACATGTCACTTACACTGCCACATTACTGCCTCTACCTTTCACTCTCACTGCCACATTACTGCCTCTACCTGTCTCTCTCACTGCCACATTACTGCCCCTACCTGTCACTCACACTGCCACATTACTGCCTCTACCAGTCACTCACACTGCCACATTACTGCCCCTACCTGTCACTCACACTGCCACATTACTTCCTCTACCTGTCACTCACACTGCCACATTACTGCCCCTACCTGTCACTCTAACTACCACATTACTGCCCCTACCAGTCACTCTCACTGCCACATTACTGCCTCTACCTGTCACTCACACTGCCACATTACTGCCCCTACATGTCACTCACACTGCCACATTACTGCCTCTACCTGTCACTCTCACTGCCACATTACTGCCCCTACCTGTCACTCTCACTGCCACATTACTGCCTCTACCAGACACTCTCACTGCCACGTTACTGCCCCTACATGTCACTCTCACTGCCACATTACTGCCTCTACCAGTCACTCACACTGCCACATTACTGCATCTACCTGTCACTCTCACTGCCACATTACTGCCCCTACCTGTCACTCTCACTGCCACATTACTGCCCCTACCTGTCACTCACACTGCCATATTACTGCCTCTACATGTCACTCTCACTGCCACATTACTGCCCCTACATGTCACTCACACTGCCACATTACTGCCCCTACCTCACCTGTCACTCACACTGCCACATTACTGCCACTACCTGTCACTCTCACTGCCACATTACTGCCCCTACCTGTCACTCACACTGCCACATTACTGCCCCTACATGTCACTCACACTGCCACATTACTGCCCATACCTGTCACTCACATTGCCACATTACTGCCTCTACATGTCACTCTCACTGCCACATTACTGCCCCTACCAGTCACCCACACTGCCACATTACTGCCTCTACATGTCACTCTCACTGCCACATTACTGCCCCTACCTGTCACTCTCACTGCCATATTACTGCCTCTACATGTCACTCACACTGCCACATTACTGCCCATACCGGTCACTCACACTGCCAAATTACTGCCTCTACCTGTCACTCTCACTGCCACATTAATGCCCCTATCTGTCACTCACACTGCCACATTACTGCCCCTACCTCACCTGTCACTCACACTGCCACATTACTGCCCCTACCTGTCACTCTCACTGCCACATTACTGCCTCTACATGTCACTCTCACTGCCACATTACTGCCCCTACCTGTCACTCTCACTGCCACATTACTGCCTCTACCAGTCACTCTCACTGCCACATTACTGCCCCTACATGTCACTCTCACTGCCACATTACTGCCCCTACCTATCACTCACACTGCCACATTACTGCCCCTACATTTCAATATCACTGCCACATTACTGCCTCTACCTGTCACTCACACTGCCACATTACTCCCTACCTGTCACTCTCACTGCCACATTATTGCCCCTACATGTCACTTACACTGTCACATTACTGCCTCTACCAGTCACTCTCACTGCCACACTACTGCCCCTACCTGTCACTCTCACTGCCACATTACTGCCTCTACCTGTCACTCTCACTGCCACATTACTGCCCCTACCTGTCACTCATACTGCCACATTACTGCCCCTACCTGTCACTCTCATTGCCACATTAATGCCCCTATCTGTCACTCACACTGCCACATTACTGCCCCTACCTCACCTGTCACTCACACTGCCACATTACTGCCCCTACATGTCACTCTCACTGTCACATTACTGCCTCTACATGTCACTCTCACTGCCACATTACTGCCCCTACCTGTCACTCTCACTGCCACATTACTGCCTCTACCAGTTACTCTCACTGCCACATTACGGCCCCTACATGTCACTCTCACTGCCACATTACTGCCCCTACCTGTCACTCTCACTGCCACATTACTGCCCCTACATGTCACTCTCACTGCCACATTACTGCCCCTACCTGTCACTCTCACTGCCACATTACTGCCCCTACCTGTCACTCACACTGCCACATTACTGCCTCTACCTGTCACTCTCACTACCACGTTACTGCCCCTACCAGTCACCCACACAGCCACATTACTGCCTCTACCAGTCACTCTCACTGCCACACTACTGCCCCTACCTGTCACTCTCACTGCCACATTACTGCCTCTACCTGTCACTCGCACTGCCACATTACTGCCCCTACATGTCACTCATACTGCCACATTACTGCCTCTACCTGTCACTCTCATTGCCACATTACTGCCTCTACCAGTCACTCACACTGCCACATTACTGCCTCTACCTGTCACTCTCACTGCCACATTACTGCCCCTACCTGTCACTTACACTGCCACATTACTGCCCCTACATGTCACTTACACTGCCACATTACTGCCCCTACCTGTCACTTACACTGCCACATTACTGCCCCTACCTGTCACTCACACTGCCATATTACTGCCTCTACCAGTCACTCACACTGCCACATTACTGCCTCTACCTGTCACTCACACTGCCACATTACTGCCTCTACCTGTCACTCACACTGCCACATTAGTGCCCCTACCTGTCACTCACCCTGCCAAATTACTGCCCCTACCTGTCACTCACTGCCACATTATTGCCCCTACATGTCACTTACACTGTCACATTACTGCCCCTACCTGTCACTCACCCTGCCATATTACTGCCCCTACCTGTCACTCACACTGCCACATTACTGCCCCTACATGTCACTCTCACTGCCACATTACTGCCCCAACCTGTCACTCACACTGCCACATTACTGCCCCTACCTGTCACTCACCCTGCCAAATTACTGCCCCTACATGTCACTCATTGCCACATTACTGCCCCTACATGTCACTTACACTGCCACATTACTGCCTCTACCTTTCACTCTCACTGCCACATTACTGCCTCTACCTGTCTCTCTCACTGCCACATTACTGCCCCTACCTGTCACTCACACTGCCACATTACTGCCTCTACCAGTCACTCACACTGCCACATTACTGCCCCTACCTGTCACTCTCACTGCCACATTACTGCCCCTACCTGTCACTCTCACTGCCACATTACTGCCCCTACCTGTCACTCCCACTGCCACATTACTTCCTCTACCTGTCACTCACACTGCCACATTACTGCCCCTACATGTCACTCTAACTACCACATTACTGCCCCTACCAGTCACTCTCACTGCCACATTACTGCCTCTACCTGTCACTCACACTGCCACATTACTGCCCCTACATGTCACTCACACAGCCACATTACTGCCTCTACCTGTCACTCTCACTGCCACATTACTGCCCCTACCTGTCACTCACACTGCCACATTACTGCCTCTACCTGTCACTCTCACTACCACGTTACTGCCCCTACCAGTCACCCACACTGCCACATTACTGCCTCTACCAGTCACTCTCACTGCCACACTACTGCCCCTACCTGTCACTCTCACTGCCACATTACTGCCTCTACCTGTCACTCTCACTGCCACATTACTGCCCCTACCTGTCACTCATACTGCCACATTACTGCCCCTACCTGTCACTCTCATTGCCACATTAATGCCCCTATCTGTCACTCACACTGCCACATTACTGCCCCTACCTCACCTGTCACTCACACTGCCACATTACTGCCCCTACCTGTCACTCTCACTGCCACATTACTGCCTCTACATGTCACTCTCACTGCCACATTACTGCCCCTACCTGTCACTCTCACTGCCACATTACTGCCTCTACCAGTTACTCTCACTGCCACATTACGGCCCCTACATGTCACTCTCACTGCCACATTACTGCCCCTACCTGTCACTCTCACTGCCACATTACTGCCCCTACCTGTCACTCATACTGCCACATTATTGCCCCTACCTGTCACTCTCATTGCCACATTAATGCCCCTATCTGTCACTCACACTGCCACATTACTGCCCCTACCTCACCTGTCACTCACACTGCCACATTACTGCCCCTACATGTCACTCTCACTGCCACATTACTGCCTCTACCTTTCACTCTCACTGCCACATTACTGCCCCTACCTGTCACTCTCACTGCCACATTACTGCCTCTACCAGTTACTCTCTCTGCCACATTACGGCCCCTACATGTCACTCTCACTGCCACATTACTGCCCCTACCTGTCACTCTCACTGCCACATTACTGCCCCTACCTGTCACTCACACTGCCACATTACTGCCTCTACCTGTCACTCTCACTACCACGTTACTGCCCCTACCAGTCACCCACACAGCCACATTACTGCCTCTACCAGTCACTCTCACTGCCACACTACTGCCCCTACCTGTCACTCTCACTGCCACATTACTGCCTCTACCTGTCACTCGCACTGCCACATTACTGCCCCTACCTGTCACTCATACTGCCACATTACTGCCTCTACCTGTCACTCTCATTGCCACATTACTGCCTCTACCAGTCACTCACACTGCCACATTACTGCCTCTACCTGTCACTCTCACTGCCACATTACTGCCCCTACCTGTCACTTACACTGCCACATTACTGCCCCTACATGTCACTTACACTGCCACATTACTGCCCCTACCTGTCACTTACACTGCCACATTACTGCCCCTACCTGTCACTCACACTGCCATATTACTGCCTCTACCAGTCACTCACACTGCCACATTACTGCCTCTACCTGTCACTCACACTGCCACATTACTGCCTCTACCTGTCACTCACACTGCCACATTAGTGCCCCTACCTGTCACTCACCCTGCCAAATTACTGCCCCTACCTGTCACTCACTGCCACATTATTGCCCCTACATGTCACTTACACTGTCACATTACTGCCCCTACCTGTCACTCACACTGCCATATTACTGCCCCTACCTGTCACTCACACTGCCACATTACTGCCCCTACATGTCACTCTCACTGCCACATTACTGCCCCAACCTGTCACTCACACTGCCACATTACTGCCCCTACCTGTCACTCACCCTGCCAAATTACTGCCCCTACATGTCACTCATTGCCACATTACTGCCCCTACATGTCACTTACACTGCCACATTACTGCCTCTACCTTTCACTCTCACTGCCACATTACTGCCTCTACCTGTCTCTCTCACTGCCACATTACTGCCCCTACCTGTCACTCACACTGCCACATTACTGCCTCTACCAGTCACTCACACTGCCACATTACTGCCCCTACCTGTCACTCACACTGCCACATTACTTCCTCTACCTGTCACTCACACTGCCACATTACTGCCCCTACCTGTCACTCTAACTACCACATTACTGCCCCTACCAGTCACTCTCACTGCCACATTACTGCCTCTACCTGTCACTCACACTGCCACATTACTGCCCCTACATGTCACTCACACTGCCACATTACTGCCTCTACCTGTCACTCTCACTGCCACATTACTGCCCCTACCTGTCACTCTCACTGCCACATTACTGCCTCTACCAGACACTCTCACTGCCACGTTACTGCCCCTACATGTCACTCTCACTGCCACATTACTGCCTCTACCAGTCACTCACACTGCCACATTACTGCATCTACCTGTCACTCTCACTGCCACATTACTGCCCCTACCTGTCACTCTCACTGCCACATTACTGCCCCTACCTGTCACTCACACTGCCATATTACTGCCTCTACATGTCACTCTCACTGCCACATTACTGCCCCTACATGTCACTCACACTGCCACATTACTGCCCCTACCTCACCTGTCACTCACACTGCCACATTACTGCCACTACCTGTCACTCTCACTGCCACATTACTGCCCCTACCTGTCACTCACACTGCCACATTACTGCCCCTACATGTCACTCACACTGCCACATTACTGCCCATACCTGTCACTCACATTGCCACATTACTGCCTCTACATGTCACTCTCACTGCCACATTACTGCCCCTACCAGTCACCCACACTGCCACATTACTGCCTCTACATGTCACTCTCACTGCCACATTACTGCCCCTACCTGTCACTCTCACTGCCATATTACTGCCTCTACATGTCACTCACACTGCCACATTACTGCCCATACCGGTCACTCACACTGCCAAATTACTGCCTCTACCTGTCACTCTCACTGCCACATTAATGCCCCTATCTGTCACTCACACTGCCACATTACTGCCCCTACCTCACCTGTCACTCACACTGCCACATTACTGCCCCTACCTGTCACTCTCACTGCCACATTACTGCCTCTACATGTCACTCTCACTGCCACATTACTGCCCCTACCTGTCACTCTCACTGCCACATTACTGCCTCTACCAGTCACTCTCACTGCCACATTACTGCCCCTACATGTCACTCTCACTGCCACATTACTGCCCCTACCTATCACTCACACTGCCACATTACTGCCCCTACATTTCAATATCACTGCCACATTACTGCCTCTACCTGTCACTCACACTGCCACATTACTCCCTACCTGTCACTCTCACTGCCACATTATTGCCCCTACATGTCACTTACACTGTCACATTACTGCCTCTACCAGTCACTCTCACTGCCACACTACTGCCCCTACCTGTCACTCTCACTGCCACATTACTGCCTCTACCTGTCACTCTCACTGCCACATTACTGCCCCTACCTGTCACTCATACTGCCACATTACTGCCCCTACCTGTCACTCTCATTGCCACATTAATGCCCCTATCTGTCACTCACACTGCCACATTACTGCCCCTACCTCACCTGTCACTCACACTGCCACATTACTGCCCCTACATGTCACTCTCACTGTCACATTACTGCCTCTACATGTCACTCTCACTGCCACATTACTACCCCTACCTGTCACTCTCACTGCCACATTACTGCCTCTACCAGTTACTCTCACTGCCACATTACGGCCCCTACATGTCACTCTCACTGCCACATTACTGCCCCTACCTGTCACTCTCACTGCCACATTACTGCCCCTACATGTCACTCTCACTGCCACATTACTGCCCCTACCTGTCACTCTCACTGCCACATTACTGCCCCTACCTGTCACTCACACTGCCACATTACTGCCTCTACCTGTCACTCTCACTACCACGTTACTGCCCCTACCAGTCACCCACACAGCCACATTACTGCCTCTACCAGTCACTCTCACTGCCACACTACTGCCCCTACCTGTCACTCTCACTGCCACATTACTGCCTCTACCTGTCACTCGCACTGCCACATTACTGCCCCTACATGTCACTCATACTGCCACATTAATGCCTCTACCTGTCACTCTCATTGCCACATTACTGCCTCTACCAGTCACTCACACTGCCACATTACTGCCTCTACCTGTCACTCTCACTGCCACATTACTGCCCCTACCTGTCACTTACACTGCCACATTACTGCCCCTACATGTCACTTACACTGCCACATTACTGCCCCTACCTGTCACTTACACTGCCACATTACTGCCCCTACCTGTCACTCACACTGCCATATTACTGCCTCTACCAGTCACTCACACTGCCACATTACTGCCTCTACCTGTCACTCACACTGCCACATTACTGCCTCTACCTGTCATTCACACTGCCACATTAGTGCCCCTACCTGTCACTCACCCTGCCAAATTACTGCCCCTACCTGTCACTCACTGCCACATTATTGCCCCTACATGTCACTTACACTGTCACATTACTGCCCCTACCTGTCACTCACACTGCCATATTACTGCCCCTACCTGTCACTCACACTGCCACATTACTGCCCCTACATGTCACTCTCACTGCCACATTACTGCCCCAACCTGTCACTCACACTGCCACATTACTGCCCCTACCTGTCACTCACCCTGCCAAATTACTGCCCCTACATGTCACTCATTGCCACATTACTGCCCCTACATGTCACTTACACTGCCACATTACTGCCTCTACCTTTCACTCTCACTGCCACATTACTGCCTCTACCTGTCTCTCTCACTGCCACATTACTGCCCCTACCTGTCACTCACACTGCCACATTACTGCCTCTACCAGTCACTCACACTGCCACATTACTGCCCCTACCTGTCACTCTCACTGCCACATTACTGCCCCTACCTGTCACTCTCACTGCCACATTACTGCCCCTACCTGTCACTCCCACTGCCACATTACTTCCTCTACCTGTCACTCACACTGCCACATTACTGCCCCTACATGTCACTCTAACTACCACATTACTGCCCCTACCAGTCACTCTCACTGCCACATTACTGCCTCTACCTGTCACTCACACTGCCACATTACTGCCCCTACATGTCACTCACACAGCCACATTACTGCCTCTACCTGTCACTCTCACTGCCACATTACTGCCCCTACCTGTCACTCACACTGCCACATTACTGCCTCTACCTGTCACTCTCACTACCACGTTACTGCCCCTACCAGTCACCCACACTGCCACATTACTGCCTCTACCAGTCACTCTCACTGCCACACTACTGCCCCTACCTGTCACTCTCACTGCCACATTACTGCCTCTACCTGTCACTCTCACTGCCACATTACTGCCCCTACCTGTCACTCATACTGCCACATTACTGCCCCTACCTGTCACTCTCATTGCCACATTAATGCCCCTATCTGTCACTCACACTGCCACATTACTGCCCCTACCTCACCTGTCACTCACACTGCCACATTACTGCCCCTACCTGTCACTCTCACTGCCACATTACTGCCTCTACATGTCACTCTCACTGCCACATTACTGCCCCTACCTGTCACTCTCACTGCCACATTACTGCCTCTACCAGTTACTCTCACTGCCACATTACGGCCCCTACATGTCACTCTCACTGCCACATTACTGCCCCTACCTGTCACTCTCACTGCCACATTACTGCCCCTACATGTCACTCTCACTGCCACATTACTGCCCCTACCTGTCACTCTCACTGCCACATTACTGCCCCTACCTGTCAGTCACACTGCCACATTACTGCCTCTACCTGTCACTCTCACTACCACGTTACTGCCCCTACCAGTCACCCACACTGCCACATTACTGCCTCTACCAGTCACTCTCACGGCCACACTACTGCCCCTACCTGTCACTCTCACTGCCACATTACTGCCTCTACCTGTCACTCGCACTGCCACATTACTGCCCCTACCTGTCACTCATACTGCCACATTACTGCCTCTACCTGTCACTCTCATTGCCACATTACTGCCTCTACCAGTCACTCACACTGCCACATTACTGCCTCTACCTGTCACTCTCACTGCCACATTACTGCCCCTACCTGTCACTTACACTGCCACATTACTGCCCCTACATGTCACTTACACTGCCACATTACTGCCCCTACCTGTCACTTACACTGCCACATTACTGCCCCTACCTGTCACTCTCACTGCCATATTACTGCCTCTACCAGTCACTCACACTAGCACATTACTGCCTCTACCTGTCACTCACACTGCCACATTACTGCCTCTACCTGTCACTCACACTGCCACATTACTGCCCCTACCTGTCACTCACCCTGCCAAATTACTGCCCCTACCTGTCACTCACTGCCACATTATTGCCCCTACATGTCACTTACACTGTCACATTACTGCCCCTACCTGTCACTCACACTGCCATATTACTGCCCCTACCTGTCACTCACACTGCCACATTACTGCCCCTACATGTCACTCTCACTGCCATATTACTGCCCCAACCTGTCACTCACACTGCCACATTACTGCCCCTACCTGTCACTCACCCTGCCAAATTACTGCCCCTACATGTCACTCTCACTGCCACATTACTGCCTCTACCAGTCACTCACACTGCCACATTACTGCATCTACCTGTCACTCTCACTGCCACATTACTGCCCCTACCTGTCACTCTCACTGCCACATTACTGCCCCTACCTGTCACTCACACTGCCATATTACTGCCTCTACAATGTCACTCTCACTGCCACATTACTGCCCCTACATGTCACTCACACTGCCACATTACTGCCCCTACCTCACCTGTCACTCACACTGCCACATTACTGCCACTACCTGTCACTCTCACTGCCACATTACTGCCCCTACCTGTCACTCACACTGCCACATTACTGCCCCTACATGTCACTCATACTGCCACATTACTGCCCATACCTGTCACTCACATTGCCACATTACTGCCTCTACATGTCACTCTCACTGCCACATTACTGCCCCTACCAGTCACCCACACTGCCACATTACTGCCTCTACATGTCACTCTCACTGCCACATTACTGCCCCTACCTGTCACTCTCACTGCCATATTACTGCCTCTACATGTCACTCACACTGCCACATTACTGCCCATACCGGTCACTCACACTGCCACATTACTGCCTCTACCTGTCACTCTCACTGCCACATTAATGCCCCTATCTGTCACTCACACTGCCACATTACTGCCCCTACCTCACCTGTCACTCACACTGCCACATTACTGCCCCTACCTGTCACTCTCACTGCCACATTACTGCCTCTACATGTCACTCTCACTGCCACATTACTGCCCCTACCTGTCACTCTCACTGCCACATTACTGCCTCTACCAGTCACTCTCACTGCCACATTACTGCCCCTACATGTCACTCTCACTGCCACATTACTGCCCCTACCTATCACTCACACTGCCACATTACTGCCCCTACATTTCAATATCACTGCCACATTACTGCCTCTACCTGTCACTCACACTGCCACATTACTGCCCCTACATGTCACTCTCACTGCCACATTATTGCCCCTACATGTCACTTACACTGTCACATTACTGCCTCTACCAGTCACTCTCACTGCCACACTACTGCCCCTACCTGTCACTCTCACTGCCACATTACTGCCTCTACCTGTCACTCTCACTGCCACATTACTGCCCCTACCTGTCACTCATACTGCCACATTACTGCCCCTACCTGTCACTCTCATTGCCACATTAATGCCCCTATCTGTCACTCACACTGCCACATTACTGCCCCTACCTCACCTGTCACTCACACTGCCACATTACTGCCCCTACATGTCACTCTCACTGCCACATTACTGCCTCTACCTTTCACTCTCACTGCCACATTACTGCCCCTACATGTCACTCATACTGCCACATTACTGCCCCTACCTGTCACTCTCATTGCCACATTAATGCCCCTATCTGTCACTCACACTGCCACATTACTGCCCCTACCTCACCTGTCACTCACACTGCCACATTACTGCCCCTACATGTCACTCTCACTGCCACATTACTGCCTCTACCTTTCACTCTCACTGCCACATTACTGCCCCTACATGTCACTCTCACTGCCACATTACTGCCCCTACATGTCACTCACACTGCCATATTACTGCCTCTACCAGTCACTCACACTAGCACATTACTGCCTCTACCTGTCACTCACACTGCCACATTACTGCCTCTACCTGTCACTCACACTGCCACATTACTGCCCCTACCTGTCACTCACCCTGCCAAATTACTGCCCCTACCTGTCACTCACTGCCACATTATTGCCCCTACATGTCACTTACACTGTCACATTACTGCCCCTACCTGTCACTCACACTGCCATATTACTGCCCCTACCTGTCACTCACACTGCCACATTACTGCCCCTACATGTCACTCTCACTGCCATATTACTGCCCCAACCTGTCACTCACACTGCCACATTACTGCCCCTACCTGTCACTCACCCTGCCAAATTACTGCCCCTACATGTCACTCTCACTGCCACATTACTGCCTCTACCAGTCACTCACACTGCCACATTACTGCATCTACCTGTCACTCTCACTGCCACATTACTGCCCCTACCTGTCACTCTCACTGCCACATTACTGCCCCTACCTGTCACTCACACTGCCATATTACTGCCTCTACAATGTCACTCTCACTGCCACATTACTGCCCCTACATGTCACTCACACTGCCACATTACTGCCCCTACCTCACCTGTCACTCACACTGCCACATTACTGCCCCTACCTGTCACTCTCACTGCCACATTACTGCCCCTACCTGTCACTCACACTGCCACATTACTGCCCCTACATGTCACTCATACTGCCACATTACTGCCCATACCTGTCACTCACATTGCCACATTACTGCCTCTACATGTCACTCTCACTGCCACATTACTGCCCCTACCAGTCACCCACACTGCCACATTACTGCCTCTACATGTCACTCTCACTGCCACATTACTGCCCCTACCTGTCACTCTCACTGCCATATTACTGCCTCTACATGTCACTCACACTGCCACATTACTGCCCATACCGGTCACTCACACTGCCACATTACTGCCTCTACCTGTCACTCTCACTGCCACATTAATGCCCCTATCTGTCACTCACACTGCCACATTACTGCCCCTACCTCACCTGTCACTCACACTGCCACATTACTGCCCCTACCTGTCACTCTCACTGCCACATTACTGCCTCTACATGTCACTCTCACTGCCACATTACTGCCCCTACCTGTCACTCTCACTGCCACATTACTGCCTCTACCAGTCACTCTCACTGCCACATTACTGCCCCTACATGTCACTCTCACTGCCACATTACTGCCCCTACCTATCACTCACACTGCCACATTACTGCCCCTACATTTCAATATCACTGCCACATTACTGCCTCTACCTGTCACTCACACTGCCACATTACTGCCCCTACATGTCACTCTCACTGCCACATTATTGCCCCTACATGTCACTTACACTGTCACATTACTGCCTCTACCAGTCACTCTCACTGCCACACTACTGCCCCTACCTGTCACTCTCACTGCCACATTACTGCCTCTACCTGTCACTCTCACTGCCACATTACTGCCCCTACCTGTCACTCATACTGCCACATTACTGCCCCTACCTGTCACTCTCATTGCCACATTAATGCCCCTATCTGTCACTCACACTGCCACATTACTGCCCCTACCTCACCTGTCACTCACACTGCCACATTACTGCCCCTACATGTCACTCTCACTGCCACATTACTGCCTCTACCTTTCACTCTCACTGCCACATTACTGCCCCTACATGTCACTCATACTGCCACATTACTGCCCCTACCTGTCACTCTCATTGCCACATTAATGCCCCTATCTGTCACTCACACTGCCACATTACTGCCCCTACCTCACCTGTCACTCACACTGCCACATTACTGCCCCTACATGTCACTCTCACTGCCACATTACTGCCTCTACCTTTCACTCTCACTGCCACATTACTGCCCCTACATGTCACTCTCACTGCCACATTACTGCCTCTACCAGTTACTCTCACTGCCACATTACGGCCCCTACATGTCACTCTCACTGCCACATTACTGCCCCTACCTGTCACTCTCACTGCCACATTACTGCCCCTACATGTCACTCTCACTGCCACATTACTGCCCCTACCTGTCACTCTCACTGCCACATTACTGCCCCTACCTGTCACTCACACTGCCACATTACTGCCTCTACCTGTCACTCTCACTACCACGTTACTGCCCCTACCAGTCACCCACACAGCCACATTACTGCCTCTACCAGTCACTCTCACTGCCACACTACTGCCCCTACCTGTCACTCTCACTGCCACATTACTGCCTCTACCTGTCACTCGCACTGCCACATTACTGCCCCTACCTGTCACTCATACTGCCACATTACTGCCTCTACCTGTCACTCTCATTGCCACATTACTGCCTCTACCAGTCACTCACACTGCCACATTACTGCCTCTACCTGTCACTCTCACTGCCACATTACTGCCCCTACCTGTCACTTACACTGCCACATTACTGCCCCTACATGTCACTTACACTGCCACATTACTGCCCCTACCTGTCACTTACACTGCCACATTACTGCCCCTACCTGTCACTCACACTGCCATATTACTGCCTCTACCAGTCACTCACACTGCCACATTACTGCCTCTACCTGTCACTCACACTGCCACATTACTGCCTCTACCTGTCACTCACACTGCCACATTAGTGCCCCTACCTGTCACTCACCCTGCCAAATTACTGCCCCTACATGTCACTCACTGCCACATTATTGCCCCTACATGTCACTTACACTGTCACATTACTGCCCCTACCTGTCACTCACACTGCCATATTACTGCCCCTACCTGTCACTCACACTGCCACATTACTGCCCCTACATGTCACTCTCACTGCCACATTACTGCCCCAACCTGTCACTCACACTGCCACATTACTGCCCCTACCTGTCACTCACCCTGCCAAATTACTGCCCCTACATGTCACTCATTGCCACATTACTGCCCCTACATGTCACTTACACTGCCACATTACTGCCTCTACCTTTCACTCTCACTGCCACATTACTGCCTCTACCTGTCTCTCTCACTGCCACATTACTGCCCCTACCTGTCACTCACACTGCCACATTACTGCCTCTACCAGTCACTCACACTGCCACATTACTTCCCCTACCTGTCACTCACACTGCCACATTACTTCCTCTACCTGTCACTCACACTGCCACATTACTGCCCCTACCTGTCACTCTAACTACCACATTACTGCCCCTACCAGTCACTCTCACTGCCACATTACTGCCTCTACCTGTCACTCACACTGCCACATTACTGCCCCTACATGTCACTCACACCGCCACATTACTGCCTCTACCTGTCACTCTCACTGCCACATTACTGCCCCTACCTGTCACTCTCACTGCCACATTACTGCCTCTACCAGACACTCTCACTGCCACGTTACTGCCCCTACATGTCACTCTCACTGCCACATTACTGCCTCTACCAGTCACTCACACTGCCACATTACTGCATCTACCTGTCACTCTCACTGCCACATTACTGCCCCTACCTGTCACTCTCACTGCCACATTACTGCCCCTACCTGTCACTCACACTGCCATATTACTGCCTCTACATGTCACTCTCACTGCCACATTACTGCCCCTACATGTCACTCACACTGCCACATTACTGCCCCTACCTCACCTGTCACTCACACTGCCACATTACTGCCACTACCTGTCACTCTCACTGCCACATTACTGCCCCTACCTGTCACTCACACTGCCACATTACTGCCCCTACATGTCACTCACACTGCCACATTACTGCCCATACCTGTCACTCACATTGCCACATTACTGCCTCTACATGTCACTCTCACTGCCACATTACTGCCCCTACCAGTCACCCACACTGCCACATTACTGCCTCTACATGTCACTCTCACTGCCACATTACTGCCCCTACCTGTCACTCTCACTGCCATATTACTGCCTCTACATGTCACTCACACTGCCACATTACTGCCCATACCGGTCACTCACACTGCCACATTACTGCCTCTACCTGTCACTCTCACTGCCACATTAATGCCCCTATCTGTCACTCACACTGCCACATTACTGCCCCTACCTCACCTGTCACTCACACTGCCACATTACTGCCCCTACCTGTCACTCTCACTGCCACATTACTGCCTCTACATGTCACTCTCACTGCCACATTACTGCCCCTACCTGTCACTCTCACTGCCACATTACTGCCTCTACCAGTCACTCTCACTGCCACATTACTGCCCCTACATGTCACTCTCACTGCCACATTACTGCCCCTACCTATCACTCACACTGCCACATTACTGCCCCTACATTTCAATATCACTGCCACATTACTGCCTCTACCTGTCACTCACACTGCCACATTACTCCCTACCTGTCACTCTCACTGCCACATTATTGCCCCTACATGTCACTTACACTGTCACATTACTGCCTCTACCAGTCACTCTCACTGCCACACTACTGCCCCTACCTGTCACTCTCACTGCCACATTACTGCCTCTACCTGTCACTCTCACTGCCACATTACTGCCCCTACATGTCACTCATACTGCCACATTACTGCCCCTACCTGTCACTCTCATTGCCACATTAATGCCCCTATCTGTCACTCACACTGCCACATTACTGCCCCTACCTCACCTGTCACTCACACTGCCACATTACTGCCCCTACATGTCATTCTCACTGTCACATTACTGCCTCTACATGTCACTCTCACTGCCACATTACTGCCCCTACCTGTCACTCTCACTGCCACATTACTGCCTCTACCAGTTACTCTCACTGCCACATTACGGCCCCTACATGTCACTCTCACTGCCACATTACTGCCCCTACCTGTCACTCTCACTGCCACATTACTGCCCCTACATGTCACTCTCACTGCCACATTACTGCCCCTACCTGTCACTCTCACTGCCACATTACTGCCCCTACCTGTCACTCACACTGCCACATTACTGCCTCTACCTGTCACTCTCACTACCACGTTACTGCCCCTACCAGTCACCCACACAGCCACATTACTGCCTCTACCAGTCACTCTCACTGCCACACTACTGCCACTACCTGTCACTCTCACTGCCACATTACTGCCTCTACCTGTCACTCGCACTGCCACATTACTGCCCCTACCTGTCACTCATACTGCCACATTACTGCCTCTACCTGTCACTCTCATTGCCACATTACTGCCTCTACCAGTCACTCACACTGCCACATTACTGCCTCTACCTGTCACTCTCACTGCCACATTACTGCCCCTACCTGTCACTTACACTGCCACATTACTGCCCCTACATGTCACTTACACTGCCACATTACTGCCCCTACCTGTCACTTACACTGCCACATTACTGCCCCTACCTGTCACTCACACTGCCATATTACTGCCTCTACCAGTCACTCACACTGCCACATTACTGCCTCTACCTGTCACTCACACTGCCACATTACTGCCTCTACCTGTCACTCACACTGCCACATTAGTGCCCCTACCTGTCACTCACCCTGCCAAATTACTGCCCCTACCTGTCACTCACTGCCACATTATTGCCCCTACATGTCACTTACACTGTCACATTACTGCCCCTACCTGTCACTCACACTGCCATATTACTGCCCCTACCTGTCACTCACACTGCCACATTACTGCCCCTACATGTCACTCTCACTGCCACATTACTGCCCCAACCTGTCACTCACACTGCCACATTACTGCCCCTACCTGTCACTCACCCTGCCAAATTACTGCCCCTACATGTCACTCATTGCCACATTACTGCCCCTACATGTCACTTACACTGCCACATTACTGCCTCTACCTTTCACTCTCACTGCCACATTACTGCCCCTACCTGTCACTCTCACTGCCACATTACTGCCTCTACCTGTCACTCACACTGCCACATTACTGCCCCTACCTGTCACTCATACTGCCACATTACTGCCTCTACCTGTCACTCTCATTGCCACATTACTGCCTCTACCAGTCACTCACACTGCCACATTACTGCCTCTACCTGTCACTCTCACTGCCACATTACTGCCCCTACCTGTCACTTACACTGCCACATTACTGCCCCTACATGTCACTTACACTGCCACATTACTGCCCCTACCTGTCACTTACACTGCCACATTACTGCCCCTACCTGTCACTCACACTGCCATATTACTGCCTCTACCAGTCACTCACACTGCCACATTACTGCCTCTACCTGTCACTCACACTGCCACATTACTGCCTCTACCTGTCACTCACACTGCCACATTAGTGCCCCTACCTGTCACTCACCCTGCCACATTACTGCCCCTACCTGTCACTCTCACTGCCACATTACTGCCCCTACCTGTCACTCTCACTGCCACATTACTGCCCCTACCTGTCACTCCCACTGCCACATTACTTCCTCTACCTGTCACTCACACTGCCACATTACTGCCCCTACATGTCACTCTAACTACCACATTACTGCCCCTACCAGTCTCTCTCACTGCCACATTACTGCCTCTACCTGTCACTCACACTGCCACATTACTGCCCCTACATGTCACTCACACAGCCACATTACTGCCTCTACCTGTCACTCTCACTGCCACATTACTGCCCCTACCTGTCACTCACACTGCCACATTACTGCCTCTACCTGTCACTCTCACTACCACGTTACTGCCCCTACCAGTCACCCACACTGCCACATTACTGCCTCTACCAGTCACTCTCACTGCCACACTACTGCCCCTACCTGTCACTCTCACTGCCACATTACTGCCTCTACCTGTAACTCTCACTGCCACATTACTGCCTCTACCTGTCACTCATACTGCCACATTACTGCCCCTACCTGTCACTCTCATTGCCACATTAATGCCCCTATCTGTCACTCACACTGCCACATTACTGCCCCTACCTCACCTGTCACTCACACTGCCACATTACTGCCCCTACCTGTCACTCTCACTGCCACATTACTGCCTCTACATGTCACTCTCACTGCCACATTACTGCCCCTACCTGTCACTCTCACTGCCACATTACTGCCTCTACCAGTTACTCTCACTGCCACATTACGGCCCCTACATGTCACTCTCACTGCCACATTACTGCCCCTACCTGTCACTCTCACTGCCACATTACTGCCCCTACATGTCACTCTCACTGCCACATTACTGCCCCTACCTGTCACTCTCACTGCCACATTACTGCCCCTACCTGTCAGTCACACTGCCACATTACTGCCTCTACCTGTCACTCTCACTACCACGTTACTGCCCCTACCAGTCACCCACACTGCCACATTACTGCCTCTACCAGTCACTCTCACGGCCACACTACTGCCCCTACCTGTCACTCTCACTGCCACATTACTGCCTCTACCTGTCACTCGCACTGCCACATTACTGCCCCTACCTGTCACTCATACTGCCACATTACTGCCTCTACCTGTCACTCTCATTGCCACATTACTGCCTCTACCAGTCACTCACACTGCCACATTACTGCCTCTACCTGTCACTCTCACTGCCACATTACTGCCCCTACCCGTCACTTACACTGCCACATTACTGCCCCTACATGTCACTTACACTGCCACATTACTGCCCCTACCTGTCACTTACACTGCCACATTACTGCCCCTACATGTCACTCACACTGCCATATTACTGCCTCTACCAGTCACTCACACTAGCACATTACTGCCTCTACCTGTCACTCACACTGCCACATTACTGCCTCTACATGTCACTCACACTGCCACATTACTGCCCCTACCTGTCACTCACCCTGCCAAATTACTGCCCCTACCTGTCACTCACTGCCACATTATTGCCCCTACATGTCACTTACACTGTCACATTACTGCCCCTACCTGTCACTCACACTGCCATATTACTGCCCCTACCTGTCACTCACACTGCCACATTACTGCCCCTACATGTCACTCTCACTGCCACATTACTGCCCCAACCTGTCACTCACACTGCCACATTACTGCCCCTACCTGTCACTCACCCTGCCAAATTACTGCCCCTACATGTCACTCACTGCCACATTACTGCCCCTACATGTCACTTACACTGCCACATTACTGCATCTACCTTTCACTCTCACTGCCACATTACTGCCTCTACCTGTCTCTCTCACTGCCACATTACTGCCCCTACCTGTCACTCACACTGCCACATTACTGCCTCTACCAGTCACTCACACTGCCACATTACTGCCCCTTCCTGTCACTCTCACTGCCACATTACTGCCCCTACCTGTCACTCTCACTGCCACATTACTGCCCCTACCTGTCACTCCCACTGCCACATTAATTCCTCTACCTGTCACTCACACTGCCACATTACTGCCCCTACCTGTCACTCTAACTACCACATTACTGCCCCTACCAGTCACTCTCACTGCCACATTACTGCCTCTACCTGTCACTCACACTGCCACATTACTGCCCCTACATGTCACTCACACTGCCACATTACTGCCTCTACCTGTCACTCTCACTGCCACATTACTGCCCCTACCTGTCACTCTCACTGCCACATTCCTGCCTCTACCAGACACTCTCACTGCCACATTACTGCCCCTACATGTCACTCTCACTGCCACATTACTGCCTCTACCAGTCACTCACACTGCCACATTACTGCATCTACCTGTCACTCTCACTGCCACATTACTGCCCCTACCTGTCACTCTCACTGCCACATTACTGCCCCTACCTGTCACTCACACTGCCATATTACTGCCTCTACATGTCACTCTCACTGCCACATTACTGCCCCTACATGTCACTCACACTGCCACATTACTGCCCCTACCTCACCTGTCACTCACACTGCCACATTACTGCCACTACCTGTCACTCTCACTGCCACATTACTGCCCCTACCTGTCACTCACACTGCCACATTACTGCCCCTACATGTCACTCACACTGCCACATTACTGCCCCTACCTGTCACTCACATTGCCACATTACTGCCTCTACCTGTCACTCTCACTGCCACATTACTGCCCCTACCAGTCACCCACACTGCCACATTACTGCCTCTACATGTCACTCTCACTGCCACATTACTGCCCCTACCTGTCACTCTCACTGCCATATTACTGCCTCTACATGTCACTCACACTGCCACATTACTGCCCATACCGGTCACTCACACTGCCACATTACTGCCTCTACCTATCACTCTCACTGCCACATTAATGCCCCTATCTGTCACTCACACTGCCACATGACTGCCCCTACCTCACCTGTCACTCACACTGCCACATTACTGCCCCTACCTGTCACTCTCACTGCCACATTACTGCCTCTACATGTCACTCTCACTGCCACATTACTGCCCCTACCTGTCACTCTCACTGCCACATTACTGCCTCTACCAGTCACTCTCACTGCCACATTACTGCCCCTACATGTCACTCTCACTGCCACATTACTGCCCCTACCTATCACTCACACAGCCACATTACTGCCCCTACATTTCAATATCACTGCCACATTACTGCCTCTACCTGTCACTCACACTGCCACATTACTCCATACCTGTCACTCTCACTGCCACATTACTGCCCCTACCTGTCACTCTAACTGCCACATTACTGCCCCTACATTTCACTCTCACTGCCACATTACTGCCCATACCTGTCACTCTCACTGCCACATTACTGCCTCTACCTGTCACTCACACTGCCACATTACTGCCCCTACCTGTCACTCACACTGCCACATTACTGCCCCTACCAGTCACTCTCACTGCCACATTACTGCCCCTACCTGTCACTCTCACTGCCACATTACTGCCTCTACCTGTCACTCACACTGCCACATTAATGCCCCTACCTGTCACTCTAACTGCCACATTACTGCCCCTACATTTCACTCTCACTGCCACATTACTGCCTCTACCTGTCACTCACACTGCCACATTACTGCCCATACCTGTCACTCTCACTGCCACATTACTGCCTCTACCTGTCACTCACACTGCCACATTACTGCCCCTACCTGTCACTCTCACTGCCACATTACTGCCCCTACCTGTCACTCTCACTGCCACATTACTGCCCCTACCTGTCACTCACACTGCCACATTACTGCCTCTACCTGTCACTCTCACTGCCACATTACTGCCCCTACCTGTCACTCACACTGCCACATTACTGCCTCTACCAGTCACTCACACTGCCACATTACTGCCCCTACCTGTCACTCTCACTGCCACATTACTGCCCCTGCCAGTCACTCTCACTGCCACATTACTGCCCCTACCTGTCACTCTCACTGCCACATTACTGCCTCTACCTGTCACTCACACTGCCACATTACTGCCCCTACCTGTCACTCTAACTGCCACATTACTGCCCCTACATTTCACTCTCACTGCCACATAACTGCTCATACCTGTCACTCTCACTGCCACATTACTGCCTCTACCTGTCACTCACACTGCCACATTACTGCCCCTACCTGTCACTCTCACTGCCACATTACTGCCCCTACCTGTCACTCTCACAGCCACATTACTGCCCATACCTGTCACTCACACTGCCACATTACTGCCCCTACCTGTCACTCACACTGCCACATTACTGCCTCTACCTGTCACTCTCACTACCACGTTACTGCCCCTACCAGTCACCCACACTGCCACATTACTGCCTCTACCAGTCACTCTCACTGCCACACTACTGCCCCTACCTGTCACTCTCACTGCCACATTACTGCCTCTACCTGTCACTCTCACTGCCACATTACTGCCCCTACCTGTCACTCATACTGCCACATTACTGCCCCTACCTGTCACTCTCATTGCCACATTAATGCCCCTATCTGTCACTCACACTGCCACATTACTGCCCCTACCTCACCTGTCACTCACACTGCCACACTACTGCCCCTACCTGTCACTCTCACTGCCACATTACTGCCCCTACCTGTCACTCTCACTGCCATATTACTGCCTCTACATGTCACTCACACTGCCACATTACTGCCCATACCGGTCACTCACACTGCCACATTACTGCCTCTACCTGTCACTCTCACTGCCACATTAATGCCCCTATCTGTCACTCACACTGCCACATTACTGCCCCTACCTCACCTGTCACTCACACTGCCACATTACTGCCCCTACCTGTCACTCTCACTGCCACATTACTGCCTCTACATGTCACTCTCACTGCCACATTACTGCCCCTACCTGTCACTCTCACTGCCACATTACTGCCTCTACCAGTCACTCTCACTGCCACATTACTGCCCCTACATGTCACTCTCACTGCCACATTACTGCCCCTACCTATCACTCACACTGCCACATTACTGCCCCTACATTTCAATATCACTGCCACATTACTGCCTCTACCTGTCACTCACACTGCCACATTACTCCCTACCTGTCACTCTCACTGCCACATTATTGCCCCTACATGTCACTTACACTGTCACATTACTGCCTCTACCAGTCACTCTCACTGCCACACTACTGCCCCTACCTGTCACTCTCACTGCCACATTACTGCCTCTACCTGTCACTCTCACTGCCACATTACTGCCCCTACATGTCACTCATACTGCCACATTACTGCCCCTACCTGTCACTCTCATTGCCACATTAATGCCCCTATCTGTCACTCACACTGCCACATTACTGCCCCTACCTCACCTGTCACTCACACTGCCACATTACTGCCCCTACATGTCATTCTCACTGTCACATTACTGCCTCTACATGTCACTCTCACTGCCACATTACTGCCCCTACCTGTCACTCTCACTGCCACATTACTGCCTCTACCAGTTACTCTCACTGCCACATTACGGCCCCTACATGTCACTCTCACTGCCACATTACTGCCCCTACCTGTCACTCTCACTGCCACATTACTGCCCCTACATGTCACTCTCACTGCCACATTACTGCCCCTACCTGTCACTCTCACTGCCACATTACTGCCCCTACCTGTCACTCACACTGCCACATTACTGCCTCTACCTGTCACTCTCACTACCACGTTACTGCCCCTACCAGTCACCCACACAGCCACATTACTGCCTCTACCAGTCACTCTCACTGCCACACTACTGCCACTACCTGTCACTCTCACTGCCACATTACTGCCTCTACCTGTCACTCGCACTGCCACATTACTGCCCCTACCTGTCACTCATACTGCCACATTACTGCCTCTACCTGTCACTCTCATTGCCACATTACTGCCTCTACCAGTCACTCACACTGCCACATTACTGCCTCTACCTGTCACTCTCACTGCCACATTACTGCCCCTACCTGTCACTTACACTGCCACATTACTGCCCCTACATGTCACTTACACTGCCACATTACTGCCCCTACCTGTCACTTACACTGCCACATTACTGCCCCTACCTGTCACTCACACTGCCATATTACTGCCTCTACCAGTCACTCACACTGCCACATTACTGCCTCTACCTGTCACTCACACTGCCACATTACTGCCTCTACCTGTCACTCACACTGCCACATTAGTGCCCCTACCTGTCACTCACCCTGCCAAATTACTGCCCCTACCTGTCACTCACTGCCACATTATTGCCCCTACATGTCACTTACACTGTCACATTACTGCCCCTACCTGTCACTCACACTGCCATATTACTGCCCCTACCTGTCACTCACACTGCCACATTACTGCCCCTACATGTCACTCTCACTGCCACATTACTGCCCCAACCTGTCACTCACACTGCCACATTACTGCCCCTACCTGTCACTCACCCTGCCAAATTACTGCCCCTACATGTCACTCATTGCCACATTACTGCCCCTACATGTCACTTACACTGCCACATTACTGCCTCTACCTTTCACTCTCACTGCCACATTACTGCCCCTACCTGTCACTCTCACTGCCACATTACTGCCTCTACCTGTCACTCGCACTGCCACATTACTGCCCCTACCTGTCACTCATACTGCCACATTACTGCCTCTACCTGTCACTCTCATTGCCACATTACTGCCTCTACCAGTCACTCACACTGCCACATTACTGCCTCTACCTGTCACTCTCACTGCCACATTACTGCCCCTACCTGTCACTTACACTGCCACATTACTGCCCCTACATGTCACTTACACTGCCACATTACTGCCCCTACCTGTCACTTACACTGCCACATTACTGCCCCTACCTGTCACTCACACTGCCATATTACTGCCTCTACCAGTCACTCACACTGCCACATTACTGCCTCTACCTGTCACTCACACTGCCACATTACTGCCTCTACCTGTCACTCACACTGCCACATTACTGCCCCTACCTGTCACTCACCCTGCCACATTACTGCCCCTACCTGTCACTCTCACTGCCACATTACTGCCCCTACCTGTCACTCTCACTGCCACATTACTGCCCCTACCTGTCACTCCCACTGCCACATTACTTCCTCTACCTGTCACTCACACTGCCACATTACTGCCCCTACATGTCACTCTAACTACCACATTACTGCCCCTACCAGTCTCTCTCACTGCCACATTACTGCCTCTACCTGTCACTCACACTGCCACATTACTGCCCCTACATGTCACTCACACAGCCACATTACTGCCTCTACCTGTCACTCTCACTGCCACATTACTGCCCCTACCTGTCACTCACACTGCCACATTACTGCCTCTACCTGTCACTCTCACTACCACGTTACTGCCCCTACCAGTCACCCACACTGCCACATTACTGCCTCTACCAGTCACTCTCACTGCCACACTACTGCCCCTACCTGTCACTCTCACTGCCACATTACTGCCTCTACCTGTCACTCTCACTGCCACATTACTGCCTCTACCTGTCACTCATACTGCCACATTACTGCCCCTACCTGTCACTCTCATTGCCACATTAATGCCCCTATCTGTCACTCACACTGCCACATTACTGCCCCTACCTCACCTGTCACTCACACTGCCACATTACTGCCCCTACCTGTCACTCTCACTGCCACATTACTGCCTCTACATGTCACTCTCACTGCCACATTACTGCCCCTACCTGTCACTCTCACTGCCACATTACTGCCTCTACCAGTTACTCTCACTGCCACATTACGGCCCCTACATGTCACTCTCACTGCCACATTACTGCCCCTACCTGTCACTCTCACTGCCACATTACTGCCCCTACATGTCACTCTCACTGCCACATTACTGCCCCTACCTGTCACTCTCACTGCCACATTACTGCCCCTACCTGTCAGTCACACTGCCACATTACTGCCTCTACCTGTCACTCTCACTACCACGTTACTGCCCCTACCAGTCACCCACACTGCCACATTACTGCCTCTACCAGTCACTCTCACGGCCACACTACTGCCCCTACCTGTCACTCTCACTGCCACATTACTGCCTCTACCTGTCACTCGCACTGCCACATTACTGCCCCTACCTGTCACTCATACTGCCACATTACTGCCTCTACCTGTCACTCTCATTGCCACATTACTGCCTCTACCAGTCACTCACACTGCCACATTACTGCCTCTACCTGTCACTCTCACTGCCACATTACTGCCCCTACCTGTCACTTACACTGCCACATTACTGCCCCTACATGTCACTTACACTGCCACATTACTGCCCCTACCTGTCACTTACACTGCCACATTACTGCCCCTACATGTCACTCACACTGCCATATTACTGCCTCTACCAGTCACTCACACTAGCACATTACTGCCTCTACCTGTCACTCACACTGCCACATTACTGCCTCTACATGTCACTCACACTGCCACATTACTGCCCCTACCTGTCACTCACCCTGCCAAATTACTGCCCCTACCTGTCACTCACTGCCACATTATTGCCCCTACATGTCACTTACACTGTCACATTACTGCCCCTACCTGTCACTCACACTGCCATATTACTGCCCCTACCTGTCACTCACACTGCCACATTACTGCCCCTACATGTCACTCTCACTGCCACATTACTGCCCCAACCTGTCACTCACACTGCCACATTACTGCCCCTACCTGTCACTCACCCTGCCAAATTACTGCCCCTACATGTCACTCACTGCCACATTACTGCCCCTACATGTCACTTACACTGCCACATTACTGCATCTACCTTTCACTCTCACTGCCACATTACTGCCTCTACCTGTCTCTCTCACTGCCACATTACTGCCCCTACCTGTCACTCACACTGCCACATTACTGCCTCTACCAGTCACTCACACTGCCACATTACTGCCCCTTCCTGTCACTCTCACTGCCACATTACTGCCCCTACCTGTCACTCTCACTGCCACATTACTGCCCCTACCTGTCACTCCCACTGCCACATTAATTCCTCTACCTGTCACTCACACTGCCACATTACTGCCCCTACCTGTCACTCTAACTACCACATTACTGCCCCTACCAGTCACTCTCACTGCCACATTACTGCCTCTACCTGTCACTCACACTGCCACATTACTGCCCCTACATGTCACTCACACTGCCACATTACTGCCTCTACCTGTCACTCTCACTGCCACATTACTGCCCCTACCTGTCACTCTCACTGCCACATTCCTGCCTCTACCAGACACTCTCACTGCCACATTACTGCCCCTACATGTCACTCTCACTGCCACATTACTGCCTCTACCAGTCACTCACACTGCCACATTACTGCATCTACCTGTCACTCTCACTGCCACATTACTGCCCCTACCTGTCACTCTCACTGCCACATTACTGCCCCTACCTGTCACTCACACTGCCATATTACTGCCTCTACATGTCACTCTCACTGCCACATTACTGCCCCTACATGTCACTCACACTGCCACATTACTGCCCCTACCTCACCTGTCACTCACACTGCCACATTACTGCCACTACCTGTCACTCTCACTGCCACATTACTGCCCCTACCTGTCACTCACACTGCCACATTACTGCCCCTACCTGTCACTCACACTGCCACATTACTGCCCCTACCTGTCACTCACATTGCCACATTACTGCCTCTACCTGTCACTCTCACTGCCACATTACTGCCCCTACCAGTCACCCACACTGCCACATTACTGCCTCTACATGTCACTCTCACTGCCACATTACTGCCCCTACCTGTCACTCTCACTGCCATATTACTGCCTCTACATGTCACTCACACTGCCACATTACTGCCCATACCTGTCACTCTCACTGCCACATTACTGCCCCTACCTGTCACTCACACTGCCACATTACTGCCTCTACCTGTCACTCTCACTACCACGTTACTGCCCCTACCAGTCACCCACACTGCCACATTACTGCCTCTACCAGTCACTCTCACTGCCACACTACTGCCCCTACCTGTCACTCTCACTGCCACATTACTGCCTCTACCTGTAACTCTCACTGCCACATTACTGCCTCTACCTGTCACTCATACTGCCACATTACTGCCCCTACCTGTCACTCTCATTGCCACATTAATGCCCCTATCTGTCACTCACACTGCCACATTACTGCCCCTACCTCACCTGTCACTCACACTGCCACATTACTGCCCCTACCTGTCACTCTCACTGCCACATTACTGCCTCTACATGTCACTCTCACTGCCACATTACTGCCCCTACCTGTCACTCTCACTGCCACATTACTGCCTCTACCAGTTACTCTCACTGCCACATTACGGCCCCTACATGTCACTCTCACTGCCACATTACTGCCCCTACCTGTCACTCTCACTGCCACATTACTGCCCCTACATGTCACTCTCACTGCCACATTACTGCCCCTACCTGTCACTCTCACTGCCACATTACTGCCCCTACCTGTCACTCACACTGCCACATTACTGCCTCTACCTGTCACTCTCACTACCACGTTACTGCCCCTACCAGTCACCCACACTGCCACATTACTGCCTCTACCAGTCACTCTCACGGCCACACTACTGCCCCTACCTGTCACTCTCACTGCCACATTACTGCCTCTACCTGTCACTCGCACTGCCACATTACTGCCCCTACCTGTCACTCATACTGCCACATTACTGCCTCTACCTGTCACTCTCATTGCCACATTACTGCCTCTACCAGTCACTCACACTGCCACATTACTGCCTCTACCTGTCACTCTCACTGCCACATTACTGCCCCTACCTGTCACTTACACTGCCACATTACTGCCCCTACATGTCACTTACACTGCCACATTACTGCCCCTACCTGTCACTTACACTGCCACATTACTGCCCCTACATGTCACTCACACTGCCATATTACTGCCTCTACCAGTCACTCACACTAGCACATTACTGCCTCTACCTGTCACTCACACTGCCACATTACTGCCTCTACATGTCACTCACACTGCCACATTACTGCCCCTACCTGTCACTCACCCTGCCAAATTACTGCCCCTACCTGTCACTCACTGCCACATTATTGCCCCTACATGTCACTTACACTGTCACATTACTGCCCCTACCTGTCACTCACACTGCCATATTACTGCCCCTACCTGTCACTCACACTGCCACATTACTGCCCCTACATGTCACTCTCACTGCCACATTACTGCCCCAACCTGTCACTCACACTGCCACATTACTGCCCCTACCTGTCACTCACCCTGCCAAATTACTGCCCCTACATGTCACTCACTGCCACATTACTGCCCCTACATGTCACTTACACTGCCACATTACTGCATCTACCTTTCACTCTCACTGCCACATTACTGCCTCTACCTGTCTCTCTCACTGCCACATTACTGCCCCTACCTGTCACTCACACTGCCACATTACTGCCTCTACCAGTCACTCACACTGCCACATTACTGCCCCTTCCTGTCACTCTCACTGCCACATTACTGCCCCTACCTGTCACTCTCACTGCCACATTACTGCCCCTACCTGTCACTCCCACTGCCACATTAATTCCTCTACCTGTCACTCACACTGCCACATTACTGCCCCTACCTGTCACTCTAACTACCACATTACTGCCCCTACCAGTCACTCTCACTGCCACATTACTGCCTCTACCTGTCACTCACACTGCCACATTACTGCCCCTACATGTCACTCACACTGCCACATTACTGCCTCTACCTGTCACTCTCACTGCCACATTACTGCCCCTACCTGTCACTCTCACTGCCACATTCCTGCCTCTACCAGACACTCTCACTGCCACATTACTGCCCCTACATGTCACTCTCACTGCCACATTACTGCCTCTACCAGTCACTCACACTGCCACATTACTGCATCTACCTGTCACTCTCACTGCCACATTACTGCCCCTACCTGTCACTCTCACTGCCACATTACTGCCCCTACCTGTCACTCACACTGCCATATTACTGCCTCTACATGTCACTCTCACTGCCACATTACTGCCCCTACATGTCACTCACACTGCCACATTACTGCCCCTACCTCACCTGTCACTCACACTGCCACATTACTGCCACTACCTGTCACTCTCACTGCCACATTACTGCCCCTACCTGTCACTCACACTGCCACATTACTGCCCCTACATGTCACTCACACTGCCACATTACTGCCCCTACCTGTCACTCACATTGCCACATTACTGCCTCTACCTGTCACTCTCACTGCCACATTACTGCCCCTACCAGTCACCCACACTGCCACATTACTGCCTCTACATGTCACTCTCACTGCCACATTACTGCCCCTACCTGTCACTCTCACTGCCATATTACTGCCTCTACATGTCACTCACACTGCCACATTACTGCCCATACCGGTCACTCACACTGCCACATTACTGCCTCTACCTATCACTCTCACTGCCACATTAATGCCCCTATCTGTCACTCACACTGCCACATGACTGCCCCTACCTCACCTGTCACTCACACTGCCACATTACTGCCCCTACCTGTCACTCTCACTGCCACATTACTGCCTCTACATGTCACTCTCACTGCCACATTACTGCCCCTACCTGTCACTCTCACTGCCACATTACTGCCTCTACCAGTCACTCTCACTGCCACATTACTGCCCCTACATGTCACTCTCACTGCCACATTACTGCCCCTACCTATCACTCACACAGCCACATTACTGCCCCTACATTTCAATATCACTGCCACATTACTGCCTCTACCTGTCACTCACACTGCCACATTACTCCATACCTGTCACTCTCACTGCCACATTACTGCCCCTACCTGTCACTCTAACTGCCACATTACTGCCCCTACATTTCACTCTCACTGCCACATTACTGCCCATACCTGTCACTCTCACTGCCACATTACTGCCTCTACCTGTCACTCACACTGCCACATTACTGCCCCTACCTGTCACTCACACTGCCACATTACTGCCCCTACCAGTCACTCTCACTGCCACATTACTGCCCCTACCTGTCACTCTCACTGCCACATTACTGCCTCTACCTGTCACTCACACTGCCACATTAATGCCCCTACCTGTCACTCTAACTGCCACATTACTGCCCCTACATTTCACTCTCACTGCCACATTACTGCCTCTACCTGTCACTCACACTGCCACATTACTGCCCATACCTGTCACTCTCACTGCCACATTACTGCCTCTACCTGTCACTCACACTGCCACATTACTGCCCCTACCTGTCACTCTCACTGCCACATTACTGCCCCTACCTGTCACTCTCACTGCCACATTACTGCCCCTACCTGTCACTCACACTGCCACATTACTGCCTCTACCTGTCACTCTCACTGCCACATTACTGCCCCTACCTGTCACTCACACTGCCACATTACTGCCTCTACCAGTCACTCACACTGCCACATTACTGCCCCTACCTGTCACTCTCACTGCCACATTACTGCCCCTGCCAGTCACTCTCACTGCCACATTACTGCCCCTACCTGTCACTCTCACTGCCACATTACTGCCTCTACCTGTCACTCACACTGCCACATTACTGCCCCTACCTGTCACTCTAACTGCCACATTACTGCCCCTACATTTCACTCTCACTGCCACATAACTGCTCATACCTGTCACTCTCACTGCCACATTACTGCCTCTACCTGTCACTCACACTGCCACATTACTGCCCCTACCTGTCACTCTCACTGCCACATTACTGCCCCTACCTGTCACTCTCACAGCCACATTACTGCCCATACCTGTCACTCACACTGCCACATTACTGCCCCTACCTGTCACTCACACTGCCACATTACTGCCTCTACCTGTCACTCTCACTACCACGTTACTGCCCCTACCAGTCACCCACACTGCCACATTACTGCCTCTACCAGTCACTCTCACTGCCACACTACTGCCCCTACCTGTCACTCTCACTGCCACATTACTGCCTCTACCTGTCACTCTCACTGCCACATTACTGCCCCTACCTGTCACTCATACTGCCACATTACTGCCCCTACCTGTCACTCTCATTGCCACATTAATGCCCCTATCTGTCACTCACACTGCCACATTACTGCCCCTACCTCACCTGTCACTCACACTGCCACACTACTGCCCCTACCTGTCACTCTCACTGCCACATTACTGCCCCTACCTGTCACTCTCACTGCCATATTACTGCCTCTACATGTCACTCACACTGCCACATTACTGCCCATACCGGTCACTCACACTGCCACATTACTGCCTCTACCTGTCACTCTCACTGCCACATTAATGCCCCTATCTGTCACTCACACTGCCACATTACTGCCCCTACCTCACCTGTCACTCACACTGCCACATTACTGCCCCTACCTGTCACTCTCACTGCCACATTACTGCCTCTACATGTCACTCTCACTGCCACATTACTGCCCCTACCTGTCACTCTCACTGCCACATTACTGCCTCTACCAGTCACTCTCACTGCCACATTACTGCCCCTACATGTCACTCTCACTGCCACATTACTGCCCCTACCTATCACTCACACTGCCACATTACTGCCCCTACATTTCAATATCACTGCCACATTACTGCCTCTACCTGTCACTCACACTGCCACATTACTCCCTACCTGTCACTCTCACTGCCACATTATTGCCCCTACATGTCACTTACACTGTCACATTACTGCCTCTACCAGTCACTCTCACTGCCACACTACTGCCCCTACCTGTCACTCTCACTGCCACATTACTGCCTCTACCTGTCACTCTCACTGCCACATTACTGCCCCTACATGTCACTCATACTGCCACATTACTGCCCCTACCTGTCACTCTCACTGCCACATTAATGCCCCTATCTGTCACTCACACTGCCACATTACTGCCCCTACCTCACCTGTCACTCACACTGCCACATTACTGCCCCTACATGTCATTCTCACTGTCACATTACTGCCTCTACATGTCACTCTCACTGCCACATTACTGCCCCTACCTGTCACTCTCACTGCCACATTACTGCCTCTACCAGTTACTCTCACTGCCACATTACGGCCCCTACATGTCACTCTCACTGCCACATTACTGCCCCTACCTGTCACTCTCACTGCCACATTACTGCCCCTACATGTCACTCTCACTGCCACATTACTGCCCCTACCTGTCACTCTCACTGCCACATTACTGCCCCTACCTGTCACTCACACTGCCACATTACTGCCTCTACCTGTCACTCTCACTACCACGTTACTGCCCCTACCAGTCACCCACACAGCCACATTACTGCCTCTACCAGTCACTCTCACTGCCACACTACTGCCACTACCTGTCACTCTCACTGCCACATTACTGCCTCTACCTGTCACTCGCACTGCCACATTACTGCCCCTACCTGTCACTCATACTGCCACATTACTGCCTCTACCTGTCACTCTCATTGCCACATTACTGCCTCTACCAGTCACTCACACTGCCACATTACTGCCTCTACCTGTCACTCTCACTGCCACATTACTGCCCCTACCTGTCACTTACACTGCCACATTACTGCCCCTACATGTCACTTACACTGCCACATTACTGCCCCTACCTGTCACTTACACTGCCACATTACTGCCCCTACCTGTCACTCACACTGCCATATTACTGCCTCTACCAGTCACTCACACTGCCACATTACTGCCTCTACCTGTCACTCACACTGCCACATTACTGCCTCTACCTGTCACTCACACTGCCACATTAGTGCCCCTACCTGTCACTCACCCTGCCAAATTACTGCCCCTACCTGTCACTCACTGCCACATTATTGCCCCTACATGTCACTTACACTGTCACATTACTGCCCCTACCTGTCACTCACACTGCCATATTACTGCCCCTACCTGTCACTCACACTGCCACATTACTGCCCCTACATGTCACTCTCACTGCCACATTACTGCCCCAACCTGTCACTCACACTGCCACATTACTGCCCCTACCTGTCACTCACCCTGCCAAATTACTGCCCCTACATGTCACTCATTGCCACATTACTGCCCCTACATGTCACTTACACTGCCACATTACTGCCTCTACCTTTCACTCTCACTGCCACATTACTGCCCCTACCTGTCACTCTCACTGCCACATTACTGCCTCTACCTGTCACTCGCACTGCCACATTACTGCCCCTACCTGTCACTCATACTGCCACATTACTGCCTCTACCTGTCACTCTCATTGCCACATTACTGCCTCTACCAGTCACTCACACTGCCACATTACTGCCTCTACCTGTCACTCTCACTGCCACATTACTGCCCCTACCTGTCACTTACACTGCCACATTACTGCCCCTACATGTCACTTACACTGCCACATTACTGCCCCTACCTGTCACTTACACTGCCACATTACTGCCCCTACCTGTCACTCACACTGCCATATTACTGCCTCTACCAGTCACTCACACTGCCACATTACTGCCTCTACCTGTCACTCACACTGCCACATTACTGCCTCTACCTGTCACTCACACTGCCACATTACTGCCCCTACCTGTCACTCACCCTGCCACATTACTGCCCCTACCTGTCACTCTCACTGCCACATTACTGCCCCTACCTGTCACTCTCACTGCCACATTACTGCCCCTACCTGTCACTCCCACTGCCACATTACTTCCTCTACCTGTCACTCACACTGCCACATTACTGCCCCTACATGTCACTCTAACTACCACATTACTGCCCCTACCAGTCTCTCTCACTGCCACATTACTGCCTCTACCTGTCACTCACACTGCCACATTACTGCCCCTACATGTCACTCACACAGCCACATTACTGCCTCTACCTGTCACTCTCACTGCCACATTACTGCCCCTACCTGTCACTCACACTGCCACATTACTGCCTCTACCTGTCACTCTCACTACCACGTTACTGCCCCTACCAGTCACCCACACTGCCACATTACTGCCTCTACCAGTCACTCTCACTGCCACACTACTGCCCCTACCTGTCACTCTCACTGCCACATTACTGCCTCTACCTGTCACTCTCACTGCCACATTACTGCCTCTACCTGTCACTCATACTGCCACATTACTGCCCCTACCTGTCACTCTCATTGCCACATTAATGCCCCTATCTGTCACTCACACTGCCACATTACTGCCCCTACCTCACCTGTCACTCACACTGCCACATTACTGCCCCTACCTGTCACTCTCACTGCCACATTACTGCCTCTACATGTCACTCTCACTGCCACATTACTGCCCCTACCTGTCACTCTCACTGCCACATTACTGCCTCTACCAGTTACTCTCACTGCCACATTACGGCCCCTACATGTCACTCTCACTGCCACATTACTGCCCCTACCTGTCACTCTCACTGCCACATTACTGCCCCTACATGTCACTCTCACTGCCACATTACTGCCCCTACCTGTCACTCTCACTGCCACATTACTGCCCCTACCTGTCAGTCACACTGCCACATTACTGCCTCTACCTGTCACTCTCACTACCACGTTACTGCCCCTACCAGTCACCCACACTGCCACATTACTGCCTCTACCAGTCACTCTCACGGCCACACTACTGCCCCTACCTGTCACTCTCACTGCCACATTACTGCCTCTACCTGTCACTCGCACTGCCACATTACTGCCCCTACCTGTCACTCATACTGCCACATTACTGCCTCTACCTGTCACTCTCATTGCCACATTACTGCCTCTACCAGTCACTCACACTGCCACATTACTGCCTCTACCTGTCACTCTCACTGCCACATTACTGCCCCTACCTGTCACTTACACTGCCACATTACTGCCCCTACATGTCACTTACACTGCCACATTACTGCCCCTACCTGTCACTTACACTGCCACATTACTGCCCCTACATGTCACTCACACTGCCATATTACTGCCTCTACCAGTCACTCACACTAGCACATTACTGCCTCTACCTGTCACTCACACTGCCACATTACTGCCTCTACATGTCACTCACACTGCCACATTACTGCCCCTACCTGTCACTCACCCTGCCAAATTACTGCCCCTACCTGTCACTCACTGCCACATTATTGCCCCTACATGTCACTTACACTGTCACATTACTGCCCCTACCTGTCACTCACACTGCCATATTACTGCCCCTACCTGTCACTCACACTGCCACATTACTGCCCCTACATGTCACTCTCACTGCCACATTACTGCCCCAACCTGTCACTCACACTGCCACATTACTGCCCCTACCTGTCACTCACCCTGCCAAATTACTGCCCCTACATGTCACTCACTGCCACATTACTGCCCCTACATGTCACTTACACTGCCACATTACTGCATCTACCTTTCACTCTCACTGCCACATTACTGCCTCTACCTGTCTCTCTCACTGCCACATTACTGCCCCTACCTGTCACTCACACTGCCACATTACTGCCTCTACCAGTCACTCACACTGCCACATTACTGCCCCTTCCTGTCACTCTCACTGCCACATTACTGCCCCTACCTGTCACTCTCACTGCCACATTACTGCCCCTACCTGTCACTCCCACTGCCACATTAATTCCTCTACCTGTCACTCACACTGCCACATTACTGCCCCTACCTGTCACTCTAACTACCACATTACTGCCCCTACCAGTCACTCTCACTGCCACATTACTGCCTCTACCTGTCACTCACACTGCCACATTACTGCCCCTACATGTCACTCACACTGCCACATTACTGCCTCTACCTGTCACTCTCACTGCCACATTACTGCCCCTACCTGTCACTCTCACTGCCACATTCCTGCCTCTACCAGACACTCTCACTGCCACATTACTGCCCCTACATGTCACTCTCACTGCCACATTACTGCCTCTACCAGTCACTCACACTGCCACATTACTGCATCTACCTGTCACTCTCACTGCCACATTACTGCCCCTACCTGTCACTCTCACTGCCACATTACTGCCCCTACCTGTCACTCACACTGCCATATTACTGCCTCTACATGTCACTCTCACTGCCACATTACTGCCCCTACATGTCACTCACACTGCCACATTACTGCCCCTACCTCACCTGTCACTCACACTGCCACATTACTGCCACTACCTGTCACTCTCACTGCCACATTACTGCCCCTACCTGTCACTCACACTGCCACATTACTGCCCCTACATGTCACTCACACTGCCACATTACTGCCCCTACCTGTCACTCACATTGCCACATTACTGCCTCTACCTGTCACTCTCACTGCCACATTACTGCCCCTACCAGTCACCCACACTGCCACATTACTGCCTCTACATGTCACTCTCACTGCCACATTACTGCCCCTACCTGTCACTCTCACTGCCATATTACTGCCTCTACATGTCACTCACACTGCCACATTACTGCCCATACCGGTCACTCACACTGCCACATTACTGCCTCTACCTATCACTCTCACTGCCACATTAATGCCCCTATCTGTCACTCACACTGCCACATGACTGCCCCTACCTCACCTGTCACTCACACTGCCACATTACTGCCCCTACCTGTCACTCTCACTGCCACATTACTGCCTCTACATGTCACTCTCACTGCCACATTACTGCCCCTACCTGTCACTCTCACTGCCACATTACTGCCTCTACCAGTCACTCTCACTGCCACATTACTGCCCCTACATGTCACTCTCACTGCCACATTACTGCCCCTACCTATCACTCACACAGCCACATTACTGCCCCTACATTTCAATATCACTGCCACATTACTGCCTCTACCTGTCACTCACACTGCCACATTACTCCATACCTGTCACTCTCACTGCCACATTACTGCCCCTACCTGTCACTCTAACTGCCACATTACTGCCCCTACATTTCACTCTCACTGCCACATTACTGCCCATACCTGTCACTCTCACTGCCACATTACTGCCTCTACCTGTCACTCACACTGCCACATTACTGCCCCTACCTGTCACTCACACTGCCACATTACTGCCCCTACCAGTCACTCTCACTGCCACATTACTGCCCCTACCTGTCACTCTCACTGCCACATTACTGCCTCTACCTGTCACTCACACTGCCACATTAATGCCCCTACCTGTCACTCTAACTGCCACATTACTGCCCCTACATTTCACTCTCACTGCCACATTACTGCCTCTACCTGTCACTCACACTGCCACATTACTGCCCCTACCTGTCACTCTCACTGCCACATTACTGCCTCTACCTGTCACTCACACTGCCACATTACTGCCCCTACCTGTCACTCTCACTGCCACATTACTGCCCCTACCTGTCACTCTCACTGCCACATTACTGCCCCTACCTGTCACTCACACTGCCACATTACTGCCTCTACCTGTCACTCTCACTGCCACATTACTGCCCCTACCTGTCACTCACACTGCCACATTACTGCCTCTACCTGTCACTCACACTGCCACATTACTGCCCCTACCTGTCACTCTCACTGCCACATTACTGCCCCTACCTGTCACTCTCACTGCCACATTACTGCCCCTACCTGTCACTCTCACTGCCACATTACTGCCTCTACCTGTCACTCACACTGCCACATTACTGCCCCTACCTGTCACTCTAACTGCCACATTACTGCCCCTACATTTCACTCTCACTGCCACATAACTGCTCATACCTGTCACTCTCACTGCCACATTACTGCCTCTACCTGTCACTCACACTGCCACATTACTGCCCCTACCTGTCACTCTCACTGCCACATTACTGCCCCTACCTGTCACTCTCACAGCCACATTACTGCCCATACCTGTCACTCACACTGCCACATTACTGCCCCTACCTGTCACTCACACTGCCACATTACTGCCTCTACCTGTCACTCTCACTACCACGTTACTGCCCCTACCAGTCACCCACACTGCCACATTACTGCCTCTACCAGTCACTCTCACTGCCACACTACTGCCCCTACCTGTCACTCTCACTGCCACATTACTGCCTCTACCTGTCACTCTCACTGCCACATTACTGCCCCTACCTGTCACTCATACTGCCACATTACTGCCCCTACCTGTCACTCTCATTGCCACATTAATGCCCCTATCTGTCACTCACACTGCCACATTACTGCCCCTACCTCACCTGTCACTCACACTGCCACATTACTGCCCCTACCTGTCACTCTCACTGCCACATTACTGCCTCTACATGTCACTCTCACTGCCACATTACTGCCCCTACCTGTCACTCTCACTGCCACATTACTGCCTCTACCAGTTACTCTCACTGCCACATTACGGCCCCTACATGTCACTCTCACTGCCACATTACTGCCCCTACCTGTCACTCTCACTGCCACATTACTGCCCCTACATGTCACTCTCACTGCCACATTACTGCCCCTACCTGTCACTCTCACTGCCACATTACTGCCCCTACCTGTCAGTCACACTGCCACATTACTGCCTCTACCTGTCACTCTCACTACCACGTTACTGCCCCTACCAGTCACCCACACTGCCACATTACTGCCTCTACCAGTCACTCTCACGGCCACACTACTGCCCCTACCTGTCACTCTCACTGCCACATTACTGCCTCTACCTGTCACTCGCACTGCCACATTACTGCCCCTACCTGTCACTCATACTGCCACATTACTGCCTCTACCTGTCACTCTCATTGCCACATTACTGCCTCTACCAGTCACTCACACTGCCACATTACTGCCTCTACCTGTCACTCTCACTGCCACATTACTGCCCCTACCTGTCACTTACACTGCCACATTACTGCCCCTACATGTCACTTACACTGCCACATTACTGCCCCTACCTGTCACTTACACTGCCACATTACTGCCCCTACATGTCACTCACACTGCCATATTACTGCCTCTACCAGTCACTCACACTAGCACATTACTGCCTCTACCTGTCACTCACACTGCCACATTACTGCCTCTACCTGTCACTCACACTGCCACATTACTGCCCCTACCTGTCACTCACCCTGCCAAATTACTGCCCCTACCTGTCACTCACTGCCACATTATTGCCCCTACATGTCACTTACACTGTCACATTACTGCCCCTACCTGTCACTCACACTGCCATATTACTGCCCCTACCTGTCACTCACACTGCCACATTACTGCCCCTACATGTCACTCTCACTGCCACATTACTGCCCCAACCTGTCACTCACACTGCCACATTACTGCCCTTACCTGTCACTCACCCTGCCAAATTACTGCCCCTACATGTCACTCACTGCCACATTACTGCCCCTACATATCACTTACACTGCCACATTACTGCATCTACCTTTCACTCTCACTGCCACATTACTGCCTCTACCTGTCTCTCTCACTGCCACATTACTGCCCCTACCTGTCACTCACACTGCCACATTACTGCCTCTACCAGTCACTCACACTGCCACATTACTGCCCCTTCCTGTCACTCTCACTGCCACATTACTGCCCCTACCTGTCACTCTCACTGCCACATTACTGCCCCTACCTGTCACTCCCACTGCCACATTACTTCCTCTACCTGTCACTCACACTGCCACATTACTGCCCCTTCCTGTCACTCTAACTACCACATTACTGCCCCTACCAGTCACTCTCACTGCCACATTACTGCCTCTACCTGTCACTCACACTGCCACATTACTGCCCCTAGATGTCACTCACACTGCCACATTACTGCCTCTACCTGTCACTCTCACTGCCACATTACTGCCCCTACCTGTCACTCTCACTGCCACATTACTGCCTCTACCAGACACTCTCACTGCCACATTACTGCCCCTACATGTCACTCTCACTGCCACATTACTGCCTCTACCAGTCACTCACACTGCCACATTACTGCATCTACCTGTCACTCTCACTGCCACATTACTGCCCCTACCTGTCACTCTCACTGCCACATTACTGCCCCTACCTGTCACTCACACTGCCATATTACTGCCTCTACATGTCACTTTCACTGCCACATTACTGCCCCTACATGTCACTCACACTGCCACATTACTGCCCCTACCTCACCTGTCACTCACACTGCCACATTACTGCCACTACCTGTCACTCTCACTGCCACATTACTGCCCCTACCTGTCACTCACACTGCCACATTACTGCCCCTACATGTCACTCACACTGCCACATTACTGCCCCTACCTGTCACTCACATTGCCACATTACTGCCTCTACCTGTCACTCTCACTGCCACATTACTGCCCCTACCAGTCACCCACACTGCCACATTACTGCCTCTACATGTCACTCTCACTGCCACATTACTGCCCCTACCTGTCACTCTCACTGCCATATTACTGCCTCTACATGTCACTCACACTGCCACATTACTGCCCATACCGGTCACTCACACTGCCACATTACTGCCTCTACCTGTCACTCTCACTGCCACATTACTGCCCCTATCTGTCACTCACACTGCCACATGACTGCCCCTACCTCACCTGTCACTCACACTGCCACATTACTGCCCCTACCTGTCACTCTCACTGCCACATTACTGCCTCTACCTGTCACTCTCACTGCCACATTACTGCCCCTACCTGTCACTCTCACTGCCACATTACTGCCTCTACCAGTCACTCTCACTGCCACATTACTGCCCCTACATGTCACTCTCACTGCCACATTACTGCCCCTACCTATCACTCACACAGCCACATTACTGCCCCTACATTTCAATATCACTGCCACATTACTGCCTCTACCTGTCACTCACACTGCCACATTACTCCATACCTGTCACTCTCACTGCCACATTACTGCCCCTACCTGTCACTCTAACTGCCACATTACTGCCCCTACATTTCACTCTCACTGCCACATTACTGCCCATACCTGTCACTCTCACTGCCACATTACTGCCTCTACCTGTCACTCACACTGCCACATTACTGCCCCTACCTGTCACTCACACTGCCACATTACTGCCCCTACCAGTCACTCTCACTGCCACATTACTGCCCCTACCTGTCACTCTCACTGCCACATTACTGCCTCTACCTGTCACTCACACTGCCACATTACTCCATACCTGTCACTCTAACTGCCACATTACTGCCCCTACATTTCACTCTCACTGCCACATTACTGCCTCTACCTGTCACTCACACTGCCACATTACTGCCCATACCTGTCACTCTCACTGCCACATTACTGCCTCTACCTGTCACTCACACTGCCACATTACTGCCCCTACCTGTCACTCTCACTGCCACATTACTGCCCCTACCTGTCACTCTCACTGCCACATTACTGCCCATACCTGTCACTCACACTGCCACATTACTGCCTCTACCTGTCACTCTCACTGCCACATTACTGCCCCTACCTGTCACTCACACTGCCACATTACTGCCTCTACCAGTCACTCACACTGCCACATTACTGCCCCTACCTGTCACTCTCACTGCCACATTACTGCCCCTGCCAGTCACTCTCACTGCCACATTACTGCCCCTACCTGTCACTCTCACTGCCACATTACTGCCTCTACCTGTCACTCACACTGCCACATTACTGCCCCTACCTGTCACTCTAACTGCCACATTACTGCCCCTACATTTCACTCTCACTGCCACATAACTGCCCATACCTGTCACTCTCACTGCCACATTACTGCCTCTACCTGTCACTCACACTGCCACATTACTGCCCCTACCTGTCACTCTCACTGCCACATTACTGCCCCTACCTGTCACTCTCACTGCCACATTACTGCCCATACCTGTCACTCACACTGCCACATTACTGCCTCTACCTGTCACTCTCATTGCCACATTACTGCCCCTACCTGTCACTCACACTGCCACATTACTGCCTCTACCAGTCACTCACACTGCCACATTACTGCCCCTAGATGTCACTCTCACTGCCACATTACTGCCCCTACCAGTCACTCTCACTGCCACATTACTGCCCCTACCTGTCACTCTCACTGCCACATTACTGCCTCTACCTGTCACTCACACTTCCACATTACTGCCCCTACCTGTCACTCTAACTGCCACATTACTGCCCCTACATTTCACTCTCACTGCCACATTACTGCCTCTACATGTCACTCACACTGCCACATTACTGCACCTACCTGTCACTCTCACTGCCACATTACTGCCTCAACTTGTCACTCTCACTGCCACATTACTGCCCCTACCTGTCACTCTCACTGCCACATTACTGCCCCTACCTGTCACTCTCACTGCCACATTACTGCCCCTACCTGTCACTCACACTGCCACATTACTGCCTCTACCTGTCACTTTCACTGCCACATTACTGCCTCTACTTGTCACTCTCACTGCCACATTACTGCCCCTACCTGTCACTCTCACTGCCACATTACTGCCTCTACCTGTCACTCACATTGTCACATTACTGCCTCTACCTGTCATTCTCACTGCCACACTGCTGCCTATACCTGTCACTCATACTGCCAAATCAGCTGAACGCCCTGAAAGTCAAAATACTCCCTTCAAGGATTTAGTTTCCCCGAATATCTGAATTCGTAGAATTATGACATCTGTTTGTCCAATGCCGGTACTTAAATCCCAATCCATGTGAACGTGTGTTATTCATGTTGCCCCTAGCTAGGCGGCCCTGTGACACAAACTGACCACCTTCCAACCCCTCCCCCCTATCTGATTGATCAGGCTGTCAGGCTGCGCATTCCCAGCGGCCCATCAGAACCCTCCCCTGTGAACACCACCTTGAACAAGGGTTCCAGGGGCAGCTTTGCAAGGTGGCAGCATCCTGCATCAGGATGCCCACTCCCCGCTCCACTTCTGATCGGCAATGACACAGTTGGAAGACATGCTTCGCCAGGGCTGCGAGCAACAGGGCCTGCATCGCCCTCAGCTTGGGCAGCAAGTGAGTACAACTAGCAGGAATCGGTTTGAAATTGAAATGCTTCGTTGCAGCCAGTTGAGCCCCTAAATAAGGCAGCATACCTGGAGTACAACAGGAGCAAGGACTTTATAAATGACTGTGGTACTTGGTGGGCCTGACAACTGCATGAGTCGTGAAGTTTTGTGAGGTTTTTACAGGCGAACAGAGCATCACATTTAATGCATGGGACATGTGCCTGCAAACCGGTTCACTAAATATGCTAAGACTGCGAGCTAAACCAAGCGAGAACCCTGCATGCATGCATGCATCATGAGCTAGCATCATGAACCATGCACCGGTACGCATGACCTCAAGAGACGTGGCCCCCCACAAAAATAATCACATGTGGGCGTCAGAAGGACCTGTCTCCTCCTTCTTCATCCCTTATCGTTCCCCCCTCCCCTGACAGGACTGCCCCTACCTGTCTCCTCCTCCTTCATTCTCTACCTGTCTCCTCCTCCTTCATCCCCTATCGTGCCCCCCTCCCCTGACAGGACTGTCCCAACCTGCCGAGGCGGCTCGTCTGACCGCTACGCAAGCCATCCGCTGCATACTGCAGACGTCTGCTGCACTCGCTCATATGCCGGAAGGCAGAGACATCTCCCGTCGATCGTGCTCTCGGATCAGCGTTGTCAACACGGCTGGCAGCCAGGACTCCAGGGACAGGAGTCGCAACGGCATGGTGTACGGCTGCAAGCTAAGCTCTGCACTCCCTCTGCCCTCAAGCAACGCCATCTAGAGGAGGCTGTATAGCAGCAGGGCACCCGGTGTCGCAACATCTTCGGCCTGGATCCGCCTTTCCGGCAGCTGCAGTGGAGCAAAACCTGTCAAGTCCTTTGCCACCCTGTCTGACAATTTCCCCGTCAACGGGTCAGGCAAGTCCTTCGGCACCCTCTCCGGCAGCATCGTCAGCGGTGGTGGCAAGCTCGACAAGGGAGCGGCCGGTACTCTGTCCAACTTTTCGTCGTCGCTGCAGGAGCTGGCGCGTTTGCAGGGCAACTTCGAGGAGGTCCCGGAGGCCGGTGCCATGGGCGGCGTCCTGGCCCTTGGCCGCGGTGTCATTTTCACCTGCGGGGCCGGGGCACTGCCAGGGTTCAGAGAGGAAAGCTTGGACGGATCCCCGGATACACATGCGTGGCCCGCGGGTCCGGGCAATGGCGCCGGCGGCGCATATCCCAAGCATCCCCACGTGAGCTGCGCTGCATCTGCCCCCAACAATGCAGTAGCTCCCCTGCAGCCGCCACCAGACACCGAGGGCCCACCTCGCCACTCCGTCTCTCTGAGCAGCCTCCCTGGAGACCCCTATGCATTCCGTCCGGCCGGCATCCGTCGGGCTTACAGCGGAGCCCATTCTCTCCCCAACAACAAACCTTGGTGGAGGGCTCCTGGCATGCCGGAAGCTATACGTAAAGTTTCGACGCTGTGAGTGGAAAGACCTAGACGGTTGCACCTGGGTTGGTCTCGGGACCCTGGGGCAAAACGATGCATAAGGTGCTAGGCGCCTAGATCCTGACTGTCCTACAATATATCTAGACAGTGCGGTAACGGTGCGGATGTGGCTTCGGCCCAGGCTGTGCTGTTTCCTTAACTCTCACGCCCCCCACGGGGCGTAGCTTTCTTTCTCTCTTCTAGGCAGTGTGACCTCTTCCCTCGGGTGGAAACCAGAGTTGATAGTTTTTCCTGTCAGACCTCCGCAGGCTAAGGTCCGCTTCAGTGTTTTTATTTTCAGAATTTGGGCCTAACCGCTCAGGAGCCATGGGTTTGAAAAAAAATGAATGTGTGAGGGTGAGCATGAAACGAACGGAGGCCTCCAGGCCCTGTGTGGAGGGGACAGAGGGGTGCCCGAGCCCTAAACCCTAATATGGCCTGGACCGGCCTATGGCCAGCTGCGTCTGCGCCGTTGCCATCATAGCCAGAGGAAGATCATACAACTTACGGTGGCTTGTGCTTTCGGCTGTGTTTGACCGGCTGATTCGGTGGAGGGCATGCCCATCCATACCAGTATTTCTTTTTTCGGCAACAAGTTGTCGCCCAGCGGCCGCCAAAGGCCCAACTAGGACCAGAACCTGGACCGGCCTGCAAATGGGAACCGAAGCTGCAAGGCTGTCCAGGAATGGGGTCTCCGGCCAGCAGCCGGAGTGTCTACGTGTGGAGTGTAGCTGACACGTAGCTGATTCACGTTAAGAGCAACACTGAACCTTCATTGTCAGGGATTTTTTTAGTGGTTACTGGTTACGAGTGGTAACCAAACAATCAATTCGGCGAAGCCGAGGTTCAGTAGCGCGGTAACGAAAACCAACGAAATCAATTAGGATCCGGCCGGGAAAATGTTGGCGCCTGCGGCGCGCTCTGCAACAAGAACTACGTCAGAACTCGCTGCTTCTGGCAACCAAAATTAATTCTGAATGCCACTAAAAAGACGCTGATCATTGTCTCGTGCCCTCTTTTAATCTGCAGGATGAGTCCCGTAAGGGCATCTCCATCGATGAATGCTGGCCCGTTGCTGAGCACAGCGTCGCCGCGTGCAATGTCTGTGGGAAAGCTGGTCATGTTGGCACTGTAGCTGACATGTAGCCGTGTCACGAAGAGCAAAACGCTGGATGGCGGCCAGGGATCCATCACTGCAACATGAGGGTGTAGGTTCAGCATCCCGCTCTGTATACTTGGGACTATTGAGGCCTGATTATTCCTCTGTTGATGGCATGCTATAGCTACTCCCTGACCAAGACAACACTCATTTGAAGATGTATCAGCGCGACTTCAGCTGTGTTTTGCATCCGGCTGCGGCTGTGTTGTGGTATATTTTGCACACACTGCCACACCAGCTTGCATGCACTGCCTCACGGTAACGGCGCGGACGTGGCTCCTGCCCAGGCTGCACTGTTTCCTCAACTCTCACGCCCCCCACGGTGCGTAGCTTTCTTTCCTCTTGCTTGCGCACTATTGCAGCGGTGGATAGCATACCATGGGGCAGCGCGTGTAGGCTAGAGCAGCGCCAAGTGGGGGCAGTAGCAGGCCAGCCAGATAGCATGCACACATAGGGTGCAACCCAGGCTACTATGCAAGTGGTGGTGCACGGATTTCAGGTCCGTGTGTATTGTATGCTATATTTTCATTATTTGTCAAATGAGTGAACAGGCAAGTGAGTTGCTTTTTGACCTGGATGTCTCGCGTCATATATGTGGGCTTCAGCCGATAATTCGGCAAGGGAGGAATGTGTGTCAATCACGGAACACCAAACATTTATTCTCTTTGTGGCACTATGAACGGGTACTTTCGCCCATGCAAAAATTGTCAAACATTTTACTATTAGAGCTAATTTTTACTGTTTATGTCCACACCATATTTCACACTTCACATCACGCCATCATTCCTCCGCTTTATTCATCCATAACTTCCCCTGGGCTTCCCCTGGGCATCCATAACTTCCCCTGGGCTTCCCCTGGGCTTGCATGATTTCTGTACTTGCAAACAGAGACACAGGATACGGCCCGTATTGGCCAAAAATCTCGCATTGTATTGTATTGTATCGATTGGGCCCACTACCACTATGACAGAACCCCCCCTATTTATCAGCCAATCAGGGTTGATTTCTGACTTAACACGTTTGGGGCTGAGGGGGTTATCAACGTAATTATCAGGGTGACGTATGTTGATAAGTAGTGACATTTCCTACTTATCAAGCATACGTTGATTGGCAGGTTGTTTATCATGCAGGCTATTTAGTAGCATGTGCAGTGCTTTAATCAGGCTGATAAGTGGACGCTTGTGGTTGATAATTAGCTTGATAAGCATGCTGTCAGTAGGCTGTTTATCAACGTGCGTCACCTTGATAATGAGCTTGATATTCAGCCTATCTTGAATCCTGATCTGGCCAGCCTGGCATTCCGTGATCTGGCTGTCTTTTTGATTTCAAATTTTTGCGATTCAAATTTACTTTCAGCTGTATGAGCTCTACTCGGATGGTGTAAACTGTGATTCTGGAATTCCACTTGGCGTGTTCTTGTATGAACCGGAAGCTTATGACGTGCACGCCATGAGGGGAATACGCTCATCGCATTGTGATCATCCACGCTTAATTACATGCAAGCAACAGGACACAAATACCAACAGGACACAAATATCAACAATTCAGCAAACAATTTATGTAACGAGATAAAACATGAGCAAGTGTGTAAAGATGGAAATCAGCAGCTCCGTATTCACAGATTTCTGACAGACGTCCACACCATCCGGCATTCTTAGGCACTTGAATCTTAAATATTACCGTAAGGCTCTCAAATCTTTAAGTCCAATACCAGCTGTAGCTAGACATACAGCCTGCTCACAAGCTTAGCCATGTGCCATCTTGGTTTTCTTCCAGAGAAGCACCATCGCAGGCTGAGCTGCCGCATGAACCCCAGGTCCCTAACAGCAAGGAAGGATGGGAAACAATGATGTTAAACAACATAATTACAGGAATGGCACGGAAGGCAATAGCGGCAAAAAAGCAGCAATCCTCTGAAATTACTTGTGGCAAGGTCTGATTACTTGAGGCAAGACAGGCCAACACATGAAATCTCACTTGGTTTTTCACACGGCCTTCGTCAGGATCTGGCCATCCCTGTCCTTGTAAAACAGCCCATTAGCAGGCCAAGCCACCATGTCACCCTACAAAAAAAGAAATATGAAGTTAATAAGGCAGGGACAAAGTGCAGGTTTTCATAGGATGACTTTGAAGGTGTCTAGGTGTCTTGCAGTCAGGAAACTAAAACTTACCTTTCGCATTTGAAGTACTTCGTCGAGGGAGGCAGGGACATCAGGGGGCCCATCAATACCAGGCCAACCAAAGTGGCAGTTGACCATGGCTGCACCTAGAAGAACTGCCTGCCTGTCCAACTGAAACGAAACAGTATCTTCGATGGTGACATACACGGCTTCCATTTCGTAGCCAATGGTCACCTGGGCAGAGGCATACATTGTAATGCATGAAGACCTGGTTCGTTTGTAAAAGATCAGCAACAGCAAACGAAGTCATGAACAGGTTGTAACAAAACGGCATACTGCAACTGTTCTGACGCATGGGACTCTAAAAGTCTAATGCATGGTGGTTTACAATTCTGAGATATGGGGTGTGGAGTGTGGACTGTCAGCAGCTTACGCACACAATCCTGTCAATTGGCACCTTGGACCACCAGGCACAATGAAAGCCTCTAGCTCAAATCGGCGGTTCAGAACCTATTCATGGCACACGTTAGCTTTATTTTCTTGCTAATTTGAGATGCATGAACACTACTGCCCTCAGGAATCCCAAAAGATGCTGACACAAGAGCCAAGTTTTGAACAACATGGCCATGCGCATGATGCAGGGCTTACGGACAAAGCTTCTTATCTCATACATTTACACCAGGATGCAGATTTAACTGCCAGTAGCTGTACTGATGCAAGGGTATTGGCTGTTCAACCAGATGAACCTGAGTAAATTAAGAACCCATAGCCCGACTGCATCACTGCAGCTTATTGCATGCAGCGCTCTTGTTCGAGTCCATCACTTCCTGTCTAGGCTTGCTGCCCACTGGCCCTAACTAGCGTGCAGCATGTTGCAGGGGTATTGGCTGTTCAGCCCGATGAACCTGAGTAGATTAAGAACCCATAGCCAGACCACATCACCCCAGCTTATTGCTCACAGCCTGAAGCAGCGGTACCGGCAGCAGCACCGCTAGTCACAGTGATTGCACACAGCCTGAAGTAGCGGTACCGGCAGCTGCACAGCTAATGACAATGTTTGCACATAGCCTGAAGCAGCGGTACCGGCAGCTGCACCGCACCGCTAGTGATAGTGATTCCACATACCTTGAAGAAGCGGTACCGGCAGCTGCACAGCTAATGACAATGTTTGCACACAGCCTGAAGCAGCGGTGCCGGCTGCTGCACCGCACCGCTAGTGATAGTGATTGCACACACCTTGAAGAAGCAATACCGGCAGGTGCACCGCTAGCGACAGTATTTGCACACAGCCTGAAGAAGCGGTACCGGCAGCTGCTCTGCTATTCACAGTGTTTGCACGCAGCCTGAAGCAGCGGTGCCGGCAGCCGCACCGCACCACTAGTGACACTGACTGCACAAAGCCTGAAGCAGCGGTACCGGCAGCTGCTCTGCTAGTCACAGTATTTGCACACAGCCTGAAGCAGCGGTACCGGCAGCTGCTCCGCTAGTCACAGTGTTTGCACGCAGCCTGAAGCAGCGGTACTGGCAGCTGCTCCGCTAGTCACAGTGTTTGTACGCAGCCTGAAGCAGCGGTGCCGGCAGCTGCTCCGCTAGTCACAGTGTTTGCACGCAGCCTGAAGCAGCGGTGCCGGCAGCTGCTCCGCTAGTCACAGTGTTTGCACGCAGCCTGAAGCAGCGGTGCCGGCAGCCGCACTGCACCGCTAGTGACAGTGATTGCACACGCCTTGAAGAAGCGGTACCGGCAGCTGCACAGCTAATGACAATGTTTGCACACAGCCTGAGCCATTCTACATACAAACTCGGGCCACTGGCCACCAAAACAGGACATCATGTGAATGTACTAAAGAGCGGGCGCTTAGCGCAGTCATTACCATTGCTGCGTTCTAGGCTTATGGCGAAAGCTTCTTAATTTATTCAGTGACACCGGGATGCAGAGCTAACTACAATACCCTCAGTTCCGGCATTCCAGGTTGATGGTCAAAGTCTGTTCATCGATTTAGATACGGTACAAACAGATATTTTCATTTACACCAGGCTTAAGGGCTAACTACCCTGGGCCAGACAGGAAATACGGGTGGGGCGCTGCACCCACCGGCTGGGCACAGGAAATACAGGCCGTTGCGGTGCATGCCGATGAGGCGCAACACCCACCGGTAGGGCACAGGAAATATGGGCGGTTGCGGTGCACACCGGTCTGCACCTCATAATGTGTTACCCTCATGAGCCAGTCCCCCTGGAAAGAGCATAGCACCAACTTGCATGGCACTGTCCATACGGGCAAGCGCTGAGCATGCGGGTGGGGCACTACGCCCATCGGAGGGGCACGGTAAATCGGGGCGCTGTGCACAGTAAATAATACGGGCGGACACTGCAGGTGGGTGGGGCTCTACACCAGTCCGCAGGACGGCGAGGCATATGGACGGCGTTACCCATCGGGCAGGGTGCTGTACATGCGCATGAGGTGATCGGGTGCTACGGATTCGAGTACCGGTAGGGCACTGTGCAAACAGGCCGGCGATAGGAATACCAGGAAGTGCTAGTATACGCGTGGGGCGCTGGTGCTCGAGGGAAATGCCAATGCATGAAGGGCGTTGTGCATGCAGGCGGGGCGCTGCGCTTGGGCGATGTGCAGGCAAGGCACAACACATGCCAGACATGCAAGCTGAAAAACGAGTCTCACAGCGCTGACTCTACCTGACACTGAGGGCTCTACCGCTGTATCCTTCTGTTGCTGCCTTCTCTACCCTTGTCGCAGCTGCTGACCGTTCGCTTAGGGCGGCAAAATTATGAGCTGCCGGATAACTCTCGCTCATGCTCACAAGTTGGTAGGCCTCCGCTGCTGCAGCTTAGTGACCTTGTGTAGGCTGCTTGGAAGCCTTGGGGAGCTTATCATAAATGTTCCAACGTACTGGGAGGCACTCAGTAGTCAGACCGGTCGTCAAAGTGAGCTCGCAAGCGCCCCGTGCGCTCCACAATCTTTATTCGACAATGAGGGCTAGATTTCCCAGTAAGTTGAAGCCTAATCAAAGTACTACAAGTTTCGATCGCATTCAAAGTCTGCGAAGCGTGAGAAAGTCACTGCTGAAAGTTGTTTTAAGTCGGTTGCCTACAGTACATGGGTCCAAATCATGGGGCCAAATCAAGCACTCTCATGCTACCAACGATTTGATGACGCCGCGAGCTTCGCAATGAAGGGAGTCCATTATATAGACGGAGGCGCACATGCATCGTATGGTTACTACTGCCGTATTTATGGCTTGGACTTCAGTGAGACTGTGAATGTTGCACACGCAGCGCTTTGCACAGCTTTGAGTAATTTATGGAGCAATTATACTCTGACGTTATTCTATCACTGAAAAAACGCGTGGAAATGTCCAGTGCAGAAAAACGCAAGGTCTTCCTACAGGAGCGGACAAGCTACGGGCAGAGTAAATCTGCCTCTACAACTACTTAGTCTAGCTATGTGCGCATGACCATGACTATGGTGAGGCACCTGACCCACCAGATCTTCCTATCAACCAACCCCTGATAGGCCTGATACTGACTACTAAGTGAGCGTTCCATCTCAACATGCTTATCAATCAAAGCGGCATGATAAGCCAGCTCTCCGAATTTGCCATGATTTGCCAATCAACCCTGAGCACCTTTATCAAGGTGATAATCAACGCATAATCAACCGTGAAGGGTTTATCAAGCTCATGGTGTAATAACAAGCCATTTATCAAGTTGGGCCTTGATAACCCCTTGATAACGGGGTCACTCATGCCCAACCTGATAAATAGGGGGGGTTCTGTCATAGTGTACGGTGCACCGACTTCTGGCAAGTCCACAATGTCCACAGTCCACACCTCCAGGACATTTAAATATAAATAAGCTTGCTCGCTTGCAGAGATATGAAGGCATAGGTAGCTGTTAAAAGTCTATTTCGAGCCCAATATATAGTGGCAAGAAGATGCAATTTGGCGCCGAGTTATATCCCTTCAAAGCTGCATAGAGGGAGCCAGGTAGGGAAGAGGCCATGATGTGGGAGGCAGGACTGTAGGAGCTCCGCGTCTCCTTACTAAGTTGCTTCCAAGCATGCCATGCAACTAGGCAAGTTGATTATGAGGCCTCTTGTACCTATTGCTATATTCTTGCATACTTAGTTTATGGGCCGTGCTGGATTGCTGGTGGGTAGCATACCGCATGGCAAATCTACATGCATGCATTGTGCCCCTTGGGGGTGGGTTACTTGGAGGCCATGCAAGATTGCATGGGGGCTGGCATGCAGCCATACCATTATGGGCCATGATGCTTCCCCCTCAATTGTGAGATTTTGGGGGATCGTATTGAATCGCAATAAATCCCGTATCGGGCTAAAGTTCCATATTGTATCGCATCGCATTGTATTACCGTAAATGCATCATGTGTCCCTGCTTGCAAAGCCAAGGCGCAGGAGCAGTTGGTAGTTTGTGTCGTGATCCATCTGTAGTTTGCGTCTTGGTTGCGGTAGTTGCGGTCAGGAGTTGCCTTTCTGCCCTCCTTGGCTTCACATGTCCCTCCCCCCCCCTCGCTCCGCCCCTCTTTGTCAGTGTGTCGGTGGTTTGCTTTGGTAGTTGCGGTCAATGTTTGAAAACCTGGGAGACTTAAGAGCCGGCTACCCAGCCGGTTATAAGTTTCAGCATTCAGATATGGATTGTATATGATTACATCAAGTATGGCAATGACATTACACCTCTAGGCCCTGCTCAAAATGGCTCGGCCGCATGGGCGCCAACTGTCATGTTGGAAGAAAAGAAACTTAAGGTAATAGGGTAAGAAGGAAAACAACACAAAGGAAAGAGATATATCAAGAAATATATCATGTATGTATGACCACACTTCCGCTGTGTAGGTCTTCGGATTGATCACTTATGTTATTCATGAATAAGTGGTCACAGCCCTCAGGCTGAAGACGACCATTTCAGGAATTACTATTTTCACTTCATTTTCATGTAGTGTGGGTCAGGTTGTGCCAGGGTTCAGTACGAAGACGTACACAGCGGTACTCGTGGGGTTCAACAACTTTATTTTCACCTCGACATCCGCTCACGGAATCAATCTCTGTTATTCCGAGGTCTAAAGAAATCCATACTTTATGTCTCTGACATACCGTAGTGTCAGGCATTCCGTTTTATTTTCGTTTTAAACTGAATATCGTCTCCCCCAAGGAAATCAAAGTGAGCATAGTCACCTGATCCGTTGTTATGGCTCGCTGTTTCAGTTTGTACCGCCCGGTCTGGTAGCGTTTTATGACTTCTTTACCGTACCGAAGTCATTGATCCGTTTTTACACAAAAATGTAAACTTTCGTTCCTTGTTAACCCTTCATCGAGCTTGCAACGCTCACGGCTGCGGAAGCTGATGAAATTAAATTGTGTACAATTGCCATCGGTGACCAGCTGGACCAGTTTGCCATCATAACAACATCAAAATAAGCAGTGGTTGGTACCTCGTTGGTACCAGTACTGCAGTCAGGCATGCATGCAAGCGTGCTTCCCCGGTCCGTGGCCCATGTATGTCCGGCCATCAAATGCAACGGCACGGCAGTTACTAATGACATGGAACGGGAATCATCAATACCGGTATGCAAAATAACTTGACGAAAAAGAGTGCAAGCGTTGCAACGGCCTGCAAACATGTCTCTGCCGCCGCCCTCACCTCGCACTGTTCTCTTTGCCCGTTTTCTGCTTTCCATGGATGGGAGGGGCGGGCAAGGGCAGGGGCGACGACTAGTTTAGAACGGTGCATACCCGCTGGGCCCTGCTGAACGCTCGACCGCATGGGGCTGGTAGGGAATGACTAAGCTCAATTCTAGCTACCATGCACAGCCAGGACCACGGTGCAGCCAGGCCACCCTCATATGAGAGGTGGCAGGAACATGGAACCCGGCGATCTAGACAGGGTGAGAGAGGATCGTGTGACGGGTTCGATCTCTCAACCTTTGGGTCCGGATGCCACTAGCGTTGGCTACTCTCTTTATGGGCCTACAGCGCCTACCCGTTACAGAGGTGTTGGCACTCGTTGACGCAGCCGCCATGCAAGCACGGCTGGACGCAAGCGGCGGTGGGGATCCCAGGGACCCTACCACCGAGCACAGACATGCGGCGACCTACCACACCTGGTTCCAGTCCACGGCGGGTGCCGTGCTGGCACAAGCCAAGAGCCGTACTTGCCAGAGGGAGTGTGCTTGTGTGCGCATAAATTTGCGACTGCGGCTTAGTGGCACAACGGTCAGCGGCGAGAGGCTCGCTACTGCCAGCGGTGTTAGGCCCGGGGAGATAGCGAGCACGTGGAGGATGCGCTACATGTGTGCTTCCATTGCCCTAGTGTCAGGGAGCAGTTACGGGAGCGGGGGTGGGCAGGTCCTCAGGGCGCTGCCACTAACTTCCACCAGTTGTACCAGGCTGAGCAGGGGTGGGATGCACTTGCTTTTGTGGACTGTGCTGTGGGCATTGTTGAGGGTTAGTCTCTAGGGATTCTGAGGCGCCGGTGTCGTTCGCCTTTTCGGCCCTCCCTTTTGGTCCTTTATATGTTGTTTGCCTCCTTTCAGTTTCTTTTCTTCTCCCATCTGATCAGTGGGGCGCCCTCGCGGCCAAGCAGGGGTGGGATACGCTTGCTTTTGTGGACTTTTCTTTTTTTAGAGGCTTTGTTGAGGGCTAGTCTCTTGTGGAACTCAGGTGTCGGACTTGGTCTTCTTTGCCTTCCTGGCCTCTCCTTTTGCTCCTTTCCCCCCCTCTTCCTTTCAGCTTCTTCTTTTCTCCCTTAGCTGAACATTTGGGCGCCCACGCGGCCAAGCTTTAAGCGGGCCCAGAGGTGTAACGTTAATGACTCTCTTCATGAGCAGGGGATACGGTTTGCCTGACCTTTTTGTTGTTGTTCTTGTTGTTTGGAAGGTGAACTTGCTTTCATTGCTTTCCTCTTGTGCCTTCTCCCTTGACCTTCCTAATTCGTATCAAATGTGATGCCCCGTTGGACTGTAAAAACTTCACAAACTTCGCATCTGACTATATGTTTGCCGACGTGGCCGAGGTTTATTTAAGCAGGGCCCAGAGGTGTAACGTCAGTAACTACTAACTAGCGTTGTACCACTATACCACGGGACCATTTCGGTCGGGGGTGACAACTAGTGTGATCTTGACTCCCTCTATGATCATTGCTAAAACGTTGCAGACTTTGCCAATCTGGTAGACCACTCCAGAAGGAATCCAGTACATTATCGATGTTCCTTTGGTAGGGGATGGAGGCCCACCAGGCCACCATTGGTGGCCACCCCCCCCCTCACACACCTGACCAAGTGATTGGAATATCGCTTTTGATCGAATGCCATTTCTAAATTGTAATTGTATACAGAATTCGAGCGCATGGAGAACGCGTGAATAACAATCGACGCGCGACGGCCTGGCGGGGGCCGGTAGATAGGGCCGGTGGGCGTGGCCGGAGGGGAGCACAATGTGGTCGAAAGTCGAAGCCCAAGAGATTTATTTTAGTGAAATTCGGAATTAACTTTGGTTATTATAAATAGCGAGTTCTGGCGGAGTTCTTGGTGAAGAGCTCGCTGCAGGCTCCGATATTCCCCGATCCTAATTGATTCCCTGGCTCGATTTTCGTTATCGCGCTACTAACCTCGGCTTCGCCAAATTAATTGTTGCGCTACCACTTGGTTAAGACTTGCAGCCAGTAACCACTTAAAAGAATCCCTGGTCACCACTTCACCGGCAACGTAAGTTGGTGGCAACTGGAACTTTCCACTTTGGAGGGGTCGTCGCTCCATTTGGTACCCGCGGCTCGTCCTACTCCCGGCTACTCCCAGCCTCAATTAGGCGTATGTTATTTCTTGTCGTGCACTTCTGTTCGTTTTCGTTGCTGAATTACGTCGTGCACTCACTGAGGTATGAACCTAGATGCCTCAGTAGCGAGCCAACCTTGAACACATACCCCAGTAGAGCTTTTTGCAAACTGTTGCCGTACACATCATCTATCATTATCGATCTCGAGCCCTAGATGGTGAGAGATAGATGTTACGAGCACCTTGACCCAGAGATAATGGCATGCGGTACACAATACGGCAAGCCCTCACTCATATATACAGGCCAGGAAGTCAGGGGACCTGACCGACTTACTTGACTTGACTTACATTTCATTCCATTGCATTCAATCATTCCATAGGCTGCACAGCGAGCTTGCAGGGGCGGGATGGCACCGACCTGTCAAGGCTTGATTTTTTTTCTGAGCGAAAGAGTGTGTTTCTGTTGTTCCTATGCCCATATACACAACATAGCGGGAGGCTGAGATACACACAGCATCCATGGTGCATGGAGGCTTCTAGCGCCGGATGTCCGACCCGCTGCATGTTTTCAAAATGACAGCTAGCGTGTGCCGGGTGTCGGTCAACCTCATGCCCTCGAATGAATGACCTGTGGGTGCTTCTGCTACTATTCAGCTACAACAAAGCTTTATGCCTACTCGGTTTGCAGCATAAAGCCTTGCTGCTTGGGCCACCGGCCGTAGGCCGGTCAAAGTCTGGTCATTGGCGCCGTGGTGGCCGCAAGGTGGTATGGGCACTAACAAAGAAACAGTGACGCGCATGCATGCACGCAGAGTTCAGGAACTGCCTGACCTATTAGGAATGCACCTTCGCTATGGATGGACAAGTCCCATTGAATCCATTTTTGCACGGCAAGGGCCCGCATGAATTCTGGGTCGCATGGCTGCATGGATCCCTGGCCGCATGGCGGCATGGATTCCTGGAGTGCATGGATCCCTGGGCTGTATAGATGGATGGCTGCATGGATCATTGGGCTGCATGGCTGCATACATTTTTATGGGCTGCATGCATGAGCTAGCAAGCCCAAATCCACAAATCATCTCCACACCTCACGTGGCACGCATCTGTATTTGTTTGTCACCTGATAAGCGCCCTCCAGACGAGTGGCATCCACTGAAGAAAGCAATCTTCCAAGCCGATCCCGCGCAATGATGCAGCAGTCCACAGAATCCACAAAAAAATCCACGAGGGATTAAATAAAAAAAGAAATCCCACTTGAAAAGAGACAGCCTCCTTCATGATAAATTCGATTTCTCACTCAAACGATACAAGAATCTGCACCAGACGATATGGACCATGTAAAGCATGCCACGATAGCTCCATCACTTGCCTGTAGGAAAACCACTTATAAACCACTTTGAGAGGGGTGTTATAAGGTTTGAGAAGTGCCAAGACGACTTTTGAATTGTCGATACTGTGTGCATCATTTCACCCCTTACGCGCTTCCTTTCATACCTTTCAGCCACTTTTCTTTTGCTGTGACTTGATCCACGCTTCTATAAAGTGGTTTATATTGTTTTTATAAATGCCATAGCGGAGGAGCTATTTGAGGACGCCTAAGAGCTCAGGGGAGGAGGAGGATATCATCCTGCGGCTGGCGTCTCTGCGGCTAAGAAAGAAATCGACGCCATTGCGATAGAACAGTGCGGAGTAGGCAAAACATCATGGAACAACACTAAGCAAAACCAACAGGGGCAAGAGGGAAGTCACCCACTGCGTGTGCAGAAGCACTGTCTACCCCAAGCATGAGCTGCCTGCAGCCCTGCATGCTGCACCACCGCACCTTTGCGGCTTTGCCCCCCTAATGCGCTGCTTGCGTCCGCACCCCTGCCCCCCTAAAGCACTGCTTGCACGCTGCACCCCCCCCCCTTATGTACTGCATGCATGATATACCAGCCACCGCCCTCCTGCCCCCTCCAATGCGCTGCTTGCGTGCTGCACCACCACCCATCTCTACCCCTTCATGGTCTGCTTACATGCTACACCACCACCTCCCTGCCCCCCAAATGTGCTGCTTGCATGCTACACCACCGCCCTCCTGCCCCCCTAATACGCTGCTTGCGTGCTACGCCACCGCCCCCCTGCTCCCGTAATGCACTGCTTGCATCCTACACCACCGCCACCTTGCCCCCCTATGCGCTGCTGGCATTCTGCACCACCGCGCCCCACCCTAAGGCGCTGCTTGCATGCTATACCACCGCCCCCTTGTCCCCCTAATGCGCTGCTTTGATTCTGCACCACCACGCCCCACCCTAATGCGCTGCTTGCATGATGCACCACCGCGGCCCCCCCCTTATGTGCTGCTTGCATGCTATACCACCGCCCCCTTGCCCCCCTAATGCGCTGCTTGGATTATGCACCACTGCGCCCCACCTCAATGCGCTGCTTGCATGATGCACCACTGCGGCCCCCCCCTTATGTGCTGCTTGCACGCTTCACCACCGCCCCCATGCCCCCCTAGTACGCTGCTTGCATGCTACGCCACCGCCCCCTTGCCCCCCTAATGGGCTGCTGGCATTCTGCACCACCGCACGCCACCCGAATGCGCTGCTTGCATGCTCCACCACCGCATCACTGCCCCCCTTATGCGCTTCCTGCATGCCACACCACCGCAACCCTCCCCCCTAATGTGCTTTATGCATAATACACCACCGCAGCCCCCTTTAATGCGCTGCTTGCATGCTCCACCACCGCCCCCGGCCCCCATAATGCGCTGTTTGCATGCTGCATCACCGCCCCCTTGCCCCCCTAAAGTTCTGCTTGCATGCTGCATCACCGCCCCCTTGCCCCCCTATTGTGCTGCTTGCATGCTGCACCACCGCGCCCCACCCTAAGGCGCTGCTCACATGCTACAGCACCGACCCCCTGCCCCCCTAATGCCCTGCTTACATGTTACACCACCGCCCCCTTGCCCCCCTCATGCGCAGCTTGCATGCTACACTACCGCCCCCTTACCCCCCTAATGCGCTGCTTGGATTCTGCACCACCGCACCCCACCCTAATGCGCTGTTTGCATGATGCACCACCGCAGCCCCCCCTAATGTGCTGCTTACATGCTACACCACTGCCCCCTTGCCCCCCTAATGCGCTGCTTGCATGCTACACCACTGCCCCCCTGCCCCCTAATGCGCTGCTTGGATTCTGCACCACCGCGCCCCCCCCTTATGTGCTGCTTGCATGATGCACACTCCCCCCGTATGCAGCCCTCCCCCCGTATGCAGCGCTCCCCCCATATGCAGCCCTCCCCCCCGTATGCAGCGCTCTCCCCATATGCAGCCCTCCCCCCCGTATGCAGCGCTCCCCCATATGCAGCCCTCCCCCCCGTATGCAGCGCTCCCCCCATATGCAGCGCTCCCCCCCGTATGCAGCGCCCCCCCCGTATGCAGCCCTCCCCCCCATATGCAGCGGTGCTGGGCTGAGGGACACGGCCAACATGTCGAGGCTGCGCTGCATGTGTGCTTTCAGTGCCCTAGCGTAAAATACAGGCTGAGTCTGACCTGTGTGTCCTTGTTGTTTGTTAGGTGAACTTGCTATCCATTCTTTCCTCTTCTGCCATCTCTCTTGACCTTCCTAGCTTACTTTTGGTTTGCCGACGAGGCCGAGCTGCATTTCAGCATGGCCCAGAGGTGAACTGTCATTAACTACAAAATCCTCAGGGACAAGCACCTTGTCCGTGACTAGTTGTATTTGTTTTGCTGGGAGTTTCAATCATGATACGAGCTGGGAAATATCCGTATGGTGTAATATGTCAATTGCTTCACTGCAATTAGCAATGATACCTAGTAGTGAACCAACATCTTGTATATGATTACTGCACTCCAGCTGCTGCGAGTTAAGCACGGCCAAACATTTCTTGTTTGGGTGCCATTGTTTCGTTACACAGTCCGGACCCTGCTCAAAGCCCACCCGAGAGGCCTGGCCGAGGCATTTCTAGAGCACACGCAAGGCATCATGACTCAATTTCGAGCATCAGACTGTAAACAAACATGTCACCATGCCAGGTTTTGGTGTCCGGACCCTGCTCACCCCCTCAACGCCCCCCACCCGTGAGTCCACCAAATAGTCTGAAACTGAATCTACAGCACAAACAAGGCATCATGACAATTTCCAGCATCAAAAATTTAAAAAGTCACCAGGCCAGATTTTGGTGTCCGGACCACGCTCAAAGCCCACCCGAGAGGCTTAGGCGAGGCACATCAAGCCCAAAGAAGGTCCATCAAACAGTCTGAAACTAAATCTACAGCACACACAAGGCATCATGACCCATTTTCCAGCATCGAAATGATAGAATAAGTCACCAGGCCAGATTTTGATGTCCGGACCACGCATGAAGCCCACTGGAGAGGCCTAGGCGAAGCACATCAGGCCAAAAGTAGGTCCACCCAGTTCTCTGAGCTTCAGCAGCTCTGCCAACCCCTCCTGAGCAGCAGGTGCACGCTGCTCAGGTTGCCCAGTCCTCTGAGCTGCAGCAGCTGGCTGCCTGGCCACCCCCTCCCGGTCAGCAGGTGCAAGCTCCTGATAAGCACCTAGGGCAGGGGCTGCTTGATCAACTTGCAGCCCAAATGCTTCCTCCTCTAAGCCCTCCCCTTGTGCCTGCAGGAATAAGTCATGATTCATGAGATACATGAATGATGAATCCTTGAGATACGAGGAACATGAATCAATGACTTAGAGAGATACTATTTTGATCACGAAGAGAAACAACTTCCACGCTTGTGGAGTTGTAGCTTCAGCAGAGTTGCTGACAGAGGCTAAAAATACACAGAGATTCAGAGAAGTATGGCTTCCTCTCAGGGTTCAAGGCAGACAGGGATTCTCTCTTAAATGACAGTGGGATGATGTCCTTCCAGGATGAAGGGATAGGGTATTCCTCTGCATTTCCTTTATCAGCCTCTCGTGACGCTCTCCAGTAGATGTAGCCAACAGTGGCATCCTCTGCACAAGCATGGGAATTGGACACTAATTCAGGTTACTGATTTATCATCATGCATTGCTGTGATATGAGAATGACGGTGAACACTGTGAGTACGATTGTTGCTTGCATGGAGCATGACCGCTGCATGCATGGAGCATGACTGCTGCATGCATTATGCATGATTGCTGCATGCATGGAGCATGACTGCTGCGTGCATGGAGCATGATTGCGGCATGCATGGAGCAGCATGCAGATAAATCAATACACCTTGCATGCTGAAGGCTTACCAGGCCATGTTAGGATACAGACGTCTTTGAGCATGTCTGCAACAAGCTTCAGGTCTTTGATGGAGTTTTCTGTTTGCAGTGTCAGCACAGGCTGCGCCCCAATTCGTCCTGAGAGCGTCTTGCTACGCCGCTGGTGAAGAGCCTCGAAAACGTTGCCGAATTCATGTAGGATTATCGGGTGCGTGCTTCCTCTTGAACACGTCTAAAACCCAGGGGACGCCAAGCCGGCTGATATTACCGGGCTTGAGAGTGTTGTTTCCATTTTTGTGGCTGATTCCCGAGATTATCAACATATAACAGTATATGGCGGGGTTTTCAGATCTTTCGTTCATGGCAGTAATCTGATCGATAGCTCTGTTGATGATACAAATTGATTTATAAGCGGAACTCGTCGCTGACACGACAGCAGTGTTCCTACACATGCGCTTATCAGTAACTAGTTCGGGATCCGGCCCTATTTCGTATTGAAAGGTTTGATCATCGTCGGACATGGTGGCATGAATACAGAACAATACTAACCCCTTTAAGAGTGGCTCAAAGGTATGAAAGGAAGCGCGTAAGGGGTGAAATGATTCACGCGGTACCGACAATTCAAAAGTCGTCTTGGCACTTCTCAAACCTTATAACAACCCTCTCAAAGTGGTTTATAAGTGGTTTTCCTAACTCATCACTTGGGTATCACAACAGTTTGCAAAAAGCTCTAGTAGAGTGGCAGCACGAGATGCAACAAAAGCGATACGACACCTTCATATAATTTGCGATCCTCGACAATACCCGTTTGCAACGCCCCCTGTGTTGATCGCAAGCGATCGCTTCGCAATGTTATCCTGTCGCACATGCCACAAGATAACACGACATTTCCTTAACATGTAATCACAGCTTCTGAGCACGTTCCAGGTGACACGTCAGCCTATCAACTCGCGAGTCGTGTCGCAGGTGCTTCGCCGTTCAAGTGCCATATGCGCCGCATCGGCCGAATTCGAACAACCCAATCCACACCTTGAAACAAGTTTGCAAAGCCATGCATCGCGACACCTCCAGTGCCTACCCTACCGTCCCGGCCCCAAACGCACCCCTGTGACGTAATTCCAATTACGGTACGTCGGATTCACCTTCCCATCCACTTCCACCCCCGCCGCGCTGAATGCGACAAGCAACGCGCCCAATCTCGAACAACCCAACAGAAAGCTTCGAAATGGGTCCCCAAGCCACCGGCCGCGCCAAGGCGGGGAGGCTCCCAGCCACCGAATCCTCCCCCCGACGTAATTCGCCCCCCTCCGGCCACGCCCACCCCGACAGGCCGTAGCCGACGTATCTTATTATTGACGGTCAATAACATACGCCTAATTGAGGCTGGGAGTAGGACGAGCCGCGGGTACCAAATGGAGCGACGACCCCTCCAAAGTGGAAAGTTCCAGTTGCCACCAACTTACGTTGCCGGTGAAGTGGTGACCAGGAATTCTTTCAAGTGGTTACTGGCGATGTCGGGTTGACACTACGGTACAGTGGTGCACATTATTGCTGAGCCCCTCGTCCAGATCAATCAGATCTATGCCTTATTTCTCGAGAGCGATAAACCGCAATCCCTCTATTATTATTGGCTGCCGATGAATCCTCTGCTACTCTCTGTGCCTGCTTGATAGATATTCGGCCTCATAGTAGGCTCCAGAACCACTGAAGGGCCCTTGGCATCCTCGAACAAAGCAGATCAAGCTACCATAGTGACATTTTTAGTGTTGACACGTTCTCATGGTCTTGTGGAGAGGCTTGGGACAACCCATCCCCAAGCTGTGCAAAGGCAGACTGGTGGCTTGGTGAGGCATCAATTACATAAAAATATGGCCCACAGCTTGACCCACAGCACAAGCAAACAGCAGGTCATTTATGCCATCTACCCAAAGGGGCCATTTAATAACCGAATAAACCCTAATAAAAGGTCCAACCCCAAGAAAACAAAAAATTTCTAGAACACTGAACCCTAAAGGGATGTGGCGTCACCGCCGTCCAACCTCCGGACCGCGCCGGAAGTCACACCCTCTCCGCCCCTTCCCTCTACCGGCGCCCCTGCCGGCTGCATGGCCTCCAGCATTACCGCCTCCTGCTGACCAGCGCACAGGCCAGCCTGCGCCAATGTCTGCACCTCCCGCTGTTGCTGCTGTTGTTGCTCCAGAACCCGCCGGGGGTACTGCATGACCAGGCGGTACGAGCCGGGCCGGAACCCGCCCGCGCCCTTAGCGTCACAAAAGTGGAACAGCATGCCGACGGGGTCGGTGAGCAGGAAGCGCCGGGCCGCCCGCGATCCGTCCGGCATGCGGAAAACCACGCTTGTCGTCTGCGCAGCTGCTACAGCTGTGCCAGTCCCTGAGCACCCCGCCGCCTCAGCCTCTCCCACGGCCGCCGGCGGCTCTGGCGGAAGCGTGTCTTCAAGGGCCTGCCTCTGCCGCTCTCTTAGCTGGGCTTCGTCCAGACGATGCTGCTCCTCGAGGGCCTGCCGGCGTTGCACTTCATCCTGGGCCTGCTTCAAAACCTCCAGGGCTTGCCGTTCGCGGGCCTGCCGTTGCTCCTCGAGGGCCTGCCGATGCTCCTCGAGCTGCTTCAATGCCTGTCCATGAAACAAATCAACACATTCAGATGAAGTTACCATGTGTATTGCATAAGGCCAGAACAGCTAAGATGCCAACGCCCACGCAGGGCAGCCTGCCGAAGTTGGTCTGGTAGCCGAAAGAAGAAGCACTGGACCCAGTTAGGCGTTCTCAGTTCTGGAACAACCGGCAGTGCACTTCCCTATCCCGCTCCTCACCTGCTCAGTCTCCAGGGAGGGCACCACTTGCGCCTCAATGTCGGTGTCAATCAGAGACACGCAGGAGCTGGGCAGCAACTCCTGGACCTGCATGACACATGAATAAAATACTTCAATAACCGTAGATTTGTATCGCCTTCCCTCAGGGAGGCAGGGCAGCCTTATTAAGCTGGTCTTCTAGCTGAAAAGGAACACCTGTCATGTGGGCCCTACATGGTGGACCCCTGCCTCTCCCCTGTTCTGAACTGTTTACAATAAACGAAAAAGGAACAGGGTCACTCACCAGAAAGTCGTAGACTGGCACAGAGGCAGCCGGCGCGCTGTCCAGCTGCATCGCCTCCGCGAACAGGCCTGAGGGTGATGCGCCAGCTGGCGCCTCTACGAGGAGCAGGGGTGAGAGGCAGGCAGTGCTTATTTTTTCGTGAATGAGCTACACGTCAGCGACACTCCGGCCTGCGGCCGGAGGCCCCTGGCATGGCCAGCCATCCTGCTTGGACCGCTACAAAGCCAAGCGCCGTACATGCATAACAGGGAGGGGGGAGGGCAGAAGCAAAACCTTGGGCCACATTTGCTTTGGCAAGGAGGAACAAAAGTCACACGGATACCCGGACAGTCCTTCTTTTTAGCTCTAAAATTATTAGAGAGTAAATCGGGCAGTGTTTGTTTTTTCGGCTACCAGGCTGCCCCGCAGCTGCCGAAGGCCCAATTGGAACCAAATCTGGTCTGGCCTACAAATGGCATGGCTGAAATGGCATGGCTGGCCACAAATGGGGCCGCCCGCCAGAGGCCAGAGTGTAGCAGACATGTAGCTGATTCACAAAAAAAGGAACACTGCTCGATTCTAGCCCAGGGGCTCCCGGCTCAGATCCCCCTGCAGAGATTCAAAACGCCACAACACAAATGTCAAGTAATACACACTCTCTATAATTCGGAATAAATTGAGAATTGAACCAACGGTACGGTGCTCCTAACGTTGAGTGTTTGGCGTCCCCAACCAATATTTGGGCTCTGCACCTTCGGCAGAGTACTACGTAACTAGCTAACCAACTAAATCCGCCTCCAGCGTCTGTACTAAAGCCTAAAAGAGTGTTGCCAAAAGCAGCTAGGCAAACCACGGAGGTTGAAAGCATCATGGTTTAAACTAGAAATGAAATAAACCACTCAGGGGTGGGGGGGGAATCTTTCCATCTTCACTCACCGGGTAGCGTGCACTCCACACGCACGATGTCCCTCAAGAAATTACCCAGGGGAGGGGGGGGGGAAGATTCATTGAATCCTTGCTCACCAGGAAGCGTGCACTCCACACGCACGATGTCTCCCTCTGTCAGCGCGGTGCACTGCATGAGGGCGCGCTCCAACACCTCCCGCACATTGTCCTCCACCGCATCGTGAAAGCCGCGTGTCAGAGGCTGAAACCTGGATCAGAAAACAGAAGAGGGTCGGGTAAGGTTTAGTAAGCTTTGACCGCATCGTGGAAACCGCGTGTCAGAGGCTGCAACCTAAGGACGGCATACCGGAGCAGGAAATAGAGGGGGGGGGGAGAGTTTTGGGAGCTTTGAATGCAAATCAGATTAAGAGGGGGGGGGGACGCAATAGAGCACTTGAAGCTGAGCTGATAGATCACCACCTGCAAGCCAGCCGCTCAGCAAATGTCCCTCTGTCTAGCCTACCTGCTTAGCTGATAGCACGCCAACTGCTGCTAAGCTGATAGACCCTTCCCTCACCGAACAAACATAGGGTTTAGGTTTCCTCCTGTCTGGCCTCCTGTAACAACAGACCAGTGTTTCCTTTTTCATGACTCAGCTACATTTCAGCTACGTCTAAGCTACACTCTGGCTGCTGGCCGGACGCCCCATTCGCGGCCAGCCTTGCTGCTTTGATCACCAGCTGCAGGCCGGTCCAAGTTGGGTCCTAATTAGGCCTTTGACACAACTGCTGTTCTGCTGACAGACTTCCAACTATTGTACAGCTGACACCCCTCAACTGCTGTTCTGCTGACAGACTTCCAACTGTTGTTCAGCTGACGCCCCTCAACTGCTGTTCAGCTGACAGGCTTTCAACTGATGTTTAGCTGACGCCCCTCAACCGCAGTTCTGCTGACAAACTTCCAACTGCTGTTCAGCTGACGCCCCTCAATCGCTGTTCAGCTGATACCCTTCAACTGCTGACCCCCCCCCTCCCTTCAGCTGACAGAACCCTCCACCCACCTGACAATACGTCCCCTTGACCAGATGCATGCCTGCCTAGCCACCCACCTGCCCAACACCCTCCCTGTCCAGCCCACCCTTCAGATGACACAACCCTCCACCCACCTGACAAACGTGCCTTTGTCCAGACTCATGCCTGCCTAGCCGCCCACCTGCCCAACACCCACCTGTCCAGCCCCTCTTCAGATGACACAGCACCCACCTGACAAACGTGCCTTTGTCCAACCTCTTGTACGTGACAGTGACTGGACCCGCAGCTGTCGCCCCCCGACCCCACAGGCAGTCGGCAACCTGTGCACAGGCCCCACAGATGATTTCAGGGCCATCCAGCTACAATTCAGCTACACCAGGGCAATGCAGTTACATCAGGGCAATTCAGCTATAATTCAGCTACTTGAGGTTCATCAGTACACTTCAATTGCATCAGGATGACTTCGCAACAATTCAGTTACAGCAGGGCGATTCAGGTTAAGTCAGCTGCAGAACTGCCCTTGGCCGGGGGGGGAGTAGGGATGGGATGGGATGGGGGAGGGTGCAGCCCGTGCCGCTGCTTATGCCACCTTCCAAAGCCAATCAAGCTCTTGTCTCCATCCCTCGGTAGCTGCACAGCGGCCCGCTGAAAATGGCAAATTGCACAAAAAATGCACAAAATACATCTGTTTTTGCTGGCACTCTGGCAGCGCTTCTTTGAACACGCTTCAGCAACACTTTAGCTTCATCACGTCCTACGACTGTGGAGTCTGGTGTAGCAAGACCTGCTCCATTTGCTGCTGGCCGGAGGCCGGCCACGGCTTGGTCCCAACTCCCAAGTGGCCCGGTGCTGGCTGCCTGACGGCCCCCAAAAAGGGGTAACTCGTCAGATGCAAAAAATACAATAACAGCTGGCCGTTAAACCGATCATCAATGAACGATCATAATGCCATAAAAGACTGCCACACTCCTCCCAAGACCTGAGCCCAATAGCAGCCGCCTGGGAAGGCATTCCCCTTGCCCCACCTTCCTAGGTATCCCAACGACGCCCTCTGCGGCTGCAAACTCCAGCAGCCCGGCGTGCGTGATGCATCCTCCTGGCGTAGCCACTTCAAACATCATGGCCCCGTTCCGCGGGGCATCCTGTGCCATCAACGCAGCGCCCACCGAGCGAGGGAGTAGCAGCTGCAGAGGATGGAGCAACATATCAATGTTTGAATCAGGGTTCTTCAGGTACAGATTCAAACATCAGGTACAGATTCAAGCATCACGGCCTTGTTGCACGCCGCGTTCTGCTCAGTCAACACAGTTCCCTCCGAGCGGGGAGCAGCAGCTGCAGCAGACCACGGGCCTTGGACAGATTCAAACAGGACCACAAAAAGGGTGTCCTCTGCACCTTTGAAGGTTTACAGGTTAAAGCTTTAGCCCTTTCCCCTCCCCCTTCAATCTACCTTGCTTCAGGCCTCTTGAATCATGAGCTAAACCCTCTGCCCCTTCCAGCTAAGCCCTTCCTCTCAATCTCACCCTGTCCTCGGAACGCTTGATGCCACGGGCTGCTACCGATGCCTCATCTGTCGGCACTGCATGGAGCATGGCGCTGAAGTACACACCGCAGTTGTGCTCGATCAACTGCTCCATGCGCTCCGCAGCCTGTAAAGTGGCACCATGCCTTAATAAGCGCACCATTCAGATACAGCTCAGCTACATCATGGCGCTGAAGTAAACGCCTTTGTACTGCAGCAACTGCTCCATCCATTATGCAGCCTGTGCACTGGATCAGTCTTGTTTTTGGCGCTATTTATCTACAGTTCAGCTACAATGTCATGTCCTGCACCCAATGGCTTGGGGTTACGTGGCGCAGCAAGCCTTGTTCCATGGATCCCACCAGCACTGCTTATTTTTTCACTTGTTTTTTCGCGACTGAGCTATACTCTGGCCGTAGGCCCCAGGCACGGCGGACAGGCCATACTGCTTGGGCCGCACGTCGTAGGCCAGTGCAGATTTGGTCCCCATCCAGCCGCTGGCAGAGGCAGGAAGGACCGCCACAGGTGACTTGTAGCCACAAAAATAACAACTGGCCACCAGCTATACGCCGCTTATGGTTTATTGCCAGCTCATGAGCATATACCATGCAGTGCGATGTGAGGCCCTGGGTTCTTACAAATAACGAAATAGGCGCAGCTCAAGGGCAAACACATACGCAGCTCGAGCAGCATCGGGGTCCGGAACTCGCGCATTTTTTTGTGAACGGCATTTCTGCCAGCAGCCACCCCAGCGATCCTAAGACCGTAAGTAAGCTCTGGAATCAGTGGCGATGCAAGCCACTGCATATTTTAAAGTGCATCAGTTACAGTTCAGCTACATCACATGACCTGTAGCCGAGGGATCCTGGTGGAGCAAGCCCTCCTGCGAGGTTGTTCCCCACAGCGGTGGCTGCCCGGAACCTGCCAAAGAATATTTGCACACACTCGAATTTATGCGCCCATGCATAACACGAAGCACCTGAAGGTTCTGCATACATACGTGCAGCTGTGGTAGTGGATCCTTGCGGCAAGAAAATTGTGAGAAGCCCCGGCTTTGTGCCATTGCCTGTGCTGGCGACCTGATTATGTCTTTTCTTTTTCTGCTCAACTACAGTTGATGTACATTTCAGCGAATCCCGGCGTCTAGCCAGAGGCCCTATTTGCAACCAGCCATGCGCCCATGCTGCGTGGGATGGTAAGGCTGTGTCTGTTTGCTGGTTAAGTTTTGGCCCACCGACAGCTAGTGCGGCCGGAAGACACAGAACCATCATATCGAACCTGCCTTGCATCTTCCTCCGACTAACTTCAGGTACTTGGGTGGGTTGTGTGGGTGGCCCTACAGTCACTAGGACAGCCATGGGACCTGAGCGCCAGGACCCGTCATGTCACACCTTTCGTGCAGCCTGCTCCTCCTCCAACCGCTTCCGCGTCTTCTCGTCCTCGCGGTCTTTCTCGCGCTGCCTCTGGCGCTCCTGCACCAACCGCTCCTTCTCGAGGCGCTGTCGAACGCGCTCGACGTGGTGGCTCTGCTCAGAGAGTAGCTTCTTCTCCCTGGCCTTCAGCTCGTTGTTGAACATGATGGGTGGATTCTTGTACGCAGCAATTACACTTGTGGAGCGCGTGCCAAGTGCTGGAAGGAGAAATCCGCTCGACGTTGGGCGAGTTTCGACGGTTTCAGAATTCAGAGCGGTGACTGAGAGATGATCTATGGGAATGCTATGTTCTGGCACGCTGCTGGATGTATGCGTGTAGCGAAGCGCAACGTTGATGGGACAAAGATGCGTCTGGCTCTCGTAAGCCAAAGGAAGCGCCGAAACCATGTTTTGGAAGCTTCATCTAGACTACTGAAGACGTTGCCGTGGCTTGGCCTTCTTCGACGCTGTCACAACAATCATTTATGACAACAGATTATTTGGTTTTAAGATAACATGTGAATGCGAGTATGGTAGTTCAGAAAGAACCCTAGCCTTGTGAACGAAGGCCAGGGCACGGTATGTCCAGGCTCGTGGCAGGGTTTGACATGGGAAGAAAGTCCCTGCCCTGAGTCCGGCGGTGGTCCCTCTGGACAGATAATCAGAAATCTGACATACCGGCAATCTGAATCATTTAGACAAATATACAATCTGTTGGGCCCTGCAACAGACTCTTACGCACCTGCTCAAATGGCCGCCTTGGCCTGGCACTCCGGTAGTGGTGGGTGCAAGTAGCCAAGTAGCCACGTACACGTGCACTGCATTTGTCACATGGGCACCTGCTGTAGCAGCACTGTTTCTACTGCATGCAGGCAATTTCCCAATGCCTCTGTTGGTCTTTTTCATTGGTGGGATTTGAGTCATCCGACGAAACACAATATTCCACCCGTCTCCTCTATTTTGAAGTTTGGGCCGTGCTTGTGATACTGCTATCTCGGCAGGAACTCTGCCTCCTTAGCTAGCTGAGCTCACGCAGTCCCAGCAGGCACCCTCAATCCTCATGTTGTGGCTGAATCCAAGTCATCCAACGCCTGTGGCCCAGCCTCTGACGAGGGACAGGAGGCTCGCTTGGCCCTCGGTGTTCGTACCAGCACGGTTCTCTCTCATTCAGATTCGGAAACTGACTTGGACGGATGGTCAACAAATATAATGCTTGCCAAAAACTGAGCGTACCAGCATCAATGGGAACACTAAAAGTTCACTGCGCTTGGGAGTAACATGGCTTAGACTGTATTATGGGCTCGTGAAGAGCCATGCGTCTATCTAGCCCTAGATGGCATCGTAGATGTGCCAGTGGCACAGCACAGTGGCACCTTCATCCCTACGAGTTCAACCTCCTCACTCAGCATCCCTGACAACACCGATCGCCGTCGTGACAGTATGATAGCGTGCTCAAGCTCTCAGCGCTGCTCTGTACTCCAGCTTCACCATGCCTCCCGCTGATATCAGAGTGCCAGTCATGCAAGCATGCAGGGACACGAAACGGGGATAGGCGTAAAGACAGCAGAATATGGAACGATTACAATTCATTGTACTGTTGGACACGAAGCCAAGTCACTTGAAGCAACCAGCGATTGACAAATTTGAAATCCAGGTCGTCCCTGCGCCCGAGACCGTCGTCTGTTCAAACACGACAATGCTCCGGAGACGCATTTTTGTTTTCCCTCCCTCTGTCCATTCTTACCAATTTACCTCAGTGTTTTGTATGGCTGCTCAATTGTCGCCAGGTCTGGAGGTATTCACGGCAGCCAAAGAGGTATTCACTGCCCGGGTGACAGGTACCGTTTGGAGCGCGAACCGCGCTGTCGTGACTCCTCAATTTGGGGTAACAAAACCACGTTTTCCAAGCACTTCCGATTTGAAATTAGCTTAATGGTTTGCAGGCATTGATGTGGAGGTCAGGTCGCCTCCGGCATGGTGAGCCTCGAAGCTCTCTCAGGCCTAGGGCAGTACCCTCTGCATGGCACAGCTCTCAGACCCAAGCATCATTAACCTTTTTCTGTCACATGCAGGTACTCATCACCGCCGCCTTACCAACCCTCTGCCTCTGGCCGGGCTTATGAGGTAAATGCTTCATAGGATGTGACATGGCTGACGATTTTATGTGCATGCTGAGGGGGTCAGACATGCTTGTGCACATGCCAGGGTGGGAGCGGATGCAGGAGTAGAGAGCACTGCATTGCACGGAATAAAAATGGACATGATCGGTACAATAGGCCAGCATGGATACAGGATAATTACCTGGTTTGACTGTTTGGGCCCAAGTCCCGTACCGTTTATCGTTTTGTGCTCCTAGATGCATAAATAGGACTATGAAGATGCATACTGGATGCATACTGAATACATACTGGATAGGACTAGGAAGATGCATACTGAATGCATACTGGATAGGACTAGGAAGATGCATACTGGATGCATACTGAATGCATACTGGATAGGACTAGGAAGATGCATACTGGATGCATACTGAATGCATACTGGATAGGACTAGGAAGATGCATACTGAATGCATACTGGATAGGACTAGGAAGATGCATGCAAGGGTGGCCTAAGCAGATCTGAGCCTCAGGCTAAATTCATCAGGCATTGTATCCATCGGGGGACATTGAAGCAGCATGATACGCAGTATCAGGCTGCCTGTGCATACTACCGCAGCGCAGTGTTTTGGAATACCTGGTATTTCGTGCCTGGCAGCTTTGAGCAAGTTAGGAGGTCTATGGCTGGGCCGAACTGCAGGCCACAAGGGAGGCCTGGCCAAGAACAGGATCATGGTGGGCTGCGGTGTCAATTTCAGGGTTCTTAAGCTACAATTCAGCTACATCATGGACTATGGCCGGGAGAGGAGGGATTAGCGCAGCAAGCCCAGCTGACCATGGGCCGGTCGAGGTTTGGTTCTTTCCGGCCCAGTGGTGGGCGCACGCTGCACTGCCTTACGAGGTCTGGTGCACAATATGAAACTGCTCGCATGAAAAAATGTGAGCTGCATCAGTAAATAATTACATGACATGACGTTGCATGGTAGACCCCAAAGAAGTGAGGGTGTGCCCAAGCAGCCGCATGAAAGAAATGCATGTGAATCAGCGCTGTGCTGATTACGGTCCTTACGGTGGCTGAATAACGTAGCTGACATCCAAATAACCGTAATTCCAAGGCAAGTTCGGCTACTTTTACCAGTAAGGGACCGTAATTACTAAAGGATTTCTGAATTACGGCGCAATGGCACAGCACTGATGTGAATGAGCTGAGGCATGCAAGGCTGCAAAGCTCATTCACCTCGGATAATGCACGATGCAATGTGGGAAAGCCATGGACAAAACGGGACACAACATTGTAGTGCCTGACTACCGTAGCCGCACTTGTATAAGACCTCTCTTTTCTGAAGCAGCGCCTGTTCATGTATCGCCAGATTATAGGCTGGGGACTGGGGACTGTTCTCCTGCTGTCCCGTGTTTCCTCTCCCGGGTACGAGGCCGCCCTTGGCTGGCCACCCCGCGCCGCCAAAGGCCCGATTGGAAGCTTGCCTGTGCCAGCCAACGGCCCAAGCTGTATGGCTGGCCACACCTGCGGCTTTCGGCCGCGGAGGTCAGAGCGTAGCCAGCATGTAGCAGAGTAGCGAAAACAATAACACTGCAGCTGCTAGGAAGCCCAATATTTCACCAGTTAAGGCATGCATGATAGCAGGCGTGGTGCTGGGCAGCAAGGGTAAGCCTCACCCCCCTGGTCTCAAGTCTGTCAAGCAACTTTGTGTTCCATGCAATGCCTGGTCACGACCGCCAGGACATGCCCTCCGAGCAGGACAGCTTGCATACTGCCTGCCCATCTGGGCTGCCTATCAATCAACCGAGCGGTCCAATCTTTCCATGGCCAGGACCGCCAAGACCGTCATCAGAGCAGGGCAGCATGCCTCCCTTGCCCCACACCCGCTGTCTATTGATTGACTGTGCAGTCCATGTTGAACCTGGCCAGGACCCCCAGGACATGCCCTTTGAGCAGGACAGCTTTCCTTCTGCCCACCCATCTGGGCTGTCTAGCAATTGACTGTGCGGTGCATGTTTGTCCCTGTCATGGCCCCTGGGACATGCCCTCCAAGCAGAACAGCAAGCTTACTGCGTAACTGTCTTGACTGTCCATCAATTCACTGCGAGTCCATGTTTCACCTGGCCCTGACCGCCTGGACACGTCCTCCGAGCAGGACAGCATGCCTCCATTGTACAATTGTCCCTCACTGTCTATCAGTTTACCTCGTGGTCCAATTTCTCCATGGCCAGGACCGCTCGGACATGTCCTCCAAGCAGGACAGCATATGCCTCCTTAGCAACTTCCCTTGCTGTCTATTAATAACGTCGTGGTCCGATTTCCCCATGGCCAGGACCGCCCGGACGTGTCGTCAGAGCAGGACAACATGCCTGCTGCGCACCTGTCCTCGCTCTCCGGCTTGAGCATACAGCAGATCCTGGACCTGGATGTGGAGGGACTGGCGATCAAGATTGACAAACACCACAGCCAGACGAAAAAAGCTGTCCTGGTAGGGGGGGGGGGGGGAAACAAATGACTCGCCACTACTGAGGTGTGGGAATAAGTGAGTGAGGTTGTACTGGATAAAGTTATGAATTATACGCCATCTTCCTGGTATACACACCGGGTGAATTCATGAATTATACACCGTCCTGGTATGGAGGTAAAAAATAAACAGGCATTTCCGGTATGCCGTTCTGGAGGGCATCCATGGATGTAACGTCGTCCTGGTACCCTTGATAAGCTTTGCCTTCCCTCATAATTAGCGTTGTTGGGGGTTGAGGGATCCATGAATTTACTGATTATCGATTGTTGACGCCAGTTTTCAGTCTGGAATTAAGAGTTTTTGTCGACAGTTTGCCCTGAGGGCAGCATCAAAAGAAATTATGTTTTGACGCCCAAGGGAAGGCAAATTAAATCTACGGTATGGAAACCATGCAATCCATAAATATTGTGCCATCCTGTAACGGTAGATTTAATTTGCCTTCCCCGGGTGTGAAACAAATATTTCTTGTAATGCTGTCCTCAGGGCAAATGTTTTGAAGGAAAATCTTAATTTCTGACTGAGAATTGGCGTCGACAAGCGTTAATTTGTATACTCATGGATCCCTCAACCCCAAAGTATGTTAATTATGAGGAAAAGCAAAGCTACGGGAGAGATAAGTAAAAACAATACGTCGTTCTGAAGGGGATCCAGATATGTTACATATCTTTGCCTTGCAGGATCATTTCATGGACACCAAGATGTGGTGGCTGTCAAACCAGTCACTTCACACCTTTGCTCCACGCCTTTGCTCCAAACTTTTGCTCCACATTCTTGCTCCACACCTTTGCTCCACACCCAATACCATATCTTTGCCTTGCAGGACCATTTCATACACACCTAGGTGTGGTGGCTGTCAAACCAGCCACTCCACATGTTTGTTCCACACCTTTGTTCCACATATTTTTGCTCCACACCTTTGTTCCACACCTTTGCTCCACATCCTATATCATGGTCTTTGCCTTGCAGGATCATTTCATGGATACCAAAGTACGGTGGCTGTCAAACCAGTCACAAGCAGTCGAGGAGGAGCGCAGGGCGGGGGGTGAACGACTGGCGGTGAAACAGGTATGCGCTAGCAGCTGGGGAGCATGAGTTGTTGCCTGGGCAGCACGCTGAGGTGCATGGAGTGTTGCGTACATGGAGAGCACGCTGAGGAACTTGGGGTGTTGCCTGGGGAGCACGCTGGGGTGCATGGGGTGGTGCCGGCATGCATGCATGTCTGCCTGCCTGCTTGCCTGCCTTGTGAGAACGCAGGGGTGCATGGAGGGAGCATGTTGGGGTGCATGGGGTTGTGAGTGCATGGGAACACGCTGAGGAACTTGATGTGTTGCCTGGGGAGCACGCTGGGGTGCATGGGGTGGTGCCGGCATGCATGCATGTCTGTCTGCCTGCCTACCTGCCTACCTGCCTGCCTGCCTTGGGAGCACGCTGAGTTGCATGGGGAAGTGTCTGTCTACCTGCCTGCATGACTGCATGAATGAATGAATGAAGACAGAGAGAACTCGGTTCCGATACTATCAAACACAGACACTCAAAGCATTCGCTGATGCCAGCATTTTGTAGGGAGCGCGTTTGATCAAGACAGGGACACCTTGGTTCCGAAACCATCAACCACTGAAACACACACAGAAAACAGTTGCTGAAGCAAGCATGGTATCGTCCCCTCATTCCCCACCCACTGGCTTCTAGAAGCTTTGTGGACACCCGGCTGCCGTGCGTGGGCTTACCTGGACAGAGGTCCTATACGTGACAATGTGCGACGAGAGCTGTCATTCGACGCAGTTCCTCCCACCCCACGCTGCCAAGCGTTGCCATTTCTCACATGGCCTCTCACCTCATGCAGATAAACCCTAAACCCTGAACCCTGAACCCTGAACCCACACTCCCAAATGTTGCCATTTCTCACATGGCCTCACACCCCGCGCAGATAACCCTAAACCCAACCTGACAAGCGTTGCCTTTTCACACCCAACGCTGAAACCAAGACCCATTTTACACATGGCCTCACACCCAGCGTTGCCTTCCGCTGTCAATGGACTGTGACCTGTCACCACGTGCTCCCTAGCAATGTCCTTTCACACTTAATGCTGAACCTAAAACTTAGTTTACACATGGCCTCACACCCAGCGTTGCCTTCCGCTGTCAATGGACTGTGACCTGTCACCACGTGCTCCCTAGCAATGTCATTTCACACTTAATGCTGAACCTAAAACTTAGTTCACACATGGCTTAACACCCAGCGTTGCCTTCCGCTGTCAATGGACTGTGACCTGTCACCACGTGCTCCCTAGCAATGTCATTTCACACTTAATGCTGAACCTAAAACTTAGTTCACACATGGCTTCACACCCAGCGTCGCCTTCCGCTGTCAATGGACTGTGACCTGTCACCACGTGCTCCCTAGCAATGTCATTTCACACTTAATGCTGAACCCGAAAACTTAGTTCACACATGGCTTCACACCCAGCGTTGCCTTCCGCTGTCAATAGACTGTGACCTGTCACCACGTGCTCCCTAGCAATGTCATTTCACACTTAATGCTGAACCCGAAAACTTAGTTCACACATGGCTTCACACCCAGCGTTGCCTTCCGCTGTCAATGGACTGTGACCTGTCACCACGTGCTCCCTATCAATGTCATTTCACACTTAATGCTGAACCTAAAACTTAGTTCACACATGGCTTCACACCCAGCGTTGCCTTCCGCTGTCAATGGACTGTGACCTGTCACCACGTGCTCCCTAGCAATGTCATTTCACACTTAATGCTGAACCCGAAAACTTAGTTCACACATGGCCTCACACCCAGCATTGCCTTCCGCTGTCAATAGACTGTGACCTGTCGCCCCGCGCTATCCGTTGCATCTCACCCAGGCCGAGATTAAACCTTCAACCCTAGGCCCTCTCAACCTGCATTGCGTTGCATCTCACCCAGGCCGAGATTAAACCTTCAACCCTAGGCCCTCTCAACCTGCATTGCGTTGCATCTCACCCAGGCCGAGATTAAACCTTCAACCCTAGGCCCTCTCAACCTGCATTGCGTTGCATCTCACCCAGGCCGAGATTAAACCTTCAACCCTAGGCCCTCTCAACCTGCATTGCGTTGCATCTCATCCAGGCCGAGATTAAACCTTCAACCCTAGGCCCTCTCAACCTGCATTGCGTTGCATCTCACCCAGGCCGAGATTAAACCTTCAACCCTAGGCTCTCTCAACCTGCATTGCGTTGCATCTCACCCAGGCCGAGATTAAACCTTCAACCCTAGGCCCTCTCAACCTGCATTGCGTTGCATCTCACCCAGGCCGAGATTAAACCTCCAACCCTAGGCTCTCTCAACCTGCATTGCGTTGCATCTCACCCAGGCCGAGATTAAACCTTCAACCCTAGGCCCTCTCAACCTGCATTGCGTTGCATCTCACCCAGGCCGAGATTAAACCTTCAACCCTAGGCCCTCTCAACCTGCATTGCGTTTCATCTCACCCAGGCCGAGATTGAACCTTCAACCCTAGGCCCTCTCAACCTGCATTGCGTTGCATCTCACCCAGGCCGAGATTAAACCTTCAACCCTAGGCCCTCTCAACCTGCATTGCGTTGCATCTCACCCAGGCCGAGATTGAACCTTCAACCCTAGGCCCTCTCAACCTGCATTGCGTTGCATCTTACCCAGGCCGAGATTGAACCTTCAACCCTAGGCCCTCTCAACCTGCATTGCGTTGCGTCTCACCCAGGCCGAGATTGAGTTGCTGAAGCAGGAGGTTCAGGGCGCGGACAGGATGAATGGCAAGCTCACAAACTTCACCTCCAGGTATGTGATGCCTTTTGTTGTTTACCGTGAGTGTGCTTCGCCTTCCCTCATTATTGATGTAATTATCTTGTTTAAGGTTGAGGGATGCATTGCAAAATTTGTTGTCGTTTGTGGATGCCAGTTTGCCCCTCCTGGTGCGTGATGCCTGTTATTCTGTACATGTGCTGTACATTTACTGTACCCCCCCCCACACACAATACTTCCCTGCCCCCCACCCCCCCACCCCCGTCAATCACTTCCCTGCCCCCCACCCCCCCCACCCCCGTCAATCACTTCCCTGCCCCCCACCCCCCCACCCCCGTCAATCGCTTCCCTGCCCCCCACCCCCCACCCCCGTCAATCACTTCCCTGCCCCCCACCCCCCCACCCCCGTCAATCACTTCCCTGCCCCCCACCCCCCCACCCCCGTCAATCACTTCCCTGCCCCCCACCCCCCCACCCCCGTCAATCACTTCCCTGCCCCCCACCCCCCCACCCCCGTCAATCACTTCCCTGCCCCCCACCCCCCCACCCCCGTCAATCACTTCCCTGCCCCCCACCCCCCCACCCCCGTCAATCACCTCCCTGCCCCCCACCCCCCCACCCCCGTCAATCACTTCCCTGCCCCCCACCCCCCCACCCCCGTTAATCACTTCCCTGCCCCCTACCCCCCCACCCCTGTCAATCACTTCCCTGCCCCCCACCCCCCCACCCCCGTCAATCACCTCCCTGCCCCCCACCCCCCCACCCCCGTCAATCACTTCCCTGCCCCCCACCCCCCCACCCCCGTCAATCACTTCCCTGCCCCCCACCCCCCCACCCCCGTCAATCGCTTCCCTGCCCCCCACCCCCCCACCCCTGTCAATCACTTCCCTGCCCCCTACCCCCCCACCCCTGTCAATCACTTCCCTGCCCCCCACCCCCCACCCCCGTCAATCACTTCCCTGCCCCCTACCCCCCCACCCCTGTCAATCACTTCCCTGCCCCCTACCCCCCCACCCCTGTCAATCACTTCCCTGCCCCCCACCCCCCCACCCCCGTCAATCACCTCCCTGCCCCCCACCCCCCCACCCCCGTCAATCACTTCCCTGCCCCCCACCCCCCCACCCCCGTCAATCACTTCCCTGCCCCCTACCCCCCCACCCCTGTCAATCACTTCCCTGCCCCCCACCCCCCCACCCCCGTCAATCACTTCCCTGCCCCCCACCCCCCCACCCCCGTCAATCACTTCCCTGCCCCCCACCCCCCCACCCCCGTCAATCACCTCCCTGCCCCCCACCCCCCCACCCCCGTCAATCACTTCCCTGCCCCCTACCCCCCCACCCCCGTCAATCACTTCCCTGCCCCCCACCCCCCCACCCCCGTCAATCACTTCCCTGCCCCCTACCCCCCCACCCCCGTCAATCACTTCCCTGCCCCCCACCCCCCCACCCCCGTCAATCACTTCCCTGCCCCCTACCCCCCCACCCCTGTCAATCACTTCCCTGCCCCCTACCCCCCCACCCCTGTCAATCACTTCCCTGCCCCCTACCCCCCCACCCCTGTCAATCACTTCCCTGCCCCCTACCCCCCCACCCCTGTCAATCACTTCCCTGCCCCCTACCCCCCCACCCCTGTCAATCACTTCCCTGCCCCCCACCCCCCACCCCCGTCAATCACTTCCCTGCCCCCTACCCCCCCACCCCCGTCAATCACTTCCCTGCCCCCCACCCCCCCACCCCGTCAATCACTTCCCTGCCCCCTACCCCCCCACCCCCGTCAATCACTTCCCTGCCCCCTACCCCCCCACCCCCGTCAATCACTTCCCTGCCCCCTACCCCCCCACCCCTGTCAATCACTTCCCTGCCCCCTACCCCCCCACCCCTGTCAATCACTTCCCTGCCCCCTACCCCCCCACCCCTGTCAATCACTTCCCTGCCCCCCACCCCCCACCCCCGTCAATCACTTCCCTGCCCCCTACCCCCCCACCCCTGTCAATCACTTCCCTGCCCCCCACCCCCCACCCCCGTCAATCACTTCCCTGCCCCCTACCCCCCCACCCCTGTCAATCACTTCCCTGCCCCCTACCCCCCCACCCCTGTCAATCACTTCCCTGCCCCCCACCCCCCCACCCCCGTCAATCACCTCCCTGCCCCCCACCCCCCCACCCCCGTCAATCACTTCCCTGCCCCCCACCCCCCCACCCCCGTCAATCACTTCCCTGCCCCCTACCCCCCCACCCCCGTCAATCACTTCCCTGCCCCCCACCCCCCCACCCCCGTCAATCACTTCCCTGCCCCCTACCCCCCTACCCCCGTCAATCACTTCCCTGCCCCCCACCCCCCCACCCCCGTCAATCACTTCCCTGCCCCCTACCCCCCCACCCCCGTCAATCACTTCCCTGCCCCCTACCCCCCCACCCCGTCAATCACTTCCCTGCCCCCTACCCCCCCACCCCTGTCAATCACTTCCCTGCCCCCTACCCCCCCACCCCCGTCAATCACTTCCCTGCCCCCTACCCCCCCACCCAGTCAATCACTTCCCTGCCCCCTACCCCCCCACCCCTGTCAATCACTTCCCTGCCCCCTACCCCCCCACCCCTGTCAATCACTTCCCTGCCCCCTACCCCCCCACCCCTGTCAATCACTTCCCTGCCCCCTACCCCCCCACCCCTGTCAATCACTTCCCTGCCCCCTACCCCCCCACCCCTGTCAATCACTTCCCTGCCCCCCACCCCCCACCCCCGTCAATCACTTCCCTGCCCCCTACCCCCCCACCCCCGTCAATCACTTCCCTGCCCCCCACCCCCCCACCCCCGTCAATCACTTCCCTGCCCCCTACCCCCCCACCCCCGTCAATCACTTCCCTGCCCCCTACCCCCCCACCCCCGTCAATCACTTCCCTGCCCCCTACCCCCCCACCCCTGTCAATCACTTCCCTGCCCCCTACCCCCCCACCCCTGTCAATCACTTCCCTGCCCCCTACCCCCCCACCCCTGTCAATCACTTCCCTGCCCCCCACCCCCCACCCCCGTCAATCACTTCCCTGCCCCCTACCCCCCCACCCCTGTCAATCACTTCCCTGCCCCCCACCCCCCACCCCCGTCAATCACTTCCCTGCCCCCTACCCCCCCACCCCTGTCAATCACTTCCCTGCCCCCCACCCCCCACCCCCGTCAATCACTTCCCTGCCCCCCACCCCCCCACCCCCGTCAATCACTTCCCTGCCCCCTACCCCCCCACCCCCGTCAATCACTTCCCTGCCCCCTACCCCCCCACCCCCGTCAATCACTTCCCTGCCCCCCACCCCCCCACCCCCGTCAATCACTTCCCTGCCCCCTACCCCCCCACCCCCGTCAATCACTTCCCTGCCCCCTACCCCCCCACCCCTGTCAATCACTTCCCTGCCCCCTACCCCCCCACCCCTGTCAATCACTTCCCTGCCCCCTACCCCCCCACCCCTGTCAATCACTTCCCTGCCCCCTACCCCCCCACCCCTGTCAATCACTTCCCTGCCCCCTACCCCCCCACCCCTGTCAATCACTTCCCTGCCCCCTACCCCCCCACCCCTGTCAATCACTTCCCTGCCCCCTACCCCCCCACCCCTGTCAATCACTTCCCTGCCCCCCACCCCCCCACCCCTGTCAATCACTTCCCTGCCCCCTACCCCCTCACCCCCGTCAATCACTTCCCTGCCCCCTACCCCCCCACCCCCGTTAATCACCTCCCTGCCCCCTTCCTTACGGTATGGCCACTGCCTGCACGACCTGTCCGAGCTTCACATGGAAACCCTGGATCTGGAGGGCCGCGCACCCACTTGTTTCCCTACCCCTCCCCCAACCAACCAACCAACCACTTCCCTGCCACTCCCCCCCCAAACCAACCACTTCCCTGCCCGCCGCTCACAGCTTGACTTTGGCCTACGGCCTGTCTGAGAATGGCATGCCCACCCAGGACCTGCAGCGCAGCTGACCTTCTGTTATCTCCCCCACGCGCAGCACGTCCGCTGCCCCCTTCACTGACCCTACTGCCCCCTGCTCGCGGCATGTCTGAGGCCTACGGCCTGTCTGAGAATAGCATGCCCACCCTGGACCTGCAGCGCAGCTGACCTTCTGCTATCTCCCCCACGCGCAGCATGTCCGCTGCCCCCTTCACTGACCCTGCTGCCACCTGCTTGCAGCATGTCCGTGGCCTACGGCCTGTCTGAGAATGGCATGCCCACCCTGGACCTGCAGGGCAGCTAACCTCCTGCTATCTCCCCCACGCGCAGCACGTCCGCTGCCCCCTTCACTGACCCTGCTGCCCCCTGCTCGCAGCATGGCCGTGGGCTACGACCATATGCCGATTTGCACCCTGGGCCTGCTGCACCGCTGACCTCCCCCCCCCTCCCTCACACGCAGCATGTCCGCTACCCCCCTCACTGACCCTGCTGCCCCCTGCTCGCAGCATGGCCGTTGCGTACGACCTCTCCAAAGTGAGGATGTGCACACTGGGCCTGCAGCACCGCTGCCTCTCCTCCCCCACACGCAGCATGTCCGCTGCCTCCCTCACTGACCCTGCTGCCCCCTGCTCGCAGAATGGCCTTGGCTAACGACCTTTCCAAGATGCGAATTTGCACACTGGTCCTGCAGCACCGCTGCCTTCCCCCCCCCTCTCCCACATGCAGCATGTCTGCTGTTCCCCTCACTGACCCTGCTGCCCCCTGCTCGCAGCATGGCCGTTGCGTACGACCTTTCCAAAGTGAGGATGCGCACACTGGGCCTGCTCCACCGCGCCTTCCGCGGCTGGTGCCACCACACGTTCACCAGCGTGCGGGCGCGGCGGCGGTTGGAGCGCGCAGAGCGCTGGCACACGCGGGAGCTGCTGCAGAGGCGCGTGCTGCGGGAATGGTTCCGAGTGGCTCAGCAGGTGGGGTGTTGGGGCATGGATGGGGTCCGAGCTGGAATGCGCCCGCGGCTGGCTTTCCAGCCTCGGATGTTTTGGCCAGGGAGGTAGAGTGTGCGCCGTGTTCTGTCCTGTTTGCTGCCTTTTGGACTGCGTTTTGGGTTTAGGGTTTAAATCCTAAACCTTTACTACGTGCTGGAAAGCCGCGGGCGTTTTGGCCTGGGGGGTCGAGTGTGCGCTGTGTTCTGTTCTATTTGCTGCTTTTTGGACTGTGTTTTGGACTTACCCTTAGCCCTTAACCCTTTGACCCTTTTGGACAATTTTGCATCTTACCTGGGAAGTTCTGAAAGGTAGCGGCCGCGCCAACCCCCGCCGTCAGGCAGGGCAGCAGGTCCTGCTTGTGGGCGCTCAGTTCTGCCCTGTTCGCCGCCTTTTCGACTGTGTGTTTTCCACCTTCCCTGGAAGACATACTCGTCTGGATGTATCCCAAAACACCGGTCAGATTATAAGTCAGGTTGTAAGGAGTGAAACTCTTGCATCTGTCCCCCGACCTATAATGCGGGATATGTGTTCAATTGCTGTCTTGAGGCAGCTCCTATGGTGTTGGTACCGATGAGGCTCCCGCCCCCAGCAGCGCTGATCCCTTAGCCCGCACGCCCCTAGGGGGGCGTATCCTTCATCGTTTATTTCTTCTAGGGCAGCTCCTGCCAGTGCACCCCTATTTTTAGACTATCAGGCATGACCTCCTAAACTAGGCGCATTCTCTACCGTTTATTTCTTACTAGGGCAGCTCCAGGGCAGCTCCTGCCAGTGGACCCCTTTTTAAAGACCACCTGACATGACCTCCCATGCGCCTGCGGCGTCTTGAGCCTTTTATTTTGTTTTTTTCCCTGTAACGCTCACTGGCCGAATTGGCCACACCCCTGAATATTGACAGATCTTGTACCTACCGCACCCTTGTCCACTTTCTGACGGTGAACCTTCCATACCCGTCAAATAACAAAATAAGACGGGCCTCATGACGAGGTCCTTCTGGGTTTTCTCATCAGAGACCTTTATTTTTTATTTGCGTCTGCGGCACCCTGACCAGAGTTTCCGCCATACCCTTTAAAAGCCAAGCAGGCCTCGTCATGGGGCCCCTGAGGGTGCCTCATCAGAAAACTTAAAATTCTTACCTTCGTCTGCGGTAACCTGACGGTTGTATACTTTCCAATGGAGCACCTTCCAAACCTTATTTAGTTATTTCTGAACCCTTAACCCTATTTGTTTGTTTTGTTTGCGGTAACCTGACCGGTGTACACTATCCAATGATGCCCCTGTCACCCCCACTTTTGAACCCTAAACCCTAAATCCAAATTCATATTTGGCTATCTACTGTCAATTTTTGTCTGCGAAGGCGCAGGGCATGCCGCCACCCGCGGCAAAGAGGTTTGGCTCCCTGATGCTTGCCGAAAGGCTGCTGCTGCCCGCTGACCTGTGACTCCCGCCCCACCCCCTTCTGACAGCCTCACATTATTTTGCTTTTGCTAGGACTTACAAGGTGTGAGACCGGCCGCCCAACCCTAAAAACCTGAAACGCGGACACAAAAATCAGCCCGGGTGCGCATGCGGCCCTCGTCGTCAGCCGAGAAAAGACTCACATTTAAAAATCTCACTCTTGGAAGCCCACACCTTGATATCTCAAATTTGAAAGCCCACTCCTTGATATCTCACTTTTGAAAGCCCACACCTTAATATCTCACACTTGAAAGCCCACACCTTGATATCTCACTTTTGAAAGCCCACACCTTAATATCTCACACTTGAAAGCCCACACCTTGATATCTCACTTTTGAAAGCCCACACCTTAATATCTCACACTTGAAAGCCCACACCTTGATATCTCAAACTTGAAAGCCCACACCTTGATATCTCACTTTTGAAAGCCCACACCTTAATATCTCACACTTGAAAGCCCACACCTTGATATCTCACACTTGAAAGCCCACACCTTGATATCTCACACTGGAAAGCCGTGAGAGCCGCTTCCCCGTGCTGGAAATCCCACACCTTGATACCTCACGCTGGCAATTTCAAGCTTTTCAAATCTGATTTACGCAGCTCCACCGCGTCACGCTTCGCGGCCGCTTCATTGCAGATTTGCAGCAGGCTGGCGACGGCTTGGCAGGCCAATATATGGGACAGATTGAGGTGTTGCGGTGAGTCACAGGGCTCGATTCTAAAACCGAACCTATGATTTAAACTATGACCTAAACTAAACCCTAACAGGAACTCAAACTGGAACTCTAAAACGTGGCAGAAAGTGGCCTTTCAGTTTAGGGCTTGATGCTGAACCCTGAAACCCCAAACCCTGCACTAGGCAGAAGGAGATCTTGCAGGGAGTCACGTGGTCGGCTTAGCGGGCCATTATATGGGGGGGGGCTGATTGAGGTGTTGCGGAGCATCACATGTCTAAACTCTGAAACCTGAACTAGGCAGAGTCAAGCCTAGCAGTCAAGAGGCTTTGGGGTTTAGAGCTCCGCCATGAAACCCTTAAACCTGAATGAGGCCGTACGAGGCCTTGCAGTGACTCACAAAGACGTTTTGAAAGACCAATGAAACCCTGAACCCTATACCCTGAGCTCCATGGTGGACCCCCCCCCTCATATCACCTCCTCATCCTTTCAACAGACTTTGAAACCCTAAACAGACTCACTCGCCTCATCCCCCACGACACGCAGCATCAGCTGGTCAAGCAGGTGGCGGCAGTCCACTAACGTGCTCACCAGTCCCTGCTTATGTAATTGCCACTCGCTAAGCCGCTCCCTCCCCTTCCCTGCCCCCCGCTAAGCCCCGCCCCCCTGCTCTGTCTCACACAGGCAGCAGCTGCACAACACGCAGCGGCAGCTGGTCAAGGAGGTGGCGGCAGCAGTCCACTCGCATGCTCACCAGTCCCTGCTCATGTAATTATCACTCGCTAAGCCGCTCCCTCCCCTTCCCTGACCTCCGCTTTGCCCCGCCTCCCTGCCCTCCGCTTAGCCCTTCCCCCCTGCTCTGTCTCACACAGGCAGCAGCTGTACGACACGCAGCAGCAGCTGGTCAAGGAGGCGGCGGCAGCAGTTCACTCACATGCTCACCAGTCCCTGCTTATGTAATTGCCACTCACTAAGCCGCTCCCTCCCCTTCCCTGCCCTCCGCATCGCCCCGCCTCCCTGCCCTTCGCTTAGCTCCCCCTGCCCTCCGCTTCGCCCCGCCTCCTTGCCCTCCGCTTAGCTCCCCCTGCCCTGCCCTCCGCTTAGCCCCGCCCCCCTGCTCTGTCTCACACAGGCAGCAGCTGCACGACACGCAGCAGCTGCTGGTCAAGGAAGCGGCGGCGCGTGAGGTCCTCGAGGAGAACATGAAGCAAGCATTCATGAGGGGTGAGGACAGAGTGTTGACTGGGGTGGGGTTTTGGGTTTAACCCCAAAACGCAAAACCTAAAATATGTTGCAAGTTTCATGAGGGGTGAGGGCAGAGGATTGGCAGGGGTGGGGTTCATGGTTTAACCCCGAAACCCTGAACCCTATAATATGAAGCAAGCTTTCAGGAGAGGTGAGGGCAGAGGATTGGCAGGGGTGGGGTTCAGGGTTTTACCCCGAAACCCTGAACCCTAGAACATGAGGCCAGCTTTCATTAGGGGTGAGGGCAGAGTGCTGGAGTGGGGTGGAGATATCCGGAGGATGTAGGGAGGAGCTGGAGCGGCGGGAGGCAACGGCGCAGGCAGAATCCAAAACCTCATCCACCATGCTATTTCACTTCAGCTTGTCTATGCTCGCCAACCTATCACGCATCCCTCAAAGACATCGTTATGCAAAGAGGGCATACAAAATTTCTCTGTGTTTTTAGTAGTCAATGCATTTACGGTAGTAGAGAGATTTCAGTAATCATGTGGAGTCATTATAGCAGGAAGGCATAGGGTACATCCACCCACATCTCCTCTGTCGGGTGTTGATTGCTGGCGATCCCTTTTTATCTCGGATGACGCTGCCTCCGTCTGCTGCTGGTTGCTGGTCTGCACGCCCTTTACATATATATACGGCTTTCCTTTACCTCAGTTCTCCACTCCTGGTTGCATGCGTCCCCTCCCTGTCTCGGTTGACGCTGCCTCCGTCTGCTGCTGGTTGCTAGTGTGTAGTGCGTACGCTGTTTTTTTTACTTTTAACCCACCGCTGCTGGCTGGCGCCTTGTCCGCTGACGCTGCCTCCGCCTGCTGCTGGTTGCAGGCGTTTTTGCCCTCGACGTACGCGGCTTTCTTTAACCAGACAGTATGTCCACCGCTGCTGGTTGCAGGTGTTTGCGCCCTCAATGTACACGGCTGTCTCATGCTTGACGGTGCGTCCACCGCTGCTGGTTGCAGGTGTTTGCGCCCTGAATATTGAGGCCATGACGATCATGAAGCGGGGCGCGCCTCCGGGCGGCGTCAACCCGGTACCGGTGGTCGTCATGGGAGCGGCCCCGCAGCACAGAGGGGCAGGTGCGCTCCTCGCCCCCCCACCGCAACAACAGCAACAACAGCAGCAACAGCACGCCGCCGGCTCTCCCGAGCGCTATATGCCGTCCGGGGGGGGCAGTGCGGCGGCGGCTGGGCCTGCGGCCTCTCGCCACGCGGCTGCGCCTCCGCCCCAAGCCAGCAGCTCCGCTCCCGTTGCCCGGGCAGTCTCTGGCGGTGCGTTTGGGGAATGGGACTGATTGCCCTTACCGGCGGGCTGAAGGGGGGGTAGCTTGCGCGGTCAGCGTGGCCGAAGGTTGCAGACTTCGTTTTTAGGCCTGACCCATCCACACCCGGCATATGTCGGGTATATAGTTGCTTCATTTCTCACATATAAATTTTTGGTTGGAAATGTAGTCCACAGCCATAGTACGTTATGTAGCTGAATTGTAGCTGAAGCATCCTGGAATGGCAGTGATTCGATCACTGCCATTAGTCAGCTAGCCACTGTTCACGCACATCTCCTCGTTCACTCCTCCCAGCTAGCCACCGTTCACACATATTTCCTCGTCCACCCCTCCCAGGTGTGAACCACTCGGCTCAGAGCTACTACCAACAGGGCCTGCCCAAGGTGACCGTGACGCGTGGTGGAGGTTCTGCAGGCGAAGCTCCGAAGCCACGGGCCTACACACCGGTCCCCACTTCAAGCAGCGGCGCGAGGCAGTGAAAGGACGGAGTTGTAGAAGCCGGGGGAGGGGTCGGTCGGAAAACCCACCATGCCCTGGCAGTTCACACCAGACCAGGAATCCACACCATCCGATACTTTCAGTGAATTATTGTGTTCTGAAGTCTGCATCCCCTAAGCAGAAAAACTGTTGTTTACGAAAAATATGTAAAATGTGTTAAAGGAACTGCTTCCGGCTGGGCGCCGGCACCGTTTCAGCCCAGGGAAGATTGTGACGATTTCCATGGGGTGGGTCATCTACTGTTATGTCGTGCTGCGTTCACTGGCCAGGTTTGTGGCTTGAACATTTTGAACGCAGCAGCTGGGGGTCTCAGCGGACCCCCCAGCCAATGATGGTTGATATGATTTAATCGTAGTCCATCTGACAACACTTTTTATGCATAGGACAGGTGCACACAAACCGGTTCAAGCTCTTGTGTTTAGGTTCTTGATGGCAGCGGCATTTGATTCAGCGGCATTTGATTCAGAGATTTTGAGGATCTCCTTTACAAGGTTGTGCCTTAGCCTTGCAGGAAGCGGTCTTCAGTGGCACAGCCAAAGGCTCGGGCTGCCTCCAGTTCCCAAGGCGATGTCCGTGCTCCTGGATTTCTTTTGCTGGGACCTAACAAGGCGCGAGGCCGGCCGCCCAAGCCCTGAGACGCTCACACAAAAAAACAGCTTACTGCTTTTTTTTGCCTTCTGAGGGAAAGGATCCTCCGGTCTGACTTTTCCTTTTTAGGGTGGGGGGTATTCCTTCTCCTTTCTGGTCTTCTTTCCTTCTTACCTAAATTCCCTTTTCTTTTCTCCCAACAAGACAGTTGGACGGTCAAGCCTTGTTGAGCTGGGCCCAGAGGTGTAATGTCATTGACAAAGAAATGAGCCCTGGATTGCCCTCTTCCACAAAGAAGGTTGGGGGAAAGTTGGGCTCAACAACTCTCGATTTTAGATGAATCTAGGACCAGGCATATCTATCATCTCCTTCCCTCTCCGCCTTTCGCCTATCTGGAATGACACGTCGGTGATACGGTTTAAGTTAAGGATGCCCGAGCCATGCTTTCCTTGGGCTGCGCCCTTGGTACGTCAGCCATGTGCAACGGACTACCCCCCCCTTGTACAGTTGCAAGGGGGCCAGTGGTTGGGCGAGAGGGTTAGCGGGGCTCTGTCTCTTCCCGACCTCTTTCCTTCCTCAGTGTTGTGCAAGTTCTTACCTTTGAGGGCTGTAAAATTTCACAGTCCAAAAGGGCATCACATTTGACGCATGGGACATGTGCCTGTAAACCGGTACAAACACAAAATACGCTAGGGATACGCTTGCTTTTGTGGACTTTTCTTTTCCTAAAGGCTTTTTTGAGGGCTGGTCTCTAGTGGAACTCAGGTGTTGGACTTGGTATTCTTTACCTTCCCGGCCTCTCCTTAACTTCCTTTCCCCCTCTCTTCCTTTTAGTTCCTTCTTTACTCCCTTCTGAGCAGTTGGACGCCCACGCAGCCGAGCTTTGAGCCGGGCCCAGAAGTGTAACGTTATTGACAAAATACGCTAGGGGACCCACCTCCTGGATAGGTGCAACCCTGACTCCCCCCCTCCCCTAAATTGCACCATCAGACCAGAACATATTCATCGGTAGTTTGCATCAGTCTGATGGGGGGAATGAATCATCCACCAGCAGGCATGACCTCTGCACCAGTCCCTTACTCAATGACCACTTTGGATCCATATGCCGGGCTTGCCTAAATAGATAGCACACTGTCAGGGAAAGCAGGCCAGGATGTAATGCCTTGAAGCCCGGAGAAAGCAGGCCAGCATATCTTCATTGAGGCTGCACACATTCGCAGCAGCGCTCACTGCTTGGAGTTCCTTATAAATACCTATGTTAGCACCCCAGCTTATGAGGGTGATTACAGAAAGTAGTAGCAGCCCACATTGGGTGGACTTCCTCACAAATAGGTTACCCCCCCCCCCAAATGCCAATGCCCAGCACTAACCAGCAGCCAATCGTTATGGCAAATCGTAGTAGCAGCGCAATTCACTGGGCGGAGTTCCTAAAAAACACCAATGAAACACCAATGTCCAGCATTCCAGCTAACAGGGATGATTGCAAACAGCAGCAGCTGCGCGATCCACTGGGAGTGGTGAAGTGAATGCTGCGAAAAGAGCGCTGCATGATTTTCCGCACAGGGCCTCTGCAGGCTGACTCCGCAGCGGGGGCTGTTTTTGCACCTCAAGAAACCTCACGCATGTCCAGAGCACTGCAGCTACACAATTGTGATCGCAAACAGCGCCGTCGCAGCGGGCTTGCCACACGTCAGGCAGCTGGGATAGATCGCAGCCGCGTGCGCCTTGTTCGGCAGGCACTCACGACACGGACCAACATGCTTGCAAGCCAGGTTGATGTACCCAGCCTTGCGCATGCCACAGAGGACGCACATCATTCTGTTCCCCGTTGCGGCGGCGGCGCCGTCGCTGCGCGAGGGGCCCAACGACAGACGCGTGGCTGGAGGCACCATCCTGGTCCCTGTCACGGCGCTGCCGTCATGCGAAGGGCTCAGCGGCAAACGCGCAGTCGGGCTTGGAGAAGGCTGAGACAGCTCCCTCAATGTGCCCGTCTGCTGAGTCAGCGATGCACCCGCTTGCTGAGTCAGCTCCCTCGACGCGCCCGTCTGCTGAGTCAGCGATGGCGGAGAGAGCCCATACGACGCGCCCGTCTGCTGAGTGAGTCCGCTCCACACGCCCCCCGCCCGGGTCAGCAGCGGCGGAGAGAGCCCGCTCGACGCGCCTGCCTGCCTTGTCAGCGACGACGGGCCCCCCCCCGATAGGTGCGCCGCTCTCTGGCCTCCTGACTCTCTTTCCTGTTCCGGGGAGATGATGCAACTGGGCCCAGCAGGCAGCAACAGGGATCTGTCTAACATAGGACCAGGCTGGGCAGGGTGCTTTGCAGCAGGCGGCTGGGCAGGGTGCACTGCAGCAGGCTGAGCAGGGAGCCAGGCAGCAGGCTGCCTACTGGAAGGACTCGGCGCAGTACCAGGCATGCCGCGGTGCTTGCCCGAGGAATCTGCTGCTCCCTGTTGAGGCGCTGACGCGGCAGCGGGCAGGGCCGCGGCTACTTGAGGCAGCGCAGGGCTCCCAGACGGCAATACGCTCCCCGGCAGCTCCGTCGCCGGCACTAGCACGGGAGGTAGGGGGCGGCGGGGCGATGCAGCTGCCGCAGGGTTTGGTTCAACTGGCCCAGGCGCTATTGCGGAATTCAGGACCGCAGGCCTGCTCCAAGGTCCAGCTGCCGTCGGACTGACCGCTGCCGGCAGAAGTGCTGCTGGCGCAGCACATGCGGCAGCTGGCTCTACGGCTGCCCTGCGCCAAACTCTGTCTGCTGCCGGCCCGATAACCCCTGCCCTGCGCAGATCTGCAGCTGTTCCTGGCCCAGACGCCGTCCCCCGCAATTCTGCAGCAGATGCCTGCCCGAACGCTGCTGGCTCTTCTACTGGCGGCAGAATCGCTGTCCCGCGCCAATATCCACTGGTTGCCGGCCAAAGCACTGAACTACGCAAATCTGCAGCGACTGCCGGCCCAACCGCTTTTGGTCCGTCCACCGCCGACCCAACCGCTGTCCCTCGTTTATGTCCAGCTGCTGCCGGCCCAAGTGCTGGCCCGCACAAATCTGAAGCTGCTGCCGGCCGAAACGCTGCTGGCCCATCCATTGCAATCCCAGCCGCTGATCCGCGCCAATGTCCAGTCGCTGCCGGCCCAGCAATCGCTGTTCCGCGCAAGTCTACAGCTGTTGCCAGTTCAACCGCTGCTGACCCGCGCAAGTCTGAACCCGCTGCCGGCCGAAACGCTGCTGGCCCATCCATTGCAATCCCAGCCGCTGATCCGCGCCAATGTCCAGTCGCTGCCGGCCCAGCAATCGCTGTTCCGCGCAAGTCTACAGCTGTTGCCAGTTCAACCGCTGCTGACCCGCGCAAGTCTGAACCCGCTGCCGGCCGAAATGCTGCTGGCCCATCCACTGCAATCCCAGCCGCTGATCCGCGCCAATGTCCAGTCGCTGCCGGCCCAACAATCGCTGTCCCGCGCAAGTCTAAAGCTGTTGCCAGTTCAACCGCTGCTGACCCGCGCAAATCTGAACCCGCTGCCGGCCGATACGCTGCTGGCCCATCCACTGCAATCCCAGCCGCTGATCCGCGCCAATGTCCAGTCGCTGCCGGCCCAACAATCGCTGTCCCGCGCAAGTCTACAGCTGTTGCCAGTTCAATCGCTGCTGACCCGCGCAAATCTGAACCCGCTGCCGGCCGAAACGCTGCTGGCCCATCTACTGCTGGCTCAACCGCTGTGCCGCGCCAATGTCCAGTTGCTGTCGGCTCAACCAATCCTTGCCAATGTCCAGATGCTTCCGGCCCAACCGCTGCCTCTTGCTCCAGAGGATGGACCGGGGGCTCAGAGCCCCCTGCCGCTATCTGATCATCCCAGCCCTGCTCATGAAGATATGCGGGAACAGACCTCTCTGATGTGATGGGGAGGATGGCTGACGCTGCCGGGCACCAGGCCGCGGAAGGTGTGTTGGGTGCGGGTTCTGAACCCTGTGGCCTGATTGAAGGCACCAGGGGCCTCGCAGCTACAGTTCCAACCACTGATGCTGCACCATTGCTTCCAAGGCCGTAGCGAAGGCGGGCCGAGCGCCGCCGCACGGCAGACACAGCCGCATTGATCATGAGGGCACTAATCTTCGGCTTAGGCTGAACGCTCTCCTGGGTGCTGCCGTCTTGAAATGGGCTGGGGGCTGGAGCAGCAGGCTTACGATCGATCGCTGTCATGGTTGATGTATTCGTCGAGGGCACGATGCTAATTTACTTGCTATGCATGTGGATGTTGGCCATGCAACCTGCAGGCATGGCGCATCAACACAGATGATCCGGAGTGTTCTTTGTCAGAGGAGCGTCAGGAGGGCATGGAGGAAGCATTCATTATGCGTTTTGAAGTTGAATGCGTGAGGTTTCCAGCCTCATTCTAGGGGAACTCGGACTGACCTAGGGAAGACCAGCTGACGGCTTGTCAAGGCCGTTTCACTGCAATCTCTGAGGGATGCAGGAGGAATGCATTCATTTCAGTCAAAAGCTTTGAAATATAATAGTTTGAAGGGAATATATAGAGCCTTGGGATAAAGAAAGAAAGAAAGGAAACGCCTGAGCGTGGCTTGTGGAATACGGGATTTTAAATGCCGTACACCGGATATCTTTGTCGGGATCGTGTCGACCTGGCGCCTGCTGAGGACGCTCCAGATCCCGATCATCGTCCTGCGCGGGTGAGGTAAAGTAAGGCAAAGCGGTCTAGAATTAGGAGGCTTGGCGAGACATCAACTTTGCCTGCGTGATGGCTCAGCACCATAACCTCTCAGGTGCTAGGCATGACAGGGGTGCGAGGTTCACCGGTCGGAGGCCTACACCCGGGCTGACGTCGCAGCGGGCAAGTCCGATTTTTTCTAGCGAAGGGATGCAAGAGGCTTCCTTGCAAAAGACAGGGACGCATCTGAAATCAACGCAGCGGCCTTTGTCCGGTGCGGTCCATCCCGGTCGAACGGGTGAGGCGTTGGGGGTGGGCTGTGGGCATATTGTGGGAGGAGTTGTTGTCACAGCATCTGAGCGTCCATGCACAAGATGTTTTCGAAAGGTCCAGGTAAGTTTGACGGGAAGAACCGAAAGTTAAAGCATGGGAGTCCGCGCAGCATGTCATGCATGACTTGCGAGCGGACGAGCGCCATGCAGTTGTGCGCATACAGCCACACAGGTGTGGTAAGGCAGGGTTGGTAAGCATTCGATGCCCACATCTCTGATGCTTGGAGGTATACCGGTGCAGTCAAGAACAGGCCTCGCTGGATGGCCTGCGATCCTGAGCACACGTCCTGAGACTCTGAGAGGAGGCGCGAAAATCTGCCGTTGTTTTTACTGAAGTGCACACCTGATTCCCATCGGCAGACTGCGGAGAAGCCACCGCGGAAGGCTGATGGGGACCCAACCTTGATTGGTTTACAGCCAATGGCCCAAGTAGCAGAAGCACCTTACTGCACCAGACCCCCTCTGCCGTAAGTTGTAACATAGCTGAGTAGGAGCTGAAACTCCCCGCAGCAAATTATAAAATCTGTGTGCCTGCATTGCCATGCAGGTTCGAGAGCCATGCAAGACGGCCACGGCAGTACTGGGAGAAGCTGCTGCCATGCTGAGCCAAGCACCTCCAGCAGCTCCTCCCCGACTTCTTCCTACGCTGCGGCCTTCCTACCCTCGTCCCAGCCTGGGTCAGCCCAGCAGCAGGCTCTACCGAACGGCCCCGCGCTAGTGGTCGTGAGCGGCGGGACAGCATTCAACGCAATCGCGGGTGCGCAGTCTGATGGCCTCCTTCTTTTCCTGGCCTTCCTCTTCTGTACTTGTGTGTTTTTAGCCTGTAATATAGCCTGGGCTACAGGCTTCGTATTTTCCTGGCCCTTCCTCTTCTATGCCATCGTATTTGTCGTGCGCACCAGCCGACTTTGGGGGGGTCGCCGGGTAGCCAGCTGAGGGCTGATGTTCCCCCGACCACGACTGGCCCATGCAGCAGGGCTTGCTGAACCTTGCATCCTCAGCCGCAGGCCATGATGTAGCTGAATTGCAGCTGGATTTTAGGTGATCAAGTGCGCAAAAATGGCATTTTTACCAGCCATTGGGCATTTTGACGACGCATTTGTACATCGCCTGCCTGGCAACCTTTTTCTACTAGCGCGGGCCTGAGCTTGGCAATCTCTCCCTTTTGACATGCACGAGGCCTCCTTAGACAGGCTACTGGGCAACCACCAACAGGCATGTGGGGGATTGCAATATATATATATATGTATATATATATATATATATATATATATATATATATATATATATTTTTTGCCAGTGCATGAGGCCTTCCTAGACAGGCTTCTTGGATAAGGCATGTGGAGGGATCAAATCATGAATGGCCAGTGGTTAAGGGCCCAAGCAGGATAGCTTGCTGCACCAGCAACCCACGCCCGTAAAAAATGCGCGCTTTCTTGCAAGCCTATTTTGGGAAGGGAAGGAAGGAATGCCGTTTGAGGTGTGGATTAAGGATGGCAAAGTGTGCTTGGCAAACAACGGTGACGTCTCCAATAACTTGCAAAAGTTACAAACTCGGACGTGCTGTACCACAGTCTCGCTACAGGGACTGACGTAACAAAGACTGTCTCTTTTAACAGGAGCGCGACCTGCTGGTCTTTGAACCCTGCCCATCAGGCCGTTGGTGGCTGTCATCATTTCAATTTATGGCACCTGATGCTCCAGCATCCCTGGACCTACAACGTCAATGTTATTTTCCCCATCATTGAAAATTTCACGAAATGGAAGGAAAAATACTTTGTGTGTCCCAAATTACCACTTTATAATCGCCCGATCATATAGCTAGTAGCTTGGAATTAATCTGCTTTGATCTGAGGATCACTACTGTCAATCGATTTTTTTAGCTCAAGACGTCTGTGGTCTGCACTGCCGTAGATTTGCTTTGCCTTCCCTCATAATCAACGTTGTTGGGGGTTGAGGGATCCATGGATTTACTAATTATCGATTGTCGGCGCCAGTTTCCAGTCGGAAATTAAGTGTTTCTGTCGACACTTTGCCCTGAGGGCAGCATTCCAAGAAAACATTTTTTAATGTCCGAGGGAAGGCAAATGAAATCTACGGTACATTGAATTCAGGATTACAGTATAGACTGGAGCGAGGCCTGTTGGCTCATAAACGCTCCCATCGGCCGAGAGGTGGCTGCCCAAGTAGTCGGTCGGGGGGGGGGGGGGGGGCGCGGAAGTAAACACAACTTTTCTGCTCGGGACTTTCCTAAGGGGAATTTTCAAGAAGATCCCCCTGTACACTAAATGGCATTGAAGCGAGGCCTGCTGACCCGTGAACCGCACCCTTTGGCTGAGTGATGGCTGCCCAAAGGCGGCCGGGTGGGCCCTGAAATGTATATTATTCAAATTGACATTGGAGCGAGGCCTGCTGGTCCGTGAATCGCGCCCGTCAGCTGAGTGATGGCTGCCCAAGTAGTCCGTCGGGGGGGCGCGGAAGTAAACCCAAACATAAGTTTAGTGTGGAGTTTACCCCGCTGGCCCACAAACTGCACTCCACTCATCCAACAAGCCTAGGGGTCAAGGCTCAGGTTTCAAACAGCGAGAACCCTAAACCCTAACACCTGCTGGCCTGAGACCTACCCTCAGCTCGTTGAGCAGTTGAATCCGATGTTTCTTGCAGCGGAAAGCACGTTGATTGCTTCCGCTCTGGCTGTGAGTTCCCATGCCCCTCCAATGCTGATACCCTCCCAGTCCCTAAACCCTGGAAGATCTAAGCCATGTTATGTGTCACCTGAAATAGAGCTGGGGACCTGGGAGTTGGTGAACCCCTTTTGCCCACCCCTGGCATCCCTCAGGCTGGCTGAGGCTGCTGACAGATGATGCTGCGTACCTCTAGCCGGTTTCGGAGGCTGTTAGCTCATCCTGTTGCGTACATCTTGCAGGCCGGCTGAGGCTCTTAACGGATCGTGTTGCGTACATCTTGCCAGTATCTGATGACGGGGGCTCGACGGCGGAGATCGTGCGTGTGCTCGGTGGCCCCGCAGTGGGGGACATCAGGTCCAGGTGCCTGCGCCTCGCGGATGAAAGCGACGAAGAGGTGCGGGGGGGGGGATAAGGAGCGGGAGTGGGGCTGTGGTATTGGGAGTGGGAGAGTGTGGATGTGAGTGTGCGCCACCCGCAGTGGGCGATATAAGGTCCAGGTGCATGCGCCTGGCTGATGAAAGCAAGGAGGAGGTGCAGGGCGCTGGGTTGATTTGGGGAGTAGGAGTGGGAGCACGAGTGGGAGTGGGAGTAGGGGTATGGGTGTGGGTGTGGGTATGGGTGTGAGTGTGAGCATGAGTGTGGGAGTAATGGAAGGACCCGCAATGGGTGATGTCAGGTCCACGTGCCTGCACCTAACTGATGAAAGCGACAAGGAGGTGCGGGAGCGGCTGTGGAGGGGATCTGGGTCTAGGGTTATGGTTGATATCTGATTAGATCTGAGGGGGTCTGATTATAGAAGACCTGGGTGGGATCTGGGTGGGTGGCCTGCTGGGCCATTTCCCCCCATGTGTGCTCACCAGACTGCCTTTTGGGGGGTGGGGGCAAATAGGCAGCTGCTACTGGCCGACCCTGACCCGTAACCCCTTACCTCTTACCCCGAACCCCGAACTCCAGAGAAGCCGTCCCTGTCCGAATGTCTGTGCAGGCCCACGCTGTCAAGGCGCTCCTGGCCCTTGGATTGCTGGCAAGATGCAAGCCAAGGCATGCTGCAGATAAATATTTGAGACCCTGACAGCTGAAGAGGAACCCCTCCTGTCCCAATGTCTGTGCAGGCCCGCGCTGTCAAGGCGCTCCTGGCCCTTGGATTGCTGGCAAGATGCAAGCCAAGGCATGCTGCAGATAAATATTTGAGACCCTGACAGCTGAAGAGGAACCCCTCCTGTCCCAATGTCTGTGCAGGCCCGCGCTGTCAAGGCACTCCTGGCTCATAGGTTGCACGCAACTGACAGTGAGGCAGCTAAAGTCGAATGGTACACCATTGTTGAGGTGAGCGCTACTTTCAGCGTGCACCCAATTACCTAGTTTAGGGTTTAGGGTTAAAGGTTTCAGGGTTTCGGGGGGGCCTCCGGGTGGCCAACACTGGACGGTTGTGGACCAAACCTTGACAAACCAGCAGCCAGTCACCCACCCAGGCAGCAGGGCATGCTGCAGCTGGGTCTCTCGGCCGTGGGCTAGGACGTGGCTGAATTGTAGCTGACTTGTAGCTGAATTGTAGCTGAACTGTAGCTGAATTTGCAAACAGCACCACTGGTCATGGTGTGTCCAAAGGTTTGGCACTCTGTTTGAAAGGATGGGGGATGAGGGAGGCGAGCATCAGTGTGACACATCAATCAATATGGTTAATGGATTATATATTTATATAATTTCCCAACCGGTAAATGGTTGGGCACAAACAAATGAATGGGAGAATGTTAGTGAAAGGAGTGCATGGGCATGTGAGGTTCAGGGCATCGTCGAACTTGTTTTTTTTCTAGTTTAGTGTTCAGGGATTAGTGTTCAGGGATTAGGGTTCAGGTATTAGGGTTCAGGGATAATGGTTTAGTTTTTTGGTGAACCTGAGAATCCTGCTGACAATCTGCTGCTCGGCTGTTTGATTCCGCACTCCTCCGCTCTCGATGGCCGTTTTGGGGGCTGTTGCAGATATTGCCGTTCTTGCTGCTGTTGTAGTTGTAGTTGCGTTTGCTGTTGCTGTTCCCCTAAAACCACAGCTGCCAGGACTACTCCAACAGCGTCTTGCGGCTACAGCTGTCACTGTAGCCGCAAGTCGCTGGTGCTGTAGCTACAGCTGTTGCAATTGCCATGAAGGCCCCTTGATGTTGCTGTATATGCTGATGCTGATGCTGTTGCTGTTGCTGTGGATGGCCCTTGCTGCCAGGATGTACACTCCCTTCCGCAATGGGTCTCAATAGCCCCACCTCCCTAGCAAGCCCACTCCCTTTGCAGGACCGTGCTAAGGGGTCTCCAACTCCCCCCACGGGGTGCATCCCCCAAAAGCCCTGTTTTCTCAGGGGCGTAAATGTCACCCACCATGGCGGGCCACCTTCGAAAAAAAGCGAAGTTCCGCATAAATGTAATACAACTTCGTTTTTTTTTAAGAGTGCTCTCTGATGAGGGTTTGCACGTAAATTTCGCGGCTGTCTAAACCCCTCCAGGCATGTATGCGTAATGGACCTCTTGTGGCTCGTTCTCATTCCTCACATCTGGGCCTGCCCACCCTAAGAACCACAAACGCCTTGCATAAAGTACTTGGGATGACTGCTTGTCCAAGGGCTCCAGGGGGATGTCTGATGGTGTGCGCCCCCCTCCGCACATCCGTACCTGCCCGCCCCCTTACCCTCATACACGTCTAAACATGTATACCTGGCTGCCTGTATACCGCTGCCTGACCCGGGGATTCAGGGGCAAGCACGTTTGGTGGGTCTCTGATGGTGTGTGCCCCCTCCTCACATTTGTACCTGCCCACCCCATAACCCTTACACATGTCTTGCCCGTATAATCGAACGGCTGCCTGACTCAGGGCTCCAGGGTTTCAAGGTATAGGGATCAGGGCTTAGGGCTCAGAGTTTTAGCCCACCACATTGCCCTTGCGCACGTCTAGCCTGATTTAACTTATTCGGCTGCCTGACCCTCTTCGGGGCGAGTAAGTGCTGTGTCTCTGATGGTTTGTGTGTAGCCTCCTTACACCCAAACCTGCCCGTGCTATAGAACTCACGTCTAGCCTGAATGGGCTACCTGTCCCGCTCCAGGGCGAGCACGTGCTGTGGAACGGGGTTTCTGAGCCCTACAAGCACGTGATCCGCTCGTTCCTCGTCCACTTCCACACCGCCATCTTGCGCCAGTCGTCGGAGCTTTTCAATTTTAGGAACGGCAGCATCGGTGGGTGCTTGCAGAAAGGAGCGGAGAGTTGTGAGCGGGAGCCAGAGCGGGGTTCTAGTCTTCGCATGACCGGGAGCGGGAGCGGGTCCTGATCTTGGCTTGATTGGGTAGCTGGGGACAGGAGAGGGAGAGGGAGAGGGACAGGGAGCAGTTTCATGATCTTGGCTTGATCGGGTAGCTGGGAACAGGAGAGGGAGAGGGAGAGGGACAGGGAGCAGTTTCATGATCTTGGCTTGATCGGGTAGCTGGGAACAGGAGAGGGAGAGGGAGAGGGACAGGGAGCAGTTTCATGATCTTGGCTTGATCGGGTGCTGGGAAGAGGAGCAGAAGAGGGAGAGGGACAGGGAGCAGTTTCATGATCTTAGCTTGATCGGGTGTTGGGAATAGGAGCAGAAGAGGGAGGGGGAGAGGGAGAGGGCACTGATATTGGCTTGATTGGGTGGCTTGGAACAGGAGAGGGAGAGAGAGAGCGAGGGAGGGAACGGGAGTGAGGTTGGGGTCCTGATCGGGGACCTAGAAACTCGTGTTGCTGGGGACGTAAGCGGTTGACTCATCTTGGCTTGCTCTTGCTGCTGGGAATGAGAGTGGGAGAGGGAGAGGGAGAGGGAGAGGGAGAGGGAGAGGGAGAGGGAGAGGGAGAGGGAGAGGGAGAGGGAGAGGGAGAGGGAGAGGGAGAGGAGAGGGAGAGGGAGAGGGAGAGGGAGAGGAGAGGGAGAGGGAGAGGTTGGTTGATCTTGGCTAGCTCAGGCTGCTTGGAACGGGAGCGGGGTCAGGGTAGGGGTTTGCTGATCTTGGCTTGTCCCTAACGCTGGATCTGCCCATCCTGCTCGAGATATCCCGATGTTCCATTTGTCTTGAACTGCTCACCTTGTCGGCAACTTTTCCTCTGGATTTCTCACTTTCAGGCAACTTCTCCTTTAAATTTCTCACTTTCTAGGCAACTTCATCTTTGCATTGCTCACGTCTTAAGCAATCTATCCTTTAAATTGCTCAGTTTCTTAGCAACTTCTTCTTTGCATTGTTCACCTTCCAGGCAACTCCTTCTTTGAATTGCTCACTTTCCAGGCAACTTCTTCTTTGTATTCTTCACCTTCCAGGCAACATATCCTTTGAATTGCTCACCTTTTAGACTACTTTTCAGTGAATTGTTCACCTTCCGGTAACTTCTCCTTTGAGTTGCTCACCTTCCAGGCAACTTCTGATTTGAACTGTCCGAAATTGTTCACCTTCTAGGCAAATCCTTTTTTGAATTGCACACTTTCCAGGCAACTTCTTCTTTGCATTGTTCACCTTCCAGGCAACATCTCCTTTGAATTACTCACCTTCTAAGCAACTTTTCATTCGAATTGCTCAATTTCTAGGCAACTTCTTCTTTGAATTGGTTACCTTCCAGGCAACTTCTCCTTTGAGTTGTTCACCTTCCGGCAACTTCTCCTTTACATTTCTCACCCTCCAGGCAACTTCTTCTTTGCTGGGTCGCGCAGCTTTTTCGGTTCCATGGAAGCGGCCATCTTCCTTTTCAGGCAAGTGTGGACTTTGGTCGGCAGACTTTATTCTTGCAGGCTGGGAGAGGTTATGGGAGAGAGGCCCAAATCTATGGCCACCTTCCAACCAAGCTAGCCTCAACTTGAACCACAATGAAGCTTCAAACTCGTCGTTGGGAGGGTGGATTTTAAGACAGAAGCCATGCTGTGGATCTAAGTTGAGAAGCCCTGCGTCGCCTGGTATGGCGGATGTCATCACTGCATAAATGTTGCACTGGCCTGGCCTTGACCCCGACCCCTTGTTCTTCCCTTATCTACCCAGCCAAGTAGCACACTTGCAAGAAGGCACCCAGGTTCTGCTCCCTGCAATTGGCACGCCTGCATCATGTTGCATCATACAGTTTGACGCTTATGTACGACATTTGCCCTCCCTCTTCTGCCGAGCAGAGCGGTGCTTTCCTCGCTCGCCATAAGGCTCCCAAGTTCTGCTCCCTGTGATCGGCACGCCTGCATCATGTTGCATCATACAGTCTGACGTATATATTTGACCTTTGCCCTCCCTTCCCTACGCAGCCGAGTGGCGCGTTTACCGGAGGGCTCCCAGGTGCTCCCCGCGATCAGCACTGAGGAGCGGATTACCCTCGGGGCTGAGCTGGAGGACGGCACGGTGCTGAGGGGGCAGAACATGATCTCACACCCGCCAGCCAGGACTGGCCAACAGGGTAGGATGGAACGTGGGGGAATGAGGGAGAGGGAGAGGTGCTGAGGGGGCAGAACATGATCTCACACCCACCACCCAGAACTCGCCAACAGTATAAGGACGGAACCGGGGGGAAAGAGGGGGAGGTAGAGGGAGAGAGGGAGGGTGGGAATGGGAGGGTTGGATCACAGGATTGATCCAGGTAGTTTCTTTCACCCTCCCCACCCTCCTCGACCACCTCGCCCGCCCCACCCTCCTCGCACGCAGCTGGACAGAGGGTGGACAGGTCCTCGGGCAGCCAGCGGGTGGACAAGTCCGTGGACTACGATTTGCTTCCCTCGCCCATTCGCCGCGTGTTCTACCTCTCCAAGGAGGGCAGCGCACAAGAGCACGAAGTGATCCCGCAGGTCGGTGTGCAATGCCTCACGAGTGCTGCGTTTTGAAAGCCTTAAAATGCCGTGCTCCTTATACGTATACAGCATACTGCCGTACGGTAGTAGAGGGATCAAAGAGGAAGCTGCCGCGATGAGAAAATAGTATTTGGAGAGGATGCTACGGTAAAGGGTTGAAAGAGGATGCTACCGCGATGACATTAACCATGGTAAATTGTGTCACACATGTGTGAAACTCCGGTGGGCACTGTCAGAAAATGTCTCCCATTCTCTAGGAAGGCTGCTTAGCCCTGTTCTTTCTTCGATTTATATTTTCGTGATGCTTGCACCATTGGCCCCTGGAGTCTCATCACAACTGTGGGAACCTAAACTCTGAACCATGAACACAACTATGAACCTGGGACCCTAACCTGGAACCATAAGTATGAACCTGGAACCATGAACATACCTATGAACCTAGAACCCTAACCTGGAACCATAACTATGAATCTGGGACCTTGGGAACCTGAAAATACGGATGCTGAAAATCCAAATCCTGACAGTGCGCCCCTCGCCCTATTGCCCCTGCCGCTTGCGCGCACAGGCAAACCCGCGAGCACTGCAAGAAATGGAGCGTGCCGATGCCATTGTGTACGGCATGGGATCTTTGTACACCAGCGTGTGCCCCATCCTGTGTCTGCACGGCATGGGGGAGATGATCTCTGCCAGAGAGGTACCCAAGGTACGTGCCCTTTGAGACTCAAGAGTCGAAGGAGTGCCCTTTTAGAATCGAAGTCAAGGCATTGCCCGGTATGACTCAAAGAAGTGCTGAAGGAATAGACTCTTTGCACACCTGCGTTTGCCCCCATCCTGTGTCTGCACGGCATGGGGGGGATGATCTCTGACAGGGCGGTACCGGAGGTAAGTCAATGAAGTGCCCCATATACTCAAAAGTCGGAGAAGTGCCGAAGGTACATGCCCTGTTAGACTTGAGAGGGGGAGACGATCGCTGCCAGGGAGGTACCCAAGGGAGGTACCCAAAGGAGGTACCCAACGGGGCTGCCTAGCGATCTTTCAGTGTTTTGAGCCCAGTTATGGGCCTTAACAGATCTCTAGGCAGCCATCACTTATGGCTGCCTAGCGATCTGTCAGCTTGTGAAGATTGCTAGGCAGCCACACCCAGGCTCATTACGACCTGATCTTGGTTCAAGACACTGGGCTTGCTTCACCTGGGCCCTTCCTAAGCGTAGGTCATGGTGTAGCTGAATGGTAGCTGAATGGTAGCTGAAGATACCTGGTAAATGCAGCAGCCGTTTGTTCAAGCTCTGAACGCCGTTGGATTCATATGTAATCATAATTGATCGGAACTGATATTGACCTGGCTTCGTTTACGTATATTCAATTTTGCGGTGTTTTTTTCATTGGGATCCAATCATGCAATGACTGCACTGGTATGGACCGGCGAACGAAGGCGCCCATGCTGGCCTCTTGCTCGTACTTCCGTACTCCCGTACGCATGGTCGTCGCTAAACCCTAAACCCTAAACCCTGCTGACCTCTTGCTCGAACTTCCGTACTCCCGTACGCATGGTCGTCGCTAAACTCACTTTCGAAGGACACTTCAAAGTGTCGACTCTGTGCATTGCTTCTCACATAACAGGGCATCAAGCCCTTATACTCTCGAGTTCTTAGATCCGCAGATCCAGATCCTGATGCTGTGTCGATCATGCCACAGATCTTGTGTCTCAACGGAACATATGACCGCGAGACGGCCAGCTCGGGGGTACGGGACGGTCCAATGACCGCATCCGACATTGTGCATGCGGTGAGGTTAGGGTTTAGGGCTAAGGGTTAACGGTTTAAACCTCCTACATTGTGCATGCGGTGAGGTAAGGGCATAAGGCTTTATATTTAGAGTTTAAACCTCCGACATTGTGCATGCGGTGAGGTTAGGGTTAAGGGCTTAAACCTTCGACATTGTGCCTGCGGTGCTTTACCGTGAGTCACCTCTGTAGAAGATTGTAGGGGAGTGGCCTCTGCATGGGAGTACGGCCTGTGAGGGAGGAGGGTGCTAGTGTCTACAACCTTGAGGTCCCTTCAGCTGAGTCCTGAACCACATGTCACACAATGTTACACGCATCACACAATGTCACACAATGTTACACCCATCATGCAATGTCACACAATGTTACGCCCATCATGCATTGTCACACAATGTTACACCCATCACACAATGTCACACAACGTTACACCCATCATGCAATGTCACACAATGTTACGCCCACCATGCACTGCCACACAATGTTGCACCCGTTACGCGTGTCACACATGCAGGTCTCTGACACGTTGATACAGCCGCGGGTCGGCAAGGGCTGCCGTCTGCGTTACTCCCTTAGTGTGACATGTGCTGTCCTGCTGTCACACATGTGACATGTACTGTACTGCTGTCACACCTATCATCCCCGATTGTGACATGTACTGTCGCAAATGTGCCGTGTCACCCCTATCACCCCTATCACATCTGTCACCCCTGCAGGTCTCTGACGCGTTGAATCGGCGTCGGGGCCGCAAGGGCCGTCGTCTACGTCACCCCCCTGGCGCGTACATCGACGGTCTCCTTGTGCCGCGTCATGGTGCGCAGGTTTATAAAAGAAAGAAAAAAGACTACGTCCCGCAGGGGCGTGAGGATTAAGGAAACAACGCGGCATGGGCCGAAGCCTCGTCCCGCAGGTTGATGATCCTGCCATGACATAAGCAGTGTGTTTTGTCCTGGCTTGCCAAGACTGGGGCTGATGCAAGTCAGTCACCTGCTGCCCTGTAAAGATGTGTAGGTTCACGAATCACGATACTAGCATGCATATCACTATCAATTCGATTTCATCTGATGTGTCAGCATTGGGGCTGATACAAGCCCGTCACCTGCTGCCCTGTCGAGGTTCACAGGCTTATGAGTCATGATACTAACATGACATAAGCAGTGTGAATCGATCTGGCGTGTCAGCTTGGAGGCTAATGCAATTCGGTCACGATATCGATACGGGTAGTCTTTACATGCTCATGTAAGCATGTTGGTTGTACAAGACCATGCAGTGGTGTGAAATATGATTTGATCCAGCTCTGGATTTAGGCTGATTCAATTTGGTCTTCTGGTTTCCTAACCCTCAACCCTAAAACACCTTGAAATCTTAAAACCTTAAAACCTTAACCCGTCAAGGTGGGATTGAAGTGGACGTAGAGGCGTTGGCGCTGCTGGGAGTTCGGCTGGTGGTGGAAGTGGACTCGATGCTGGATCCTGACGGCGGGGCGCGGCGCTTTGAGCCGGGCAGCCTGGTGCAGGCTATTGCCCACATGATCACCGCCATTGACGTTCGGCGTGCAGCAGCAGCGGCAAATGGGAAAGGGACGAGCTCTGGAGGGAATGGTTCGGCTGGTTCGGCTGCGGCGGCGGTTGGCCGGACGGCTGCAGGGGGGGATCATGGGTTGGGGTAGCGGCCAGGGGGTGGCAGAGGTGGGGTTGAAGACCAGGAGGCTGATGTCCGCCTAGAGAGATAAATGAATAAAGGAGGCGTGGTTTGAGGCAACTGGGTGAGATGCAGGAGGCATGGGTAGTAGGACTTTTTCTGGTGACCAGTGTTATGTATATTACATGTTTGTGTGGGCATGCTGCCGTGATCATGAGTTTGTAAGGCTTCGAGACAATTTTGCGGGCAGGCATGGCTATGAAGGCATGTCCTGCAAATGCACGGGAGTATGCGCATGCTGCCTGACTGACCTGATCCCTGGCTGGGTTTATACACTGTCGTAGGGCATAGGAATGTAGAAGCCCCTGAACCTTATTAATTGTTAGCGGCCCCTGGTCCTTATAATTTTTGAGGCAGGTGCCGGTGGCTGAGATCCCTTGGGCTTCTTGCCCCTTCCTCCTCATTCCGATTTCAAAATCAATGTTATGGTCGATGAGGCTTTAAATAGGTTCACTTAGAATACCAGAAGCATTTATGATGTGTCTGTGTTGCACCTTACCGGTCTTCACCGTGCTTATTCACACGTCTTGCAGCATGCATGGATGCACGAATGCACGCTATCTCAGCTTGGCTCTTTGTCCTACCAGTGTTGTAGAGCTACTGCCAGATTTATTGTCGGGTTAGATTAATGATCCGGTATTCAAAAATTAGTTGCGCCTTCCTCCTGCCTGCAAGATTGGTATAGCAGACACCCTTTTGCAAGCAATTGCGCTTTGTCTTCTGCCCTCGCGTTGCCCAGCATGTCATGCAGCCCCAGATGTCATGCATCTGACCCTTTCAGGAAAATCGTGCTTCTGGATCTAGATCAGAGATCTAGATACCGGTATCGATGCACCGCACAAACTCGTCCGCGGCTGGCCCTGGCCCTGGCCTGGATGCTCATCCTTTCGTCACCTGTGATAAAATTGTCAAATTGGGCGTGATCCACGCATTCGGATGCATTACCCCCCCCCATTTCAACACCTCACCTCTTTGATGCAAATGGCCAGCATCTCGTCTACGAGCAGCGAACCACCACCCGGCTACGCTGTGTTGTCCAGCCGGGCTAATCATGCACTCAAGCCCATCACACCATACAAGACGGCATTCGGGGACGCCATGAAGCGGCCTTGGTGCGCACCAGATCCGTGCCAAAGCTGTACAGATTTGAACTATGACGGGGCGGACCCGCTCCCTTCTTCCCCATAATTGTGACTTGGCAGCGAGCAGAGCTGTTGAGAAGTGACGAGCATTTTCCATGCTCAGAAATCTTTCCGTCGAGGAGGGCTGCATGCACAGTTCATATCCTTAGTCGGGAATCAACCCATGTGGTCGTGTCAACTAGGGTCAGGCAGGCAACAGGTCCTCCTGCCATATGCTGTGATGTAGCTGAATTGTAGCTGAAGAACCCTGCAATCAACGGTGCAAGTCTCCTGAGGATCCCGGTGGTATCATCAGGCTGGCAGGATACCATGATGTAGCTGAGTTGTAGCTGAATGACCCTGCAATCAACCTGCAGGTCTCCTGAGGATCCCGGTGGTATCATCAGCATCGGGCTGGCAGAGAACAAGCTCAGCGCTGGTCTAGTGCATGTGGGTGTAAAAATATGAAAGGGGCGGGATTTAAAAATAAAACGTAAGGGCTGCCTGGAAACTGTTGGTGTGTGGCTGTGTGCATTGGTGCTGCTATGGCCCTGTTGAGCCTGTGAAGGGCAGCTAAGGCCTGATGGCTTATTATGTAGGCTATTACTGCTTGTGAGGCTGACGCTGGCAGCTGAGGCCCTGTTTAGCCAGTGCAGGGCAGTCAAGGCACTGTTAAGCCCGTGAAGGGCAGGAACTCCGAGCCACACGAGCACAAGGCTGCATCTGCAGTAGCAGGCTGCCGCAGCCGCTTCCTTGCAGCTCCCTGATATTGAACAGCTTCCTTGCAGCTCCCTGATATTGACCAGCTTCCTTGCAGCTCCCTGATATTGATCAGCTTCCTTGCAGCTCCCTCATATTGAATAGCTTCCTTGCAGCTCACTGATATTGAACAGCTTCCTTGCAGCTCCCTCATATTGAATAGCTTCCTTGCAGCTCACTGATATTGAACAGCTTCCTTGCAGCACCCTCATATTGAACAGCTGATGTCATCCACTTGCCAGCATGTCTTTGAATCTTAAAGGTTTCAAGAGCCGCAGAGCGCTTCATGCCCACAGCTCTTGGGTTTCACGCTGAAGCGTTTGACCAGCAAATCAGTTGTGTACCCTTCCTTCAATGCTGCAGGAGAGGTGTAGAGTTTAGGGTTGAGGGTTTCACCCTGAAGTGCTTCACCAGCAAATTAGTTGCTCACCCCTCCTTTAACGCTGCAGGAGAGGTCGCTGCGCTGCTCACCAACCACTCCCAGGCTTTCCCCCTTACAGCTCATCAGTGCATCAGTTGATCAAGTGTAGCCCCCTCCGTCAACGCTGCAGGAGAGGTTGATGCGCTGCTCACCAACCGCTCCCAGGCTTTCCCCCTTACAGCTCATCAGTGCATCAGTTGATCAGGTGTAGCCCCCTCCTTTAATGCTGCAGGAGAGGTTGATGCGCTGCTGACCAACCGCTCCCAGGCTTTCCCCCTTACAGCTCATCAGTGCATCAGTTGATCAGGTGTAGCCCCCTCCTTTAATGCTGCAGGAGAGGTTGATGCGCTGCTGACCAACCGCTTCCAGGCTTTCCCCCTTACAGCTCATCAGTGCATCAGTTGATCAGGTATAGCCCCCTCCTTTAATGCTGCAGGAGAGGTTGATGCGCTGCTGACCAACCGCTCCCAGGCTTTCCCCCTTACAGCTCATCAGTGCATCAGTTGATCAGATGTAGCCCCCTCCTTTAATGCTGCAGGAGAGGTTGATGCGATGCTGACCAACCGCTCCCAGGCTTCCCCCCTTACAGCTCATCAGTGCATCAGTTGATCAGGTGTAGCCCCCTCCTTTAATGCTGCAGGAGAGGTTGATGCGCTGCTGACCAACCGCTCCCAGGCTTTCCCCCTTACAGCTCATCAGTGCATCAGTTGATCAGGTGTAGCCCCCTCCTTTAATGCTGCAGGAGAGGTTGATGCGCTGCTGACCAACCGCTCCCAGGCTTTCCCCCTTACAGCTCATCAGTGCATCAGTTGATCAGGTGTAGCCCCCTCCTTTAATGCTGCAGGAGAGGTTGATGCGCTGCTGACCAACCGCTCCCAGGCTTTCCCCCTTACAGCTCATCAGTGCATCAGTTGATCAGGTGTAGCCCCCTCCTTTAATGCTGCAGGAGAGGTTGATGCGATGCTGACCAACCGCTCCCAGGCTTCCCCCCTTACAGCTCATCAGTGCATCAGTTGATCAAGTGTAGCCCCCTCCTTCAACGCTGCAGGAGAGGTTGATGCGCTGCTCACCAACCGCTCCCAGGCTTTCCCCCTTACAGCTCATCACTGCATCAGTTGATCAGGTGTAGCCCCCTCCTTCAACGCTGCAGGAGAGGTTGATGCGCTGCTGACCAACCGCTCCCAGGCTTTCCCCCTTACAGCTCATCAGTGCATCAGTTAATCAGGTGTAGCCCCCTCCTTCAACGCTGCAGAGGGAGGCTGATGCACGCCAGGGTTTTCCCCTGTGGCAGTTAATCAGTTGCACTTACCTCCTTCAGCGCTTGAGGAGAGTCTGCTGCTGCTGCGCTACTTGCCATCAACACTAGGGCTTCACCTGAAGCAGTTAAGCAGTTAGTTGGTTAATCAATCCATCACTTAGTTGGTTAATCAATTAACCTGTCATGCTGCAGGAGAGGCTGCTGTGCTGCTCACCCACAACTCCGGAGCTTTCCCCTGTGGCACTTGATCAGTTAATCAGTTTCCCCCCCCTCCCTCTACCTGTCACGCTACAGGAGAGGCTGTTGCGCTGCTCCCCTCAGCCCACTAACGTCTTGTTCTATGGCGACAGATGGGTTCACATGCGGCTAAGCTGCTCGCCAACACCTTCCGGGCATTCCCCTGCGGCACTTGATCAGTTTATCAGTTGCACCCTCCTCCACCTGTCACGCTGCAGGAGAGGCTGTTGCGCTGCTCCTCACCGCCCGTTGACGTCTTGTTCTATGGCGACAGACGGGGTCACATGCGTCTGCGCAGGGCGCTGGCAGGGCTGCTCGGCCGGACATTCATGCAGGTGAGCACTGAGGCAGGGGGGGAGTCTTGAGGGTTTTAGGGCTTGAGGGTTTGAGGGGCGTAGGGGCCTAAATAGGGTTCAGTTGACCGCCTGATCGTGAGCCCCGGATCTTGAGGCAGGCAAACCATGGATCTAAGCGTGGGTATGCTCTGAATCTAGAGGCAGGCAAGCCCTGGATGTCGTGGCATGCAGGCCCCGGATCTCAAGGCAGGCAAGCCCCATATGTGACTGCTGGTAAGCCCTGAATCCCAAGGCAGGGGGCACGTTGGTTTTTAAATAAAATGAATGTGTATGTTCTGAGATGTGAATTGTGGAAGCTTGAAAGTATTCTGGGTGCAGGATGGGACATGGCTACCGTGGTGAAAAGTGGTAAAAAGTGGTGAAGAGTGGTAAAAAGTGTCTCACCCCGTGGGCCTCCATGGAAGGAGGCAGTGGGCAGTGGGATGTGGGCAGTGGGTATTTTTTCTGCTGGGCGTTAAGGGTGACCTTGGCGCACATGGACGCAGCGTAGGCTAAGCGCTGCACTGCGGGAACGTATGTCACATTGTCGTACGTGTCACACTTACCACACATGCATGTCACACTTGTCACACCATGCCACACCAGTAGGGCACTGATGTGGATTACCCGAGTGTGGGCCGCGTGCTGACGCACGTGTCACATTGTCACACATGGCATGCTGACAACTAACAAATGTCACACACATCATACTTAATGCTCACACATATCACACTTGTCTCACTGAAAATACAAATATCACACATGACAGGTCTCATATATCACACATGCCTCACATGTCCCTCCTGCAGGGCATCCATGTGGATCCAGATCACTTGACGGTGGTGGCTGGTGCAGGGGCCGTCATTGACAGTCTGTTGTGGTGCATTGGTCTGGCGGGTCAAGGAGTGCTCCTCCCGCGGCCATACTACCCACACTTCGATGTGGATTTACAAGTACGTGGAATTGTTTCCTCATCCGCTCTTTATTCACTCCACTGTATAACAACTCTTTATCCGCTCCATATCCACTCCTTCCCCACTCTTTATCCACTTTATGCACACGCTGCCCAGGTGCGGTGCGGCATGACCCCCCTTGCATTCGATTTCGATTCAGGCTCCGGAGGGACCGTCGAGGAGCGACTGGATCTGGCAGCAGCGGCGGCAGCGGCAAGCGGCACCGCAGTCAAGGTAGAGCGTAGCCCCCTCGCCGGCAGGTTCCCTGGCTTCCTGTATTTTGTGCTCTTGGAGGTGTGTTACGTGTGTGAGCGCTTGGGTAGTGCAAGTGTCTTTCATTTTGCTTAAACTTAACATAGTGGGAGGCTGGCCGCCCAACCCTAAACCCTAAAACCTGAATCTCAAACCCTAAACCCTAAACCCTGACATGCGAACACACTAAAAAATAGCCTGGGGTCGTATGTGGCCCTCATCGTTAGCTGAGAAACGGCGAGAGTTTCGCGTTCTTACCCGTTAGACCAAGGAATAGAGATGTGCAACCGTAGATTTAATTTGCCTCCCCTCGGGCATGAAAAGTCGATGAAAAGACGATTTCTTTTCACGCTGCCGTCAGGGCAAATCATCGACCAAAACTCTCAATTTCTGGCTGATCGGCAATCAATGATGAGTATATTCACGGATCCCTCAACCCCAAACAACGTTGATTATGAGGGAAGGCAAAGCAAATATACGATACAAGTCGTTCATAGGATATTAGGATTGTTTCAGCCTGCCGTGGCCAGATTGAAGCTCAAGAAATAAAGGAAGAAGACTACGCTCCACAGGGGCGTGAGGGTTAGGAAACAGCGCGGCATGGGCCTAGGCCGCGTCCGGAATGAGGTCCAATGAACACAGCAGAGTCCTGATCCCTACCCTCCTACCCCTGTTAAGTTAAGAGAGCTTATTAGGCTGCAATTTAGGGTTCAGTTTTGAGGGTTCGCGTTCAGGGTAAGAATCATGCGGCTTAGGGTTCAGGTTAGAGGGTGTAGGGTAGGGTTCAGGGTTGAGGGTAGGAACCCTGCGGCCGAGGGGTCCTCGCGCCGCATGCCCTGCTGCTTGGGCCTCCGGTCGGGGATTGGTCACCAAGTGCCCTGTGGTTTCTGACAAGCGGTCTGCCAGAGGTGTCCTGCTAGTGCGTAGGAAGAAAGAAAATTACGCCTCGCAGGGGCGTGAGGGTTAAGGAAACAGCGCGGTATGGGCCTAGGCCGCGTCCGCGCCGTTGCCATGCTGGTGCGTACAAGAATATGGCCTGTCCTTACTCCCTAGGAGCTGCCCACTCCAACCACAACGACCTTTTTAATTATACAAAAAGTAAAAATAAATAAAAATGAATCTCGAAATAAATATATTTTGATCACTAAAAAGCAAACTCAACGCAATAAACCCCCTAAACCCTTCCAGATGGTCCTGCTCACCAATTTCAACTGGCACCTGATATAAATGCTCGACGCTCCACCGTAAACCCTATACCTTGAACCCTCCCATGTGCTGCTCCTCACTATCGCCAACACCCCTACGTCAATACGCTGTAGACTTGACCCTCTACTCTTAACCCTAAACCTTCCCAGGTGCTACTGCTCAGTGCCGACCAACGCCAACAACCCCACGTCAATGCGCTGAAAAGAAAACCCTTTACACTGAAGTCTGAACCCTCAACCCTCCCAGGTGCTGCTCCTCGCCAACCCTAACAACCCAATGTCAAAACTTAACCCCAGACACTGAACTCTGAACCCTCCACCCTCCCAGGTGCTGCTCCTCACCAACCCCAACAACCCAATGTCAATGCGCTCAAAACTCAACCCCGGACACTAAACTCTCAAGTCTTTAACCCTCCCAGGTGCTGCTCCTCACCAACCCCAACAACCCAATGTCCACTACGTACTCTCGCGAGACGCTCGTGTCCGCCCTCCGATGGTGCATGGCCAACGAGGTGCACCTGGTCAGGTACAGAACCGGTAGTGTGTCTAGGGTTTCAGGTTTACCCTAAATCTTAAACCTAGACTTGAAACCTGAAACCTGGTCAGGTAAAGTATAGGGTTCAAAGTTTACCCTATACCCTTAAACCTAAAACCTAGACCCTAAACCCTTAACCTGGTCAGGTAAAGCAGTGTGTCTAGGGTTGAGGGTTTACCCTTTACCTTAAACCTAGACCCTAGACCCTAAACTTGGTCATGTCAAGTATTGTGTATAGGGTTGAGGGTTTACCCTAAACCCTTAGCCTGGTCAGGTCAAGTAGTGTGTGTAGGGTTGAGGGTTTACCCTAAGCCCTAAACGTAGACCCTTAACCCTTAACCTGGTCAGGTTAAGTCGTGTGTGTAGGGTTGAGGGTTTACCTTAAACCCTACAACCGAGACCCTTAACCCTGAATCTGGTCAGGTAAAGTCGTGTGTGTAGGGTTGAGGGTTTACCCTAAACCCTACAACCTAGACCCTAAACCCTAAACCTGGTCAGGTAGAGTAATGTCTTTCCCTAGGCCCTTGGGGCTGCGCTGTTCCCTTGACCCGTACGTCCCTACAAGGGCCTAGTTTTCATTGTTTATTTTCTCCTAACAATCACGTGCCGTCACGCGCCCTAGCTCCCCATATTCAGTGTTTTGGGGTTTCGGGTTTAAGAACCCTTAATCGGCAGACCTACCATTCCAGGTTTGGGGTTTGGGGTCTAGGGACCCGAAACCATTAGCCCTAGTGTCCCAGGTCGAAAGATCTGGTTGGCATGACTGCATGAGCTGCGGAGGGGGCCCATGTGCAGGGAGTGCGAGAGAAGGCAAAGAAAACATGTTTATTTCTTTTTGTTATTTTCACGCACTGGTATAGCATAAACCACCTTCAGCAGGTCCCTGGGCTGATGGGGATCCAAATTTGACTGACCTTCAGCAATGATTAATTTAGCACGCTTATGCTATACTTCAGTTACATCACGGCCTACGGCCGTGGGGGCCTGGTGCAGCAAGCCCTACTGCTGTGGCCTACCCTATTCAATTCCCCTTCTATAGCCCCCACTCCCCATTTCCTGACTTTCATCATTCCCTCCATCCCCTAAAGCACCATCTCCATGTCCTCTGTCCAATGAACCTCCACCCTACAAGTGTGGCCTGCCCTTATAAAACAAGAATTGCTAAAAAGTTAAATGAGGGACGTCATGTCGATTGACTGGATTGTTTGCTAATTTTTTGCCCCATTTGTAGCAACTTGGCTCACTTGGCATTTTTGTAGGGGCTGGACAATAAATGGCAGGTTTTGAGATCTTTGGTAGGGGACTAAGCAAGAAATGGTAGGTGCAAGCCAATTCTGGTAGGTCGGGGAATCATAGCCCTGATTTTTGGTAAGTTGGCTGAAATCGGTAGGAAAACCTACCAGTTTTGACACCACCTACCTACCAAAACAGGGGGGTTGAGTAGTAGTGTAGGCTGGTCAAGGTTTGGTCCCAATCGGCCCAGTAATGGCCGCCCGGTGGCCCCCGGAAGGTGCTCTGGCACGTACTAAAACAAACACTGACCTTCAGCTAGTGGCCTAAGGAGCTGGGCTGGTTGCACCTTCTGGCTGTTGACCATGATATAGCTGAATTGTTGCTGAAGCATATGCGCTGCATCTGTTATGGGATCTAGTGATGTACGTTTCAGTGATGCATGTGTGATGTATGTATCTGTGATGCACTGAAGTGATACTGTTCTGTATTGGACTGACGACGTGATGCGCGATCGATATCTGATGTACTGATGTGGAATGTGTTTACCCTCGCCGCAGTGATGAGATATATGCTCTGTCGGTGTGGAAGGAGGGCGCACCGTGCTTTGAGAGTCTTGAATGCATTGCCCGCGAGGAGGCGCCCACGCTCCCGGGCGGGGACACGCGCGTCAGCCAGCTACTGCATGTTGTATTTGGTCTTTCCAAGGATTTTTGTGCCAGCGGGCTTCGATTCGGGGGCCTGCACACACGCAATGCCGCGCTGAATCACGTGAGTGTCACGGCGTCCGTGCTGTAGCTGAATTGTAGCTCAAACACACATTGTGACGCGCTGAAACGCTTGATTGTCTCTCTGCCCGTGACTGAATTACTTGCAAAGACGCGCTGAATCACGTGATGAATGTCACGGTAGGTGTGCGTTCGGTAGCTGATTTGTAGCTGAAGCACTCACAGTGCCGCACTGCCGCGCCGAAACGCGTAATTGTCTCTCTGCCCGTGTAGCTGAATTGCATCTGAAGCACTCGCGATACCCGCAGAATCACGTGAGTGACACTCTGCCCGTAACGCACGGTACCTTAGACAGTCGCGTTGCCGTGCTCAATCGTGAGACTCAGTGCGATAAATTTGCATCTGTCATGAGGAAGCTGGGCTCACGTCGCCTCTGTTCCTACAACAAGTGTGTCCACTGGGAGTCGAACCCAGGCCACTCGCTTGGAAGGCGAGAATCATAACCGTTTGACTATGGACACACAGATGACCTACAGTCAACTGTAATGTATAAGAATTTGAGAAATCTATCCGTAGGAGAGCTCATCATCCGTAGGTCGGGGTGTTTGTGGCATAAGTGCCTTGCTTCTCCCTGTCTAGGCCTCTCCCTTAGGGTGGTTGTTGATGCTTGTCTTGCTCCTAGGGTTGCTGATTTCAGGACGTATCTTGATGCTTTATTTCTTGGCTGGCTGTGCCCTTTGCACAGGGGCAACTAGTCATGCCCCTCCTGGCAGTTTGGTGGCCTTTTCCGGTCCTTTTGCTTGTTGAGTTTACGGCTTTGCTTGTTGAATTTACGGCTCCTAATTGTCAGCCGCTCAGCTGCTCTTCTTTGGGGTGGGCCCCCAAGCCTTGCCTTTGTTCTTTGGCATGGGGTCATAGGGGTCACCCGCAGTTTTATTTCTTAACTCCACTAGGGCTCTAGGTCTTTTGATCTAGTCCTAGGCCCCACGAGGTTTATAGGTCCTAGGTATTAGACCCTTGTAGGTCATAGGCCCTAGACCCTACTAGGTTTCTAGGTCTTTTGATCCAATCGTATGTCCTATTGGGACAACGGCTGCTCAGTGGCCGGCCACCCTTGTAAACCCCTGAAATGAAAATGAGGTGTCGTTTTTCAAATATGAAAATGGGGTGTAACTTAAGTGTAGGTATACTACAATACGAGTAGCTCGCTGGTAAGGGGAGTAGGTCAGGGTTGCACCTTGAGGAGGTGCAGGTTCTCACCCCCGGGTGGGACCGTGGGTGTAGCTGGAGTGTAGCTGAAGTACGAATGTACGATACAAAAAGCACGCTGGTACAAGGAGGCCTTTAAGGCGCTTGTTGAAAAAGGCCTCCTTGTACCAATATGATGTTGAAAAACAACTACCGTAAAACGCCTTTGACTCCGCTCGAAATTAAATAATTATAGGGGTGCGCGGACATGGTGCGCGATAATATTAATTAAAAAAAGTCCGCTGCGCGGAGCGTCAGTCAGGTGCCCAAAAAACTATTTTGGGGGTGCGCGGTATGAATTAAAAACAGCACTTTTTACAAAAATCGTGCGCTAGCGCGCGACTGTTTGATTCGACATCCGTTTAGTCATCCTTGTCAAGTCTGCTCAAATAGCCATGCACAGCAACACTACTGATGACTCAGATGAGCACTACCGGTACTCATAGGTAGCATTACTGCTCAGTTCAGCCTCCATCCACTCGGCTCGCCAGTCGAATCGCCAGCGCCTCTCCTCGGCCTGCTCGGCCTTCCAATCCTCCTCCTCCTCCCTCGCCTCCCTCGCCTCCTCATCCTCCTCCCCTTCCTCCTCCTCCTCCTCCTCCTCCTCCGCCTCCTTCTTCTTGTCCTCTTTCTCCTCTTTCTCCTCGTTCTCTGGTTCCTTCTTCTCTGCCTCCTTCTTCTCTGCCTCCTCCTTCTCGCTTCCCTCCTTTTTGGGTTTAAAGAGCATAGACCTTGGTAGTTTACGCTTCCTAGTACTAGTACTGCTCATGTTCGAGGCAGCAGGGCACGGTGACGGCGCGGCCATTTGTAAGTGGTGGCGTAGAGCACGTTGCCGATCATCATGTTCATAAATCGGTTGTACAAACGGTTTGTGTGTCCATGTCCATTCGGCGCCTTGCATCTGACATACTTTGTTCAATGAAACAACCATCTATATGAAACATCTTTAAGAAAACTAGTGAGCTCAGCCAACAAGAGTTGGCCAGGAACGCAGCGGCAAGGAAGACAAGGGAGGAGGCGGAGGCGGATGCTCGTGAGGATGCCCGTGCGATGGGGCTGTCGACACCGGTGCTGAAGAGGCCTGTTGGGCGCCCTCCCAAAAGCAGGCACCAACTAGTACCACACGCGGTCATTGCTGTCCCCAGGCAGAACTTGCTAGGGTCCCCGAGGTGTGTTACGTGTGTGAGCGCTTGAATAGTGCAAGTGTCTTTCATTTTGCTTAAACTTAACATAGTGGGAGGCTGGCCGCCCAACCCTAAACCCTAAACCCTAAACCCTAAACCCTAAACCCTAAACCCTAAACCCTAAAAGACCTCAGGGTGGACTGCCAAACTGCGTTGTACCACTGAGCCGCCCACGTTTATATAAGCACACGTTTCCTGAGGCCAGAAACCGGCGGGGGAGGAGGATGACGATTACGGGATCGTTGCTAGCAGGGGGGTGCTAGCATCACCCAAAGTTTTAACTGAGCTTTACGGTACTGGCTGACAGTGCTGCGCGGACGGAAATTTAAATTATTTCAGTGATGCGCGATGTGTAATTAAATTCTGTGCTGCGAGGCGTTAAATTAAATTAAAATTTCGTCGCTGCGCGACCGTTTTTTAAATTCTTTTTGGGGTGCGCGGCCGAAAAATAATTTTTTTTTTTGGGGTGTGCGGAGTCTAAAGCGTTTTACGGTATCATATTCAAAAGGGCTGCACACAGACGAGGCGCAGTTTCCTGGCTTCTGGTGGGACGGTGGGTGTTGCCAAACGTGTCTCTGGGGGGGCCTGCTTTGGACCTGTGAGTATCTTCTCCATCAGCAGATTCATTTCCCGGAAAGAGAACAGCATGGGCTGATCCTGCGTGTATACCGTATAACCTTACAATTCTTCATTCCACACTTGTCCAACCTCCAATTACCAGTGTTTCTCTTTTCGGGCACAAGTACACCTTCAGCAGGCCGCCGAAGGCCCAATTGGGACCAAACTTGGACCAGCCTACAACAAGTGGCCAAAGCAGAGCATGGTTGGCCACGAATGAGGTTGCCGACCAGAGGCTGGAGTGTAGCTGAAATGTAGCTGAGTCACAAAAAAGAAATACTGAGCGTTACTCACCTCCAGAGATGCCTTAATATGACTCTGTTAACCACAGCTGTCTGTCTGCTATCATCCCTGCCCAGCTACTAAACCCAACTATCGCCCAGCTTTTACCACAGCCTAACCAGGGCTCTACAAACCGGCCGGTTCCCGGACAGAATTGGACAAAAGAAAAAAAAAACGGGGAAAAGCGAGAGGGGGGTTCCGGCGAAGCCGGAAAAAAAGGGGAAAGTATGAATGTTCTCCGGCTGTCGTGATTTGGGGCCGGAGGCCCACAAACTCTTATCCGGCTCTTATTCTCCCCGGCTGTTCCATGTGTATTCCCTTGAACATACTCTCAGCACGCCATTATGGCTAGTTGTTCTAGAGAGCGGTTGTCTGCTAGCCAACCCTTCAACTTCCGTCGGCATGTGGTCGTTAGACAAAGCGAAGGAGCTAGCCACGTCTCGAAGTCGAGGAGCAACGTCGCGAAGTCGAGGATGAGATCGACCTCACCGAAACCGCCCCAGCCGAAAAAGACGAAACAGCCCCAGCCGAAACAGCCTCCTCTCTCGTCTCGCTGGCGATCTTCCCTCAGGCAGACGGCACCTTGAAAGCCTACCTGATATACGCCCTCGATTCCCTACCTCTTCCGACAGCTCCAAAAGAGGAGGAGAGACTGTAGTTATGTGTGTGTAGGTTTGTGTCTAGGAGTGTCTTTGAGACTAGAGAGGATCGAACAGTTTGTAATGAGCGGGAAACAAAATCACACTTACAACCCTAACCCCTCTCACCCTCAGGCCCTGGCGAGCTTGAGCCACCAGTCCACCTCTGCTCAACTCCTGCTTATAAACCCTCACCCTAACCCCTCTCACCCTCAGGCCCTGGCGAGCTTGAGCCACCAGTCCACCTCTGCTCAACTCCTGCTTATAAACCCTCAACCCTAACCCCTTTTACCCTCAGGCCCTGGCGAGCTTGAGCCACCAGTCCACCTCTGCTCAACTCCTGCTTATAAACCCTCAACCCTAACCCCTCTCACCCTCAGGCCCTGGCGAGCTTGAGCCACCAGTCCACCTCTGCTCAACTCCTGCATATAAACCCTCAACCCTCAACCCTTTCACCCGCAGGCCCTGGCGAGCTTGAGCCACCAGTCCACCTCTTCTCAACTCCTGCTTATAAACCCTCAACCCTAACCCCTCTCACCCTCAGGCCCTGGCGAGCTTGAACCACCACTCCACCTCTGCTCAACGACCACTGATAAACCCTCAACCTAACCCCATTCACCTTCAGGCCCTGGCGAGCTTGAGCCACCATTCCACCTCTGCTCAACTCCTGCTTACAAACCCTAACCCTAACCCCTCTCACCATCAGGCCCTGGCGAGCTTGAGCCACCACTCCACCTCTGCTCAACTCCTGCTTATAAACCCTCAACCCTAACCCCTCTCACCCTCAGGCCCTGGCGAGCTTGAGCCACCACTCCACCTCTGCTCAACTCCTGCTTATAAACCCTCAACCCTAACCCCTCTCACCCGCAGGCCCTGGCGAGCTTGAGCCACCAGTCCACCTCTGCTCAACGACCACTGATAAACCCTCAACCTAACCCCATTCACCTTCAGGCCCTGGCGAGCTTGAGCCACCAGTCCACCTCTGCTCAACTCCTGCTTATAAACCCTAACCCTAACCCCTCTCACCCTCAGGCCCTGGCGAGCTTGAGCCACCAGTCGACCTCTGCTCAACTCCTGCTTATAAACCTTCACCCTAACCCCTCTCACCCTCAGGCCCTGGCGAGCTTGAGCCACCAGTCCACCTCTGCTCAACTCCTGCTTATAAACCCTCAACCCTAACCCCTCTCACCATCAGGCCCTGGCGAGCTTGAGCCACCAGTCCACCTCTGCTCAACTCCTGCTTATAAACCTTCACCCAAACCCCTCTCACCCTCAGGCCCTGGCGAGCTTGAGCCACCAGTCCACCTCTGCTCAACTCCTGCTTATAAACCCTCACCCTAACCCCTCTCACCCTCAGGCCCTGGCGAGCTTGAGCCACCAGTCCACCTCTGCTCAACTCCTGCTTATAAACCCTCAACCCTAACCCCTCTCACCCTCAGGCCCTGGCGAGCTTGAGCCACCAGTCCACCTCTGCTCAACTCCTGCTTATAAACCCTCACCCTAACCCCTCTCACCCTCAGGCCCTGGCGAGCTTGAGCCACCAGTCCACCTCTGCTCAACTCCTGCTTATAAACCCTCAACCCTAACCCCTTTTACCCTCAGGCCCTGGCGAGCTTGAGCCACCAGTCCACCTCTGCTCAACTCCTGCTTATAAACCCTCAACCCTAACCCCTCTCACCCTCAGGCCCTGGCGAGCTTGAGCCACCAGTCCACCTCTGCTCAACTCCTGCATATAAACCCTCAACCCTCAACCCTTTCACCCGCAGGCCCTGGCGAGCTTGAGCCACCAGTCCACCTCTTCTCAACTCCTGCTTATAAACCCTCAACCCTAACCCCTCTCACCCTCAGGCCCTGGCGAGCTTGAGCCACCACTCCACCTCTGCTCAACGACTGCTTACAAACCCTAACCTTAACCCCTCTCACCATCAGGCCCTGGCGAGCTTGAGCCACCACTCCACCTCTGCTCAACTCCTGCTTATAAACCCTCAACCCTAACCCCTCTCACCCTCAGGCCCTGGCGAGCTTGAGCCACCACTCCACCTCTGCTCAACTCCTGCTTATAAACCCTCAACCCTAACCCCTCTCACCCTCAGGCCCTGGCGAGCTTGAGCCACCAGTCCACCTCTGCTCAACGACCACTGATAAACCCTCAACCTAACCCCATTCACCTTCAGGCCCTGGCGAGCTTGAGCCACCAGTCCACCTCTGCTCAACTCCTGCTTATAAACCCTAACCCTAACCCCTCTCACCCTCAGGCCCTGGCGAGCTTGAGCCACCAGTCGACCTCTGCTCAACTCCTGCTTATAAACCTTCACCCTAACCCCTCTCACCCTCAGGCCCTGGCGAGCTTGAGCCACCAGTCCACCTCTGCTCAACTCCTGCTTATAAACCCTCAACCCTAACCCCTCTCACCATCAGGCCCTGGCGAGCTTGAGCCACCAGTCCACCTCTGCTCAACTCCTGCTTATAAACCTTCACCCAAACCCCTCTCACCCTCAGGCCCTGGCGAGCTTGAGCCACCAGTCCACCTCTGCTCAACTCCTGCTTATAAACCCTCACCCTAACCCCTCTCACCCTCAGGCCCTGGCGAGCTTGAGCCACCAGTCCACCTCTGCTCAACTCCTGCTTATAAACCCTCAACCCTAACCCCTCTTACCCTCAGGCCCTGGCGAGCTTGAGCCACCAGTCCACCTCTGCTCAACTCCTGCATATAAACCCTCAACCCTCAACCCTTTCACCCTCAGGCCCTGGCGAGCTTGAGCCACCAGTCCACTTCTTCTCAACTCCTGCTTATAAACCCTCAACCCTAACCCCTCTCACCCTCAGGCCCTGGCGAGCTTGAGCCACCACTCCACCTCTGCTCAACTCCTGCTTATAAACCCTCAACCCTAACCCCTCTCACCCTCAGGCCCTGGCGAGCTTGAGCCACCAGTCCACCTCTGCTCAACTCCTGCTTATAAACCCTCAACCCTAACCCCTCTCACCATCAGGCCATGGCGAGCTTGAGCCACCCGTCCACCTCTGCTCAACTCCTGCTTATAAACCCTCAACCCTAACCCCTTTTACCCTCAGGCCCTGGCGAGCTTGAGCCACCAGTCCACCTCTGCTCAACTCCTGCATATAAACCCTAAACCCTTAACCCTTTCACCCTCAGGCCCTGGCGAGCTTGAGCCACCAGTCCACCACTTCTCAACTCCTGCTTATAAACCCTCAACCCTAACCCCTCTCACCCTCAGGCCCTGGCGAGCTTGAGCCACCAGTCCACCTCTGCTCAACGACCACTGATAAACCCTCAACCTAACCCCATTCACCTTCAGGCCCTGGCGAGCTTGAGCCACCAGTCCACCTCTGCTCAACTCCTGCTTATAAACCCTCACCCTAACCCCTCTCACCCTCAGGCCCTGGCGAGCTTGAGCCACCAGTCGACCTCTGTTCAACTCCTGCTTATAAACCCTCAACCCTAACCCCTCTCACCCTCAGGCCCTGGCGAGCTTGAGCCACCAGTCCACCTCTTCTCAACTCCTGCTTATAAACCCTCAACCCTAACCCCTCTCACCCTCAGGCCCTGGCGAGCTTGAGCCACCAGTCCACCTCTGCTCAACTCCTGCTTATAAACCCTCAACCCTAACCCCTCTCACCCTCAGGCCCTGGCGAGCTTGAGCCACCAGTCCACCTCTGCTCAACTCCTGCTTATAAACCCTCAACCCTAACCCCTCTTACCCTCAGGCCCTGGCGAGCTTGAGCCACCAGTCCACCTCTGCTCAACTCCTGCATATAAACCCTCAACCCTCAACCCTTTCACCCTCAGGCCCTGGCGAGCTTGAGCCACCAGTCCACTTCTTCTCAACTCCTGCTTATAAACCCTCAACCCTAACCCCTCTCACCCTCAGGCCCTGGCGAGCTTGAGCCACCACTCCACCTCTGCTCAACTCCTGCTTATAAACCCTCAACCCTAACCCCTCTCACCCTCAGGCCCTGGCGAGCTTGAGCCACCAGTCCACCTCTGCTCAACGACCACTGATAAACCCTCAACCTAACCCCATTCACCTTCAGGCCCTGGCGAGCTTGAGCCACCAGTCCACCTCTGCTCAACTCCTGCTTATAAACCCTAACCCTAACCCCTCTCACCCTCAGGCCCTGGCGAGCTTGAGCCACCAGTCGACCTCTGCTCAACTCCTGCTTATAAACCTTCACCCTAACCCCTCTCACCCTCAGGCCCTGGCGAGCTTGAGCCACCAGTCCACCTCTGCTCAACTCCTGCTTATAAACCCTCAACCCTAACCCCTCTCACCATCAGGCCCTGGCGAGCTTGAGCCACCAGTCCACCTCTGCTCAACTCCTGCTTATAAACCTTCACCCAAACCCCTCTCACCCTCAGGCCCTGGCGAGCTTGAGCCACCAGTCCACCTCTGCTCAACTCCTGCTTATAAACCCTCACCCTAACCCCTCTCACCCTCAGGCCCTGGCGAGCTTGAGCCACCAGTCCACCTCTGCTCAACTCCTGCTTATAAACCCTCAACCCTAACCCCTCTCACCCTCAGGCCCTGGCGAGCTTGAGCCACCAGTCCACCTCTGCTCAACTCCTGCTTATAAACCCTCAACCCTAACCCCTCTCACCATCAGGCCCTGGCGAGCTTGAGCCACCCGTCCACCTCTGCTCAACTCCTGCTTATAAACCCTCAACCCTAACCCCTTTTACCCTCAGGCCCTGGCGAGCTTGAGCCACCAGTCCACCTCTGCTCAACTCCTGCATATAAACCCTAAACCCTTAACCCTTTCACCCTCAGGCCCTGGCGAGCTTGAGCCACCAGTCCACCTCTGCTCAACTCCTGCATATAAACTCTAAACCCTTAACCCTTTCACCCTCAGGCCCTGGCGAGCTTGAGCCACCAGTCCACCTCTGCTCAACTCCTGCTTATAAACCCTCACCCTAACCCCTCTCACCCTCAGGCCCTGGCGAGCTTGAGCCACCAGTCCACCTCTGCTCAACTCCTGCTTATAAACCCTCAACCCTAACCCCTCTCACCCTCAGGCCCTGGCGAGCTTGAGCCACCAGTCCACCTCTGCTCAACTCCTGCTTATAAACCCTCAACCCTAACCCCTCTCACCATCAGGCCCTGGCGAGCTTGAGCCACCAGTCCACCTCTGCTCAACTCCTGCTTATAAACCCTCAACCCTAACCCCTCTCACCATCAGGCCCTGGCGAGCTTGAGCCACCAGTCCACCTCTGCTCAACTCCTGCTTATAAACCTTCACCCTAACCCCTCTCACCCTCAGGCCCTGGCGAGCTTGAGCCACCAGTCCACCTCTGCTCAACTCCTGCTTATAAACCCTCACCCTAACCCCTCTCACCCTCAGGCCCTGGCGAGCTTGAGCCACCAGTCCACCTCTGCTCAACTCCTGCTTATAAACCCTCAACCCTAACCCCTCTCACCCTCAGGCCCTGGCGAGCTTGAGCCACCAGTCCACCTCTGCTCAACTCCTGCTTATAAACCCTCAACCCTAACCCCTCTCACCATCAGGCCCTGGCGAGCTTGAGCCACCCGTCCACCTCTGCTCAACTCCTGCTTATAAACCCTCAACCCTAACCCCTTTTACCCTCAGGCCCTGGCGAGCTTGAGCCACCAGTCCACCTCTGCTCAACTCCTGCATATAAACCCTAAACCCTTAACCCTTTCACCCTCAGGCCCTGGCGAGCTTGAGCCACCAGTCCACCTCTGCTCAACTCCTGCATATAAACTCTAAACCCTTAACCCTTTCACCCTCAGGCCCTGGCGAGCTTGAGCCACCAGTCCACCTCTGCTCAACTCCTGCTTATAAACCCTCACCCTAACCCCTCTCACCCTCAGGCCCTGGCGAGCTTGAGCCACCAGTCCACCTCTGCTCAACTCCTGCTTATAAACCCTCAACCCTAACCCCTCTCACCCTCAGGCCCTGGCGAGCTTGAGCCACCAGTCCACCTCTGCTCAACTCCTGCTTATAAACCCTCAACCCTAACCCCTCTCACCATCAGGCCATGGCGAGCTTGAGCCACCCGTCCACCTCTGCTCAACTCCTGCTTATAAACCCTCAACCCTAACCCCTTTTAACCTCAGGCCCTGGCGAGCTTGAGCCACCAGTCCACCTCTGCTCAACTCCTGCATATAAACCCTAAACCCTTAACCCTTTCACCCTCAGGCCCTGGCGAGCTTGAGCCACCAGTCCACCACTTCTCAACTCCTGCTTATAAACCCTCAACCCTAACCCCTCTCACCCTCAGGCCCTGGCGAGCTTGAGCCACCAGTCCACCTCTGCTCAACGACCACTGATAAACCCTCAACCTAACCCCATTCACCTTCAGGCCCTGGCGAGCTTGAGCCACCAGTCCACCTCTGCTCAACTCCTGCTTATAAACCCTCACCCTAACCCCTCTCACCCTCAGGCCCTGGCGAGCTTGAGCCACCAGTCGACCTCTGTTCAACTCCTGCTTATAAACCCTCAACCCTAACCCCTCTCACCCTCAGGCCCTGGCGAGCTTGAGCCACCAGTCCACCTCTTCTCAACTCCTGCTTATAAACCCTCAACCCTAACCCCTCTCACCCTCAGGCCCTGGCGAGCTTGAGCCACCAGTCCACCTCTGCTCAACTCCTGCTTATAAACCCTCAACCCTAACCCCTCTCACCCTCAGGCCCTGGCGAGCTTGAGCCACCAGTCCACCTCTGCTCAACTCCTGCTTATAAACCCTCAACCCTAACCCCTCTTACCCTCAGGCCCTGGCGAGCTTGAGCCACCAGTCCACCTCTGCTCAACTCCTGCATATAAACCCTCAACCCTCAACCCTTTCACCCTCAGGCCCTGGCGAGCTTGAGCCACCAGTCCACTTCTTCTCAACTCCTGCTTATAAACCCTCAACCCTAACCCCTCTCACCCTCAGGCCCTGGCGAGCTTGAGCCACCACTCCACCTCTGCTCAACTCCTGCTTATAAACCCTCAACCCTAACCCCTCTCACCCTCAGGCCCTGGCGAGCTTGAGCCACCAGTCCACCTCTGCTCAACGACCACTGATAAACCCTCAACCTAACCCCATTCACCTTCAGGCCCTGGCGAGCTTGAGCCACCAGTCCACCTCTGCTCAACTCCTGCTTATAAACCCTAACCCTAACCCCTCTCACCCTCAGGCCCTGGCGAGCTTGAGCCACCAGTCGACCTCTGCTCAACTCCTGCTTATAAACCTTCACCCTAACCCCTCTCACCCTCAGGCCCTGGCGAGCTTGAGCCACCAGTCCACCTCTTCTCAACTCCTGCTTATAAACCCTCAACCCTAACCCCTCTCACCATCAGGCCCTGGCGAGCTTGAGCCACCAGTCCACCTCTGCTCAACTCCTGCTTATAAACCTTCACCCAAACCCCTCTCACCCTCAGGCCCTGGCGAGCTTGAGCCACCAGTCCACCTCTGCTCAACTCCTGCTTATAAACCCTCACCCTAACCCCTCTCACCCTCAGGCCCTGGCGAGCTTGAGCCACCAGTCCACCTCTGCTCAACTCCTGCTTATAAACCCTCAACCCTAACCCCTCTCACCCTCAGGCCCTGGCGAGCTTGAGCCACCAGTCCACCTCTGCTCAACTCCTGCTTATAAACCCTCAACCCTAACCCCTCTCACCATCAGGCCCTGGCGAGCTTGAGCCACCCGTCCACCTCTGCTCAACTCCTGCTTATAAACCCTCAACCCTAACCCCTTTTACCCTCAGGCCCTGGCGAGCTTAAGCCACCAGTCCACCTCTGCTCAACTCCTGCATATAAACCCTAAACCCTAAACCCTTTCACCCTCAGGCCCTGGCGAGCTTGAGCCACCAGTCCACCTCTGCTCAACTCCTGCTTATAAACCTTCACCCAAACCCCTCTCACCCTCAGGCCCTGGCGAGCTTGAGCCACCAGTCCACCTCTGCTCAACTCCTGCTTATAAACCCTCACCCTAACCCCTCTCACCCTCAGGCCCTGGCGAGCTTGAGCCACCAGTCCACCTCTGCTCAACTCCTGCTTATAAACCCTCAACCCTAACCCCTCTCACCCTCAGGCCCTGGCGAGCTTGAGCCACCAGTCCACCTCTGCTCAACTCCTGCTTATAAACCCTCAACCCTAATCCCTCTCACCATCAGGCCATGGCGAGCTTGAGCCACCCGTCCACCTCTGCTCAACTCCTGCTTATAAACCCTCAACCCTAACCCCTTTTAACCTCAGGCCCTGGCGAGCTTGAGCCACCAGTCCACCTCTGCTCAACTCCTGCATATAAACCCTAAACCCTTAACCCTTTCACCCTCAGGCCCTGGCGAGCTTGAGCCACCAGTCCACCACTTCTCAACTCCTGCTTATAAACCCTCAACCCTAACCCCTCTCACCATCAGGCCCTGGCGAGCTTGAGCCACCAGTCCACCTCTGCTCAACGACCACTGATAAACCCTCAACCTAACCCCATTCACCTTCAGGCCCTGGCGAGCTTGAGCCACCAGTCCACCTCTGCTCAACTCCTGCTTATAAACCCTCACCCTAACCCCTCTCACCCTCAGGCCCTGGCGAGCTTGAGCCACCAGTCGACCTCTGTTCAACTCCTGCTTATAAACCCTCAACCCTAACCCCTCTCACCCTCAGGCCCTGGCGAGCTTGAGCCACCAGTCCACCTCTTCTCAACTCCTGCTTATAAACCCTCAACCCTAACCCCTCTCACCCTCAGGCCCTGGCGAGCTTGAGCCACCAGTCCACCTCTGCTCAACTCCTGCTTATAAACCCTCAACCCTAACCCCTCTCACCCCCAGGCCCTGGCGAGCTTGAGCCACCACTCCACCTCTGCTCAACTCCTGCTTATAAACCCTCAACCCTAACCCCTCTTACCCTCAGGCCCTGGCGAGCTTGAGCCACCAGTCCACCTCTGCTCAACTCCTGCATATAAACCCTCAACCCTCAACCCTTTCACCCTCAGGCCCTGGCGAGCTTGAGCCACCAGTCCACTTCTTCTCAACTCCTGCTTATAAACCCTCAACCCTAACCCCTCTCACCCTCAGGCCCTGGCGAGCTTGAGCCACCAGTCGACCTCTGTTCAACTTCTGCTTATAAACCCTCAATCTAACCCCATTCACCTTCAGGCCCTGGCGAGCTTGAGCCACCAGTCCACCTCTGCTCAACTCCTGCTTATAAACCCTCACCCTAACCCCTCTTACCCTCAGGCCCTGGCGAGCTTGAGCCACCACTCCACCTCTGCTCAACTCCTGCATATAAACCCTCAACCCTAACCCCTCTCACCCTCAGGCCCTGGCGAGCTTGAGCCACCACTCCACCTCTGCTCAACTCCTGCTTATAAACCCTCAACCCTAACCCCTCTCACCCTCAGGCCCTGGCGAGCTTGAGCCACCACTCCACCTCTGCTCAACTCCTGCTTATAAACCCTCACCCCTAACCCCTTTTACCCTCAGGCCCTGGCGAGCTTGAGCCACCACTCGACCTCTGCTCAACTCCTGCTTATAAACCCTCACCCTAACCCCTCTCACCCTCAGGCCCTGGCGAGCTTGAGCCACCACTCCACCTCTGCTCAACTCCTGCATATAAACCCTCACCCCTAAACCCTTTCACCCTCAGGCCCTGGCGAGCTTGAGCCACCAGTCCACCTCTGCTCAACTCCTGCTTATAAACCCTCAACCCTAACCCCTCTCACCATCAGGCCCTGGCGAGCTTGAGCCACCAGTCCACCTCTGCTCAACTCCTGCTTATAAACCCTCAACCCTAATCCCTTTCACCCTCAGGCCCTGGCGAGCTTGAGCCACCAGTCCACCTCTGCTCAACGACCACTGATACACCCTCAACCCTAACCCCTCTCACCCTCAGGCCCTGGCGAGCTTGAGCCACCAGTCCACCTCTGCTCAACTCCTGCTTATAAACCCTCAACCCTAACCCCTCTCACCCTCAGGCCCTGGCGAGCTTGAGCCACCAGTCCACCTCTGCTCAACTCCTGCTTATAAACCCTCAACCCTAACCCCTTTCACCCTCAGGCCCTGGCGAGCTTGAGCCACCAGTCCACCTCTGCTCAACGACCACTGATAAACCCTCAACCTAACCCCTCTCACCCTCAGGCCCTGGCGAGCTTGAGCCACTAGTCCACCTCTGCTCAACTCCTGCTTATAAACCCTCACCCTAACCCCTCTCACCCTCAGGCCCTGGCGAGCTTGAGCCACCAGTCGACCTCTGTTCAACTCCTGCTTATAAACCCTCAACCCTAACCCCTCTCACCCTCAGGCCCTGGCGAGCTTGAGCCACCAGTCCACCTCTTCTCAACTCCTGCTTATAAACCCTCAACCCTAACCCCTCTCACCCTCAGGCCCTGGCGAGCTTGAGCCACCAGTCCACCTCTGCTCAACTCCTGCTTATAAACCCTCAACCCTAACCCCTCTCACCCCCAGGCCCTGGCGAGCTTGAGCCACCCGTCCACCTCTGCTCAACTCCTGCTTATAAACCCTCAACCCTAACCCCTCTTACCCTCAGGCCCTGGCGAGCTTGAGCCACCAGTCCACCTCTGCTCAACTCCTGCATATAAACCCTCAACCCTCAACCCTTTCACCCTCAGGCCCTGGCGAGCTTGAGCCACCAGTCCACTTCTTCTCAACTCCTGCTTATAAACCCTCAACCCTAACCCCTCTCACCCTCAGGCCCTGGCGAGCTTGAGCCACCAGTCGACCTCTGTTCAACTTCTGCTTATAAACCCTCAATCTAACCCCATTCACCTTCAGGCCCTGGCGAGCTTGAGCCACCAGTCCACCTCTGCTCAACTCCTGCTTATAAACCCTCACCCTAACCCCTCTTACCCTCAGGCCCTGGCGAGCTTGAGCCACCACTCCACCTCTGCTCAACTCCTGCATATAAACCCTCAACCCTAACCCCTCTCACCCTCAGGCCCTGGCGAGCTTGAGCCACCACTCCACCTCTGCTCAACTCCTGCTTATAAACCCTCAACCCTAACCCCTCTCACCCTCAGGCCCTGGCGAGCTTGAGCCACCACTCCACCTCTGCTCAACTCCTGCTTATAAACCCTCAACCCTAACCCCTTTTACCCTCAGGCCCTGGCGAGCTTGAGCCACCACTCGACCTCTGCTCAACTCCTGCTTATAAACCCTCACCCTAACCCCTCTCACCCTCAGGCCCTGGCGAGCTTGAGCCACCACTCCACCTCTGCTCAACTACTGCATATAAACCCTCAACCCTAAACCCTTTCACCCTCAGGCCCTGGCGAGCTTGAGCCACCAGTCCACCTCTGCTCAACTCCTGCTTATAAACCCTCAACCCTAACCCCTCTCACCATCAGGCCCTGGCGAGCTTGAGCCACCAGTCCACCTCTGCTCAACTCCTGCTTATAAACCCTCAACCCTAACCCCTTTCACCCTCAGGCCCTGGCGAGCTTGAGCCACCAGTCCACCTCTGCTCAACGACCACTGATACACCCTCAACCCTAACCCCTCTCACCCTCAGGCCCTGGCGAGCTTGAGCCACTAGTCCACCTCTGCTCAACTCCTGCTTATAAACCCTCAACCCTAACCCCTCTCACCCTCAGGCCCTGGCGAGCTTGAGCCACCAGTCCACCTCTGCTCAACTCCTGCTTATAAACCCTCAACCCTAACCCCTTTCACCCTCAGGCCCTGGCGAGCTTGAGCCACCAGTCCACCTCTGCTCAACGACCACTGATACACCCTCAACCCTAACCCCTCTCACCCTCAGGCCCTGGCGAGCTTGAGCCACTAGTCCACCTCTGCTCAACTCCTGCTTATAAACCCTCACCCTAACCCCTCTCACCCTCAGGCCCTGGCGAGCTTGAGCCACCAGTCCACCTCTGCTCAACTCCTGCTTATAAACCCTCAACCCTAACCCCTCTCACCATCAGGCCATGGCGAGCTTGAGCCACCCGTCCACCTCTGCTCAACTCCTGCTTATAAACCCTCAACCCTAACCCCTTTTACCCTCAGGCCCTGGCGAGCTTGAGCCACCAGTCCACCTCTGCTCAACTCCTGCATATAAACCCTAAACCCTTAACCCTTTCACCCTCAGGCCCTGGCGAGCTTGAGCCACCAGTCCACCACTTCTCAACTCCTGCTTATAAACCCTCAACCCTAACCCCTCTCACCCTCAGGCCCTGGCGAGCTTGAGCCACCAGTCCACCTCTGCTCAACGACCACTGATAAACCCTCAACCTAACCCCATTCACCTTCAGGCCCTGGCGAGCTTGAGCCACCAGTCCACCTCTGCTCAACTCCTGCTTATAAACCCTCACCCTAACCCCTCTCACCCTCAGGCCCTGGCGAGCTTGAGCCACCAGTCCACCTCTTCTCAACTCCTGCTTATAAACCCTCAACCCTAACCCCTCTCACCCTCAGGCCCTGGCGAGCTTGAGCCACCAGTTCACCTCTGCTCAACTCCTGCTTATAAACCCTCAACCCTAACCCCTCTCACCCTCAGGCCCTGGCGAGCTTGAGCCACCAGTCCACCTCTGCTCAACTCCTGCTTATAAACCCTCAACCCTAACCCCTCTTACCCTCAGGCCCTGGCGAGCTTGAGCCACCACTCCACCTCTGCTCAACTCCTGCATATAAACCCTCAACCCTCAACCCTTTCACCTTCAGGCCCTGGCGAGCTTGAGCCACCAGTCCACTTCTTCTCAACTCCTGCTTATAAACCCTCAACCCTAACCCCTCTCACCCTCAGGCCCTGGCGAGCTTGAGCCACCAGTCGACCTCTGTTCAACTTCTGCTTATAAACCCTCAATCTAACCCCATTCACCTTCAGGCCCTGGCGAGCTTGAGCCACCAGTCCACCTCTGCTCAACTCCTGCTTATAAACCCTCACCCTAACCCCTCTTACCCTCAGGCCCTGGCGAGCTTGAGCCACCACTCCACCTCTGCTCAACTCCTGCATATAAACCCTCAACCCTAACCCCTCTCACCCTCAGGCCCTGGCGAGCTTGAGCCACCACTCCACCTCTGCTCAACTCCTGCTTATAAACCCTCAACCCTAACCCCTCTCACCCTCAGGCCCTGGCGAGCTTGAGCCACCACTCCACCTCTGCTCAACTCCTGCTTATAAACCCTCACCCCTAACCCCTTTTACCCTCAGGCCCTGGCGAGCTTGAGCCACCACTCGACCTCTGCTCAACTCCTGCTTATAAACCCTCACCCTAACCCCTCTCACCCTCAGGCCCTGGCGAGCTTGAGCCACCACTCCACCTCTGCTCAACTACTGCATATAAACCCTCAACCCTAAACCCTTTCACCCTCAGGCCCTGGCGAGCTTGAGCCACCAGTCCACCTCTTCTCAACTCCTGCTTATAAACCCTCAACCCTAACCCCTCTCACCATCAGGCCCTGGCGAGCTTGAGCCACCAGTCCACCTCTGCTCAACTCCTGCTTATAAACCCTCAACCCTAAACCCTTTCACCCTCAGGCCCTGGCGAGCTTGAGCCACCAGTCCACCTCTGCTCAACGACCACTGATACACCCTCAACCCTAACCCCTCTCACCCTCAGGCCCTGGCGAGCTTGAGCCACTAGTCCACCTCTGCTCAACTCCTGCTTATAAACCCTCAACCCTAACCCCTCTCACCCTCAGGCCCTGGCGAGCTTGAGCCACCAGTCCACCTCTGCTCAACGACCACTGATAAACCCTCAACCTAACCCCATTCACCTTCAGGCCCTGGCGAGCTTGAGCCACCAGTCGACCTCTGCTCAACTCCTGCTTATAAACCTTCACCCTAACCCCTCTCACCCTCAGGCCCTGGCGAGCTTGAGCCACCAGTCCACCTCTGCTCAACTCCTGCTTATAAACCCTCAACCCTAACCCCTCTCACCATCAGGCCCTGGCGAGCTTGAGCCACCAGTCCACCTCTGCTCAACTCCTGCTTATAAACCTTCACCCAAACCCCTCTCACCCTCAGGCCCTGGCGAGCTTGAGCCACCAGTCCACCTCTGCTCAACTCCTGCTTATAAACCCTCACCCTAACCCCTCTCACCCTCAGGCCCTGGCGAGCTTGAGCCACCAGTCCACCTCTGCTCAACTCCTGCTTATAAACCCTCAACCCTAACCCCTCTCACCCTCAGGCCCTGGCGAGCTTGAGCCACCAGTCCACCTCTGCTCAACTCCTGCTTATAAACCCTCAACCCTAACCCCTCTCACCCTCAGGCCCTGGCGAGCTTGAGCCACCCGTCCACCTCTGCTCAACTCCTGCTTATAAACCCTCAACCCTAACCCCTTTTACCCTCAGGCCCTGGCGAGCTTGAGCCACCAGTCCACCTCGTCTCAACTCCTGCTTATAAACCCTAAACCCTAAACCCTTTCACCCTCAGGCCCTGGCGAGCTTGAGCCACCAGTCCACCTCTGCTCAACTCCTGCTTATAAACCTTCACCCAAACCCCACTCACCCTCAGGCCCTGGCGAGCTTGAGCCACCAGTCCACCTCTGCTCAACTCCTGCTTATAAACCCTCACCCTAACCCCTCTCACCCTCAGGCCCTGGCGAGCTTGAGCCACCAGTCCACCTCTGCTCAACTCCTGCTTATAAACCCTCAACCCTAACCCCTCTCACCCTCAGGCCCTGGCGAGCTTGAGCCACCAGTCCACCTCTGCTCAACTCCTGCTTATAAACCCTCAACCCTAACCCCTCTCACCCTCAGGCCCTGGCGAGCTTGAGCCACCAGTCCACCTCTTCTCAACTCCTGCTTATAAACCCTCAACCCTAACCCCTCTCACCCTCAGGCCCTGGCGAGCTTGAGCCACCAGTCCACCTCTTCTCAACTCCTGCTTATAAACCCTCAACCCTAACCCCTCTCACCCTCAGGCCCTGACGAGCTTGAGCCACCAGTCCACCTCTGCTCAACTCCTGCTTATAAACCCTCAACCCTAACCCCTCTCACCCTCAGGCCCTGGCGAGCTTGAGCCACCAGTCCACCTCTGCTCAACTCCTGCTTATAAACCCTCAACCCTAACCCCTCTCACCCTCAGGCCCTGGCGAGCTTGAGCCACCAGTCCACCTCTGCTCAACTCCTGCATATAAACCCTCAACCCTCAACCCTTTCACCCTCAGGCCCTGGCGAGCTTGAGCCACCAGTCCACTTCTTCTCAACTCCTGCTTATAAACCCTCAACCCTAACCCCTCTCACCCTCAGGCCCTGGCGAGCTTGAGCCACCAGTCGACCTCTGTTCAACTTCTGCTTATAAACCCTCAAACTAACCCCATTCACCTTCAGGCCCTGGCGAGCTTGAGCCACCAGTCCACCTCTGCTCAACTCCTGCTTATAAACCCTCACCCTAACCCCTCTTACCCTCAGGCCCTGGCGAGCTTGAGCCACCAGTCCACCTCTGCTCAACTCCTGCATATAAACCCTCAACCCTAACCCCTCTCACCCTCAGGCCCTGGCGAGCTTGAGCCACCACTCCACCTCTGCTCAACTCCTGCTTATAAACCCTCAACCCTAACCCCTCTCACCCTCAGGCCCTGGCGAGCTTGAGCCACCACTCCACCTCTGCTCAACTCCTGCTTATAAACCCTCACCCCTAACCCCTTTTACCCTCAGGCCCTGGCGAGCTTGAGCCACCACTCGACCTCTGCTCAACTCCTGCTTATAAACCCTCACCCTAACCCCTCTCACCCTCAGGCCCTGGCGAGCTTGAGCCACCAGTCCACCTCTGCTCAACTCCTGCATATAAACCCTAAACCCTCAACCCTTTCACCCTCAGGCCCTGGCGAGCTTGAGCCACCAGTCCACTTCTTCTCAACTCCTGCTTATAAACCCTCAACCCTAACCCCTCTCACCCTCAGGCCCTGGCGAGCTTGAGCCACCAGTCGACCTCTGTTCAACTTCTGCTTATAAACCCTCAAACTAACCCCATTCACCTTCAGGCCCTGGCGAGCTTGAGCCACCAGTCCACCTCTGCTCAACTCCTGCTTATAAACCCTCACCCTAACCCCTCTTACCCTCAGGCCCTGGCGAGCTTGAGCCACCACTCCACCTCTGCTCAACTCCTGCATATAAACCCTCAACCCTAACCCCTCTCACCCTCAGGCCCTGGCGAGCTTGAGCCACCAGTCCACCTCTGCTCAACTCCTGCTTATAAACCCTCAACCCTAACCCCTCTCACCCTCAGGCCCTGGCGAGCTTGAGCCACCAGTCGACCTCTGTTCAACTTCTGCTTATAAACCCTCAAACTAACCCCATTCACCTTCAGGCCCTGGCGAGCTTGAGCCACCAGTCCACCTCTGCTCAACTCCTGCTTATAAACCCTCACCCTAACCCCTCTTACCCTCAGGCCCTGGCGAGCTTGAGCCACCACTCCACCTCTGCTCAACTCCTGCATATAAACCCTCAACCCTAACCCCTCTCACCCTCAGGCCCTGGCGAGCTTGACCCACCACTCCACCTCTGCTCAACTCCTGCTTATAAACCCTCAACCCTAACCCCTCTCACCCTCAGGCCCTGGCGAGCTTGAGCCACCACTCCACCTCTGCTCAACTCCTGCTTATAAACCCTCACCCCTAACCCCTTTTACCCTCAGGCCCTGGCGAGCTTGAGCCACCACTCGACCTCTGCTCAACTCCTGCTTATAAACCCTCACCCTAACCCCTCTCACCCTCAGGCCCTGGCGAGCTTGAGCCACCAGTCCACCACTGCTCAACTACTGCATATAAACCCTCAACCCTAAACCCTTTCACCCTCAGGCCCTGGCGAGCTTGAGCCACCAGTCCACCTCTGCTCAACTCCTGCTTATAAACCCTCAACCCTAACCCCTCTCACCATCAGGCCCTGGCGAGCTTGAGCCACCAGTCCACCTCTGCTCAACTCCTGCTTATAAACCCTCAACCCTAACCCCTTTCACCCTCAGGCCCTGGCGAGCTTGAGCCACCAGTCCACCTCTGCTCAACGACCACTGATACACCCTCAACCCTAACCCCTCTCACCCTCAGGCCCTGGCGAGCTTGAGCCACTAGTCCACCTCTGCTCAACTCCTGCTTATAAACCCTCAACCCTAACCCCTCTCACCCTCAGGCCCTGGCGAGCTTGAGCCACCAGTCCACCTCTGCTCAACGACCACTGATAAACCCTCAACCTAACCCCATTCACCTTCAGGCCCTGGCGAGCTTGAGCCACCAGTCGACCTCTGCTCAACTCCTGCTTATAAACCTTCACCCTAACCCCTCTCACCCTCAGGCCCTGGCGAGCTTGAGCCACCAGTCCACCTCTGCTCAACTCCTGCATATAAACCCTCAACCCTAACCCCTCTCACCATCAGGCCCTGGCGAGCTTGAGCCACCAGTCCACCTCTGCTCAACTCCTGCTTATAAACCTTCACCCAAACCCCTCTCACCCTCAGGCCCTGGCGAGCTTGAGCCACCAGTCCACCTCTGCTCAACTCCTGCTTATAAACCCTCACCCTAACCCCTCTCACCCTCAGGCCCTGGCGAGCTTGAGCCACCAGTCCACCTCTGCTCAACTCCTGCTTATAAACCCTCAACCCTAACCCCTCTCACCCTCAGGCCCTGGCGAGCTTGAGCCACCAGTCCACCTCTGCTCAACTCCTGCTTATAAACCCTCAACCCTAACCCCTCTCACCCTCAGGCCCTGGCGAGCTTGAGCCACCCGTCCACCTCTGCTCAACTCCTGCTTATAAACCCTCAACCCTAACCCCTTTTACCCTCAGGCCCTGGCGAGCTTGAGCCACCAGTCCACCTCTGCTCAACTCCTGCTTATAAACCCTAAACCCTAAACCCTTTCACCCTCAGGCCCTGGCGAGCTTGAGCCACCAGTCCACCTCTGCTCAACTCCTGCTTATAAACCTTCACTCAAACCCCTCTCACCCTCAGGCCCTGGCGAGCTTGAGCCACCAGTCCACCTCTGCTCAACTCCTGCTTATAAACCCTCACCCTAACCCCTCTCACCCTCAGGCCCTGGCGAGCTTGAGCCACCAGTCCACCTCTGCTCAACTCCTGCTTATAAACCCTCAACCCTAACCCCTCTCACCCTCAGGCCCTGGCGAGCTTGAGCCACCAGTCCACCTCTGCTCAACTCCTGCTTATAAACCCTCAACCCTAACCCCTCTCACCATCAGGCCCTGGCGAGCTTGAGCCACCCGTCCACCTCTGCTCAACTCCTGCTTATAAACCCTCAACCCTAACCCCTTTTACCCTCAGGCCCTGGCGAGCTTGAGCCACCAGTCCACCTCTGCTCAACTCCTGCATATAAACCCTCAACCCTAACCCCTCTCACCCTCAGGCCCTGGCGAGCTTGAGCCACCAGTCCACCACTTCTCAACTCCTGCTTATAAACCCTCAACCCTAACCCCTCTCACCCTCAGGCCCTGGCGAGCTTGAGCCACCAGTCCACCTCTGCTCAACGACCACTGATAAACCCTCAACCTAACCCCATTCACCTTCAGGCCCTGGCGAGCTTGAGCCACCAGTCCACCTTTGCTCAACTCCTGCTTATAAACCCTCACCCTCACCCCTCTCACCCTCAGGCCCTGGCGAGCTTGAGCCACCAGTCCACCTCTTCTCAACTCCTGCTTATAAACCCTCTACCCTAACCCCTATCACCCTCAGGCCCTGGCGAGCTTGAGCCACCAGTCCACCTCTGCTCAACTCCTGCTTATAAACCCTCAACCCTAACCCCTCTCACCCTCAGGCCCTGGCGAGCTTGAGCCACCAGTCGACCTCTGTTCAACTTCTGCTTATAAACCCTCAATCTAACCCCATTCACCTTCAGGCCCTGGCGAGCTTGAGCCACCAGTCCACCTCTGCTCAACTCCTGCTTATAAACCCTCACCCTAACCCCTCTTACCCTCAGGCCCTGGCGAGCTTGAGCCACCACTCCACCTCTGCTCAACTCCTGCATATAAACCCTCAACCCTAACCCCTCTCACCCTCAGGCCCTGGCGAGCTTGAGCCACCACTCCACCTCTGCTCAACTCCTGCTTATAAACCCTCAACCCTAACCCCTCTCACCCTCAGGCCCTGGCGAGCTTGAGCCACCACTCCACCTCTGCTCAACTCCTGCTTATAAACCCTCACCCTAACCCCTCTCACCCTCAGGCCCTGGCGAGCTTGAGCCACCAGTCCACCTCTGCTCAACTCCTGCTTATAAACCCTCACCCTAACCCCTCTCACCCTCAGGCCCTGGCGAGCTTGAGCCACCAGTCCACCTCTGCTCAACTCCTGCTTATAAACCCTCACCCTAACCCCTCTTACCCTCAGGCCCTGGCGAGCTTGAGCCACCACTCCACCTCTGCTCAACTCCTGCATATAAACCCTCAACCCTAACCCCTCTCACCCTCAGGCCCTGGCGAGCTTGAGCCACCAGTCCACCTCTGCTCAACTCCTGCTTATAAACCCTCAACCCTAACCCCTCTCACCCTCAGGCCCTGGCGAGCTTGAGCCACCAGTCGACCTCTGTTCAACTTCTGCTTATAAACCCTCAAACTAACCCCATTCACCTTCAGGCCCTGGCGAGCTTGAGCCACCAGTCCACCTCTGCTCAACTCCTGCTTATAAACCCTCACCCTAACCCCTCTTACCCTCAGGCCCTGGCGAGCTTGAGCCACCACTCCACCTCTGCTCAACTCCTGCATATAAACCCTCAACCCTAACCCCTCTCACCCTCAGGCCCTGGCGAGCTTGACCCACCACTCCACCTCTGCTCAACTCCTGCTTATAAACCCTCAACCCTAACCCCTCTCACCCTCAGGCCCTGGCGAGCTTGAGCCACCACTCCACCTCTGCTCAACTCCTGCTTATAAACCCTCACCCCTAACCCCTTTTACCCTCAGGCCCTGGCGAGCTTGAGCCACCACTCGACCTCTGCTCAACTCCTGCTTATAAACCCTCACCCTAACCCCTCTCACCCTCAGGCCCTGGCGAGCTTGAGCCACCAGTCCACCACTGCTCAACTACTGCATATAAACCCTCAACCCTAAACCCTTTCACCCTCAGGCCCTGGCGAGCTTGAGCCACCAGTCCACCTCTGCTCAACTCCTGCTTATAAACCCTCAACCCTAACCCCTCTCACCATCAGGCCCTGGCGAGCTTGAGCCACCAGTCCACCTCTGCTCAACTCCTGCTTATAAACCCTCAACCCTAACCCCTTTCACCCTCAGGCCCTGGCGAGCTTGAGCCACCAGTCCACCTCTGCTCAACGACCACTGATACACCCTCAACCCTAACCCCTCTCACCCTCAGGCCCTGGCGAGCTTGAGCCACTAGTCCACCTCTGCTCAACTCCTGCTTATAAACCCTCAACCCTAACCCCTCTCACCCTCAGGCCCTGGCGAGCTTGAGCCACCAGTCCACCTCTGCTCAACGACCACTGATAAACCCTCAACCTAACCCCATTCACCTTCAGGCCCTGGCGAGCTTGAGCCACCAGTCGACCTCTGCTCAACTCCTGCTTATAAACCTTCACCCTAACCCCTCTCACCCTCAGGCCCTGGCGAGCTTGAGCCACCAGTCCACCTCTGCTCAACTCCTGCATATAAACCCTCAACCCTAACCCCTCTCACCATCAGGCCCTGGCGAGCTTGAGCCACCAGTCCACCTCTGCTCAACTCCTGCTTATAAACCTTCACCCAAACCCCTCTCACCCTCAGGCCCTGGCGAGCTTGAGCCACCAGTCCACCTCTGCTCAACTCCTGCTTATAAACCCTCACCCTAACCCCTCTCACCCTCAGGCCCTGGCGAGCTTGAGCCACCAGTCCACCTCTGCTCAACTCCTGCTTATAAACCCTCAACCCTAACCCCTCTCACCCTCAGGCCCTGGCGAGCTTGAGCCACCAGTCCACCTCTGCTCAACTCCTGCTTATAAACCCTCAACCCTAACCCCTCTCACCCTCAGGCCCTGGCGAGCTTGAGCCACCCGTCCACCTCTGCTCAACTCCTGCTTATAAACCCTCAACCCTAACCCCTTTTACCCTCAGGCCCTGGCGAGCTTGAGCCACCAGTCCACCTCTGCTCAACTCCTGCTTATAAACCCTAAACCCTAAACCCTTTCACCCTCAGGCCCTGGCGAGCTTGAGCCACCAGTCCACCTCTGCTCAACTCCTGCTTATAAACCTTCACTCAAACCCCTCTCACCCTCAGGCCCTGGCGAGCTTGAGCCACCAGTCCACCTCTGCTCAACTCCTGCTTATAAACCCTCACCCTAACCCCTCTCACCCTCAGGCCCTGGCGAGCTTGAGCCACCAGTCCACCTCTGCTCAACTCCTGCTTATAAACCCTCAACCCTAACCCCTCTCACCCTCAGGCCCTGGCGAGCTTGAGCCACCAGTCCACCTCTGCTCAACTCCTGCTTATAAACCCTCAACCCTAACCCCTCTCACCATCAGGCCCTGGCGAGCTTGAGCCACCCGTCCACCTCTGCTCAACTCCTGCTTATAAACCCTCAACCCTAACCCCTTTTACCCTCAGGCCCTGGCGAGCTTGAGCCACCAGTCCACCTCTGCTCAACTCCTGCATATAAACCCTCAACCCTAACCCCTCTCACCCTCAGGCCCTGGCGAGCTTGAGCCACCAGTCCACCACTTCTCAACTCCTGCTTATAAACCCTCAACCCTAACCCCTCTCACCCTCAGGCCCTGGCGAGCTTGAGCCACCAGTCCACCTCTGCTCAACGACCACTGATAAACCCTCAACCTAACCCCATTCACCTTCAGGCCCTGGCGAGCTTGAGCCACCAGTCCACCTTTGCTCAACTCCTGCTTATAAACCCTCACCCTCACCCCTCTCACCCTCAGGCCCTGGCGAGCTTGAGCCACCAGTCCACCTCTTCTCAACTCCTGCTTATAAACCCTCTACCCTAACCCCTATCACCCTCAGGCCCTGGCGAGCTTGAGCCACCAGTCCACCTCTGCTCAACTCCTGCTTATAAACCCTCAACCCTAACCCCTCTCACCCTCAGGCCCTGGCGAGCTTGAGCCACCAGTCGACCTCTGTTCAACTTCTGCTTATAAACCCTCAATCTAACCCCATTCACCTTCAGGCCCTGGCGAGCTTGAGCCACCAGTCCACCTCTGCTCAACTCCTGCTTATAAACCCTCACCCTAACCCCTCTTACCCTCAGGCCCTGGCGAGCTTGAGCCACCACTCCACCTCTGCTCAACTCCTGCATATAAACCCTCAACCCTAACCCCTCTCACCCTCAGGCCCTGGCGAGCTTGAGCCACCACTCCACCTCTGCTCAACTCCTGCTTATAAACCCTCAACCCTAACCCCTCTCACCCTCAGGCCCTGGCGAGCTTGAGCCACCACTCCACCTCTGCTCAACTCCTGCTTATAAACCCTCACCCTAACCCCTCTCACCCTCAGGCCCTGGCGAGCTTGAGCCACCAGTCCACCTCTGCTCAACTCCTGCTTATAAACCCTCACCCTAACCCCTCTCACCCTCAGGCCCTGGCGAGCTTGAGCCACCACTCCACCTCTGCTCAACTACTGCATATAAACCCTCAACCCTAAACCCTTTCACCCTCAGGCCCTGGCGAGCTTGAGCCACCAGTCCACCTCTGCTCAACTCCTGCTTATAAACCCCCAACCCTAACCCCTCTCACCATCAGGCCCTGGCGAGCTTGAGCCACCAGTCCACCTCTGCTCAACTCCTGCTTATAAACCCTCAACCCTAACCCCTTTCACCCTCAGGCCCTGGCGAGCTTGAGCCACCAGTCCACCTCTGCTCAACGACCACTGATACACCCTCACCCTAACCCCTCTCACCCTCAGGCCCTGGCGAGCTTGAGCCACTAGTCCACCTCTGCTCAACTCCTGCTTATAAACCCTCAACCCTAACCCCTCTCACCCTCAGGCCCTGGCGAGCTTGAGCCACCAGTCCACCTCTGCTCAACTCCTGCATATAAACCCTCAACCCTAAACCCTTTCACCCTCAGGCCCTGGCGAGCTTGAGCCACCAGTCCACCTCGTCTCAACTCCTGCTTATAAACCCTCAACCCTAACCCCTCTCACCCTCAGGCCCTGGCGAGCTTGAGCCACCACTCCACCTCTGCTCAACGACCACTGATACACCCTCAACCCTAACCCCTCTCACCCTCAGGCCCTGGCGAGCTTGAGCCACTAGTCCACCTCTGCTCAACTCCTGCTTATAAACCCTCAACCCTAACCCCTCTCACCCTCAGGCCCTGGCGAGCTTGAGCCACCAGTCCACCTCTGCTCAACTACTGCATATAAACCCTCAACCCTAAACCCTTTCACCCTCAGGCCCTGGCGAGCTTGAGCCACCAGTCCACCTCTGCTCAACTCCTGCTTATAAACCCTCAACCCTAACCCCTCTCACCATCAGGCCCTGGCGAGCTTGAGCCACCAGTCCACCTCTGCTCAACTCCTGCTTATAAACCTTCACCCAAACCCCTCTCACCCTCAGGCCCTGGCGAGCTTGAGCCACCAGTCCACCTCTGCTCAACTCCTGCTTATAAACCCTCACCCTAACCCCTCTCACCCTCAGGCCCTGGCGAGCTTGAGCCACCAGTCCACCTCTGCTCAACTCCTGCTTATAAACCCTCAACCCTAACCCCTCTCACCCTCAGGCCCTGGCGAGCTTGAGCCACCAGTCCACCTCTGCTCAACTCCTGCTTATAAACCCTCAACCCTAACCCCTCTCACCATCAGGCCCTGGCGAGCTTGAGCCACCCGTCCACCTCTGCTCAACTCCTGCTTATAAACCCTCAACCCTAACCCCTTTTACCCTCAGGCCCTGGCGAGCTTGAGCCACCAGTCCACCTCTGCTCAACTCCTGCATATAAACCCTAAACCCTAACCCCTCTCACCCTCAGGCCCTGGCGAGCTTGAGCCACCAGTCCACCTCTGCTCAACTCCTGCTTATAAACCCTCAACCCTAACCCCTCTCACCCTCAGGCCCTGGCGAGCTTGAGCCACCAGTCCACCTCTGCTCAACGACCACTGATAAACCCTCAACCTAACCCCATTCACCTTCAGGCCCTGGCGAGCTTGAGCCACCAGTCCACCTCTGCTCAACTCCTGCTTATAAACCCTCAACCCTAACCCCTTTCACCCTCAGGCCCTGGCGAGCTTGAGCCACCAGTCCACCTCTGCTCAACTCCTGCTTATAAACCCTCAACCCTAACCCCTCTCACCCTCAGGCCCTGGCGAGCTTGAGCCACCAGTCCACCTCTGCTCAACGACCACTGATAAACCCTCAACCTAACCCCATTCACCTTCAGGCCCTGGCGAGCTTGAGCCACCAGTCCACCTCTGCTCAACTCCTGCTTATAAACCCTCAACCCTAACCCCTCTCACCCTCAGGCCCTGGCGAGCTTGAGCCACCAGTCCACCTCTGCTCAACTCCTGCTTATAAACCCTCAACCCTAACCCCTTTCACCCTCAGGCCCTGGCGAACTTGAGCCACCAGTCCACTTCTTCTCAACTCCTGCTTATAAACCCTCAACCCTAACCCCTCTCACCCTCAGGCCTTGGCGAGCTTGAGCCACCAGTCGACCTCTGTTCAACTTCTGCTTATAAACCCTCAATCTAACCCCATTCACCTTCAGGCCCTGGCGAGCTTGAGCCACCAGTCCACCTCTGCTCAACTCCTGCTTATAAACCCTCACCCTAACCCCTCTTACCCTCAGGCCCTGGCGAGCTTGAGCCACCAGTCGACCTCTGCTCAACTACTGCATATAAACCCTCAACCCTAACCCCTCTCACCCTCAGGCCCTGGCGAGCTTGAGCCACCACTCCACCTCTGCTCAACTCCTGCTTATAAACCCTCAACCCTAACCCCTCTCACCCTCAGGCCCTGGCGAGCTTGAGCCACCACTCCACCTCTGCTCAACTCCTGCTTATAAACCCTCAACCCTAACCCCTCTCACCCTCAGGCCCTGGCGAGCTTGAGCCACTAGTCCACCTCTGCTCAACTCCTGCTTATAAACCCTCACCCTAACCCCTCTCACCCTCAGGCCCTGGCGAGCTTGAGCCACCAGTCCACCTCTGCTCAACTACTGCATATAAACCCTCAACCCTAAACCCTTTCACCCTCAGGCCCTGGCGAGCTTGAGCCACCAGTCCACCTCTGCTCAACTCCTGCTTATAAACCCTCAACCCTAACCCCTCTCACCATCAGGCCCTGGCGAGCTTGAGCCACCAGTCCACCTCTGCTCAACTCCTGCTTATAAACCCTCAACCCTAACCCCTCTCACCCTCACGCCCTGGCGAGCTTCAGCCACCAGTCCACCTCTGCTCAATGACCACTGATACACCCTCAACCCTAACCCCTCTCACCCTCAGGCCCTGGCGAGCTTGAGCCACCAGTCCACCTCTGCTCAACTCCTGCTTATAAACCCTCAACCCTAACCCCTCTCACCCTCAGGCCCTGGCGAGCTTGAGCCACCAGTCCACCTCTGCTCAACTCCTGCATATAAACCCTCAACCCTAAACCCTTTCACCCTCAGGCCCTGGCGAGCTTGAGCCACCAGTCCACCTCTGTTCAACGACCACTGATAAACCCTCAACCTAACCCCTCTCACCTTCAGGCCCTGGCGAGCTTGAGCCACCAGTCCACCTCTGCTCAACTCCTGCTTATAAACCCTCACTCTAACCCCTCTCACCCTCAGGCCCTGGCGAGCTTGAGCCACCAGTCCACCTCTGCTCAACTCATGCTTATAAACCTTCACCCAAACCCCTCTCACCCTCAGGCCCTGGCCAGCTTGAGCCACCAGTCCACCTCTGCTCAACTCCTGCTTATAAACCCTCACCCTAACCCCTCTCACCCTCAGGCCCTGGCGAGCTTGAGCCACCAGTCCACCTCTGCTCAACTCCTGCTTATAACCCTCAACCCTAACCCCTCTCACCATCAGGCCCTGGCGAGCTTGAGCCACCAGTCCACCTCTGCTCAACTCCTGCTTATAAACCCTCAACCCTAACCCCTCTCACCCTCAGGCCCTGGCGAGCTTGAGCCACCAGTCCACCTCTTCTCAACTCCTGCTTATAAACCCTCAACCCTAACCCCTCTCACCCTCAGGCCCTGGCGAGCTTGAGCCACCACTCCACCTCTGCTCAACTCCTGCATATAAACCCTCAACCCTAACCCCTCTCACCCTCAGGCCCTGGCGAGCTTGAGCCACCAGTCCACCTCTGCTCAACTCCTGCTTATAAACCCTCAACCCTAACGCCTCTCACCCTCAGGCCCTGGCGAGCTTGAGCCACCAGTCCACCTCTGCTCAACTCCTGCATATACACCCTCAACCCTCAACCCTTTCACCCTCAGGCCCTGGCGAGCTTGAGCCACCAGTCCACCTCTGCTCAACTCCTGCTTATAAACCTTCACCCAAACCCCTCTCACCCTCAGGCCCTGGCGAGCTTGAGCCACCAGTCCACCTCTGCTCAACTCCTGCATATAAACCCTCAACCCTAAACCCTTTCACCCTCAGGCCCTGGCGAGCTTGAGCCACCAGTCCACCTCGTTTCAACTCCTGCTTATAAACCCTCCACCCTAACCCCTCTCACCCTCAGGCCCTGGCGAGCTTGAGCCACCACTCCACCTCTGCTCAACGACCACTGATAAAACCTCAACCTAACCCCATTCACCTTCAGGCCCTGGCGAGCTTGAGCCACCAGTCCACCTCTGCTCAACTCCTGCTTATAAACCCTCACCCTAACCCCTCTCACCCTCAGGCCCTGGCGAGCTTGAGCCACCAGTCCACCTCTGCTCAACTCCTGCTTATAAACCCTCAACCTTAACCCCTCTCACCCTCAGGCCCTGGCGAGCTTGAGCCACCAGTCCACCTCTGCTCAATGACCACTGATACACCCTCAACCCTAACCCCTCTCACCCTCAGGCCCTGGCGAGCTTGAGCCACCAGTCCACCTCTGCTCAACTCCTGCTTATAAACCCTCAACCCTAACCCCTCTCACCCTCAGGCCCTGGCGAGCTTGAGCCACCAGTCCACCTCTGCTCAACTTCTGCTTATAACCCTCAACCTAACCCCTCTCACCCTCAGGCCCTGGCGAGCTTGAGCCACCAGTCCACCTCTGCTCAACTCCTGCTTATAAACCCTCAACCCTAACCCCTCTCACCATCAGGCCCTGGCGAGCTTGAGCCACCAGTCCACCTCTGCTCAACTCCTGCTTATAAACCCTCAACCCTAAACCCTTTCACCCTCAGGCCCTGGCGAGCTTGAGCCACCAGTCCACCTCTGCTCAACGACCACTGATACACCCTCAACCCTAACCCCTCTCACCCTCAGGCCCTGGCGAGCTTGAGCCACTAGTCCACCTCTGCTCAACTCCTGCTTATAAACCCTCAACCCTAACCCCTCTCACCCTCAGGCCCTGGCGAGCTTGAGCCACCAGTCCACCTCTGCTCAACGACCACTGATAAACCCTCAACCTAACCCCATTCACCTTCAGGCCCTGGCGAGCTTGAGCCACCAGTCGACCTCTGCTCAACTCCTGCTTATAAACCTTCACCCTAACCCCTCTCACCCTCAGGCCCTGGCGAGCTTGAGCCACCAGTCGACCTCTGCTCAACTCCTGCATATAAACCCTCAACCCTAACCCCTCTCACCCTCAGGCCCTGGCGAGCTTGAGCCACCAGTCCACCTCTGCTCAACTCCTGCATATAAACCCTCAACCCTAACCCCTCTCACCATCAGGCCCTGGCGAGCTTGAGCCACCAGTCCACCTCTGCTCAACTCCTGCTTATAAACCTTCACCCAAACCCCTCTCACCCTCAGGCCCTGGCGAGCTTGAGCCACCAGTCCACCTCTGCTCAACTCCTGCTTATTAACCCTCACCCTAACCCCTCTCACCCTCAGGCCCTGGCGAGCTTGAGCCACCAGTCCACCTCTGCTCAACTCCTGCTTATAAACCCTCAACCCTAACCCCTCTCACCCTCAGGCCCTGGCGAGCTTGAGCCACCAGTCCACCTCTGCTCAACTCCTGCTTATAAACCCTCAACCCTAACCCCTCTCACCCTCAGGCCCTGGCGAGCTTGAGCCACCCGTCCACCTCTGCTCAACTCCTGCTTATAAACCCTCAACCCTAACCCCTTTTACCCTCAGGCCCTGGCGAGCTTGAGCCACCAGTCCACCTCTGCTCAACTCCTGCTTATAAACCCTAAACCCTAAACCCTTTCACCCTCAGGCCCTGGCGAGCTTGAGCCACCAGTCCACCTCTGCTCAACTCCTGCTTATAAACCTTCACCCAAACCCCTCTCAACCTCAGGCCCTGGCGAGCTTGAGCCACCAGTCCACCTCTGCTCAACTCCTGCTTATAAACCCTCACCCTAACCCCTCTCACCCTCAGGCCCTGGCGAGCTTGAGCCACCAGTCCACCTCTGCTCAACTCCTGCTTATAAACCCTCAACCCTAACCCCTCTCACCCTCAGGCCCTGGCGAGCTTGAGCCACCAGTCCACCTCTGCTCAACTCCTGCTTATAAACCCTCAACCCTAACCCCTCTCACCATCAGGCCCTGGCGAGCTTGAGCCACCCGTCCACCTCTGCTCAACTCCTGCTTATAAACCCTAAACCCTAAACCCTTTCACCCTCAGGCCCTGGCGAGCTTGAGCCACCAGTCCACCTCTGCTCAACTCCTGCTTATAAACCTTCACCCAAACCCCTCTCACCCTCAGGCCCTGGCGAGCTTGAGCCACCAGTCCACCTCTGCTCAACTCCTGCTTATAAACCCTCACCCTAACCCCTCTCACCCTCAGGCCCTGGCGAGCTTGAGCCACCAGTCCACCTCTGCTCAACTCCTGCTTATAAACCCTCAACCCTAACCCCTCTCACCCTCAGGCCCTGGCGAGCTTGAGCCACCAGTCCACCTCTGCTCAACTCCTGCTTATAAACCCTCAACCCTAACCCCTCTCACCATCAGGCCCTGGCGAGCTTGAGCCACCCGTCCACCTCTGCTCAACTCCTGCTTATAAACCCTCAACCCTAACCCCTTTTACCCTCAGGCCCTGGCGAGCTTGAGCCACCAGTCCACCTCTGCTCAACTCCTGCATATAAACCCTCAACCCTAACCCCTCTCACCCTCAGGCCCTGGCGAGCTTGAGCCACCAGTCCACCACTTCTCAACTCCTGCTTATAAACCCTCAACCCTAACCCCTCTCACCCTCAGGCCCTGGCGAGCTTGAGCCACCAGTCCACCTCTGCTCAACGACCACTGATAAACCCTCAACCTAACCCCATTCACCTTCAGGCCCTGGCGAGCTTGAGCCACCAGTCCACCTTTGCTCAACTCCTGCTTATAAACCCTCACCCTCACCCCTCTCACCCTCAGGCCCTGGCGAGCTTGAGCCACCAGTCCACCTCTTCTCAACTCCTGCTTATAAACCCTCAACCCTAACCCCTATCACCCTCAGGCCCTGGCGAGCTTGAGCCACCAGTCCACCTCTGCTCAACTCCTGCTTATAAACCCTCAACCCTAACCCCTCTCACCCTCAGGCCCTGGCGAGCTTGAGCCACCAGTCGACCTCTGTTCAACTTCTGCTTATAAACCCTCAATCTAACCCCATTCACCTTCAGGCCCTGGCGAGCTTGAGCCACCAGTCCACCTCTGCTCAACTCCTGCTTATAAACCCTCACCCTAACCCCTCTTACCCTCAGGCCCTGGCGAGCTTGAGCCACCACTCCACCTCTGCTCAACTCCTGCATATAAACCCTCAACCCTAACCCCTCTCACCCTCAGGCCCTGGCGAGCTTGAGCCACCACTCCACCTCTGCTCAACTCCTGCTTATAAACCCTCAACCCTAACCCCTCTCACCCTCAGGCCCTGGCGAGCTTGAGCCACCACTCCACCTCTGCTCAACTCCTGCTTATAAACCCTCACCCTAACCCCTCTCACCCTCAGGCCCTGGCGAGCTTGAGCCACCAGTCCACCTCTGCTCAACTCCTGCTTATAAACCCTCACCCTAACCCCTCTCACCCTCAGGCCCTGGCGAGCTTGAGCCACCACTCCACCTCTGCTCAACTACTGCATATAAACCCTCAACCCTAAACCCTTTCACCCTCAGGCCCTGGCGAGCTTGAGCCACCAGTCCACCTCTGCTCAACTCCTGCTTATAAACCCCCAACCCTAACCCCTCTCACCATCAGGCCCTGGCGAGCTTGAGCCACCAGTCCACCTCTGCTCAACTCCTGCTTATAAACCCTCAACCCTAACCCCTTTCACCCTCAGGCCCTGGCGAGCTTGAGCCACCAGTCCACCTCTGCTCAACGACCACTGATACACCCTCACCCTAACCCCTCTCACCCTCAGGCCCTGGCGAGCTTGAGCCACTAGTCCACCTCTGCTCAACTCCTGCTTATAAACCCTCAACCCTAACCCCTCTCACCCTCAGGCCCTGGCGAGCTTGAGCCACCAGTCCACCTCTGCTCAACTCCTGCATATAAACCCTCAACCCTAAACCCTTTCACCCTCAGGCCCTGGCGAGCTTGAGCCACCAGTCCACCTCGTCTCAACTCCTGCTTATAAACCCTCAACCCTAACCCCTCTCACCCTCAGGCCCTGGCGAGCTTGAGCCACCACTCCACCTCTGCTCAACGACCACTGATACACCCTCAACCCTAACCCCTCTCACCCTCAGGCCCTGGCGAGCTTGAGCCACTAGTCCACCTCTGCTCAACTCCTGCTTATAAACCCTCAACCCTAACCCCTCTCACCCTCAGGCCCTGGCGAGCTTGAGCCACCAGTCCACCTCTGCTCAACTACTGCATATAAACCCTCAACCCTAAACCCTTTCACCCTCAGGCCCTGGCGAGCTTGAGCCACCAGTCCACCTCTGCTCAACTCCTGCTTATAAACCCTCAACCCTAACCCCTCTCACCATCAGGCCCTGGCGAGCTTGAGCCACCAGTCCACCTCTGCTCAACTCCTGCTTATAAACCTTCACCCAAACCCCTCTCACCCTCAGGCCCTGGCGAGCTTGAGCCACCAGTCCACCTCTGCTCAACTCCTGCTTATAAACCCTCACCCTAACCCCTCTCACCCTCAGGCCCTGGCGAGCTTGAGCCACCAGTCCACCTCTGCTCAACTCCTGCTTATAAACCCTCAACCCTAACCCCTCTCACCATCAGGCCCTGGCGAGCTTGAGCCACCCGTCCACCTCTGCTCAACTCCTGCTTATAAACCCTCAACCCTAACCCCTTTTACCCTCAGGCCCTGGCGAGCTTGAGCCACCAGTCCACCTCTGCTCAACTCCTGCATATAAACCCTAAACCCTAACCCCTCTCACCCTCAGGCCCTGGCGAGCTTGAGCCACCAGTCCACCTCTGCTCAACTCCTGCTTATAAACCCTCAACCCTAACCCCTCTCACCCTCAGGCCCTGGCGAGCTTGAGCCACCAGTCCACCTCTGCTCAACGACCACTGATAAACCCTCAACCTAACCCCATTCACCTTCAGGCCCTGGCGAGCTTGAGCCACCAGTCCACCTCTGCTCAACTCCTGCTTATAAACCCTCAAACCTAACCCCTTTCACCCTCAGGCCCTGGCGAGCTTGAGCCACCAGTCCACCTCTGCTCAACTCCTGCTTATAAACCCTCAACCCTAACCCCTCTCACCCTCAGGCCCTGGCGAGCTTGAGCCACCAGTCCACCTCTGCTCAACGACCACTGATAAACCCTCAACCTAACCCCATTCACCTTCAGGCCCTGGCGAGCTTGAGCCACCAGTCCACCTCTGCTCAACTCCTGCTTATAAACCCTCAACCCTAACCCCTCTCACCCTCAGGCCCTGGCGAGCTTGAGCCACCAGTCCACCTCTGCTCAACTCCTGCTTATAAACCCTCAACCCTAACCCCTTTCACCCTCAGGCCCTGGCGAGCTTGAGCCACCAGTCCACTTCTTCTCAACTCCTGCTTATAAACCCTCAACCCTAACCCCTCTCACCCTCAGGCCCTGGCGAGCTTGAGCCACCAGTCGACCTCTGTTCAACTTCTGCTTATAAACCCTCAATCTAACCCCATTCACCTTCAGGCCCTGGCGAGCTTGAGCCACCAGTCCACCTCTGCTCAACTCCTGCTTATAAACCCTCACCCTAACCCCTCTTACCCTCAGGCCCTGGCGAGCTTGAGCCACCAGTCGACCTCTGCTCAACTCCTGCATATAAACCCTCAACCCTAACCCCTCTCACCCTCAGGCCCTGGCGAGCTTGAGCCACCACTCCACCTCTGCTCAACTCCTGCTTATAAACCCTCAACCCTAACCCCTCTCACCCTCAGGCCCTGGCGAGCTTGAGCCACCACTCCACCTCTGCTCAACTCCTGCTTATAAACCCTCAACCCTAACCCCTCTCACCCTCAGGCCCTGGCGAGCTTGAGCCACTAGTCCACCTCTGCTCAACTCCTGCTTATAAACCCTCACCCTAACCCCTCTCACCCTCAGGCCCTGGCGAGCTTGAGCCACCAGTCCACCTCTGCTCAACTACTGCATATAAACCCTCAACCCTAAACCCTTTCACCCTCAGGCCCTGGCGAGCTTGAGCCACCAGTCCACCTCTGCTCAACTCCTGCTTATAAACCCTCAACCCTAACCCCTCTCACCATCAGGCCCTGGCGAGCTTGAGCCACCAGTCCACCTCTGCTCAACTCCTGCTTATAAACCCTCAACCCTAACCCCTCTCACCCTCACGCCCTGGCGAGCTTCAGCCACCAGTCCACCTCTGCTCAATGACCACTGATACACCCTCAACCCTAACCCCTCTCACCCTCAGGCCCTGGCGAGCTTGAGCCACCAGTCCACCTCTGCTCAACTCCTGCTTATAAACCCTCAACCCTAACCCCTCTCACCCTCAGGCCCTGGCGAGCTTGAGCCACCAGTCCACCTCTGCTCAACTCCTGCATATAAACCCTCAACCCTAAACCCTTTCACCCTCAGGCCCTGGCGAGCTTGAGCCACCAGTCCACCTCTGTTCAACGACCACTGATAAACCCTCAACCTAACCCCTCTCACCTTCAGGCCCTGGCGAGCTTGAGCCACCAGTCCACCTCTGCTCAACTCCTGCTTATAAACCCTCACTCTAACCCCTCTCACCCTCAGGCCCTGGCGAGCTTGAGCCACCAGTCCACCTCTGCTCAACTCATGCTTATAAACCTTCACCCAAACCCCTCTCACCCTCAGGCCCTGGCCAGCTTGAGCCACCAGTCCACCTCTGCTCAACTCCTGCTTATAAACCCTCACCCTAACCCCTCTCACCCTCAGGCCCTGGCGAGCTTGAGCCACCAGTCCACCTCTGCTCAACTCCTGCTTATAACCCTCAACCCTAACCCCTCTCACCATCAGGCCCTGGCGAGCTTGAGCCACCAGTCCACCTCTGCTCAACTCCTGCTTATAAACCCTCAACCCTAACCCCTCTCACCCTCAGGCCCTGGCGAGCTTGAGCCACCAGTCCACCTCTTCTCAACTCCTGCTTATAAACCCTCAACCCTAACCCCTCTCACCCTCAGGCCCTGGCGAGCTTGAGCCACCACTCCACCTCTGCTCAACTCCTGCATATAAACCCTCAACCCTAACCCCTCTCACCCTCAGGCCCTGGCGAGCTTGAGCCACCAGTCCACCTCTGCTCAACTCCTGCTTATAAACCCTCAACCCTAACGCCTCTCACCCTCAGGCCCTGGCGAGCTTGAGCCACCAGTCCACCTCTGCTCAACTCCTGCATATACACCCTCAACCCTCAACCCTTTCACCCTCAGGCCCTGGCGAGCTTGAGCCACCAGTCCACCTCTGCTCAACTCCTGCTTATAAACCTTCACCCAAACCCCTCTCACCCTCAGGCCCTGGCGAGCTTGAGCCACCAGTCCACCTCTGCTCAACTCCTGCATATAAACCCTCAACCCTAAACCCTTTCACCCTCAGGCCCTGGCGAGCTTGAGCCACCAGTCCACCTCGTTTCAACTCCTGCTTATAAACCCTCCACCCTAACCCCTCTCACCCTCAGGCCCTGGCGAGCTTGAGCCACCACTCCACCTCTGCTCAACGACCACTGATAAACCCTCAACCTAACCCCATTCACCTTCAGGCCCTGGCGAGCTTGAGCCACCAGTCCACCTCTGCTCAACTCCTGCTTATAAACCCTCACCCTAACCCCTCTCACCCTCAGGCCCTGGCGAGCTTGAGCCACCAGTCCACCTCTGCTCAACTCCTGCTTATAAACCCTCAACCTTAACCCCTCTCACCCTCACGCCCTGGCGAGCTTGAGCCACCAGTCCACCTCTGCTCAATGACCACTGATACACCCTCAACCCTAACCCCTCTCACCCTCAGGCCCTGGCGAGCTTGAGCCACCAGTCCACCTCTGCTCAACTCCTGCTTATAAACCCTCAACCCTAACCCCTCTCACCCTCAGGCCCTGGCGAGCTTGAGCCACCAGTCCACCTCTGCTCAACTTCTGCTTATAACCCTCAACCTAACCCCTCTCACCCTCAGGCCCTGGCGAGCTTGAGCCACCAGTCCACCTCTGCTCAACTCCTGCTTATAAACCCTCACCCTAACCCCTCTCACCTTCAGGCCCTGGCGAGCTTGAGCCACCAGTCCACCTCTGCTCAGCTCCTGCTTATGAACCCTCAACCCTAACCCCTCTCACCCTCAGGCCCTGGCGAGCTTGAGCCACCAGTCCACCTCTGCTCAACTCCTGCTTATGAACCCTCAACCCTAACCCCTCTCACCCTCAGGCCCTGGCGAGCTTGAGCCACCAGTCCACCTCTGCTCAACTCCTGCATATAAACCTTCAACCTAACCCCTCTCACCCTCAGGCCCTGGTGTGCTGTAGTTATTGTTTTACCTCCTTAACGTTATTATTACCTCTTATTAGCTGCATGTGCTCTGGCCACACTTAGTGGCTGCTGTCCGAGCTGTTTGAAGATACCCGGCTGCCCCTAAACCCTACACCCTACCCCGTACCCCCTCCTCCCCTCAGGCCCTTATCAGCTACAGCTATTACTGCATGTGCTCTGGCCATACCCAGTGGCTTCTGTCCGAGCTGTTTGAAGACACCCAGTGGCTGGACGGCTTCCTCGCCGAGAACAACCGACGACTGAGGCGCTCGTTCGGGATGCTGTCTGATGCGCTGAATGAGGCGGGGCTCCCGTTTGTGCAGGTGGGTGGGCGTGAGGGTGCGGGCTGCGGCCGCCTAGGGGGCACACTGAGATGGGTTTAGGGTTTAGGGTTGAGGGTTTAGGGTTTTTAAACCCTAAACCTTAAACCCTTAACCCTGAGATACGGTGGTGGGACAGCTGTGTGCGTGCCGATGCATACAGTGGATTTGATTTGCCTTCCCTCAAAATGCATGTTGTTCAGGGGTGTGCGGGATTCATGAAAATACGGATTCTCAATTGTTATCGCAGGTTCCAGTTGCAAAGTTTCACCCTTCGTTTTTACTTGGTCAGAGGGGAGCATTGAATGAACAATCAATTCATACCCAAGGGAAGGCAATTTAAATTTAAGCAGCTGTATGCAGGATCAGACAAGACTGTTTAGGGCTGTTTCGTGGCGGGAGCCTGCCATTTTGATATCGCATCCACTTTGGCCGTCTCTGTATGTGCGATCGGAGCATGCCATTCACACCTGGGTGATACATTAGCGCTGGAGTGCAACCATATTGTTACTTTGTAACAGCTTGCAAGCTGTTGCAACTGATTGTTGCAGCTGGTTGCTGCTACTTGCAGTTTTTACTTCCCCTTGCTATCACTCCCAACCAAACAAATGGGCGTCCACGCGGTCGAGCCTTTTTCAGCAGGGCCCACATGTGTTTTGTCGTCGAATGTTCCGCACCTACCGGCAGTAGCATCACCTGTGCGCACTTGCTTGCCCCCCCCACCATCTGACCGCAGGCCAGCTCAGCCTCAGCCTCGACGAATGTTCCGCACCTACCGGCAGTAGCATCACCTGTGCGCACTTGCTTGCCCCCCCACCATTTGACCGCAGGCCAGCTCAGCCTCAGCCTCGACGAATGTTCCGCACCTACCGGCAGTAGCATCACCTGTGCGCACTTGCTTGCCTTCCCACCATTTGACCGCAGGCCAGCTCAGCGATGTTCTGTTGGGTTGACATGCGCGAGGCCTTGCTGAAGCGGAGAAACGCCGGACTAGGTGCCACCGGCGCAGGCTGCGGCGTCAGCACCTGGGAGGATGAGCGGGAGATCTGGCGGGATATGATGTACAAGTGGGGAGTTCTGGTGACGCCGGGTGAGGGAGTTGTGGCAGGATATGGTGTGTAAGCGGGAGTTTTGGCGACGCCGGGTGAGGTAGTTGTGGCGGGATATGATGTACAAGCGGGGAGTTATGGTCACGCCGGGTGCGGTGCGGGACATCTCGAGGATGTTTGTGTTTGCTCATGGGGCGAACGGAGGCGCAGAAAGGTTCTCTTTCCAGAAGTCCTTTATGGGGGGAATCATGCAGCTGAATCAGTTGGACGCGTTTCACACCTGTGAACTCCAAGAAGCAGGAATTCAAATTTAAAATACTCGAAATTAAGATTGTATCCAGATGGTGATCGGGTAGATCGGGGGAGGGAGGGGGGAACGAGATAGCCTCCTCATCTTCACCTGCACTTTGGTTGCAGCTTGCCACTTCATATTATTGCGGGCTCAGATATTTGTGTGCCTGCTACTGCATGCTTAGATATTTGTGTGCCTGCTACTGCATGCTCAGATAGTTGTGTGCCTCCTGCTGCATGCTTAGGTATCTGTGTGCCTGCTACTGCATGCTCAGATAGTTGTGTGCCTGCTGCTGCATGCTTAGATGTTTGTGTGCCTGCTACTGCATGCTTAGATATCTGTGTGCCTGCTACTGCATGCTCAGATGTTTGTGTGCCCGCTGCTGCATGCTTAGATATTTGTGTGCCTGCTACTGCATGCTTAAATGTTTGTGTGCCTGCTGCTGCATGCTTAGATATCTGTGTGCCTGCTACTGCATGCTTACATGTTTGTGTGCCTGCTGCTGCATGCTTAGGTATCTGTGTGCCTGCTACTGCATGCTGAGATATTTGTCTGCCTGCTGCTGCATGCTTAGATATCTGTGTGCCTGCTACTGCATGCTTACATGTTTGTGCGCCTGCTGCTGCATGCTTAGATATTTGTGTGCCTGCTACTGCATGCTTAGATATTTGTGTGCCTGCTACTGCATGCTTAGATATCTGTGTGCCTGCTACTGCTGGGGTTAAATATGTGTGTGCCTGCTACTGCATGCTTAGATATCTGTGTGCCTGCTACTGCATGCTCAGATGTTTGTGTGTCTGCTACTGCATGCTTAGATATCTGTGTGCCTGCTACTGCATGCTTAGATATTTGTGTGCCTGCTACTGCATGCTTAGATATCTGTGTGCCTGCTACTGCATGCTCAGATGTTTGTGTGTCTGCTACTGCATGCTTAGATATTTGTGTGCCTGCTACTTCTGGGGTTAAATATGTGTGTGTCTGCTGCTGCAGACTTCGATATTTTCCGGCCTAAATCCGCCTGCAGGGGAGAGAGGATTGACTCAAATATATATTGTTTATAAATAGAGAGAGGATATGTTTGTTTTGTTTTGTTTCTGCCAGCAGGGAAGAGAACTGGCAAGCTTGAAACTTCAGAGCCAGTTTTCCCCCGCCTACGCCGGACTTGCCTGCTTGGGTTGATTTTTTCCCCTTCCGGCTTCTGCATGCAGAGAAGGAGTGTCATGCTGCGCACTTGCCTGGCCAGGCTCCATAGTTCCGCCTGTGCTGGGTTAGCCGGCTTGCACCGAGTTTTTTCTGTCTGCTGTTGTGTACAGGGGAGGACTGTCATGCTGCAGAGCCAGGCTTCTTCCGCCTATGCTGGGCTTGGGTGCCCGCTGAGCTGCTCCCGGAGGCTGTGCGCAGGATGAAGGCAGCAGCAGACTGTACAGAAATAAATAGATACGCAAACAAGTGCATAGATTGAGGAAGCCTCCCATTTTGGCCGAAGCATGGGACATGATGGCTACCGTAGGATGAAGGCAGCAGCAGAATGTAAATAAATACATAATTAGATTTGCAAACAAGCAAGTGCGTGGAGTTTGAGGAAGCCGCCCATTTTGGCTGAAGCATGGGACATGATGGCTACCGTAGAATGAAAAGGCAGCAGCGGACTGCAAGTGATGACAGGCACATGTAAAAGTGTATCATAAGACAGAGAGATCACATACCAAATATTGGGGTAGGGATTCTCCGGACTTCCTTTCCTTTTGGGGCTTCCTTTTGGGACTTCCTTTCCTTTTTGGGCTTATGATATTTCCCTTATTTCCCCCTATTTGCCGACCCTTTTCCCTCCCGACCAGATGGCTGGGCATCCACGCGGCCAAGCCATTTTAGCAGGGCCCAGAGGTCGTTGACATACCGTACCTGGATGGTATGCTTGAACCCACCTGGCCTAGGTTAGGGTTTAGGACCACTAAAACCCTTTTATCAGGGCCAAGAGGTAGGTGTACTAGGATTTGCCCTCACTCCGCCCCCACTCCGCTTCAGCGGCCTGTGACTGGCTGGGGGCCCACCCACAACCCACCCTATCCCAGCCTCCGCGGTACAAGTCCGATGAAGTACACTGCGAATTTAACACGTCAGGCCACTAGGCCAGTGGTCGGCAATGGAAACGAACTAGAATCAAATTGCTGCGAACATTGCTCTAGTCGACAAAGGTTTCAGGATTACCACGACATATCGAACGCCCAGTGCCACAGTTACCTGCAAAACCCCGCCAGCTGTATCAAACATAGAGAGTGGATGGAGACCTATTCTCTCCGTCCATCTGCCTGTAAAGCCAGCTCTGTCCAGTGATGCACTCGAAGATTCGAAGGCCGGCTCAGTTGTTAGCACAAACGTCAGCTTGGCGACAACAAGCAGCGATGGGAAGTGACTGGAGCACGCCGTCCCCCAGCAGGGTTTCGCCCGACTAAAACATCGAAGCCTTGTCCCCGCCGCCCTCATCACCCTCGCCCGCGAACGGCTTTAAGGCGTTCCGTCCCCTTGACTGGCTTCTGTCCAAGCGTTTCTTGACGCGACGCCGCTTGAACGGTGCATCCATCGATATCCCACCATGCACGTGGGTGCCAGCTCCCTTCCAGGCTTTCCAGCATCGACGAACTTGCAATGCAACAGAAGCACCGACGGGCCGCTCCCAGGCAAGCCTCTGGCGACACATCACACATCCCTGCAGCATCAGAGAGCCGCCCCCAACCGCCCCAGCAATTCGATAACTTACAGCAGCTGCAACCCAACTCATCCATGTCAGGTGCTGCAGCAGCAGCTCATGTCATGCAGCCCACCTGCAGCAGGGCACCCCAGCAGCAGCCTCCTGCTGAGGACCACCTCATGCACCCGGCCGCGGAGCAGTAGCCGCCGCTGCCCCAATGGACCGTGGGCATTAGTAAGCCAGCCCGTGCAGCATCTCATCCCACCCACAAGGTGATCCGGCTCCCGGCTGCTGACTCGCCGTTCATCAGGTCCGTTACAGAGGAGCCTGCCTCCTCCGGGCGGCTCAACGCCGCGGCGGCCCCGGCGCCGGGGCCCTCGGCCCAGGCAAGGCTTGGGGCGACGGTGGTCCGGGCTAGGAGCTTGGGGGCACCCTTGAGCTACGTGCCAGCGACGTACATCTCTTCCTCTACGCCATTCAAAAGCAACCTGAAGCACCCTGTTGCGCTTGGCACGACTGTCAAGGTGTGCAACTTCACAGACGGGATTGGCGAGGCGCCGGAGCAACCATCGGACATCCCGGTTGACTGTCGTGTTCAACAGAAGGTGAGGAAGAGGGGGGAGAGAGGGGGGAGAGAGGGGAGACAAGGGGTACGTTGAGAAGACCAAACCCTCGGTCGATTTCCCTGTTGATTTTCATGTTCGGCATTAGGTGAGGACGTGGCGGGCGAGAGGGGAGGGGTGAATGATGGGGGGCAAGAGGGGAGAAGTGGGGTGTGTTGAAACATGGTAGCACAATCCGGCTGGACCTGTGCCGTATCGAGCCGTATCGTGCCGTATGGTGGCACCTTGGTAGTACAATCCGGCTGAACCTGTGCCGTATTGCGCCGTATCATGCCGTATCGTGCTACCATGTGTTGAAACACCCGTGAAAGCGTAGGCCGGTCAAAGTCTGGTCTGTGTCAACCCAGTGGGGGTCGCCTGGCAGCCCCCCCAACGGTGACCTGACAGGGTGTGAACAATATTAAAACCTGGCTCATGACTCGGTTCCCTCGCTTGGTCTTGTGTCTTGCAGGTTTCCCTCGCTATGGCTCGCGCCACGCAGGGCGCTGACGAGATGGAGGTGGAACATCTCAGATATTTCTCTCGGCATAACAGCGACGCGAGTGCAGGTTCATCAGTGTTTGACGCAAACGATGGAGGACGCGTCGGGCGCGTCCCTGACAATGGGGGACGCGTTGGGCGCGTGCTCCGCACCAACGGTGGCAAGCGGCTCGCATTCTCCTTAAATGTGAGTAGTGCGCATGGTGTGGGAGGAACTAATGGTCCAGTGGTAAGACGCTGGTGGCATCCACATCTAAAACTCGAGGCATCGAACCCTCCACACGATGTCCTCTCTCCCCCTGTCTAGATCGCCTGGTTCCATGTTCCTTGCCCCCCTCACATAGGAGGGGGGCATGGCTGCACCATGGTCCTAGCTGTGGATGGTAGCTGTAATTTAGCTAACTCATTCCCTACCAGCCCCATGCGGCTGAGCTTACAGCAGGGCCCAGCAGTTATGCACCGTTCTTAACAAAGTGTGTTTGATGCTTCATACCGATCCTTCCATATTACGTTTTGGTAGATAGATAGATTGAAAGATGCAGTGGGCATCAGCTTCGCAGGAAGGGGGGATGGCGAGCGGCTTGCATGATCTCTAAATATGAGTGCCGTACTGGTATGCAAGTAATGCACTTATTGCTCATGCAGTTTCTTTTAGATACGGTATACTGGTTCTCATGATTTTGCCGTCCTTCGAAAATAAGGTCAGTTAGGGTTGTTTGGCACATGCAAATTCCAGTTATAATCAATGGTTGGTCTGCAATCGCCGGTGCCTAGTCATAAAGCGAGAAGTTTGGGTCATAATGTTTTGTTTGCCTTGGGGACAACATACATTATTTCATTACTACTAGTTCTGATTATTTCATACTATGACCGGGGGGGAGAAATTCAAATTTACGGTACATGCCTATAAGACGCAAGTCTTGTTGTCTTCCATGATCTGTCCATGAGGCCATGCTGCCTTCATGCCTCCCTCATCATCCAGGCACGAGTACTGCCTAGCTGATATGTTCCTCCTCCAGTAGCACCTTGAGGCATGAGTACTGCCCAGCTGATTTGTTCCTCCTCCAGCAGCAGCTTCAGGCATGAATACTGCCGAGCTGATTTGTTCCTCCTCCAGCAGCAGCTCGAGGCATGAATACTGCCTAGCTGATATGTTCCTCCTCCAGTAGCAGCTCGAGGCATGAATACTGCCCAGCTGATTTGTTCCTCCTCCAGTAGCAGCTCGAGGCATGAATACTGCCCAGCTGATGTGTTCCTCCTCCAGTAGCAGCTCGAGGCATGAATACTGCCTAGCTGATATGTTCCTCCTCCAGTACCAGCTCGAGGCATGATTACTGCCCAGCTGATATGTTCCTCCTCCAGTAGCAGCTCGAGGCATGAATACTGCCTAGCTGATATGTTCCTCCTCCAGTAGCAGCTCGAGGCATGAATACTGCCCAGCTGATGTGTTCCTCCTCCAGTAGCAGCTCGAGGCATGAAAACTACCCAGCTGATATGTTCCTCCTCCAGTAGCAGCTCGAGGCATGAATACTGCCCAGCTGATATGTTCCTCCTCCAATAGCACCTTGAGGCATGAATACTGCCCAGCTGATGTGTTCCTCCTCCAGTAGCAGCTCGAGGCATGAATACAGCCCAGCTGATGTGTTCCACCTCCAGTAGCAGCTCGAAGCATGAATACTGCCCAGCTGATTTGTTCCTCCTCCAGTAGCAGCTCGAGGCATGAATACTGCCCAGCTGATGTGTTCCTCCTCCAGTACCAGCTCGAGGCATGAATACTGCCTAGCTGATATGTTCCTCCTCCAATAGCACCTTGAGGCATGAATACTGCCCAGCTGATGTGTTCCTCCTCCAGTAGCAGCTCGAGGCATGAATACTGCCCAGCTGATATGTTCCTCCTCCAGTAGCAGCTCGAGGCATGAATACTGCCCAGCTGATGTGTTCCTCCTCCAGTAGCAGCTCGAGGCATGAATACTGCCCAGCTGATGTGTTCCTCCTCCAGTAGCAGCTCGAGGCATGAATACTGCCCAGCTGATGTGTTCCTCCTCCAGTAGCAGCTCGAGGCATGAATACTGCCCAGCTGATATGTTCCTCCTCCAGTACCAGCTCGAGGCATGAATACTGCCCAGCTGATGTGTTCCTCCTCCAGTAGCAGCTCGAGGCATGAATACAGCCCAGCTGATGTGTTCCACCTCCAGTAGCAGCTCGAAGCATGAATACTGCCCAGCTGATTTGTTCCTCCTCCAGTAGCAGCTCGAGGCGTGAATACTGCCCAGCTGATTTGTTCCTCCTCCAGTAGCAGCTCGAGGCATGAATACTGCCCAGCTGATGTGTTCCTCCTCCAGTAGCAGCTCGAGGCATGAGTACTGCCCAGCTGATGTGTTCCTCCTCCAGTAGCAGCTCGAGGCATGAATACTGCCTAGCTGATATGTTCCTCCTCCAGTAGCAGCTCGAGGCATGAATACTGCCCAGCTGATGTGTTCCTCCTCCAGTAGCAGCTCGAGGCATGAATACTGCCCAGCTGATGTGTTCCTCCTCCAGTAGCAGCTCGAGGCATGAATACTGCCCAGCTGATATATTCCTCCTCCAGTACCAGCTCGAGGCATGAATACTGCCCAGCTGATATGTTCCTCCTCCAGTACCAGCTCGAGGCATGAATACTGCCCAGCTGATGTGTTCCTCCTCCAGTAGCAGCTCGAGGCATGAATACAGCCCAGCTGATGTGTTCCACCTCCAGTAGCAGCTCGAAGCATGAATACTGCCCAGCTGATTTGTTCCTCCTCCAGTAGCAGCTCGAGGCATGAATACTGCCCAGCTGATATGTTCCTCCTCCAGTAGCAGCTCGAGGCATGAATACTGCCCAGCTGATGTGTTCCTCCTCCAGTAGCAGCTCGAGGCATGAGTACTGCCCAGCTGATATGTTCCTCCTCCAGTAGCAGCTCGGGGCATGAATACTGCCTAGCTGATATGTTCCTCCTCCAGTAGCAGCTCGAGGCATGAATACTGCCCAGCTGATGTGTTCCTCCTCCAGTAGCAGCTCGAGGCATGAATACTGCCCAGCTGATGTGTTCCTCCTCCAGTAGCATCTCGAGGCATGAATACTGCCCAGCTGATGTGTTCCTCCTCCAGTAGCAGCTCGAGGCATGAATACTGCCCAGCTGATGTGTTCCTCCTCCAGTACCAGCTCGAAGCATGAATACTGCCCAGCTGATTTTTCCTCCTCCAGTAGCAGCTCGAGGCATGAATACTGCCCAGCTGATATATTCCTCCTCCAGTACCAGCTCGAGGCATGAATACTGCCCAGCTGATGTGTTCCTCCTCCAGTAGCAGCTCGAGGCATGAATACTGCCCAGCTGATATGTTCCTCCTCCAGTAGCAGCTCGAGGCATGAATACTGCCCAGCTGATGTGTTCCTCCTCCAGTAGCAGCTCGAGGCATGAATACTGCCCAGCTGATTTGTTCCTCCTCCAGCAGCAGCTCGAGGCATGAATACTGCCCAGCTGATATGTTCCTCCTCCAGTAGCAGCTCGAGGCATGAATACTGCCCAGCTGATGTGTTCCTCCTCCAGTAGCAGCTCGAGGCATGAATACTGCCCAGCTGATATGTTCCTCCTCCAGTAGCAGCTCGAGGCATGAATACTGCCTAGCTGATATGTTCCTCCTCCAGTAGCAGCTCGAGGCATGAGTACTGCCCAGCTGATGTGTTCCTCCTCCAGTAGCAGCTCGAGGCATGAAAACTACCCAGCTGATATGTTCCTCCTCCAGTAGCAGCTCGAGGCATGAATACTGCCCAGCTGATATATTCCTCCTCCAGTAGCAGCTCGAGGCATGAATACTGCCCAGCTGATGTGTTCCTCCTCCAGTAGCAGCTCGAGGCCTGAATACTGCCCAGCTGATTTGTTCCTCCTCCAGTAGCAGCTCGAGGCATGAATACTGCCTAGCTGATATGTTCCTCCTCCAGTGGCACCTTGAGGCATGATTACTGCCCAGCTGATATGTTCCTCCTCCAGTAGCAGCTCGAGGCATGAATACTGCCTAGCTGATATGTTCCTCCTCCAGTAGCAGCTCGAGGCATGAATACTGCCCAGCTGATGTGTTCCTCCTCCAGTAGCAGCTCGAGGCATGAATACTGCCCAGCTGATGTGTTCCTCCTCCAGTAGCAGCTCGAGGCATGAATACTGCCCAGCTGATGTGTTCCTCCTCCAGTAGCAGCTCGAGGCATGAATACTGCCCAGCTGATATGTTCCTCCTCCAGTACCAGCTCGAGGCATGAATACTGCCCAGCTGATGTGTTCCTCCTCCAGTAGCAGCTCGAGGCATGAATACTGCCCAGCTGATATGTTCCTCCTCCAGTAGCAGCTCGAGGCATGAATACTGCCCAGCTGATTTGTTCCTCCTCCAGTAGCAGCTCGAGGCATGAATACTGCCCAGCTGATTTGTTCCTCCTCCAGTAGCAGCTCGAGGCATGAATACTGCCCAGCTGATGTGTTCCTCCTCCAGTAGCACCTTGAGGCATGAATACTGCCCAGCTGATGTGTTCGTCCTCCAGTAGCAGCTCGAGGCATGAATATTGCCTAGCTGATATGTTCCTCCTCCAGCAGCACCAGTATCCTTAATAACCTGGGTTCCTGATTATCATTATGGCGCTGGCGTTCTGATAGCAATCAGGCACTCCATCCAAACAGTTGCACATGGGTATAAGGTGTATGGTTGATTTTGTCCCTTTGATGCAGCGGGCAAAGAGGCCTGTTGCTCCGTTCATTTCTTTATGACATGCTTTCTAGATCACACGCCCTTGGCATTCTGCATGGGCTGCTAAGCAAACAATGAGGACAATTCCACATTGTGTTGATATCTAGCATGCCTGTAGGCTCTCGATGGTTCACCCTGCCTTTTAAACGGCAAGGTACGTTGTTGGTTCTCCCTGCCTTTTAATTTCAAACGTCGATGGTTCTCCCTGCTGTTTGTTAGGGAGCAACGTGAGGCACCCAGTCCGTTTATATTTTTGGCTGTTGAAATGTTCAGCATTGTGTGAACGCTGTCCACCCGCAGGGTGGATGCCCCCCCAACAATCTGTCACCGCAGCAGCAGGAGGCACAGATGCCGCTGTTTGTCCGTTTCAACACCTCCGTTCATAAGCAAGACACGGCGCCGCGATCTCTGCCACTGGACGAAGTGCATGGCAGAGATTTGTGGGTCCCGCAATCTCAGCCATTGGATGAAGTACATGGCTGGGACTCGAGGCTCCAGCACTGCCTACCAGTGGGCGGAGTGGACAGCAGGGACTCGAGGCTCCAGCACTGCCTACCAGTGGGCGGAGTGGACGGCAGGGACTCAAGGGTCCAGCACTGCCTACCAGTGGGCGGAGTGGACGGCAGGGACTCAAGGGTCCAGCACTGCCTACCAGTGGGCGGAGTGGACGGCAGGGACTCAAGGGTCCAGCACTGCCTACCAGTGGGCGGAGTGGACGGCAGGGACTCAAGGGTCCAGCACTGCCTACCAGTGGGCGGAGTGGACGGCAGGGACTCAAGGGTCCAGCACTGCCTACCAGTGGGCGGAGTGGACGGCAGGGACTCAAGGCTCCAGCACTGCCTACCAGTGGGCGGAGTGGGCGGCAGGGACTCAAGGGTCCAGCACTGCCTACCAGTGGGCGGAGTGGACGGCAGGGACGCGAATGTCCAGCACTGCCAGCAACTGGACAGAGTGCATGGCAGGGACGCGAATGTCCAGCACTGCCAGCAAGTGGACAAATCAAGCAGCCATGCCTGGCCTGCTGCTGACGCCCCGCTCCCTCAGGTGCGCCCGCTGTCCGCAGGCCTAGACCTTTAACTCCTAACCCTCCTGCACCCGCTATCTTCAGGCTTAACCCTAAACCCTCAACTCTACACCATACTGAGCCTGTTATATGCAGGCCTAAACCTCTTACTCTAAATAAACCCTCCTGCACCCGCTATCTGCAGGCTAAACCCTCAACCCTAGAGCCTGTTCTAGACAGGCCTGGACCCATTACTCGAAACCCTGCTGTGCCTGCAATCCGCAGGCTAAACCTTTAACCCTAGACCATGCTGCGCCTTCTGCTCCACCCGCTTTCTGCCGGCTGATCCCGCAATCATAATATCTACACTCTGCTGTGCCTGCTCTCCGCTAGGTTAGCCCTGAACCCTAAACTCTACCCCCTGCTCTACCCGCCCTTAGCCGACGGAACCCTCAACCCTCAACCATTGATCCTGCTGCTCCCGCTCTCTGCAGACTAAACCCTCAACCCTTAGTTATGCACCCTGCTACGCCTGCTCTCCACCGGCTAAACCCTTAACCCTTAGTCGTACACAGTGCTGCACCCTTAGGGCCGCTTGCTCTCGGCGTGCTAAACCCTTGATCCTTACCTCTATACCCAGCTGCGCCCGCTCTCCGCCTGCTGAACCCTGAACTCTTAAATCTACACCCTGCTGTGTCCGATCCCTGAACCCTTAACCCTTAACTATGGACCCTTTTTGCCCTCAGGGTCGCTCGCCCTCGGCGGACTCCTTCTTCTCGGGCAGGCTGGAGTCGCGGCTGAGCTGCCCTGGCAGTCCAGAAGATGTGTCCCCCCAATCGCGCTCCCGTACTGATGGGATGGCACTACACCGCATGCACGGCTTCTTCATACACCAGTCAGCAGTGTGGCTGTGTGAAGATGGATCGGCGGGTGGCAGCAGTCAGCTGAATGCAGCTGCAGTGCATGTTCTGCACTGCTTCTCCGTACACCAGTCAGCAGTGTGACTGTGTGGGGAGGGAACGGCGGGAGGCGGCTATCAGCTGGGAGCAGGACTATCGAGCACGGCGCGCATAGATTCTGCTTCCACCCAGGAGGAGGGTGAGGATGATGCTGGCGGGAGGCGGCTGTCAGCTGGAGGCAGGACTAGATAGCAGGGTGGACGGGCATGGATCCTACTTCAACCAACCAGGTCTAGATGACTAGGTAGCACAGCACGCATGGATTCACCTTCCACCAAACCAGGCAGCTGGATGCAGGTGAAGAGCATGTTCTGCATGACTTCTCCATCAGTAGTGTGTGGATGAAAGGGCGGGGGGAAGCAGGACTTGACAGCTGTCAGCTGGCAACTGGACTAGATGGCATGGCACGCATGGATCCTCCATCCACCCAGCAGGAGCGTGAGGAGGATTCTGAAGGGACGTGGCTGGCAGCTAGAGGCAGGAGTAGACAGCAGTACAGCACTGCAGGCTCATATTGTTTATGAAGTATTGGGCTGAAGGAGGATGGAGCGGCAGCGGCGGTGAGGGAAAAGAACCAGCCGGCAGCCCGGAAGCTGGGTGAGGAAGGTGTTATTCCAAATCCTGGCCCGCACGCCCTGGCGCACTGGCCTGAAAGCAGGATAAGGATGGTGTGGAGGGTCAATCCTGGCCCGCCGAATCCTGGCCCGCACGCCCTGGCGCACTGGCCTGAAAGCAGATTAAGGATGGTGTGGAGGGTCAATCCTGGCCCGCCGAATCCTGGCCCGCACGCCCTGGCGCACTGGCCTGAAAGCAGATTAAGGATGGTGTGGAGGGTCAATCCTGGCCCGCCGAATCCTGGCCCGCACGCCCTGGCGCACTGGCCTGAAAGCAGGATAAGGATGGTGTAGAGGGTCAATCCTGGCCCGCCGAAACCTGGCTTCTTCGCCCTGGTACCCTGGCCTGAAAGCAGGATGAGACTGGTGCGAGGTTAAATCCTGGAATTGGCCTTGGCCTTAAAACAGGATGCCAATGGAACGAGGTTTTGTCCTGGGTCGCCAAATTCTGGGTATGCTCCTTTGTGCCATGGTGGCCTGAAGGCAGGTTGGAAATCACGAGGGTTTGCCTGGCGATGCCCGATGTTTTACGGTATATGCATCTAATATAATATACAAACGGTAGGGAGGAAGGGGTATTAGGGGCCATTGGCCTCTTTAAAATAGTATTTGAATATTTCTGAAGGTTGGATCTCTGATAAAAACAATAAATGGCACGCCAGGCCTCAATCCCTGTTTTTCTGCAGGCTCTTGGTAGCCACCCATATTTGTTGAGGAGAGGAGCAGGGTGCCTAAATAATCCCCATTGAATACGTGTTTTATAACTTATGTACCGATTAACACCTAAGTAGTTGTCAGGGGGGATGAACCCCTGATAACCTCCTGATGCGGTTGTGTTGTGCGCAAGAGAGTGTTGCTGGTCTTTTTTTTCTGAATTAGATAAGTTGGACATGATTCATCATTATAAAAAGGTTGGCTGGGGGATGCCCTGTCTTCCTGATGCTACAAAGGATATTGTTGCTGGTTTTCAGGATATTGTTTCTGATTTGGTTCAATTTTGGAATGGGATGCGTGTTTTAAACGGCGTGATGACTTCCCCGAGGCCTGCAAAAAAGTGACAAAGAGAAATCGTCGGACGGACATGAGGATAGAAACTGTGGTGTAATTTATTATAAAGCCAATGATACATGCCTGCTTGTCCTGATAGGGATAAAATGGCTCACACATGTTATCGTAAATAAATTATATGACCGTTTGTCCTGATGAGGGCTAAGAGATGTATATAACATGCGCTATTGCGCTATGCATCCGCTCATTCCTTTCAATTAATTAATTTACCGTTGGATTATAGCCTTTTCACCTGCCCGTATACCGTATATGTCAAACAATTGGTCATGTCTTGCTTAAAATCATCCTTTCATCCCCCAAGACCCAAGTGACCCTCTGAGACTGCTTTCAGTACCGGTATGCCGTGTTGATTGATCCGTTTAGCAATCAAAGTGTGTGGGCGCTAGCTACTATTCAGGAGGCTGGTAAAAGACAAATTTGACAAGACACGCATCACCAGCAGTGCTGTCAACCAAAACCATGATAGCACGATTTTGCATATGGCACACAGGTTACAAGCTTAGATACAGGCCGAAACAGCATGGCTGGCCGTGCATGCATGGGGCCTCCGGCTGGAGGCCAGGACGTAGCTGAAATGCAGGTGGGCTGAAATTGTGGAGCCACAAACGAGTACGAACTCATCCAAATAAGCTACAACAGCAGGTGCACTTTGTGCCACTTCCGCTTGACATAGAAAGGAAAAGATGACCGCTCTTAGAAGCGTGGAGATTGGAAGTGACGAAGTGTGCTCACTGAGATAAATCAGTGGACGGCTCGCTGCCTCGCTTGACGTGTCAGTGTACGGGCTTGGGTGTGTCACAACTAGACATCTCTGTCACGGGCCACTGACGCGAAGTCGTGCTTGTCGTGACTGTGTACGGGCGTGGGCGTCACAACCATCGGTCACATATCCGGAAGCGGTCTCTAACGTGACATGTATGCGTGATCACAAAATTCTAAACTCGAAACCCTAAACCCTAAAGCATAATCCACCAGTACCGTATCTAGTAGTCATCTAGTCGCGTCTTGTCCAAAATCTCAGTTCTAGTCCTTATTAGTTGGCTTTTTGCCCTGTGAGTAGGATAGGGGATTTCGTACGGCTAGCATTGCCGGTAGGATGGTGTAGCTGTGAGGGGCGACATCGAGAGCGACATGTGTAGAATGTATCGGGAAATCACTCGATTTCACACTTGTTAGTCACTTTCTTATACACTCTATCTTGACAGGCACAGGACAGGGACATGCCAGCCGCGCATCTGCGTTACCTCTTGTGTACTGCAGCTGACACGCATGAACCATCATAAGAACATGGACACAGCGCCTCACAACGCCTCATCAGGAAGGCAATGTAGCAGGCTAACACTCCGTATTATAACCTAATAACTGACCATAGTAGTTTATCCTGACTGCCTCACATCTGAGTTTTCGTTACCCTAAGTGTTTAAAAATGGGAGGTGGTTCTTCTTGCTCTAGACACGTCACAGGCACCGCTGCCTGCCAAGCATCGAGCGCGCTCAGTCTGCAAGCAACTGCACATGGCGCAAAACGTGCCCCTGTCCTCATCTTGGTGCCCTCGGGTCGCTTGCCGGGCGACTCCAGGCGTTCAGCATACGGCGAGCCGGCCTTCCTCAGACCTTCCGCGTCGCGGCCGGCCAGTGACGACGAATCTACTAGCTCACCCACCGTGCCTCTCTTCGGGAAAGACAGCGGCAGCAACAGCAGCAGCTCTCTGATCTCACCTACGCAGCACACCACCAGCTCCGCCCAGAAAAAATCGCCGGTGACAGCAGCGGCAGCAGCACTAGCAGCTTCTTCCCTGCAAGAGCCAAAGTTAACAGCTGGGAGGGCCTCGCCACCTCTGTGCGCTTCAAGGCAATCTGATAAGTCAAAGTCAGGGGGGCCACGGGCTCTGCTCAGCACGGCGGCGGCTGGAACGCTCCCCACGATTGCCCCATCAGAGGCCTGGCAGAGCAGGCCGGCAGCTGCAGCTGCCCCGCCGCCGGCGGCCAGGGCGCTGACGAAAGCAGAAAGCGCCCCTCGACCAAGCTTTATCATGTCGGCGAAAACGGGTTTTGCCAGCAGCGAATCAGCTGGTGATGAGGATGTGCCTCTGAAGGGTCCCGGCCTGTCAGGCGCATGCTTGCCAACCAAAAGCAACCTGAAGAAGCCTGAAGACAAGCAGGCGAAGCTTCCCAAGGTGAGAACCAGCCTTAACCACGCGCAAATTCGGCCATTAATTGTTCATTCAGGACTGCTGCTCCTCTGGAGCTCCCGCATTTCCCAGCTCCCTAGGATATCAGTTTGCTTTGGGTGTGTTTTCAGCACTGAGGGACTGAGGGTAATCTGAGGGTCTTTCCATGGTTCAATGTTGAATTAAAGCACAAGCTGCACTCAGCACTGGGTAAGAGCTGGCCAAGTCAAGGACTCGCTTGCGCAAGGCAGCATGATACGGCACAGGCTCAGCCGGATTCTGACGCCATGCTCTCGCGAATGCCACCAGGCCACGGCCAGGAAACAACCTCCCGTGCTTTTACCCACATGTCTCCCCCAGGGTTTCAGCAGCATTCACGTGTCATTTAGACGAACATGTGCATGTGTGCGTGGTTCTCCTCGAGCCCGAGCGGCGCACCCTGCCGATGCCTGCATACACTCTTGTCCCTCATCGAATTGCAGCACACTCCTTCCATTTCTGAATACTGCCGACACATTTCTCTTATAATACACCCAGGCCTCCCCTGGCGGCGTGGATGCTGCCACGGAGAAACAGCGGCGCATGGTAACCACTCGACGCTGTGTCTTTGAGGATGAGGTGGATTGCTCCTCGGAGAGCCAAAGGCTGCGGCACCGTGGTTTTGACTCCCCTACGCTCGCGACAGCGGTCCTAAAAGTGGGTATAGCCTAGGACAGGTGCCTACCATGTCCAGGCAAGCACCTGCTTGATTAAAAAACAGGCGCCTGCTTGATTGGAAAGCTTACAAAGGTTTCTCAGCCGCCGCCTGCATAACAGATACAAACATCGCGCAAGGGCTGCTGGGCGTTTTTGTGAAACAGCTTCCTGGTAGTTATTCATTCGTATTTAAACCTGCACCAGTAACTGGTTGATGTTTGACCAGGGTCAACTATGGGTGGAGACTACAGATCTGTCCGGCTGGTACCGTATAAGGCAGATGGCAGTCCTTCACAATCCGTGCTGCATTACTGTGATTGATAAATTCACCAATAAAATAAAAATACCGGTTATCATGCAATCAATCAGCCCGACCATGGATTTCATTTGCCACCTCTCACTTTTTAGAAATTAGAATCTGTTGCTTTTCGGCAGAGCCCCCCCGGGCGGCCGAATGTCGCGGGGGCGAAGCCCGCAGTATCCGTCCGTCCGTCCGTCAGCCCGATGTTTCTGGAACGTCCCTGAAACTTTATGCGCTACAGCGCAATTCAACTGGCTGTATTTATTAAGGTTATTCCTGTCGGACCTCAAAGGCCGAGGTGCAGAAATGAGAAACTCAGCTACCAAGGCTGGATCTCACAGCGGATGACGTAAGGTGTCGTCACGCTGTCCCCTGGTGTCACGCGACAGGCCGACAGCTGCAGCTTCGCTTCTCTATGCGCAATTCGAAACGCATCATTCAAAGCACGCTCTTAACCAGCGATAGAGTTGTGACAAAATATTTTGAAATCCTTCAACATGGCGAGGGGGTTTGCATGGGGTCTAGGTGATGACCCCATCCGCACCTGCGCCTGCCCTCTGAAAAGTCACAAACCCGACTGCTCTGCCGTTTATGTGCTGCGCAGCAGCACCTCTGATTACTTGTCTTCTCAGGGCCTAATTAGGACAAAAACTAGCAACTTTCGTCTGAAAACGTATGTCGACATTCAAAACTATTAGCTAGTATTTAAATGTATCCCACACCTCCAAGCAACGTTGATATTAGGAGAATGCAAAGCGCACCTACTGAAGGGCATGGGTTGAATAAGACAGGCTGAGGGCGTGTCAGCAACATGCTCATACATCTGGTTGGTCTTCTCATCATGGCTTGCCCCTTAAGCCCTACGCTGGTTTCTTTCTGTAATGTAGCTGAAGTGTAGCTGAAGTGCCCTGAAAACAAACCGTATCCCATTCCACAGGGCAAGATTGTCAGGAACGCGGAAACGATGGACAAGAGCCCGGCAGGAGACACGGTGGTGCAGCGCCCGCAGCCGCGCCTCTTCTATGTGCCCGAGGGCGAGGAGGTCCGGAAGCGGGGCGCAGTGGCAGGTGCAAGCGCCCCCGGCTCATGCTCCCTGCCTAGCCTGATGACTCACCCTGAGCCCTGGGCGACCAAGAGCCCGACGGCCGCCAATGCTCTGTCGCCGAAACCAGGGGCAGCGCCTAACCCTGCCAAGAACAAAGTGATTCGTATGGCGTCCTCTGGCCTGCAGCAGCACAGGCTGCCTGGCCTTCCGCCGCCGGCGCTGCCCAGTACACCGGCGGGCTCGAGACCCGTTTCTGCCGCTTGGGGCTCGGCCCCGCCGTCCCCTGGCCTGCAGCTGCAAAGGATCTCTGCCCCCGTGTCTCCAGGCCTGCAGCAGCAAAGGACGCCTGTCTCCCTGCTGCCCAGCGCGTCGCTGGCTGCAAAATTGGCAGCAGCTGCTAGGTGCTCTGCCCCCGGCTCCTGCCCTCTCGCCAACAGCAGGTCCCTGTTGCGATCTGATAATCTGATCAGGGCGTGACGGGCCCAGCGTTTCTCGCAGTGTCCCTTTCTTGGCTACGAGGGCCACCATTGGCAGGTAGCCCAGCTGCTGCCGTCACTCTGATGTCCTGATGCTATTGGGAGGCCCGCCACTGTTGCCCTGTTCATAAAAATGGAAGAAATGCGAACGCTGCTTTTCTGATGCCCTGCTAGCTTGCTCACTTAGCGGCAGCCTGACAACACGTTGCGCAGGGGGCTTTGCGAACCAATTTTTTTGACGATTGCTTTCGAATTTTCTCATCACGCCAAGAAGGCTTCGGGCTGGCTGTGAACTGCATGGAGGCGGTGGCCTGCATGAGGCTATGCATGCCGCCATGCATCCTCAAGTTTCCGCGGCCCGCATGGCATGCATCCCGACAGGCATCGAAGCTGAACTGAGGCCTGCTGGGATCCATGGCCCCCGCAATGCCGCACACGCCGCCATGTAGCCTGAGCCCGCATGTATCATGCATTTAGCCACGCATCATCGGTTATGCCACGGCATGCATCCCGCCAAGCTTGACTGAGGCCTGCATGTGCGCCACTACTGTCTTTGTGTGCAAGATGTAGAGATGGAACTATTTATGATCAGCATCGCAGGTATCAAGAAGGACAATTTTCCTTCCTGACAGCACATATGAATATGACTAACGCTAGCACGTTTAATTTTCTAGCTGATTTGAAGTCCCCATGGGTTTGTATTTGTTCTCCGAAGCCCTGGAGGAGGCAAGGACTCCCCGCCTTAGTCTCTGTCCTCATGTCCACGCGTCCGCCGCTCTTGGTGCACCCTTAAATAAATGTTTTCAGGATATTTCCAAATGTCCTGTGACCTGCGTTCGCTGGAATTAATAGAAACTTGTGCCACGATTGGGTTTTCTCTCATTATTGGGTCAAATGGCACCCACCTCTGTGCAGGAATTAACAGGTCTGCTCAGGTTCGCGTCCTTGTTGTGTATATTAATAAAGATTTTTCTCCCGAGTGAACAAATTTCCTTCCAACTGAACTCTGCTGGCTTTTCTCATGAATGTCATTCTGCATGACCGCAACACGAATTTCCGCGTGATCAGAGTGTGCTGTACATTTTATTTTCTTCCTTTCGCTAGCCCTGCCTCAAGCTGCGGCTGACCTTTGCTTCTATGCATGCCAGTCTTATGTTTCATCTGTATATTTTACGGCACACCAGTCGTGCAGAACGCTCCTCATCGACATCTGTAATAAATCCGAAGCTATACGACTTCTGACCCGGCTGCTGAAGGCGCTGTCACAGGCCAAAACCGCACAGACTGCCGATCTGGTAGACCACCCCAAAAAGGAATCCAGTACATTCTCGATCATCCCTTGGTTGTGGGAGGAAGCCCACCTCCTACTCTAGACCAGGGTGAACTGAGCTCCTAGTTGTCTTGACCTCCTCCTCCGCTGTGCTTTACTTTGACATAATTGTCTGCATAAGGGTGATATGTTCGTACCTCTATGGCTGCCATTTGCCAAGTGTCGTGGTCAGAATCAGAATCACATATGTCCCCGGCCACGCAGCTCCAATCTTTAGCAACAGAATCTCATTTAAGAAGAGAAGAATGCCTGGAGCGAGCCAGGCATTCTCGAAGTACCACAAAACAGACTGGATCCGAAACCAAAAAGAATGTATAAGCCACCCATACGTGCGGTGCACCCATACGTCGTGACAACTTAACCAAGTGGCAGGCCAGGTGCCTAGGTCCTCAGAGATGAGCCCTAAGAAGAATTTCGGTTCCCCGCCCGAGTCCCCCGCTCCCCTTATTTCACATTGATTATTAAATCAATCTATGGGTGATTGATTCAGGGGAGCCTCCACCTAGCACTCGCTGACGACTGCCGTAAAGAGGGGCCTTCCCATGGTCCAGGCCGAGCCCTAACCTTTGGTCCCATTGCTCTTCTCCAGCCTACGATGCTCTGCGTGGATAAAATGTTTACAGCGCATGCCCGCGGCGCCTGTTGTGGACAATGGCAACTTGCTTGTGATCAAAGCGATGAGGCGAACTTGAGCGAACAAGTTTGATTTTGAGATCCGGATTAGGTAAAGCCAGGGTTCCATTGTGAATTCCCAAGGGGTCAATTTCTAAATTCCATTCTAATAATTAGGGTCAAGGGTTTCACGATCTGGGTCACCATTAGCAGATAGACCAGTGCAAAATATGAATTTACGTTTCCATGGTTCATGATCCGGAGATCACGAACATATCATATTCGAATGATAATTTCGTGCCTGCTTGTGATCGCAATCTCTCAACCCTAATTGTTTAAATACTTAGTATAGGTTTTGGAGTGCCAGATCTGCTTAAACGGATCGTTTTGTGCTTCTTCAGTTCACACGTCACCGAGGCATCACAAACGATACATGGGAGTAGCGCCCACAGCAACGCGCAGCCTGGTTCAAGCCAAAAATCTTGATCAGCGACTTAAAATCCTGGACTAGATCTACTAGCACAGATTTACTAGCACTACAAACGGTGTGAATTTGCGAATTTGGAATTTTAAGTGCCCTGTAGCATCACAATTGATGCACAAGACACATGCCCGAAAACCAGTTGAGGCAAAGAAATAGACTAGAACAGCAACAGCGACATCAAGATCCGTGCCCTCTCCCTGAGCAAGCAACCTGCACAAAAACACCCACCAGTGGCATGCATTTATGAATGTGATTTTACAATCCAGCGTGGCATCACAATTCATGCTTCGGACTCGTGCCCGCAAACCAGTTCAGACAAAGAAATAGACTAGAACAGCGACATAAAGATCAGTGCCCTGCCCCCAAGCTAGCAACAAGCAAAAAGCCACCCACGAGTGGCATGCATTTGTGAATGTGATTTTACTGTCCAGCATAACATCACAATTAATGTTACGGACAGGTGCCTACGAACTGGTTCGGGCACTAAACATGAGAGGACAACGACATAAAAAGCAGTGCCCCCCCCCTGGGCTAGAAGAAACCACAGCACACAACCACTGGCCAGAGACACAGGAAAACAAGTCATTTCAATCCTTTAGCCCTGCACAACTTCAGGCACACGCTTGCAACGCTCTCTGTAGATCTTCAAAGATCTCCGCTGATCTGCGCTCTGCCTACCGCTCCTCTTAAGGCACTTTTAACACCCCACCCCACAAACCGAGTCAAGTTACTAAAATAACCGCTGCCGGAAACAGTCCGCTTTCAACAATAAGGCATACACACGTATCGTTGCTGTGGCAACCGGCGCGTTGCCCAGATAAATTGGCGCCACGCACTCCGCAGAACTACCTGAGTCCCATGCTGATCCTGGGTGGTCCTGGGGTACCTGCGCAGTCCCACTGCACAGGATCTTGATCCCAGCAAGAGTCCTGAGTCCCATGGCTGGGATCACCCCCTGGGACCGGTGGTAGACATGTTCAGAAACGTGTTTTTAAGCATGCTCGCACTAATTTGTCACTATGCACAACTACCTAGGAGGTTTTTATGCCCATGCAAGCTCGGGAATGATGGTTTTTGCAGCAATTTCCCACTATGATCCCATCAGCTGATCCCATGCACTGATCCTGTACAGTCCTAGGGGTACCCACCATGATTTCGACATTGTGCGTGCTTCATTACCCTCGAATCGTATCATTGGAGTTCTACATTCATATAACTCGCACCACGGTCCTCTCCATCTCGATCGTGCGTGGTGCGAGGACTACTGAAACCTCCCTGCCTGTTTGCATGGACGGGGCGTTCCTAACTTGGTCACGTCAGCCCTGGGGCATCAGGCACAAGCCAAATATTGTTAATTAAGGTCATTGCTGAGCTGGGCACAATTTATGTACATGCTGGTGCGATAATATGGGTTATCGGGGGGGGCCGCGTGAGCCCGTACTTCAACACGGCCCCCCCCGTTCACGACACACAAGCACCCCCAAGCCTTGATTTTAAATATTTAAACAGTTTACATCATATGGATATTATTCGCTACAAAGCCCCAGCCTGATCCCAGCTTAGTCCCAGTCCCATGGGACCAATTCACTTCATTTTGGGACCAATCCCAGGACGGTCCTGGGACCTATGACACTATGGGGACCAGTCCCACGATATGGGGATCGATCCCATGGGACCATGTGCAGGATGCTGGGATCACTCCGGGACCAGCCGGGACTCGGGTCCTCTGCGGAGTGACGCCCCTCCGTGGATATCGGCGCGGTGCCATGAATTCAGAGCCAATCTACGGTCCTAGGACCAGGTCCATTCCTATTACTCTACTTCCTGCCTGTACAAGACTCGTTATGAAGTGTTGCGCTGATGAGGCATGGAACACCTGTCAGCCACATCTAATCTGAATAGAGGTCCCTGGCCCTGGCAGTGAAACAAAAGATTTGAACACCGGTTGCCGTATGCGTGCATGTTTGGCGATCCTGATGTCCGAGCCAAGCGGGTGCGACCGTACCAATTCGAACTCTATCCAGTGCTCATGTGATCCTGAAACTGTCCTATGTACCGGTGGCAAAATAGTAGGGGAGCTGGGATTGTCCTACACAGCTGGGGGTGTCCTACCCACAGTGGGACCCTCAGATTTCAAAACATCAAGGTACAAAAAATCGACCCAAGAGTCGGGGTGTGACCGGTTAGAATGTTTGAGTGAAGAAATAATTAAAATGCATTAATGAATGCGTCATTCCACCTGAACCAAGCAATGCACATGAGAAGTTCACGCAGAATAGTGCGGTGCGGACACGGCCTCGGCCCATGCCGCACCGTTTCCTGAACAATCTTCACGCCCCTGGGACCGGAGTTCCCCCCCCCCCCCTCACACAACGCCCAGACTGCCTTCGCTTGGCACTTGCTTAATGACACGAGCACCACAACCCTTTCCAATGAGGGATCTATGTCTCCTGACCTCCGTTCAGATCTGTCCACTTGAACACGAGGTGTGTCTTATCCTCGTCCTTGACTTGCGGGAGCACGCAAGCGGGGATGCAGGAACCAAGCGCATGTTGACGCCCCATGTATGGACCGTGCAAAAAAAGGAAATCTGTCAGGCCTTCACGGAAAAGTGTTTCTGCATGACGGTGCTTCATGGACCCTAAACCCTCAACCCCAAACAAGACACACCACACATACCTAGCCTCCAGGTGTGGGGATATATCAACTTCTGAAGGAACACAAAATACATAGAAAAAGCTTCTGAAGGGCCTCGGGGGCTGGGGGGTGGGGTAGGGCCGGGAGGGGTGGGGAGCGAGGGATGAAATTCGAATCAATGATCGACTGCTTGTCACAACGGAGGGCATAACAGCCAAACCGGAAATCTCCCTTCACGAAAAGTACTTCTGCGTGACGACGCCCACCGACGCTCGACGCCCGGCGGCATTCCCGGCCTTGATGTTCTCCGCCTGCGTCAACAGCCCGTTGCTGAGCACGTTACTGGTGACGTGGTTGAACGACTTGGACACCCTGCTCGTCAGCGGTCCCAGCAGCTTGGTGCCGCCGCAACCGCTGGCTGACACGCTGATCCGCGCGAGCGCCGCGCTGTTGTCGCTCGCGGCTGCCGCGGCCGACCTGTACCCCTTGAATTCCATAGTGTGCATGATTGGTGCATCCATTCTGAACATTTTGGCAGCGCTGATGCTCGCTACCGGAGCCAACTGCCGGCTGCTGTAGCCACTCGAGGCCACGCTGACCAGCGCCAATGCTGCCCCAGTGCTGCTCAGCAGTGCTGATCTGTATCCCAGCAGGGTCGCATCAGAATAGGCGCTGAGCGCTCCATGCCCCGCTGCCGGCGCACTCGGCTCTGCGCTCTTTGCTGCTGATGTGGATGGATTCATCAGCTTGCTGAATCGGCTGGGACCCGCGGTCTTGATGGCCTGCGCCGCGCTGCTGATGCTCGCCGCCGGAGAGGACGGTTTCAGTTCCTTGCCGCTGCCGATCCCGGGCAACGACCCGTTCTTGACGGCCCATGCAACGCTGCTGCTGCTGCTCGCTGCGGGCGTCAGCAGGCTCTTCATGCTGGCCGCTGGAGCCAGCAAGCCCTTGCTGCTGCCGCCGCTGGGGGCGCCGCTTTTGGCGGTCGACAGAGTGCCGTTGCTACTCTCTTCGGGAGACTGAAGCAGAGCCTTGCTGACACTCCTAGGGGAGATATCCTGGGCAGCCCACACGGCGCTGCTGCTGCTGGCTGCGGGAGACAGCAGCAGCTTTCTTAAGCTGCCGGCGGGGTAGTCCTTGACGGACCATACCGCGCTGTTGCTGCTCGCGGCCGGGGACATCAGTGGCGCTGTGCTGCAACAGCTGGCGGCAGAGGCTTGGACGCCGCTCACGGGCACCTGAAGCAAGAATTAGTAAATAAATAAGGATACGCCCTGAGGCGTAGATTGAGGAAGCCACCCGTTCGGCCGTAACACTACGTGGGCTACTAACCTGAAGCATAATAGAAGCCAGGGCATTGCTCAGAAACCTTACGAACTCGAGGAAAGGAACCCCTTTTTGTTTTATAACTATATAGGAAACAAATGTTTGGGCTTAGTACCGGTACAGGTACCGTATTAATGAATTATCATACGGTTGTGGCCAGCAGTGTAGTGGTGCGACTCATTGCAGATTTGCGGCTGAGACTTGGAGGACGCTCACGGACAAGGGCTTATTTTAGTGGGCAACAGACCATACGTGGGGTGCTGCCGGGTGGCTACCACTGGGCCAATTGGGACAAAACATCGACCGGCGTGTGGCCGGTGTCCCAAACAGTAGGACTTGCTGCACCCCAGCCCCCTACAGCCAGAGGCTGTGATGTGGCTGAATTGTAGCTGAAGCGCGGGAAAAGAAACACTTACACGGAAATGGTAGGCATAGAAGCCAAGGCATGGTTTACACGAATAAAATACCCATGAGAGTGACCCCCTTTTCATTTAACAAGAAATAATAATATTGGAAATTCTACTCTAGGAAGTGACCCTCTCATTCAGCAAAAAACGTGGGGATCTTTGCCACCTTCCCCGGGTTTCTTTTGGTGTCTTTTCTTTTCTTGAACCCTTCAGCAGCTGCAGCTGTTTGAGGGAGATGCTTGGACAGCCCCGACGGTTGCTCTCGCAGCATTGAGGCCGGATGGCGTGGTTCATAAAGAGGTTGCTCACAGCCCTATGAACCGCTTTTTATTTTTTCAAAAAAATGGGGTCATCGGTACAGTGCTGCAGCTGCTGGGGAAGGGGCTTGGACAACCCCAACAGGTGTTCTCGCAGCATTAAGGCTGGGAGGCATGGATCAGAAGAGGTTACTCACAGCACTGTGAACCGTTTTTTTCTATCGTAAAAAAAATAAAGAATGGGGGTCAGCGGTGCAGTGCTGCAGCTGCAAGGGGTAGAACCTTGGACAGCCCCAACGGGTGCTCGCAGCATTAAGGCTGGGAGGCATGGATCAGAAGAGGTTACTCACAGCACTGTGAACCGTTTTTTTCTATCGTAAAAAAAATTAAAGAATGGGGGTCAGCGGTGCAGTGCTGTAGCTGCTAGGGTTAGAACCTTGGACAGCCCCAACGGGTGCTATCGCAGCATTAAGGCTGGGAGGCGTGGATCAGAAGAGGTTACTCACAGCACTGTGAACCGTTTTTTTTTGATCGTAAAAAAAATAAAGAATGGGGGTCAGCGGTGCAGTGCTGTAGCTGCAAGGGGTAGAACCTTGGACAGCCCCAACAGGTGCTCGCAGCATTTTAGCCGGGTCGCGTGGTTCATAAAGAGGTGACTCACAGCCCTGTGAACCGTTTTTAGTGTTTCAACAAAATAAAGAATGGGGTCATCGGTGCAGTGCTGCAGCTGCTGGGGTAGAGGCTTGGACAGCCCCAACGGGTGCTATCGCAGCATTAAGGCTTGGAGGCGTGTATCAAAATAGGTTACTCAAGACATGAGAACCGCTTTTTGCTTTGTCAAATAAAAATAAAGAATGGGGTCAGCAGTGCAGTGCTCATGCTGCTGGGGGTAACGGCTTGGACAACCCTGACGACAGGTGCCTGCAACACGAAAGCTAGGGGAGGAAAGTCCCAAAAGGTCCTTGTCTAGGAACGTCCAGGAAGGTCCAGAAAAGGGAAAGGGTCCAGGTCCAGAAAAGGTCCAGAACAGTCCAGGTCCAGAAAAGGGAAATGGTCCAGAAAGGTACAGGTCAAGAGAAAGGTCCAGAAAAGGGAAAAGGTCCAGAAAGGTCCAGAAAAGGTCCAGAAAAGGTCTAGGAAGATCTAGGAAAGGGAAAAGGTTCAGAAAGGTCCAGAAAGGTCCAGAAAAGGTCTAGGAAGGTCCAGGAAAGGGAAAAGGTCCAGAAAAATCCAGGTATAGAAAAGGCACAGAAAAGGCCAGGTCCAGAAAGCAGCCACTTCAGAAAATATACTCCCCTTTTGCTTCCTTACACTGCTTAACAAATAGGGTTTGGGAAATGAAATGAGCCTACACCCCCCCCTCTTCTCATGCAAGAGGTGACGAGGTTATAAAAGCAGGCATGCCAGTGCCTTGCAAGTGGTGGCACGGTAATTAAACAGACACAACACTCTCATTCAAGCGGTTGCGATGCAATGCCAGACCACATACACGAAAGCACACCACTCGCATTCAAAATTATCCGAATCATTCAAAATTAGCGCCTTAAGTAAAGTCATGGAAGTTCTCATTCTAGCAGCATTGGGAGGCATCGGTCGCTCGTCCTCACCTCAGGCGTGGAGTTGACGTAGTCGTCGCTGAGTTTCCAGATCTTGGCCGTTTGGTCGTCGCTCCCCGTGGCCAGGAAAACCCCGTCGGCGCTGAAGGCGACGCTCTGCACCATATCCGAGTGGCCCTGCGTTCATAATTCAGGGTATGGCCACTAGATTATTCAGGCAAATAATTGCAAACAATTGCAAATAGTTCAGCAGGTGAGCCAGGGAATCTCAGCAAGACCCTCGTCAGGGCTGAATGAAGAAGTTGTCGGTGTCGTGTTGCTGTGTCATTCATAAATCATACTGAAGTTATAGAAAAGGCTTATTCAGAATAGCCGGCCGGGGAAGAAAACCCAGTCAGGACCGAAAGGCAAAGCTTCTCACCATGCCAGAGTCACCCTGTCTAATTAACAAAACGAGCACGGAAGGGGCCCAAGCAGTGCCCATGTGGTCATCAGACTTTAGGGCAGACTTTAGGGCAGACGTCATGGCAGAATTAAGGGCAGACTTCGGGGTAGACTGCAGGGCAGAATTAAGGGCAGACTTCAGGGTAGACTTCAGGGCAGACTTGAAAACATGTGCAAAGAAAGGGTGCAACGTCTGGCGATGCCTATGTTGCAAGCAAACATGCTCCATGATTGATGGCCCTGTGAACCTTTTTTTAACCTGCCGGTATTTAGAGCATCTCATGCCACATTTTGTCAAGGTCCTTGAGCAGCCACTGTCATGTAGGCCCCTAAGCAGCCACCATTGGACCGATGGGGGCCAAACCCTAAACCCTTAACCCTAAACTCTTAACCCTAACTCTGAACCCTAAACACTAAACTAGGACCGATGGGGGCCAAACCCTAATTCCTTAACCCTAAACTTTTAACCCTAACTCTGAACCCTAAACTCTAAACTAGTACCGATGGGGGCCAAACCTTGACCGGCCCACAGCTTCATCACACAATCCTCTTCTCAGCTGCTAATCACCTTGATCGTAGCATTGACCGAGCCATCGCTCAGGTTCCAGATAATGGCCGTCCTGTCAGAACTCCCTGTGGCCACGAATCTCCCATCCGGGCTGAACGCGATGCTTGACACCATGCCATCGTGACCCTGCCAGCAGGAACACAACTAAAGGAGGGCTTGTAGAAATCGTTTGTTCCAGCTCTTTTGCTACAACAAGACAAGTGCGCTATGCCGTTCCGACCCTGCAGACGGGGAAACGGGACCCAAATTGTGCTCAAGGGGGTCAAAAAACCTGCTCCCACACTTTGTGGGGGGGGGGTTTGGGGCCCCGTTTTCCCCCCTTACAAAATGCTCGAACAAATAAATTATGGCTTGGTGAGTTCAAGCTCACAGTATCGTTTAAAGCAAAATATGCGCCATGCCATGGTGCCATCACACCCAGCGAAACTCATGAGCAGAAAAACACAATCGACCAACAAACGACCAACCAGCCAGTCAACCAACCAACCAGCCAAACAACCAAAGGTTTGTTGTGTTCAGCACTCGGACTTCAAGAGCTACTGTTGAGCAGTACCGAAAGCATTTCTGGACACAACAAGCCTTGGCGGCCCTGTGAGGTCCCCTCACAGCTGCTGTGGTTACCAATGGTCAATTTGTATTAAAATCTCCAAGCTTTGGCAATACAAAATGGCCATTTCAATACACACCAGGAAAGGCACACACATGTTTTCCCCTCTCTGCCGTTGCACTATGGACAAACCCTCTTTCTCCCTCCTGAAATGATGCACACCTCCTTGACCGACAGGGCTTTAAACAGAACTACTCAGCCCGCGCTCCTGCCCCTACTGCAGAGCACTGCATACAGCATGGCCAAATCCTCCTCCTCCCCCCTGCTGAAATGATGCACATCTCCTTGACCGACAGAGATGTAGACAGGACAACTCATCCCGCGCTCCTGCCCGTACCACAGAGCACTGCATACAGCATGGCCAAACCCTCCTCCTCCCCCCTGCCTGAAATTATGCACATCTCCTTGACCGACAGAGCTGTAGACAGGACAGCTCAGCCTGCGCTCCTGCCCCTACCTCAGAGCACTGCATACAGCATGGCCAAACCCTCCTCCTCCCCCCTGCCTGAAATGATGCACATCTCCTTGACTGACAGAGCTATGGACAGGACAGCTCAGCCTGCCCTCCTACCTCTACCGCAGAGCACTGCATACAGCATGGCCAAACCCTCCTCCTCACCTCCAGCACGGCAGCAATGGTATTGCTGTTCATGTCCCAGATAATGGCCATCCTGTCATCACTCCCTGTCGCTAGAGAGCGCCCGTCGGGACTGAACGCGATGCAGTGTATGCAGCCAGTGTGACCCTGCGTATTGACATATTTTCCAAAAGAGTGTATAAGTCTTAGGCTTGGGCTTTAGGGTTTAGCGTCCGTTTCTGAGTCAGGGCTGGAGGCGAAGCTGTGTATGCAGCCAGTGTAACCCTGTATTGGCAAGTACAAAAATAGGGTTACGAGCTGAGGGTTTCGCGTTTGTCCTTGTGTCAGGGTTAAAGCCGATGCTGTGTACGCAGCCTACGTGACCCTGTATTGGCATGTCCAAAAAGAGGGTTTAGGGCTAAGGGTGAAGGGTCAAGCTCTGTCCTGAGTCAGTGGTGAAGACGATGCTGTGTATGAAGCCAGTGTGACCCTGCGTATTGACATATCGTCCAAAAGAGTGTCCACGTTTTAGGGTTAAGCGTCCGTTCCTGATTCAGGGCTGAAGGCGAGGCTGTGTATGCAGCCAGTGTGACTCTGTATATTGGCACAACCCCAAGAGGGTTTGGAGATAAGGGGTAAGGGTTCAGAATTTGCCCCTGTGTCAGTACTGAATGCAATACTGGATATGAAATCAGTGTAACCCTAACTGAACAGGAAAAGGGCCCACGTGATGTCTCAGCGTCGCATTACGATTGCAATATCTGAAAGCGGGACCATGGTTGACTAGAGTCCACAGGGTTTAAGGTTTAGGGTTTGGCATCTGAAAGCGGGGACCCAAGGGGCATGATAGACTAGAGTCCACAGGGTTTGGGGTTAAGCATCTGAAAGCGGGGACCTGAAGAGTATGGTTGACCAGAGTCCACCGTGAAACGACACCTGCTTCAGAGTCTTTGCCGAGTATGGCCTTTCTGTGAATCCTCTGGTGAGAAGCTGGAGTCTTATTCACTTATTTGCATTGATCTCTTTCGTTCTTTTATTACCGGTATCAATCACGGCATTCAAAGCGAGCTGACTTTTTCTATACAAGACGGAATGGCTCAGTGAACAGTCATTCATCAGGGCGCTGTATTATCATAATAATATTGTGAAGGTAAGGAGGCAAATGCAGAGGGTGATCCACATTGGGTCACGCAATCGAGAAGAGAGCAAGAGCAAGAGCTCCAGGTCAAAAGGATGAACCCTGCTTCGACCCAGGCTGCGCCGTTTTCTTGACTCACGCCCCCCATGGGACGTAGCTTCCTTTCTTCCTTTCTATCTGGAGATTATAGCGTAGACCGAGCCGTCACTCACGTCTAAGCAAAACTAGATGTCCTCATCACCAGCCCCCCCTGGCTGTAGGTCGTGATGTAGCTGAGTTGTAGCTGAAGCACTTAAACAAAAAAACACATCGCACCTGAAGCTTTGCGTACACCAAGCCGTCACTAAGATTCCAGATGACTGCCACGTTGTCCGAGCCCCCGGTGGCCAGGAGCTTCCCGTCTGGACTGAACACAACGCTGTGCACAACCCTGGCATGCCCCTGTGTGCAAGGACAAAGGGTTCAGGATTCATGCAAACCTGACTTGCCCCTGCATGTGTGAAAAAGAGCTCAGAGTTCACACAAAGGAGATTCCCATCTGGACTGAACACTGTTGTGCACAATTCCGGCAAGCCCATGTGTAATGTGCAAAACTCAAACATGGGGTTCAGGGCTCTGGGGTGAAATGAACGGCATCATGCTCAGTGCTTGACTGAACCAGTGTTTCTTTTTTCGGCCAAAAGTCCACCTTTGGATAGCCGCCCCACGGCCGCCACAGGCCCGATTGAGACCAAACCTGGACTGGCCTGCGACTGGTGGTGAAAGCAGCATAGCTGGCCACAAATGGGGCCTCCTACCAGAGGCTCGAGTGTAGCTGACAAATAGCTGAGTCACAAAAAAAGAAACACTGCCAATGGTCTTGCGTCGTTGTCCTTCATGTAAGCGTCCACATGCTATTGGAGGACGTCTGCCCCATATGATCGCGGTGCCCCTTGAACTCCTTGCTGCCCCTTGCACCTGTTGATGCCCCATGCACATACTGCTGCTCCATGCACCTATTAATGCCCCATGCACCTATTGTGGCCCCATGCACCTATTGATGCCCCATGCACCTATTAATGCCCCATGCACCTATTGTGGCCCCATGCACCTATTGATGCCCCATGCACCTATTGATGCCCCATGCACCTATTGATGCCCCATGCACCTATTGATGCCCCATGCACCTATTGTGGCCCCATGCACCTATCGTGGCCCCATGCACCTATTGATGCCCCATGCACCTATTGTGGCCCCATACACCTATTGATGCCCCATGCACCTATTGTGGCCCCATGCACCTATTGATGCCCCATGCACCTATTGTGGCCTCATGCATATTGTGGCCCCATGCACCTTTTGAGGCTCCACGCATGTATTGAGGCAAGTATTGAGGCCCCATGCATGTATTGAGACCCCATGCTCATATTGAGGCCCCATGCACCTATTGAGGCCCCATGCACCTTTTGTGGCCCCATGCATCTATTGAAGCCCCATGCACCTATTTGAGGCCCTATGCACCGTAAGATGCCCCATGCACCTGTGCGCTATGCGCCTTTTAGCACCCCATGGAAGTTCCTCCTCCCCACCTCAGGTGTGGTGTTGATGGAACCGTCGCCCAAGTTCCAGATCTTAGCAGAGTTGTCGGAGCTCCCCGTTGCCAGGCAATCTTCGTCTGGACTGAAGGCGATGCACGTCACAGCCTCCTTGTGCCCCTGTGTTGGTGCAATCGTGCATATCAGTTCAAAGAAAGAAAGCTACGCCCTGTAGGAGGTGTGAGAGTTGAGGAAACAGCGCAGCCTGTAGACATATCAGTTCATCAGTTGGTGCATGCATGCCAGAGGCTAGGCAATTCACATCCGGACTGGAGGCGATGCACGTCACAGCCTCGTTATGCCGCCTAGTTTGTGCATGCATCATGCATGCCAGAAGGGAAAGTCCTTGTCCAAACTGTCTGTGATGCATGCCACAACCCTCTCGCAAGGTGTGACCCGGAAAGGTTGAACGGAGGTTCCGCAGTGCAGTGTAGTGTTGTGCGGTTCTGTGCGGTGCAGGGAAAAGCGGTGAAGTAACGTGCGATGAACTGCGGTGAAGCGCGGTTCGCGGTGCGGTGATAGTACGGTGAAGTGCGATGAGGTGCGGTTCGCAGTTCGGTGAAGTCCGGTGAAGTGTGGTGCGCGGTGAGTTGCGGTGCGGTGCAGCGAAGAGCGGTGCGCGGTGCGGCGGGCGGTGCGGTGATGTGCGGTGAGGTGCGGTGCGCGGTGAAGTGTGGTGCAGCTAACGTGATGTGGTAGTTTGGTACTTTCGTGTCGAAGTGCGGTGCGCGGTGCAATGAAGTGCGGGCGATGCGGTGCGGTGTGGTGCGCAGTGAAGTGTGGTGAAGCGTGGTGCGCAGTGCTGTGAAGTGCGGTGCGGTGAAGTGCGGTCATGTGAGGTGAGGTGTGGTGATGCGTAGTGCGGTGAAGTGCGGTGCGGTGAAGTGCGGTTAATAGCGATGCGGTGAAGTGCGGGGCGATGAAGTGCGATGGGGTGAAGTGCGGTGCGGTAAAGTGCGGTGCGGTAAAGTGCGGCGGAGTGCGGTGCGGTGAAGTGCGGTGCGGTGAAGTGCGGTCATGTGCGGTGAAGTGTGATGCGGTGAAGTGTGGTGCGCGGCTCGGCGAAGGGCGGCACGGTGAAGTGCATGCGGTCATGTGTGGTGAAGTGCGATGCGGTGAAGTGCGGTGAAGTGCGGTGAAGTGCGATGTGAGGAAGTGCAATGCGGCGAAGTGCGGTGAAGTGCGATGATGTGCGATGCGGTGATGTGCGATGCGGTGAGGTGCGGTGAGGTGCGATGATGAGTGTGCGGTGAAGTGCGGTGAAGTCATGTGCGGTGCGCGGCACGGTGAAGTGCGGTGCGGTGAACTGCGGTCATCATGTGGGGTGAAGTGCGGTGTGCGGCACGGTGAAGGGCGGTGCTATACGGAGCGCGATATGCGCGATGAAGTGTCGTGGAATGCGGTGCGCGGTGCGGTGAGGCGCGGTGCGGTGACGTGCGGTGAACTGCTGTGACAAGAGGTGCGGTGAAGAGCGGTGTGCGGTGCGGTGACGTGCGGTGCGGTACTGCGGTGCACCTTCCCGGATAGTCCCTAGGCTTAATGGATGAGCTTCATGTGGGTTGACTCCACGAGGGTCGGACCCACGCGTGGGAGAGCCTCCCAAAATAATCTCGAAGGAGAGCCTTATACGAGGTCATACCATGCTGCATGCATGCTCAGCCCTCATGCAAATCAAGCGCATTCAGAACATGCGAGCTGTGCCCCAAACCAAGTTTTTTGAAAACAGATGCAAGTTGCCCCACATGGGCAATGCCACTCTGTTGCTCGCGAAGACCCCAAACACGTTGCCATGTCGACATGGTCACATGGATGCATGCACGGTTCGCCCCTAGTGGGTGAGCCTCATGGGGCATCCCACTTGTTGACCCTGAACATGATCAGGCCCCTAAACATCGATATGGCTCCCAAAATCGTACGGGTATCACACAGCAGGAGCCTCACACCAGACTCGCAGAATGCAAAATACCCCAACTAAATAGAGTTCCTCTCACCTCGATCGTGATGACAGAGCCTTTGATCAGGTTCCAGACCTTAGCTCTCTTGTCTCGTCCCCCAGTGGCCAGGCGGTCACCATCTGGGCTGTAGGCGATGCAGGTCACCACTGAGGTGTGCCCCTGCACGAGTTAAAAACAGGGACGTTAATGGTAACGGTGCAGATGTGGCTTCGGCCCCGAGCTTCGCGGTTCCCATTACCCGCACGCCCCTAGGGGGGGTAGTTTTCTTTCTTTCTTTCATTGAACACAGGGAGGGGATACGGAGGCAAAGTTCATTGCTGATTCGTTCCTCCCTCGGCAAATAGGTCGCATGCCACGGTCAATGGTCAACGTGAATTTGGCGTTCAAAAACAAGACGACACCGAGGGAATGTGGTGTGCGCCTTGCGGAAACTTAAAAAAAACAGCACACGGCGGGAATGTTCAGCGGCCGAGGAGGCTGTGGTGCAGGTTACCAGAGGTGTGCGCTCCTATACGCGTTAATAAACGGGGTCATATCAATAAGATCATCAAGGTGGCGCAAAGAATCCTCCCCTGACAATAGGAGCTGGCCAGGCACAGAGGCCAAGGAGTGACCACTGAGGTGTGTGGAGTGAGGAGTGATGTGTGAGGTTTGTGGTGTGAGGAATGATGTGTGAGGAGTGCGGGCAAGTCTCAAACCAGGATGTGGGCTGTTGCAGGAAACGTGCTTAGTAACCAGGATGACGGCTGTTGCAGGAACCGTGCTTAGTAACCAGGATGTGGGCTGTTGCAGGAAACGTGCTTGGTAACCAGGATGAGGGCTGCAGGAAACGTGCTTAGTAACCAGGATGAGGGCTGTTGCAGGAAACGTGCTTAGTAACCAGGATGAGGGCTGTTGCAGGAAACGTGCTTAGTAACCAGGATGTGGGCTGTTGCAGGAAACGTGCTTAGTAACCAGGATGAGGGCTGTTGCAGGAAACGTGCTTAGTAACCAGGATGTGGGCTGTTGCAGGAAACGTGCTTAGTAACCAGGATGTGGGCTGTTGCAGGAAACGTGCTTAGTAACCAGGATGTGGGCTGTTGCAGGAAACGTGCTTAGTAACCAGGATGAGGGCTGTTGCAGGAAACGTGCTTAGTAACCAGGATGAGGGCTGTTGCAGGAAACGTGCTTAGTAACCAGGATGTGGGCTGTTGCAGGAAACGTGCTTAGTAACCAGGATGAGGGCTGTTGCAGGAAACGTGCTTAGTAACCAGGATGAGGGCTGTATCAGGAAACGTGCTTGGTAACCAGGATGTGGGCTGTTGCAGGAAACGTGCTTAGTAACCAGGATGAGGGCTGCAGGAAACGTGCTTAGTAACCAGGATGAGGGCTGCAGGAAACGTGCTAAGTAACCAGGATGTGGGCTGTTGCAGGAAACGTGCTTAGTAACCAGGATGTGGGCTGTTGCAGGAAACGTGCTTGGTAACCAGGATGAGGGCTGCAGGAAACGTGCTAAGTAACCAGGATGAGGGCTGTTGCAGGAAACGTGCTAAGTAACCAGGATGTGGGCTGTTGCAGGAAACGTGCTTAGTAACCAGGATGACGGCTGTTGCAGGAAACGTGCTTAGTAACCAGGATGAGGGCTGCAGGAAACGTGCTAAGTAACCAGGGTGAGGGCTGTTGCAGGAAACGTGCTAAGTAACCAGGATGAGGGCTGTATCAGGAAACGTGCTAAGTAACCAGGATGAGGGCTGTATCAGGAAACGTGCTAAGGAACCAGGATGAGGGCTGTAGCAGGAAACGTGCTAAGTAACCAGGATGAGGGCTGTATCAGGAAACGTGCTAAGGAACCAGGATGAGGGCTGTTGCAGGAAACGTGCTTAGTAACCAGGATGAGGGCTGTAGCAGGAAACGTGCTTAGTAACCAGGATGACGGCTGTTGCAGGAAACGTGCTTAGTAACCAGGATGAGGGCTGTTGCAGGAAACGTGCTTAGTAACCAGGATGAGGGCTGTAGCAGGAAACGTGCTTAGTAACCAGGATGAGGGCTGTAGCAGGAAACGTGCTAAGTAACCAGGGTGAGGGCTGTTGCAGGAAACGTGCTTAGTAACCAGGATGAGGGCTGTAGCAGGAAACGTGCTTAGTAACCAGGATGACGGCTGTTGCAGGAAACGTGCTTAGTAACCAGGATGAGGGCTGCAGGAAACGTGCTTAGTAACCAGGATGAGGGCTGTATCAGGAAACGTGCTTAGTAACCAGGATGAGGGCTGTATCAGGAAACGTGCTTAGTAACCAGGATGACGGCTGTTGCAGGAAACGTGCTTAGTAACCAGGATGAGGGCTGTTGCAGGAAACGTGCTTAGTAACCAGGATGAGGGCTGTATCAGGAAACGTGCTTAGTAACCAGGATGAGGGCTGTAGCAGGAAACGTGCTTGGTAACCAGGATGTGGGCTGTTGCAGGAAACGTGCTTAGTAACCAGGATGAGGGCTGTAGCAGGAAACGTGCTTAGTAACCAGGATGAGGGCTGTAGCAGGAAACGTGCTAAGTAACCAGGGTGAGGGCTGTAGCAGGAAACGTGCTAAGTAACCAGGGTGAGGGCTGTTGCAGGAAACGTGCTAAGGAACGGCGGGCGACCGCTGAAAAACCCGTCGTGTCGCATGGGTCGTGAACCAGCCGGTGATCGGACAGTGGATCCATGCGGTTCTGTGTTTGCTATCCGTGGTGAAGCTAGGTAGTGGTCTCTTTCCATTTGCTTGTATAAACAAATCTCTCTCTCCCCCCCCTATCTGAAGGCCCTTCTCGCAGCCATTCAGTGCTCCTACCTAAAAAACACCTGCCTTAAAAGATAAGAGAGAACGGGGTACATACAGAGGGCAGCTAAGGCCTCAGCTGATTTTTCTTTTTACCTGGAGCGTGGCGACTATGTCGCCGCTGCTCAGGTTCCAAAGCTTGGCCGTGTTGTCGGCACCCGCAGAGGCCAGGTACTGTCCATCCGGGCTGAAGGCGATGCTGCACACCATGCTGTTGTGACCCTGTGCAGATAAAGACACAAACACAGTGTGGAAACAGAGTGTGAACACAGGTGGTATTTGCGTTCAATACCTGTATATCCGAATTTCATTATTCATTCTGTGAGAGTGCAGATCAACTGATCAACTGCTTCTCACAGTCCCATCCTAATTTCCCCCCTTTCACACTATGCTACCCTGTGCCCAGAATGACACACAGACAAAGTGTGAAAAAGCAAAGGCTTTGTCTTTTGTGTTCAGGACTCAAATTTCAAGATTTACTTAATTAAGAGGGCTGGTCAACTGGTTTGCGGCCCCATCTGAATCCTCCTGACCTCCAGCATTTTTTCTGGAGGTGTCAGATCTTCGCCGTCTCGTCATACATGCGCCTCTTGCTCGATGCCTGCCGTACACAAGCATCGGTCGGCGTTCCTCCTCACCTCATTTGATGCCTCGGAGCTGTCACTGATTTTCCAGGACCCGGCCGTCTTGACCAGGGGGTCTTCACATGAACCAGGGTTATGCAATACGGCCGTTTTGGCCCACATTACATACCATGCTGTACACTAATGTACCGTTTGACAATACCGTGCCGTTTGGAAATACCGTCCATTTTCTGACCAGTCTTATCATTTTGTCCGTACCGCACCCGTACCCGTATCCACACTATTTCACCGGCCTGTATTTCCGTACCGGGTAACCCTGACATGAACCTTGCAACATGGACCATGCACCCCAAACATACATGCACCATGCATGTACCATGCGTCCATGCAACATCTATGCAGGCCATGTGCACCATGCATGCACCATGCATCCATACACCATCTTTGCATGCCATGTATCATGCATGCAGTGGTGCCTGTCCTCTTCAACTTCAGTGTTGCATACATGGACCATGCACATGCACAACACGCTGCTGCCTAGCTGCACCCATTCCCCCCTCCCTCCATGACTCAGCTACATGTCAGCTACACTCTTGCCTCTGGCCAGGGGGCCCATATGTAGCCAGCCATTCTGCTTTGGCCACCAGTCGTAGGCCACCCCAAGTTAAACCCGATCGGGCCTTTCGCGGCCGCGGACTTGTAGCCAAAAAAAGAAACACCGGCAGCCTCACCTCGAGTGTCGCGTCAGAGCTGTCGCTCAGCTTCCAGATCTTGGCCGTCATATCGTGGCTTCCCGTGGCCAGGAAAGTCCCGTCAGGGCTGTACACAACGCTGGAAACTGCGATGGTGTGCCCCTGAGTGACACATGGTTTATGATTTAGAGTCACGACTCAGAATTTGACCCCTAAACCCTACCCCCGGACGCTGCGATGGCATGCCCTTGCATGACATGTGGTTAAGGGTTTTAATGCTGACTCAGTTCTTAATCCGTAAATAAACTACCCCTCAGCACTTAACCCCTGAAGCCTGGTGCTGGACTCAGCAACCGCGTGCCTTTGTGTTACACGAGATTGAGGGGGTTCACAGACTGATTATGTGCTGAACCCCTTACCCTGTTGGAAACCCTTAACCCTAATGTTGGAAACCATCATGGTGTGCCCCTTCATCACACGGGGTAAGGGGCCTCTCATTAGGGGGGTCGGACCCGTCCCCCGACAATCTCCCGGCTTAAAATGCATAATATGTATCCAATTGATGTCCGACCCCCCTAGTGGCAGGCTCCTTCATCACACGGGGTTTGCATTGAAAGAATCCAGCCGGCAATTAGCCTTCTACCATGAGCAGTCACTAGTAGCACGTATGGCATCAGTCACCAGTCAGGTCCCACCCAGCAATCTTGGGTTTCGGGTTGAGGGTTGAATAAGCGCCAATGATCCCTGAACCCATATCCTGCCCAGCAATCTTGCAAGCAATGACCTCCGTCTATCCTTGGTCTTCTTTATGGAGGGTCTCAATTTATCCCATGGTCGCAGGGTTTGATATGCTCCGTACCGCTCCGTCCTCTTCCCTCCCCCCACTTAGAAAGCAGTACATCTCCTCCAACTGATGTCAACCGAGCCGTCACACATGTTCCAGGTCTTGGCTGCAGTGCTGTAACACTCCAAAGCCAGGAACATCCCGGGTTTAGGGTTTAGGTTAAGGTTTAGTCTACACCCTAATCACTCCCAAGCCAGGAACATCCCATCATCGAAACCTGGTCGACACAGCCCTGCCACTTCCTCAGTTGCAGTACATAAGTGCTGGATTACTAGCGTAAGCAAAAAAATGGACAGCTTTAGAACAAGTGCTGGATTACTAGCGTAAGCTAGAAAGACTCAAGGTTACTTAAGCAACCGTTGAGGAACCAAGTCTAACTCACCTCGAGCGTGGTGCTGACAGAGCCGTCGCTGAGGTCCCAGATCTTGGCTGTTGTGTCATAGCTCCCCGTGGCGAGGAACATCCCATCTGGGCTGAAGGCCACGCTGGTCACCCAGAAGGCATGTCCCTGTGGCGCACATGCCACACAACAGTCAGCCGCATGGATGTGAGACACCGTGTTGGTAATGTATCTGGTGCGAGTCCAACATCCTGAACATGAGAGATAGTTTGGGTGGCATGTTCCTATATATAGGAACATGCCACCCAGACTAAAGGCTAAATTGGTCACCAAGAAGGCATGTCCCTGCGGCGCACATGCCATGCACCAGCCGCATGGATGCAAAAAACCGTGATGGTATTGTATCTGGTGCGCATTTTACTTCCGGAACATAAGAGATATCATAATATAGGAACATGCCGCCCGGACTGAAGGCTATGCTGGTCACCCGGAAGGCTTGTCCCTGTGTTGCACATTCCGTGCCACATTCAGCCGACTACACGGACAGCCGACATAGTCCCTGTTTAACAACCTGATAAAATCCATTTCTTAAATCCCATATTGAACCTGCCTGAATTCTTTAAAAAATAAAAAACAATCTCAAGTTACACAGTTTAAATCAAGCTGAAGGACAGGGCCTGTCCTACCACAGGCACATTAGGGCCTGTAGTGCTACAGAAGCATTGGACCCGGCCCTGCTCCAGAAGCATGGGGCCTGCCCTACCACAGAAACGACCAGTGCCGATTGATCCCCCCTCCTCCAGATAACCTGGAGCTGAATTGGGGCCACAAAGGTATCGCTGTATCTAGGGTGTAGGGTTCAGGGAGTAATCACCTCGAGCTTGATTGGGTCCACGGAGGTGTCGCTGAGGTTCCAGACCTTGGCTGTGTTGTCATGGCTACCTGTTGCCAGGTACTTCCCATCAGAGCTGAACGCAACGCAGCAGACCCCCTGGGCATGCCCCTGCAAGTACAGGCGGCAATAGGAGAATGTGGAATTAGGGGGAAATGCTCGTCTGAGCTGATTGTGACACAGCAGACCCCCTGGGCATGCCCGCCCCTGCAAGTGAAGGCGGCCGTGGAAGATCATTGTGCTGTAGGAAAATTCCCGTGAGACCTGAATGCGGCATTGTAGACCCCGAAGGCATGCCCCGGCCAGTTATGATAATATGACGGCCATTCGCGATTGTGGCCCATATGCAAGCTCATGATGCTGCAGGTTTCTCTCTGCCTGGGCTGAACACAACACGGCAGAACTCCAAGGCATGCGCCCGCATTATGCAGGCCACATGCAGAGCTGTGACAATTCATGCCTTTTGGTCATTTTCACAATACCGGTATTGTTTTGGGGTGCTTGAGCTTTAGTTCAGCTCTATCCTCATGACAGTATCTGCATCGAAACTGGGCTGCCACCACTGGGCCAAAGGGGAACGGTTGAGCAAACCTTGATCTAAGTAAGAAGTAAGAACTACATGTGGTTTCCAATCCTTCGTGAATTTTAACGGATCTCTAGGTTTAGGCGATTATACCTGCCCGCACGGGATAACGCGCATTCTTCCCCTTGATCCACATACTGCCGATGGCTCAAGCAGCAGGGTCTGCTGCACTGGGCCCCCATGGTTACCCAGAAACAAACAGTGCGCTACGTCCTCTTATCAAGACAGATAAATTACCTTGAGCGTGGTGTAGACAGATCTGTCGTTCAGGATCCAGACCTTGGCGGTCTTGTCGGCGCTCCCTGTGGCCAGGAACCTTCCGCCCGGGCTGAACGCGACGCACGTCACCGCATCCTTGTGCCCCTGCGTCAGACAGCCGGCAGAAGCAGCGCAAGGGTGGGCAACAAGGTGGAACGGCAGCTGGATAGGAGGACCATATAGATAAGTGGCCAAGGCGGCAGGTTCTTTCCAAAAGGTTTGCACGCAATGCACGTCAACGCCTCCTTGAGCCCCTGCGTCAGACAGCCAACAAGCCCAACATAATAAGCGGCGCAACGCCGTAACAGCGGCTAGGTGGAATGACAGCTGGGTTCAAAAACACAGAGGGGGCCAGGGCGGCAGGTTGCTTCCAACTGTGTTGAACGCCACGAGGGCATATCACTGCCTCCTTGAGTCTCTGTCTCAGACCGCCAACGAAAGTGCAACAGCAGCAGTTAGGTGAAACAAAGAACTGCTTGCACAAAATGAAAGTGCAACAGCAGCAGCCAACGAAAGTGCAACAGTAGCAGTTAGGTGAAACAAGCAACTGCTTGCACAAAACGAAAGTGCAACAGCAGCAGCCAACGAAAGTGCAACAGTAGCAGTTGGGTGAAACAACAACTGCTTGCACAAAACGAAAGTGCAACTGCAGCAGCCAGCGAAAGTGCAACAGTAGCAGTTAGGTGAAACAAACAACTGGGCGCAAAAACGAAAGTGCAACAGCAACAGTTCAGTGAAACAACAACTGGGCGCACAAAAAGCTGCAAGGTGCATTGCTGACCTCATCCAGGACTCTCTGCCAGTAAGCCGAAAGCGGTCCCTCAGATCTCCCTCAGATCTTCCTCAGACCTTTCTCAGCTCGTCTAAGATCTTCCAGATTTTGCTGTGTCTAGTGCTACTTCTGCCCCCTGCTTCAACTTTCACCGCCCAGTGATTGGATTTCAAACACTTCCAAGGTTCATCCTGCAAACCGTAATCTGTCAAAACTTCAAATGTAAATTCAATGTCCATCCTTCAGCTTTCATAAATTCAAAACCACGTTCATGTTCTTAACATGTCCCTGGCGCCACCCGTATGGATCACCTCGAGCGTGGTGCTGATCTGGCCGGTGCTGAGGATCCAGATCTTCGCGGCCTTGTCCTGGCTCCCTGTGGCTAGCATCTTCCCATCGGGACTGAACGCAATAGAGTTCACCGCCCCGCCTTGCACCTGCTCGCAGTACAGGTAAGAGGGCTTAGGGTGGAAGGTCAACTAGGTAAGAGGTTAAGTACGAAGGAGGTTCACTAGACTTGTCACCGGGCACTTAAGGGCTGGCCTGCTGGCCATATCATCACCTTCAGGGGTCCACCATTGGTCCGATGCAGTGTTTTCTTTTTCGGCTACGAGGTCATGTTCAGCGGGCCGTACAGCGGCCGCCAAATCCCGATCGGGACCAAACCTTGGCTTGCCTACGGCTGGCGGCCCAAACAGCAGAGCTAGCCACAACTGTGGCCTCCGGCCGGAGGCCGGACTGTAGCTGACAGGTAGCTGAATCACGAAAAACAAACAATGGTCCTATGGAAACGCAGCCTTGACAAGCATACGGCGGGTCACCTGAGCAGCAGGGCTTTCCGTACCAGGCTCCCTTGGCTGTGGGCCATGATGAAGCTGAAGCACTGTGGAAAAAACAGTGGTCGAAACGCCAGCCGCAGTCTTGCCCGTTCTTCGCAGACTAGTTAAATTCCACACACATCGCAATTCCTAGCTCAATTATGTTGTTACAAAGTTAAGTATGTAGGTCTATTGCCCGAATGCCCGCTGGCCAGATCCCGAGGCCGAGCCTTGTTACAGTTCCTAATGCGATGAAGACCCCACATCCAGTATGCTGCCCTCTGGCCAAATCCAACAGCTAAGAAGACCCATACTTGCTGCACATGGTCACCATAAATGCCCCCCGCAATTCCTACCCCAACTCCCACCCACCCAATCCCCACCCCAATGCCCACCCAATCCCCACCCAATGCCTACCCACTCCCCACCCAATGCCCACCCCAATACCTACCCTATTGCCACCCCAATTCCTACCCCAATCCCCACCTAAACGCTCACCACATACCCACCCTATTCCCCAATTTCCACCCAATTCCCACCCCAGTTCCCACCCCAATGTTCCGAGTTCACTGCCCACTGGCGCACTCATCCTTACTGCCCGTTGCCACTTTGAATTCGCTACCCAATGCCCACCCCCATTTCCCACCCAATTCCCACCCCAATACCCACCCCAATGATCCGAGTGCATTGCCCGCTGGCCAGGTCCCACAGCTTGGCGCTCTCATCCTTGCTGCCGGTGGCCAGCGATCGGCCATCCTTGCTGAACGCCACGCTGGTAACCAAATCCACATGACCCTGCAATCAAGGCAAACAGCAATCAATCAAACAACTCATAAATCAATTATTAAATTAAGACATCTCCCTGGGCCATTGGGCATAAATTAAGAGTGCCTCCCATTTCGAGGAACGCCACACTGGTAACCACATCCATATGACCCTGCAATAACGGTAAACAGCAATTAATCAAACAAACAAATAACAAATGAATGAATGCATCTGCCTGGGCCATTGGGCATACATTTAGTGTGCCTCCCATTTCGAGCAACGCTATGCTGGTAACCACATCTGCATGACCCTGCATTGCCAGCAAAAAACAAACAAATATGAAATGCACATATGCACCAACCAGGGAATTACCCTTTTAAGTTTTTTTAAAGTTTTTAAGGTTTACCCTGGGCAGGGGTTCATGAAGCCGCACATTTCTCTCAACACCACGATGGCAACCACGTCCCAGTGGCCTTCAACTCGCAGCAGCTAGGGCGTGCGGCAATGCGAACGGTGTTTCAGTATCCAGGTTTAGATATTTAGGGTTCATAATTCAGGGTTCATGATTCTTGCTTCAGGGTTCAGGGTTGAGGGCTTGACGGCAACCACGGCGACTGGTGTACAGACATGCGTGGAGCGGACAGCACATGGACTACATTTATCCATATATGTTAACGCTGCCAGTACCGCCACCGTCCAGCCTAAAACCTGAACGCACCTGCAGCGTGAGGATGCACTGGCCCGTCCCCACTTCCCAAACCCTCGCGGTCCCGTCCTTGCTGCCGGTGGCGAGCTGCCGCCCGTCGGGGCTGACGGCTACGCTGCTGACCTGCTGCGTGTGGCCCTAAGGGGGGTTGAAGGAAGAAACAAAGCACTTTTTACTTAAGCGAACTTCAGCTACACTTCGGCTACATTTCAGCAACACTTTAGCAATACTTCAGCAACAACACGGCCCGCTGAGCGCTTACCTGCTGCATCTAGCCCGTTGGGCATGCCTACTAGACTGCCAGTCATAAGTTATCCTAGCGCGTTTCAGCTCCACTTCAGCTGCGCTTCTGCTACAACTTTGCCTTAGGCCAGGAGACCCAGTGCAACAAGCCCTGTGGCCATATTTTTTACGGGTGCACGTTCTGCCGTACACGCACATGCAGATCCACTTCCAGCCGTGACCAATCCTTCAACCTCCACCAGGTGGTACACAAAATGCATGTATACATAAACAAATTTATTGGTACACGTATTCACTATACATATTATTAGATATTGGTGCACTCACATGTATATCTACTTCCAGCCGTAACCAGTCATTTTACCCCCCCAGCTGGTACACAAAGTATACTACCGGTACACATCAATAAAATGTTAAATCTGTATATATATTTTAGTGTACCGGTACACTCACGTGCAGATCTACTTCTAGCCGTGACCAGTCCTTTGATCCTCCCAGCTGGTGTTGCAGTCGCCAGGGGCCTTGCTTAGCCTCTGCCATGCGGTACAGCGTGGTGTTCACCTGAGAGGGTGTGAAAATGTGTGAACGGATGTGAATGGACATGTCTATAGCTATTATTGTAGGATAAAGCTGAGGGCTGGCGCTGAAGGTTGGGGCTGAGGGCGAGAAGGTCAAGGTAAGAGCTTAGGGCTAAATTGAAGGTTAGGGTAGAGGGCAAGGGTAAGGGCTGAGAACTGGGGCGGAAGGTTGGGGCTGATTTAAAGGGTGGATTGGGGCTGCTGGGGAGCTACGGCTCGGGCTCGGGCTGATGGCTGCATTACTAGGGCTAGGGCTACAGCTAGGTCTAGGGCCGAGGGCTGCATTATTAGGGCTAGGGCTACAGCTAGGGCTTGGGCCGAGGGCTGCATTACTATGGCTAGGGCTACAGCTAGGGCTTGGGCCGAGGGCTGCATTACTAGGGCTAGGGCTACAGCTAGGGCTTGGGCTGAGGGCTGCATTACTAGGGCTAGGGCTACAGCTAGGTCTAGGGCCGAGGGCTGCATTACTAGGGCTAGGGCTACAGCTAGGTCTAGGGCCGAGGGCTGCATTACTATGGCTAGGGCTACAGCTAGGTCTAGGGCCGAGGGCTGCATTACTAGGGCTAGGGCTACAGCTAGGGCTTGGGCCGAGGGCTGCATTACTAGGGCTAGGGCTACAGCTAGGTCTAGGGCCGAGGGCTGCATTACTAGGGCTAGGGCTACAGCTAGGTCTAGGGCCGAGGGCTGCATTACTATGGCTAGGGCTACAGCTAGGTCTAGGGCCGAGGGCTGCATTACTAGGGCTAGGGCTACAGCTAGGGCTTGGGCCGAGGGCTGCATTACTAGGGCTAGGGCTACAGCTAGGTCTAGGGCCGAGGGCTGCATTACTATGGCTAGGGCTACAGCTAGGTCTAGGGCCGAGGGCTGCATTACTAGGGCTAGGGCTACAGCTAGGTCTAGGGCTGAGGGCTGCATTACTATGGCTAGGGCTACAGCTAGGTCTAGGGCTGAGGGCTGCATTACTATGGCTAGGACTACAGCTAGGTCTAGGGCCGAGGGCTGCATTACTAGGGCTAGGGCTACAGCTAGGTCTAGGGCCGAGGGCTGCATTACTGGGATAGGGCTACAGCTAGGTCTAGGGCCGAGGGCTGCATTACTATGGGTAGGGCTACAGCTAGGTCTAGGGCCGAGGGCTGCATTACTATGGGTAGGGCTACAGCTAGGTCTAGGGCCGAGGGCTGCATTACTATGGCTAGGGCTACAGCTAGGTCTAGGGCCGAGGGCTGCATTACTAGGGCTAGTGCTACAGCTAGGTCTAGGGCCGAGGGCTGCATTACTATGGCTAGGGCTACAGCTAGGTCTAGGGCCGAGGGCTGCATTACTATGGCTAGGGCTACAGCTAGGGCTTGGGCTGAGGGCTGCATTACTAGGGCTAGGGCTACAGCTAGGGCTTGGGCCGAGGGCTGCATTACTAGGGCTAGGGCTACAGCTAGGGCTTGGGCTGAGGGCTGCATTACTAGGGCTAGGGCTACAGCTAGGTCTAGGGCCGAGGGCTGCATTACTATGGGTAGGGCTACAGCTAGGTCTAGGGCCGAGGGCTGCATTACTATGGCTAGGGCTACAGCTAGGTCTAGGGCTGAGGGCTGCATTACTAGGGCTAGTGCTACAGCTAGGTCTAGGGCCGAGGGCTGCATTACTATGGCTAGGGCTACAGCTAGGTCTAGGGCCGAGGGCTGCATTACTATGGCTAGGGCTACAGCTAGGGCTTGGGCTGAGGGCTGCATTACTAGGGCTAGGGCTACAGCTAAAGTCAAAGCCACATCAGCGCTGTTACAACTCACTGGCAAGAAGATGGCCTCGCTGAGCTTCTTGATGGTCTCCTCGGGGTTCCCATCCATGGCGCTTGCATTCCTGAGCAGCCACCGACGAATCTGTAAATAGCATGGTAGAAGCGCAAGTGGAGGCAGGTATCCCATGTGCGTAAAGCAGGGTGAAGTACAAATGCCAGCATGCTGCAGGGCACTTGTATTCCTGAGCAGCGACCTTCGAAACTATGTATGGCATGGAGGAAGCGCGTGTTGAGTGTGGATGCATGTGTCCCATGAGTGTAGCACTTGTTTTCCTGAGCAGCCATCTTCGAATTTGTGAATGGCATGGAGGAAGCATGCCTGCAGTGGGGGGTTAAATGTTCAGGGTTAAGGGTTTAGGGTTTGGTTTGGAGGCATCCATATGGCCCTCGCATTCCTGAGCAGCCTACTTCGCATCTGGGCATGGCATGGAGAGAGCGTGCCTTCAGTGGAGGGTTACATGTTAAGGGTTTAGGGTTTAGGGTTTGGCTTGAAGGCATCGATATGGCCCTCGCATTTCTCAGCAGCCACCTTCGAATCTGGGCTTGGCATGGAGAGAGCTTGTGTTTAGTGGAGTCAGGTGTCCCATGCGTAGAGCAGGGCACAAACATATGCCAGGATGCTGCGGGTGTGTCCGCCACCGACATGGCACTCCCTTTCCTGAGCAGCCACCGGCGGTTCTGCGCATGGTATGGAGAAAGCGTGTGTGAAGTGTGGAGTCAGGCATCACTATTGTATAGCATGGCAAAAAGATATGCCAGCATGCTGTGAGTGTGTCCGCTTTCCGCATTGTGCTCCCTTTCCCCAATCCGTGAGCGCACTTATGGCGGGGAGAACACAAGGTAGTTTCCTGGGAGAGTGAGACTGTTTGCTGCACTTTTTGTTCATACTTTTTCTTAGGGTGCTTCAGCCACAAGTCAGCTACAATCCAGCTACAATACAGCTACAATCTGGTAAACAGCCGGCAGGACCTCTTGCAGCCAGCCCTGTTGCTTGGGACACCAGCCGAGGGGCCGTTTACGGTTTGATCCCAACCGGGCCAATTGGTTGCTGCCTGTCACCAATCGAAAGGTGGTCCGGGCTATGAAAGTATTGGATGCGGTGAGTACAGCTTCCATTTTGTGTGCACATCTTTTTCCATGGCCAAACATACGTGCTTCTCGCAGCACCAGGGTATACGCCTGATCCTTAGATCCTCTATTTTACTGATTTTAGTATATAACACACCACTCCAGACAGGCCAATGGGCGGCCATTGCTGAGCCGGTTGAGCTAAGCTTGCCTGACGGCCTAAACAGCAGAGCTTGCCGCACCAGGCACCCCTGGCCACAGGGCGTGCTGTAGCTTAATTGTAGCTGAATAAGCAGGGACATCGGATCACATTATTCATATCAAGTGCTGGGCTAGCAAGCACACGCATCTTAGCTGTCCTTGAGGAGCTTGCCCTTACACAGGCTCAGTGCGTTGGAGAGGCGGAAGACCGACCCCTTGACAGACACACTAAGATGAATACTTGTCCCTGATATAATATCCAGCGTGATACAAGTAGGTACTCACATCTGAGCTGTCCTTGAGGAGCTGGCCCTTACACAGGTCAGTTGCTTGAAAAGGAGGAAGATTGCGCCCTTGACAGTCTAACTAAGATGAACACTGGACATTGATATGATATCCAGTGCAGAAGAGGCAGGCAATCACATCTGAGCTGTCCTTGAGGAGCCTTGGTAAGAGGTTTAAGGTCTAGGCCCCTGGACACTCACACTCGAATCAATACTAATGCGTCTTAGCATATCGAGTGCGATACGGGAAGCACTCACATCTGAGCTGTCCTTGAGGAGCCGTTCTTTGCCCACACCCAGGGCCTTGATAAGGCGGAATACCAGCCCCTTGACTGCCAGGACTGCTTTGAGGAAGTCTTGGGTTTTCAGCAGCGAGTCCAGCAACTCGAAGCAGCTCTTGCAGGATGCCGAGACCAGGTGGTGCGCCTGAAACGAGCATTCAAAATTGAATTTGAATTCAGGTTGTGGATTGAAGTAAGAAGGTGGATTGAAGTGGACGTGCAGGTTCTTCAGCAGCGTGTCCAGTAACTCGATGTAGCTCTTGCAGGATGCCGAGACCCAGTGGTGCGCCTGAATTAAAAATCCAAACTTGAATTTGAATTCAGGTTGTGGATTGAATTTCCAGGAAGTTTTGGGTCTTCAGCAGCGAGTTTAGCAACTATCAGAAGCTCTTGCAAGATGCCGAGACCAGGTGATGCACCTATATCCAGTAATCAAATTCAAAATTGAAATCAGGTAGTAGATTTCAGGTTTCAAAATGTTGGGAGTCTTGAGCCACGAGTTCAGCAGCTCAAGCGGCGAGTTCAGCATGTTGCAGGATACCCAGAAGAGGTGATGCGCTTGGCGTGGAATTTAAAATCCAGGTTTCAATTTCCAGCTTTAAGGACGTCGAGGGTCATCAGCAGGGAGTCCATCAGCTCAAATCAGATCTTGCAGGAGGCCCAGATTGAGGTGGTGTGCCGAACAAAGAAATTCAAACACATTCAAATTTAAAATCAAATGTCTCGAGTCCAGCATCGCAAAGCTGGTTTTGCAGGATGCCGAGATGATGTGATGCATCTGGCATAAACTAAAATACGATTCAGATTCTAAATTCAATCCCAGATTTCCAGGTACCCACCATGTACTTCAGTACGAATCCATGCTGTACTTCAGCACAAACCCGCAATGTACTTCAGCACTAACCCACCATGTACTTCAGTGCGTTTGAGCTGAAGAGCGCCGGCTGCTCCGCCCCCGCCACCAACGTCTGACCGTTGTGGCTGATTGTGCCGAGGATGCCGCGGGCGAGCATTCTCCCCAAGGCCTCGTGGCCTGCCGCCAGGTCCACCGCATGCCTGCCACTCTTGGCCCGATCCAAGAGCCAGTCGCTGGGAGGAAGGAAGGGGGTAAGGGAGACAGCTTTCGGAACATGGGTCTTAGGGGAGGAGGGCATTGTGCAGCTTGGCCAGATCAAGGGGCCAGTCGCTGAAAGAGGAGGAAGGAAGCACAGCTTTGAATACCGGTGTGTAAATAATGGCAGACGTACAAAAAGTACAAAGAACCTCCAGTGACAAGTTTTTCGGCTTGAGTGACAAGATGACTACCGGGACTCCATGTTGAGCCTTGGCGTCGAGGAAGCCGCGCAGCTTCGGGGTTGAGGCACCGCATCTGCTTGCTTGCCGTATCTTCCAGACATTCTACTGAGTCTCTGAAAGTGATATGAAAGTTGCTAGGATTTGCAGCTGACCATTTATTTTGATCCGCTTTCCCAGCAGGCCAGGAATTTTGTTCAGCATTGACTTGCAAGTCGGTCCCGAGGCTGCCAAGAGCTGCCACACATCTGGATCCGGATCTGCATGGATCCACGCATCTGGATCTGGATATAATATTATGCATCCTATAGGGTCCAGGGACTGGAGATCGAGCTGGCAGTCCTAACAAGTGGGGCGATTTAAGGGTGGTATTTAGGGTTTCAGGTTTGTACACCCTCAAGGCCTCAACCCTAAAATAGGCGCGATCTAAGGGGAGGGTTTGCACAACCCGCCCCAGGGACTAAACAGATTGAAGGATAGATCAGGGTCGTTACCTATCCCTCTTGCAGAAGCAGCTTCCAGACGCACAACTACCTGTACTTGTAACAAGTTTGGCGTGGCTTCATAAAACAGATCTGCATGCGTGGACCCCTGCAGGACTCAATCCTAGCAAGAACGGAAAACAACAGCGCCTCCTCCCTTAGCTCCTACTGCTAAATTTCGCTCGCTGTAGCAAACAAATAACGGAGGGTAGAGAAGACTGTGCCCCCTACCTTGTGTTCCTACTTGGGACCTTGTTCGCACTCAAGACCTTGCTCTTACTTTATAACTTGTCCCTACAAATGAATACATGCAACTAGACCTTCCCCCTTCTCCTTTTGCTTCCAGGGACTCGCTCCTATGACAACTTGCTCCTTCAAAACAAATATAAATAAATAAACAAAGCTACCCCCCCTCCACCCCTCCACCCTTTTCTCCTACTTGAGGGACTTGTGCAGCGTGTACACGTGGTGGTCCGCCATATAGAAGCAGCAGCCCCAGCCAGGAAGGTGCGGTAGGCAGCCCCCCAGGTTCATCTGAATGATCTCCGAGTGGGGCAGAGGCTCCTGGGCGGCAACGATGACCTGCGTTTAACGAGGGATTCATACTTATTACAAAAGGATCCACAGTAGCTAGATATCATCTGAATGATCTCTGAGTGAGGTAAAGGCTCCTTGGCGGCAACGATGACCTGCGGTCAAGTGAGGGGATTCACACTTATGAAATCACCCGTGGCCAAGTGAATTCACACTTATTAAGAGAGGGCTCACACTAGCTAGCCATTATTTGGATGATATAAGAGTGAGGCAAGGGCTCCTGGATGGCAACGACGACCTGCGGTCAAGTGAGGGGATTCACACTTGTTACAAGGGGATTCACACTAGCTAGCCATCATCTGGACTGTACAGAAATAAGGCAAGGGCTCCTGGACAGCAGTGATGGCATGTGGTCAAGTGAGGGGATTCACATGTGTCACAAGGGGGTTCACACTACCTTGTCATTATCTGGATGGAAAAGGTGAAGGGAAGGGGCTAATGGGCCGCCTTGATGGCCTGCAGGGGGAGGAGAGACATGAAATAATCTCATCAACAGTTATCCTTGGTCTCTGTCGAGTCTGGTGTCTGAGGAGTCTGACAAAAACAGTGAGCAAGAAGCTGACTGAAGCTGGCAGAAACAGCAAACAAGAAGCTGGCATAAGGTTTTCAAAGAAGTTTTGCGCTAAAAATAGAGCAAGCCTTATGTTTTGTTTCCTGGTGCCGGACCTGTTTGATCCCAACTGATGTTACGGATGCCAAAAGAAGCCAGCACGCGCCCTCAAACTGACCCCACTCATCCCTCTTACCCCAAAAGCTTGAGGCACAGCTTTTTACATCCCTCTTGCCCCAAAAGCTTGAGGCACAGCTTTTTATATCCCTCTTGCCCCAAAAGTTTGAGGCACAGCTTTTATTTCACTCTTACCCCAAAAGCTTGAGGCACAGCTTTTTATATCCCTCTTACCCCCAAAGCTTGAGGCACAGCTTTTTACATCCCTCTTGCCCCAAAAGCTTGAGGCACAGCCTGTTATATCACTCTTACCCCAAAAGCTTGAGGCACAGCTTTTATATCACTCTTACCCCCAAAGCTTGAGGCACAGCTTTTTATATCACTCTTGCCCCAAAAGCTTGAGGCACAGCCTGTTATATCACTCTTACCCCAAAAGCTTGAGGCACAGCTTTTATATCACTCTTACCCCAAAAGCTTGAGGCACAGCTTTTTATATCACTCTTGCCCCAAAAGCTTGAGGCACAGCTTTTATATCACTCTTGCCCCAAAAGCTTGAGGCACAGCTTGTTATATCACTCTTACCCCAAAAGCTTGAGGCACAGCTTTTATATCACTCTTGCCCCAAAAGCTTGAGGCACAGCTTGTTATATCCCTCTTACCCCAAAAGCTTGAGGCACAGCTTGTTATATCACTCTTACCCCAAAAGCTTGAGGCACAGCTTGTTATATCACTCTTACCCCAAAAGCTTGAGGCACAGCTTTTTACATCCCTCTTGCCCCAAAAGCTTGAGGCACAGCTTGTTATATCACTCTTACACCAAAAGCTTGAGGCACAGCTTGTTATATCACTCTTGCCCCAAAAGCTTGAGGCACAGCCTGTTATATCACCCTTACCCCAAAAGCTTGAGGCACAGCTTTTTATATCACTCTTGCCCCAAAAGCTTGAGGCACAGCTTTTATATCACTCTTGCCCCAAAAGCTTGAGGCACAGCTTGTTATATCCCTCTTACCCCAAAAGCTTGAGGCACAGGTTTTATATCACTCTTGCCCCAAAAGCTTGAGGCACAGCTTTTTATATCTCAACCTGAAATTTTGTTCATGGTGCTAACCAGCTATCACGTGAGGCATCGATTTGAGAATTTCCCTTTGCTACCACCTCCTGAGAGCTTCCCTTTGCTACTGCTCATGATGCTTATCAGTCAGCACTTATTTCAAGTGCCTCAGAGGCTCTCTCCCCCTCTCACTGTCATGTATGACGCTCATCAGTCATCATGTGGAGCAAGCTCCTGAATAATCCTCTCTACCACCGTTGATGAATCGTGGCCCTCATCACTCATCAGCCATTGCCCGAGACAACTTCCTGAGAGGTTTGCTTTGCTACCGCTTCCTGACAAGCTGCCTTATCTAAAGAAAGACAGAAAGCTACCTCGTCATAGGGCGTGAAGGTTCAGGAAACAGCGCAGCTTGGGGCTTTCTCTACTTTTCATGACGCTCATGAGTCAGCAATTGTGATAAGATCCTGAGAGGCCCTCACAACGTCCTCGCTGGCGTTCACAACCCTCATCAGTCATCACAAGGAGCACGTCGGAAAGATCCTCCCCGCTGCTGTTCATGTCGCTCATCAGTCATCATCAGAGATTCAGAGGCAAGCTCCTCAAAGATCCTCTCCACTACCATTTATGAGTCATGACGTTTATCAGTCATCACCCTGAGGCAGGTTCCCGAAACGTCCTTTACCGTACCCTATCATTCATGACCCTAATCACCTGGAGCAGTGTCCTGAGGGGTCCCTCAATGGGGGCCTTGGCAAACACACAGCCGTAGGCGTGACGGAGCCCGTCCAGCGGATCAGCAGACGACTCGGCCTACGAGAAGTGTGTTGTTAGACACATGTCACTTACAAATCTACAATGTGGGTCAAGCAGCGCGGCAGAGCCCATCCAGCGGATCAGCAGACGCCTTGGCCTGTGAGGTGTGCGGCTAAGAGACATGTCACATACAACTGTGCGGTGTGGGTCAAGCAGCGCGGCAGAGCCCATCCAACGGATCAGCAGACCCCTTGGCCTGCGAGGTGTGCCTTGTGAGGCGCATGCTTTATGGAAATGTATGATGTGGGTCTAGCAGCATGCCAGCATGGCAGAGCCCGTCCAGCAGATCAGCAGACGCTTTGGCCTGCGAGGAGTGTGGCATGAGACACATGTCACATTTAATTTTAAGATGTGGGTCTAGCAGCGCGGCAGAGCCCATCCAGCGGAGCAGCAGATGCATTGGCCTATAATGTGCACATTTATTATGTGGGTCTGGTAGCACTTGGAAGCTTATTTCTTTATGATATGGTTTGTCATGTTGCATCTTATTTCCATTGCAATTTCGATGAACTCCGAGGAGTTCGTCCGAACCTGTAGCCCTTTACTTTCCCATACTTTGGCCAAAATGGGCGGCTTCCCTTATCTGCGCACTTAATTGTGTATCTATTTATTATTACGAATTATTACGAATTATTACGAATTATTACGAATTATTACGAATCTATCTATTTGCTTACGTGGAGCAGCGCCTCATCCAGCTTGCACTCCTGCTGCACTGTGTCCAGTACCATCACGCGGCCCTGCGCAATCTCTCGGTCCCGCGCCGTGGCCATGCGCAGCTGGTGAGGCTCCATGAACAAGATGCTGCCCTCCTGGCCATCCGGACCCGTGGTCCCGCCCAGTGCGCGGGTGAGGACATCCTTAATGCCGCCGCAAACGGCGTCCGGGCGCGTCGTAAAGATGAACCTGGGGAAGGAACATCTATGTTTCATTTTTGAATTCAGGATGGGTGGGAGGTAGATGGATGGGTGGGAGGCACATAGATGGGTAGGAGGTAGATTGAGCGGTGGTGGGTGGCGCCGATGGAGAGGTGGGAGGCAGATGGATGGGTGGAAAGTACATGGAGGGGTGTGAGAAAGATCGAGGGGTGGGAGGTGGCGCATGGGTGAAGGAATCTTAGATCCCACCATAGACGGCATCTGGGCGCTTGAAGTCTGGGCGTGGTGAAGGTTTAGCCTGGCCGAAGTGAGGGTTCAGTCTGCGCGTAATGCGGGTTTAGCCTGGCCAAGGTGAGGGTTTAGTCTGGGCGTAATGAGGGTTTAGCCTGGCCGAGGTGAGAGTTAAGTCTGGGCGTAGTGAGGGTTCAGACTGGGCGTAATGAGGGTTCAGACTGGGCGTGGTGGACGTTTAGCCTGGGCGTGGTGAACGTTTAGTCTGGGCGTGGTGAGGGTTAAGCCTGGGCGTGTTGAGGGTTTAGTCTGGGCGTGGTGAAGATTTAGTCTGGGCGTGGTGAGGGTTTAGTCTGAGCGTGGTGAAGGTTAAACCTGACGTGGTGAGGGTTTAGTCTGGGATTGGTGAGGGTTGAGCCTGGGCGTGGTGAGGGTTTAGTCTGGGCGTGGTGAGGGTTTAGTCTGGGCATTGTGAGGGTTAAGTCTGGGCTTAGTGTGGGTTTAGTCTAGGCATTGTGAGGGTTAAGTCTGGGCGTGGTGAGGGTTTAGTCTGGGCGTGGTGAGGGTTCAGTCTGGGCGTGGTGAGGGTTCAGTCTGGACGTGGTGAGGGTTCAGTCTGGACGTGGTGAGGGTTCAGTCTGGACGTGGTGAGGGTTCAGTCTGGGCGTGGTGAGGGTTCAGTCTGGACGTGGTGAGGGTTCAGTCTGGGGGTGGTGAGGGTTAAGTCTGGGCGTGGTGAGGGTTCAGTCTGGACGTGGTGAGGGTTCAGTCTGGGCGTGGTGAGGGTTCAGTCTGGACGTGGTGAGGGTTCAGTCTGGGCGTGGTGAGGGTTGAGTCTGGGCGTGGTGAGGGTTCAGTCTGGACGTGGTGAGGTTTTAGTCTGGGTCTGGTGAGGGTTAAGTATGGGCAGAATGAAGGACTGGAGATTGAGCCTGGGTGGGGTGAGGGTTTAGTCTGCGAATGGTGGAGATCTCTCTGCGGAGTGGGCGTGTTATCTTCTACATAGACCCTAAACCCATAACCCTAAACCCTATCAACTCGTGGGTCAGAACCTCCTTAATATTGACAGAGATGGCATCCAGAGGTATAGTGAAGATTGACCTGAGGAAGTGTGCCCCCCCCCCCCTCTGTAGATTACAAGATTTTGAATAGGCAGGGGAACCAGGTCATGCCCTGGGTGGAATACCGCGTTTATATACCTGTATTTCAAGGCAGCTGCTTGATAAGGCGTGACATGCCCTAAAGATCCTGGTCCTCTCAATGCTAGGGCATGTTATCAAATTTAACAACAATCTTGCTTTGATTACTTGTTCCACACCTGACGTTCAAATGCAGCTGCTTAATGAGTTGCTTTGTGACCTTTAGTGCCCAGTAGCCAACTGCCATGATCTCAGATTTGAATCCACGCAAGGCCATACACCATTCATTCACTTATTAATCTCAATGTTTGAATCATCCGCACCTGACGTTCAAGGGCAGCTGCTTGATGGCTATGATGAGGCACGTGATGACCTGTATTGCCTGGGAGCCGGCCACCTTGATCTCAGATTCGAATTCACGCAAGGCCATATACCATTTATTCACTTATAAATTCGAACATTTGAATCATGCGAACCTGACATTCAAAGGCAGCTGCTTGATTAGGAGTGTGATGACCTGTAGCGCCTGGTTGCCGCCCGCCATGACGCCCCCGCTGTACTCCGGCTGCTGCTGCTCCAGGGGATCGGCCTCGTCGATCGCGTCGATGAGGATGAAGATGGGCTATATGGATCGCGGCGGTGGGAGAATGGCAGCAGAACAAGTAAGAAGAAAAACTACATGAGGTTTTCCAATTGCTTAGGTGATGGCAGCAGAACAATCAACAGAAACCTGAAACATGCGCACGAGTGCCCCGGAATTAGAACTCTGGATGCCCCGGTGCTGGAGCATGCCTTAGACAGCTGGAAGGGTTCATGATTCAGGGTTCAGCGTTTAGGATCAGGCTTTAGGAGCTAGGAATTCCGATCATGCAGGCCTCCGTAGGGGAGGTTGGTGTGGATCATGGCAGGAGAACGGCAGCACAGATTAATCATCAGAAACCTGACTTAGGGACTTGGCAGACATGAGACTTTGGGACTAGGTAGAAATGAGACTCTGGAACATGCGAGGCTAGGTACTTTTTGCATGGTCTGAAAGCTGTATATCTTGTTTTGGCTACGAGTCCACCTTCGGCAGGCCGCCCCGCAGCCTCCAAAGGCCTGATTGGGACCAAACTGGGACCAGCCTTCGGCTAGTGCCCAATGCAGTTTGGCTGGCTAACTGGGGCCCCTGGCCAGAGGCCAGAGTGTACCTGGCGTGTAGCTGAGCCATGAAAAAAGAAACAGTGTCTGAAAATCACCCATCTCCACCTTGTCCTACCTGGAGGCGTCATCGGTGAGCGCGACTAGCAGGCAATCCATGGCATCCTCAATGCGATGAAAGGGAAGACATGGGACATTGAGACATGGGAGGCATGGGACTTTTTGCATGGTCCCCACCTTGCCTTCGCTGGAGTTGTCGTCGGTCAGCACGACCAGCAGGAAATCGAAGGCATAAACTACGACACGAAGGGGGTGACATTGGGCTTCTTGCATGGTCTGAGAGTCACTCATCCCCATCTCTGCCCCCACCTTGCCTTCCCTGGAGGTGTCGTCTGTCAACGCGACCAGCAGGCAATCGAAGGTATCCACAACGACATGGAGGGGGAGGGTATGGGACTTTTCGCATGGTCCCCACCTTGTCTTTGCTGGAGGCGTCGTCTGTCAGCGAAACCAGCAGGCAATCGAAGGCGTCCATGATGTCGTTCAGAGACAAGGCGTGCTCGTTCACGCCGTTCATCAAAGCTGCCTCCAGGCGAGGGAGCCTGGGGGCAAGGGGGATATATTGGAATTAGTGCACGCCGTTCATCAAAGCTGCCTCCAGGCGAGGGAGCCTGGGGGCAAGGGGGATATATTGGAATAAGTGCACGCCGTTCATCAAAGCTGCCTCCAGGCGAGGGAGCCTGGGGGCAAGGGGAATATATTGGAATTAGTGCACGCCGTTCATCAAAGCTGCCTCCAGGCGAGGGAGCCTGGGGGCAAGGGGGATATATTGGAATTAGTGCACGCCGTTCATCAAAGCTGCCTCCAGGCGAGGGAGCCTGGGGGCAAGGGGAATATATTGGAATTAGTGCACGCCGTTCATCAAAGCTGCCTCCAGGCAGGCGAGGGAGCCTGGGGGCAAGGGGGATATATTGGAATTAGTGCACGCCGTTCATCAAAGCTGCCTCCAGGCGAGGGAGCCTGGGGGCAAGGGGAATATATTGGAATTAGTGCACGCCGTTCATCAAAGCTGCCTCCAGGCATTGGAGCCTGGGGGCAAGGGGAATATATTGGAATTAGTGCACGCCGTTCATCAAAGCTGCCTCCAGGCATTGGAGCCTGGGGGCAAGGGGGATATATTGGAATTAGTGCACGCCGTTCATCAAAGCTGCCTCCAGGCATTGGAGCCTGGGGGCAAGGGGGATATATTGGAATTAGTGCACGCCGTTCATCAAAGCTGCCTCCAGGCGAGGGAGCCTGGGGGCAAGGGGAATATATTGGAATTAGTGCACGCCGTTCATCAAAGCTGCCTCCAGGCGAGGGAGCCTGGGGGCAAGGGGAATGTATTGGAATAAGTGCACGCCGTTCATCAAAGCTGCCTCCAGGCGAGGGAGCCTGGGGGCAAGGGGAATGTACTGGAATTAGTGCACGCCGTTCATCAAAGCTGCCTCCAGGCGAGGGAGCCTGGGGGCAAGGGGGATATATTGGAATAAGTGCACGCCGTTCATCAAAGCTGCCTCCAGGCGAGGGAGCCTGGGGGCAAGGGGAATATATTGGAATTAGTGCACGCCGTTCATCAAAGCTGCCTCCAGGCGAGGGAGCCTGGGGGCAAGGGGAATATATTGGAATTAGTGCACGCCGTTCATCAAAGCTGCCTCCAGGCGAGGGAGCCTGGGGGCAAGGGGAATATATTGGAATTAGTGCACGCCGTTCATCAAAGCTGCCTCCAGGCGAGGGAGCCTGGGGGCAAGGGGAATATATTGGAATTAGTGCACGCCGTTCATCAAAGCTGCCTCCAGGCATTGGAGCCTGGGGGCAAGGGGAATATATTGGAATTAGTGCACGCCGTTCATCAAAGCTGCCTCCAGGCGAGGGAGCCTGGGGGCAAGGGGAATATATTGGAATTAGTGCACGCCGTTCATCAAAGCTGCCTCCAGGCAGGCGAGGGAGCCTGGGGGCAAGGGGGATATATTGGAATTAGTGCACGCCGTTCATCAAAGCTGCCTCCAGGCGAGGGAGCCTGGGGGCAAGGGGAATATATTGGAATTAGTGCACGCCGTTCATCAAAGCTGCCTCCAGGCGAGGGAGCCTGGGGGCAAGGGGGATATATTGGAATTAGTGCACGCCGTTCATCAAAGCTGCCTCCAGGCAGGCGAGGGAGCCTGGGGGCAAGGGGAATATATTGGAATTAGTGCACGCCGTTCATCAAAGCTGCCTCCAGGCGAGGGAGCCTGGGGGCAAGGGGGATATATTGGAATTAGTGCACGCCGTTCATCAAAGCTGCCTCCAGGCGAGGGAGCCTGGGGGCAAGGGGAATATATTGGAATTAGTGCACGCCGTTCATCAAAGCTGCCTCCAGGCGAGGGAGCCTGGGGGCAAGGGGAATATATTGGAATTAGTGCACGCCGTTCATCAAAGCTGCCTCCAGGCGAGGGAGCCTGGGGGCAAGGGGGATATATTGGAATTAGTGCACGCCGTTCATCAAAGCTGCCTCCAGGGCGAGGGAGCCTGGGGGCAAGGGGAATATATTGGAATTAGTGCACGCCGTTCATCAAAGCTGCCTCCAGGCGAGGGAGCCTGGGGGCAAGGGGGATATATTGGAATTAGTGCACGCCAGTTCATCAAAGCTGCCTCCAGGCGAGGGAGCCTGGGGGCAAGGGGATATATTGGAATTAGTGCACGCCGTTCATCAAAGCTGCCTCCAGGCGAGGGAGCCTGGGGGCAAGGGGGATATATTGGAATTAGTGCACGCCGTTCATCAAAGCTGCCTCCAGGCGATGGAGCCTGGGGGCAAGGGGATATATTGGAATTAGTGCACGCCGTTCATCAAAGCTGCCTCCAGGCGAGGGAGCCTGGGTGCAAGGGGGATATATTGGAATTAGTGCACGCCGTTCATCAAAGCTGCCTCAGGCGAGGGAGCCTGGGGCAAGGGGAATATATTGGAATTAGTGCACGCCGTTCATCAAAGCTGCCTCCAGGCGAGGGAGCCTGGGGGCAAGGGGAATATATTGGAATTAGTGCACGCCGTTCATCAAAGCTGCCTCCAGGGGCGAGTGGAGCCTGGGGGCAAGGGGGATATATTGGAATTAGTGCACGCCGTTCATCAAAGCTGCCTCCAGGCGAGGGAGCCTGGGGGCAAGGGGGATATATTGGAATTAGTGCACGCCGTTCATCAAAGCTGCCTCCAGGCGAGGGAGCCTGGGGGCAAGGGGGAATATATTGGAATTAGTGCACGCCGTTCATCAAAGCTGCCTCCAGGCGAGGGAGCCTGGGGGCAAGGGGGATATATTGGAATTAGTGCACGCCGTTCATCAAAGCTGCCTCCAGGCAGGCGAGGGAGCCTGGGGGCAAGGGGGATATATTGGAATTAGTGCACGCCGTTCATCAAAGCTGCCTCCAGGCGAGGGAGCCTGGGGGCAAGGGGAATATATTGGAATTAGTGCACGCCGTTCATCAAAGCTGCCTCCAGGCATTGGAGCCTGGGGGCAAGGGGGATATATTGGAATTAGTGCACGCCGTTCATCAAAGCTGCCTCCAGGCGAGGGAGCCTGGGGGCAAGGGGAATATATTGGAATTAGTGCACGCCGTTCATCAAAGCTGCCTCCAGCCGTTCATCAAAGCTGCCTCCAGGCGAGGGAGCCTGGGGGCAAGGGGAATATATTGGAATTAGTGCACGCCGTTCATCAAAGCTGCCTCCAGGCGAGGGAGCCTGGGGGCAAGGGGGATATATTGGAATTAGTGCACGCCGTTCATCAAAGCTGCCTCCAGGCGAGGGAGCCTGGGGGCAAGGGGGATATATTGGAATTAGTGCACGCCGTTCATCAAAGCTGCCTCCAGGCGAGGGAGCCTGGGGCAAAGGGGAATATATTGGAAAGTAGTGCACGCCGTTCATCAAAGCTGCCTCCAGGCATGGGAGCCTGGGGGCAAGGGGAATATATTGGAATTAGTGCACGCCGGTTCATCAAAGCTGCCTCCAGGCGAGGGAGCCTGGGGGCAAGGGGAATATATTGGAATTAGTGCACGCCGTTCATCAAAGCTGCCTCCAGGCGAGGGAGCCTGGGGGCAAGGGGGAATATATTGGAATTAGTGCACGGCCGTTCATCAAAGCTGCCTCCGAGGCGAGGGATCCTGGGGGCAAGGGGAATATATTGGAATTAGTGCACGCCGTTCATCAAAGCTGCCTCCAGGCGAGGAGCCTGGGGGCAAGGGGAATATATTGGAATTAGTGCACGCCGTTCATCAAGCTTGCCTCCAGGCGAGGGAGCCTGGGGGCAAGGGGAATATATTGGAATTAGTGCACGCCGTTCATCAAAGCTGCCTCCAGGCGAGGGAGCCTGGGGGCAAGGGGGATATATTGGAATTAGTGCACGCCGTTCATCAAAGCTGCCTCCAGGCAGGCGAGGGAGCCTGGGGGCAAGGGGGATATATTGGAATTAGTGCACGCCGTTCATCAAAGCTGCCTCCAGGCAGGCGAGGGAGCCTGGGGGCAAGGGGGATATATTGGAATTAGTGCACGCCGTTCATCAAAGCTGCCTCCAGGCGAGGGAGCCTGGGGGCAAGGGGGATATATTGGAATTAGTGCACGCCGTTCATCAAAGCTGCCTCCAGGCGAGGGAGCCTGGGGGCAAGGGGAATATATTGGAATTAGTGCACGCCGTTCATCAAAGCTGCCTCCAGGCATTGGAGCCTGGGGGCAAGGGGGATATATTGGAATTAGTGCACGCCGTTCATCAAAGCTGCCTCCAGGCGAGGGAGCCTGGGGGCAAGGGGAATATATTGGAATTAGTGCACGCCGTTCATCAAAGCTGCCTCCAGGCATTGGAGCCTGGGGGCAAGGGGAATATATTGGAATTAGTGCACGCCGTTCATCAAAGCTGCCTCCAGGCGAGGGAGCCTGGGGGCAAGGGGAATATATTGGAATTAGTGCACGCCGTTCATCAAAGCTGCCTCCAGGCGAGGGAGCCTGGGGGCAAGGGGAATATATTGGAATTAGTGCACGCCGTTCATCAAAGCTGCCTCCAGGCGAGGGAGCCTGGGGGCAAGGGGAATATATTGGAATTAGTGCACGCCGTTCATCAAAGCTGCCTCCAGGCGAGGGAGCCTGGGGGCAAGGGGAATATATTGGAATTAGTGCACGCCGTTCATCAAAGCTGCCTCCAGGCGAGGGAGCCTGGGGGCAAGGGGAATATATTGGAATTAGTGCACGCCGTTCATCAAAGCTGCCTCCAGGCAGGCGAGGGAGCCTGGGGGCAAGGGGGATATATTGGAATTAGTGCACGCCGTTCATCAAAGCTGCCTCCAGGCAGGCGAGGGAGCCTGGGGGCAAGGGGGATATATTGGAATTAGTGCACGCCGTTCATCAAAGCTGCCTCCAGGCGAGGGAGCCTGGGGGCAAGGGGGATATATTGGAATTAGTGCACGCCGTTCATCAAAGCTGCCTCCAGGCGAGGGAGCCTGGGGCAAGGGGGATATAATTGGAATTAGTGCACGCCGTTCATCAAAGCTGCCTCCAGGCGAGGGAGCCTGGGGGCAAGGGGAATATATTGGAATTAGTGCACGCCGTTCATCAAAGCTGCCTCCAGGCATTGGAGCCTGGGGGCAAGGGGAATATATTGGAATTAGTGCACGCCGTTCATCAAAGCTGCCTCCAGGCGAGGGAGCCTGGGGGCAAGGGGAATATATTGGAATTAGTGCACGCCGTTCATCAAAGCTGCCTCCAGGCATTGGAGCCTGGGGGCAAGGGGAATATATTGGAATTAGTGCACGCCGTTCATCAAAGCTGCCTCCAGGCGAGGGAGCCTGGGGGCAAGGGGAATATATTGGAATTAGTGCACGCCGTTCATCAAGCTGCCTCCAGGCGAGGGAGCCTGGGGGCAAGGGGAATATATTGGAATTAGTGCACGCCGTTCATCAAAGCTGCCTCCAGGCGAGGGAGCCTGGGGGCAAGGGGAATATATTGGAATTAGTGCACGCCGTTCATCAAAGCTGCCTCCAGGCGAGGGAGCCTGGGGGGCAAGGGGAATATATTGGAATTAGTGCACGCCGTTCATCAAAGCTGCCTCCAGGCGAGGGAGCCTGGGGGCAAGGGGGAATATATTGGAATTAGTGCACGCCGTTCATCAAAGCTGCCTCCAGGCGAGGGAGCCTGGGGGCAAGGGGGATATATTGGAATTAGTGCACGCCGTTCATCAAAGCTGCCTCCAGGCAGGCGAGGGAGCCTGGGGGCAAGGGGATATATTGGAATTAGTGCACGCCGTTCATCAAAGCTGCCTCCAGGCAGGCGAGGGAGCCTGGGGGCAAGGGGGATATATTGGAATTAGTGCACGCCGTTCATCAAAGCTGCCTCCAGGCGAGGGAGCCTGGGGGCAAGGGGGATATATTGGAATTAGTGCACGCCGTTCATCAAAGCTGCCTCCAGGCGAGGGAGCCTGGGGGCAAGGGGAATATATTGGAATTAGTGCACGCCGTTCATCAAAGCTGCCTCCAGGCGAGGGAGCCTGGGGGCAAGGGGAATATATTGGAATTAGTGCACGCCGTTCATCAAAGCTGCCTCCAGGCGAGGGAGCCTGGGGGCAAGGGGGATATATTGGAATTAGTGCACGCCGTTCATCAAAGCTGCCTCCAGGCGAGGGAGCCTGGGGGCAAGGGGAATATATTGGAATTAGTGCACGCCGTTCATCAAAGCTGCCTCCAGGCGAGGGAGCCTGGGGGCAAGGGGGATATATTGGAATTAGTGCACGCCGTTCATCAAAGCTGCCTCCAGGCGAGGGAGCCTGGGGGCAAGGGGGATATATTGGAATTAGTGCACGCCGTTCATCAAAGCTGCCTCCAGGCGAGGGAGCCTGGGGGCAAGGGGGATATATTGGAATTAGTGCACGCCGTTCATCAAAGCTGCCTCCAGGCGAGGGAGCCTGGGGGCAAGGGGGATATATTGGAATTAGTGCACGCCGTTCATCAAAGCTGCCTCCAGGCGAGGGAGCCTGGGGGCAAGGGGGAATATATTGGAATTAAGTGCACGCCGTTCATCAAAGCTGCCTCCAGGCGAGGGAGCCTGGGGGCAAGGGGAATATATTGGAATTAGTGCACGCCGTTCATCAAAGCTGCCTCCAGGCATTGGAGCCTGGGGGCAAGGGGGAATATATTGGAATTAGTGCAACGCACGATTCAGCAAAGCTGCCTCCAGGCAGGCGAGGGAGACCTGGGGGCAAGGGGAATATATTGGAATTAGTGCACGCCGTTCATCAAGCTGCCTCCAGGCGAGGGAGCCTGGGGCAATGGGGGGGGGGGGGGGGGGGGGAGGGGGGAATATATTGGAATTAGTGCCACGCCGTTCATCAAAGCTTGCCTCCAGGCGAGGGAGCCTGGGGAGAAAGGGGGAATATATTGGAATTAGTGCACGCCGTTCATCAAAGCTGGCCTCCAGTGCGAGGGAGCCCTGGGGGCAAGGGGAATTATTGGAATTAGTGCACTGCCGTTCATCAAAGAGCTGCCTCCAGGCGAGGGAGCCTGGGGGCAATGGTGAATATATTGGAATTAGTGCAGCACGCCGTTCATCAAAGCTGCCTCAGGCGAGGGAGCCTGGGGGCAAGGGAATATAATTGGAATTAGTGCACGCCGTTCATCAAAGCTGCCTCAGGCGAGGGAGCCCTGGGGGCAAGGGGGATATAGTGGAATTAGTCGCACTCCTGTTCATCAAAGCTGCCTCCAGGCGAGGGAGCCTGGGGGCAAGGGGGAATATAATTGGAATTAGTGGCACGCCGTTCATCAAAGCTGCCTCCAGGCAGGAGGGGAAGCCTGGTGGGCGAAGGGGGGATATATTGGAATTAGTGCACGCCGTTCATCAAAGCTGCCTCCAGGGGCGAGGGAGCCTGGGGCAAGGGGAATTATTGGAAATTAGTGCACCGCCGTTCATCAAAGCGGCCTCCAGGCGAGGGAGCCTAGGGGGCAAGGGGGCAATAGATTGGAATTAGTGCACGCCGTTCATCAAAGCTGCCTCCAGGCGAGGGAGCCTGGGGGCAAGGGGAGATATATTGGAATTAGTGCACGCCGTTCATCAAAGCTGCCTCCAGGCGAGGGAGCCTGGGGGCAAGGGGGATATATTGGAATTAGTGCACGCCGTTCATCAAAGCTGCCTCCAGGCGAGGGAGCCTGGGGGCAAGGGGAATATATTGGAATTAGTGCACGCCGTTCATCAAAGCTGCCTCCAGGCGAGGGAGCCTGGGGGCAAGGGGAATATATTGGAATTAGTGCACGCCGTTCATCAAAGCTGCCTCCAGGCGAGGGAGCCTGGGGGCAAGGGGGAATATATTGGAATTAGTGCACGCCGTTCATCAAAGCTGCCTCCAGGCGAGGGAGCCTGGGGGCAAGGGGGAATATATTGGAATTAGTGCACGCCGTTCATCAAAGCTGCCTCCAGGCGAGGGAGCCTGGGGGCAAGGGGAATATATTGGAATTAGTGCACGCCGTTCATCAAAGCTGCCTCCAGGCGAGGGAGCCTGGGGGCAAGGGGGAATATATTGGAATTAGTGCACGCCGTTCATCAAAGCTGCCTCCAGGCGAGGGAGCCTGGGGCAAGGGGGATATATTGGAATTAGTGCACGCCGTTCATCAAAGCTGCCTCCAGGCGAGGGAGCCTGGGGGCAAGGGGAATATATTGGAATTAGTGCACGCCGTTCATCAAAGCTGCCTCCAGGCGAGGGAGCCTGGGGGCAAGGGGAATATATTGGAATTAGTGCACGCCGTTCATCAAAGCTGCCTCCAGGCGAGGGAGCCTGGGGGCAAGGGGAATATATTGGAATTAGTGCACGCCGTTCATCAAAGCTGCCTCCAGGCGAGGGAGCCTGGGGGCAAGGGGAATATATTGGAATTAGTGCACGCCGTTCATCAAAGCTGCCTCCAGGCGAGGGAGCCTGGGGGCAAGGGGGATATATTGGAATTAGTGCACGCCGTTCATCAAAGCTGCCTCCAGGCGAGGGAGCCTGGGGGCAAGGGGGAATATATTGGAATTAGTGCACGCCGTTCATCAAAGCTGCCTCCAGGCGAGGGAGCCTGGGGGCAAGGGGAATATATTGGAATTAGTGCACGCCGTTCATCAAAGCTGCCTCCAGGCGAGGGAGCCTGGGGGCAAGGGGAATATATTGGAATTAGTGCACGCCGTTCATCAAAGCTGCCTCCAGGCGAGGGAGCCTGGGGGCAAGGGGGATATATTGGAATTAGTGCACGCCGTTCATCAAAGCTGCCTCCAGGCGAGGGAGCCTGGGGGCAAGGGGAATATATTGGAATTAGTGCACGCCGTTCATCAAAGCTGCCTCCAGGCGAGGGAGCCTGGGGGCAAGGGGGATATATTGGAATTAGTGCACGCCGTTCATCAAAGCTGCCTCCAGGCGAGGAGCCTGGGGGCAAGGGGAATATATTGGAATTAGTGCACGCCGTTCATCAAAGCTGCCTCCAGGCGAGGGAGCCTGGGGCAAGGGGGATATATTGGAATTAGTGCACGCCGTTCATCAAAGCTGCCTCCAGGCGAGGGAGCCTGGGGGCAAGGGGAATATATTGGAATTAGTGCACGCCGTTCATCAAAGCTGCCTCCAGGCGAGGGAGCCTGGGGGCAAGGGGAATATATTGGAATTAGTGCACGCCGTTCATCAAAGCTGCCTCCAGGCGAGGGAGCCTGGGGGCAAGGGGAATATATTGGAATTAGTGCACGCCGTTCATCAAAGCTGCCTCCAGGCGATGGAGCCTGGGGGCAAGGGGAATATATTGGAATTAGTGCACGCCGTTCATCAAAGCTGCCTCCAGGCATTGGAGCCTGGGGGCAAGGGGGATATATTGGAATTAGTGCACGCCGTTCATCAAAGCTGCCTCCAGGCGAGGGAGCCTGGGGGCAAGGGGAATATATTGGAATTAGTGCACGCCGTTCATCAAAGCTGCCTCCAGGCAGCGAGGGAGCCTGGGGGCAAGGGGAATATATTGGAATTAGTGCACGCCGTTCATCAAAGCTGCCTCCAGGCGAGGGAGCCTGGGGGCAAGGGGATATATTGGAATTAGTGCACGCCGTTCATCAAAGCTGCCTCCAGGCGATGGGAGCCTGGGGGCAAGGGAATATATTGGAATTAGTGCACTGCCGTTCCATCAAAGCTGCCTCCAGGCGAGGAGCCTGGGGCAAGGGAATATATTGGAATTAGTGCACGCCGTTCATCAAAGCTGCCTCCAGGCGAGGGAGCCTGGGGGCAAGGGGGATTATATTGGAATTAGTGCACGCCGTTCATCAAAGCTGCCTCCAGGCGAGGGAGCCTGGGGCAAGGGGATATATTGGAATTAGTGCACGCCGTTCATCAAAGCTGCCTCCAGGCGAGGGAGCCTGGGGGCAAGGGGACTATATTGGAATTAGTGCACGCCGTTCATCAAAGCTGCCTCCAGGCGAGGAGCCTGGGGGCAAGGGGAATATATTGGAATTAGTGCACGCCGTTCATCAAAGCTGCCTCCAGGCGAGGGAGCCTGGGGGCAAGGGAATATATTGGAATAGTGCACGCCGTTCATTCAAAGCTGCCTCCAGGCGAGGGAGCCTGGGGGCAAGGGGGATATATTGGAATTAGTGCACGCCGTTCATCAAAGCTGCCTCCAGAGCGAGGGAGCCTGGGGGCAAGGGGAATATATTGGAATTAGTGCACGCCGTTCATCAAGCTGCCTCCAGGCGAGGGAGCCTGGGGGCAAGGGGGAATATATTGGAATTAAGTGCACGCCGTTCATCAAAGCTGCCTCCAGGCGGGGAGCCTGGGGGCAAGGGGAATATATTGGAATTAGTGCACGCCGTTCATCAAAGCTGCCTCCAGGCGAGGGAGCCTGGGGGCAAGGGGAATATATTGGAATTAGTGCACGCCGTTCATCAAAGCTGCCTCCAGGGCGAGGGAGCCTGGGGGCAAGGGGGATATATTGGAATTAGTGCACGCCGTTCATCAAAGCTGCCTCCAGGCGAGGGAGCCTGGGGGCAAGGGGAATATATTGGAATTAGTGCACGCCGTTCATCAAAGCTGCCTCCAGGCGAGGGAGCCTGGGGCAAGGGGATATATTGGAATTAGTGCACGCCGTTCATCAAAGCTGCCTCCAGGCGAGGGAGCCTGGGGGCAAGGGGAATATATTGGAATTAGTGCACGCCGTTCATCAAAGCTGCCTCCAGGCGAGGGAGCCTGGGGGCAAGGGGAATATATTGGAATTAGTGCACGCCGTTCATCAAAGCTGCCTCCAGGCGAGGGAGCCTGGGGGCAAGGGGAATATATTGGAATTAGTGCACGCCGTTCATCAAAGCTGCCTCCAGGCGAGGGAGCCTGGGGCAAGGGGAATATATTGGAATTAGTGCACGCCGTTCATCAAAGCTGCCTCCAGGCGAGGGAGCCTGGGGGCAAGGGGGATATATTGGAATTAGTGCACGCCGTTCATCAAAGCTGCCTCCAGGCGAGGGAGCCTGGGGGCAAGGGGGAATATATTGGAATTAGTGCACGCCGTTCATCAAAGCTGCCTCCAGGCGAGGGAGCCTGGGGGCAAGGGGGATATATTGGAATTAGTGCACGCCGTTCATCAAAGCTGCCTCCAGGCGAGGGAGCCTGGGGGCAAGGGGGAATATATTGGAATTAGTGCACGCCGTTCATCAAAGCTGCCTCCAGGCGATGGAGCCTGGGGGGCAAGGGGGATATATTGGAATTAGTGCACGCCGTTCATCAAAGCTGCCTCCAGGCGATGGGAGCCTGGGGGCATAGGGGGAATATATTGGAATAGTGCACGCCGTTCATCAAAGCTGCCTCCAGGCGAGGGAGCCTGGGGGCAAGGGGGATATATTGGAATTAGTGCACGCCGTTCATCAAAGCTGCCTCCAGGGCGAGGGAGCCTGGGGGCAAGGGGGATATATTGGAATTAGTGCACTGCCGTTCATCAAAGCTGCCTCCAGGCGAGGGAGCCTGGGGGCAAGGGGAATATATTGGAATTAGTGCACGCCGTTCATCAAAGCTGCCTCCAGGCGAGGGAGCCTGGGGGCAAGGGGAATATATTGGAATTAGTGCACGCCGTTCATCAAAGCTGCCTCCAGGCGAGGGAGCCTGGGGCAAGGGGGATATATTGGAATTAGTGCACGCCGTTCATCAAAGCTGCCTCCAGGCAGGCGAGGGAGCCTGGGGGCAAGGGGATATATTGGAATTAGTGCACGCCGTTCATCAAAGCTGCCTCCAGGCGAGGGAGCCTGGGGGCAAGGGGAATATATTGGAATTAGTGCACGCCGTTCATCAAAGCTGCCTCCAGGCGAGGGAGCCTGGGGGCAAGGGGGATATATTGGAATTAGTGCACGCCGTTCATCAAAGCTGCCTCCAGGCGAGGGAGCCTGGGGGCAAGGGGAATATATTGGAATTAGTGCACGCCGTTCATCAAAGCTGCCTCCAGGCATGGGAGCCTGGGGGCAAGGGGGATATATTGGAATTAGTGCACGCCGTTCATCAAAGCTGCCTCCAGGCGAGGGAGCCTGGGGGCAAGGGGAATATATTGGAATTAGTGCACGCCGTTCATCAAAGCTGCCTCCAGGCATGGGAGCCTGGGGGCAAGGGGAATATATTGGAATTAGTGCACGCCGTTCATCAAAGCTGCCTCCAGGCGAGGGAGCCTGGGGGCAAGGGGAATATATTGGAATTAGTGCACGCCGTTCATCAAAGCTGCCTCCAGGCGAGGGAGCCTGGGGGCAAGGGGAATATATTGGAATTAGTGCACGCCGTTCATCAAAGCTGCCTCCAGGCGATGGGAGCCTGGGGGCAAGGGGAATATATTGGAATTAGTGCACGCCGTTCATCAAAGCTGCCTCCAGGCGAGGGAGCCTGGGGGCAAGGGGAATATATTGGAATTAGTGCACGCCGTTCATCAAAGCTGCCTCCAGGCGAGGGAGCCTGGGGGCAAGGGGAATATATTGGAATTAGTGCACGCCGTTCATCAAAGCTGCCTCCAGGCGAGGGAGCCTGGGGGCAAGGGGAATATATTGGAATTAGTGCACGCCGTTCATCAAAGCTGCCTCAGGCAGCGAGGGAGCCTGGGGGCAAGGGGGATATATTGGAATTAGTGCACGCCGTTCATCAAAGCTGCCTCCAGGCAGGCGAGGGAGCCTGGGGGCAAGGGGGATATATTGGAATTAGTGCACGCCGTTCATCAAAGCTGCCTCCAGGCGAGGGAGCCTGGGGGCAAGGGGGATATATTGGAATTAGTGCACGCCGTTCATCAAAGCTGCCTCCAGGCGAGGGAGCCTGGGGGCAAGGGGAATATATTGGAATTAGTGCACGCCGTTCATCAAAGCTGCCTCCAGGCGAGGGAGCCTGGGGCAAGGGGGAATATATTGGAATTAGTGCACGCCGTTCATCAAAGCTGCCTCCAGGCGAGGGAGCCTGGGGGCAAGGGGAATATATTGGAATTAGTGCACGCCGTTCATCAAAGCTGCCTCCAGGCGATGGAGCCTGGGGGCAAGGGGAATATATTGGAATTAGTGCACGCCGTTCATCAAAGCTGCCTCCAGGCGAGGGACCTGGGCCTGGGGGCAAGGGGATATATTGGAATTAGTGCACGCCGTTCATCAAAGCTGCCTCCAGGCGAGGGAGCCTGGGGGCAAGGGGAATATATTGGAATTAGTGCACGCCGTTCATCAAAGCTGCCTCCAGGCGAGGGAGCCTGGGGGCAAGGGGGATATATTGGAATTAGTGCACGCCGTTCATCAAAGCTGCCTCCAGGCGAGGGAGCCTGGGGGCAAGGGGATATATTGGAATTAGTGCACGCCGTTCATCAAAGCTGCCTCCAGGCGAGGGAGCCTGGGGGCAAGGGGAATATATTGGAATTAGTGCACGCCGTTCATCAAAGCTGCCTCCAGGCGAGGGAGCCTGGGGGCAAGGGGGAATATATTGGAATTAGTGCACGCCGTTCATCAAAGCTGCCTCCAGGCGAGGGAGCCTGGGGGCAAGGGGGATATATTGGAATTAGTGCACGCCGTTCATCAAAGCTGCCTCCAGGCGAGGGAGCCTGGGGGCAAGGGGAATATATTGGAATTAGTGCACGCCGTTCATCAAAGCTGCCTCCAGGCGAGGGAGCCTGGGGGCAAGGGGGATATATTGGAATTAGTGCCGAGTTCATCACAAGACTGCCTCCAGCATCTAGGCCTGGGCAGGGTATGATAGGACGCCGTCATCAAAGCTGCCTCCAGGCGAGGGAGCCTGGGGGCAAGGGGGAATATATTGGAATTAGTGCACGCCGTTCATCAAAGCTGCCTCCAGGCGAGGGAGCCTGGGGGCAAGGGGAATATATTGGAATTAGTGCACGCCGTTCATCAAAGCTGCCTCCAGGCGAGGGAGCCTGGGGGCAAGGGGAATATATTGGAATTAGTGCACGCCGTTCATCAAAGCTGCCTCCAGGCGAGGGAGCCTGGGGGCAAGGGGGAATATATTGGAATTAGTGCACGCCGTTCATCAAAGCTGCCTCCAGGCGAGGGAGCCTGGGGGCAAGGGGAATATATTGGAATTAGTGCACGCCGTTCATCAAAGCTGCCTCCAGGCGAGGGAGCCTGGGGGCAAGGGGGATATATTGGAATTAGTGCACGCCGTTCATCAAAGCTGCCTCCAGGCGAGGGAGCCTGGGGGCAAGGGGGAATATATTGGAATTAGTGCACGCCGTTCATCAAAGCTGCCTCCAGGCGAGGGAGCCTGGGGGCAAGGGGGAATATATTGGAATTAGTGCACGCCGTTCATCAAAGCTGCCTCCAGGCGAGGGAGCCTGGGGGCAAGGGGGAATATATTGGAATTAGTGCACGCCGTTCATCAAAGCTGCCTCAGCAGGCGAGGGAGCCTGGGGCAAGGGGATATATTGGAATTAGTGCACGCCGTTCATCAAGCTGCCTCCAGGCGAGGGAGCCTGGGGGCAAGGGGAATATATTGGAATTAGTGCACGCCGTTCATCAAAGCTGCCTCCAGGCGAGGGAGCCTGGGGGCAAGGGGAATATATTGGAATTAGTGCACGCCGTTCATCAAAGCTGCCTCCAGGGCGAGGGAGCCTGGGGGCAAGGGGAATATATTGGAATTAGTGCACGCCGTTCATCAAAGCTGCCTCCAGGCGAGGGAGCCTGGGGCAAGGGGGATATATTGGAATTAGTGCACGCCGTTCATCAAAGCTGCCTCCAGGCGAGGGAGCCTGGGGGCAAGGGGAATATATTGGAATTAGTGCACGCCGTTCATCAAAGCTGCCTCCAGGCGAGGGAGCCTGGGGGCAAGGGGGATATATTGGAATTAGTGCACGCCGTTCATCAAAGCTGCCTCCAGGCGAGGGAGCCTGGGGGCAAGGGGAATCTATTGGAATTAGTGCACGCCGTTCATCAAAGCTGCCTCCAGGCGAGGGAGCCTGGGGGCAAGGGGAATATATTGGAATTAGTGCACGCCGTTCATCAAAGCTGCCTCCAGGCGAGGGAGCCTGGGGGCAAGGGGGATATATTGGAATTAGTGCACGCCGTTCATCAAAGCTGCCTCCAGGCGAGGGAGCCTGGGGGCAAGGGGGAATATATTGGAATTAGTGCACGCCGTTCATCAAAGCTGCCTCCAGGCGAGGGAGCCTGGGGGCAAGGGGAATATATTGGAATAGTGCACGCCGTTCATCAAAGCTGCTCCAGGCGAGGGAGCCTGGGGGCAAGGGGCATATATTGGAATTAGTTGCACGCCGTTCATCAAAGCTGCCTCCAGGCGAGGGAGCCTGGGGGCAAGGGGGAATATATTGGAATTAGTGCACGCCGTTCATCAAAGCTGCCTCAGGCGAGGGAGCCTGGGGGCAAGGGGAATATATTGGAATTAGTGCACGCCGTTCATCAAAGCTGCCTCCAGGCGAGGGAGCCTGGGGCAAGGGGAATATATTGGAATTAGTGCACGCCGTTCATCAAAGCTGCCTCCAGGCGAGGGAGCCTGGGGGCAAGGGGAATATATTGGAATTAGTGCACGCCGTTCATCAAAGCTGCCTCCAGGCGAGGGAGCCTGGGGGCAAGGGGGATATATGGAATTAGTGCACGCCGTTCATCAAAGCTGCCTCCAGGCGAGGGAGCCTGGGGGCAAGGGGAATATATTGGAATTAGTGCACGCCGTTCATCAAAGCTGCCTCCAGGCGAGGGAGCCTGGGGGCAAGGGGGATATATTGGAATTAGTGCACGCCGTTCATCAAAGCTGCCTCCAGGCGAGGGAGCCTGGGGCAAGGGGAATATATTGGAATTAGTGCACGCCGTTCATCAAAGCTGCCTCCAGGCGAGGGAGCCTGGGGGCAAGGGGGATATATTGGAATTAGTGCACGCCGTTTCATCAAAGCTGCCTCCAGGCGAGGGAGCCTGGGGGCAAGGGGGATATATTGGAATTAGTGCACGCCGTTCATCAAAGCTGCCTCCAGGCGAGGGAGCCTGGGGGCAAGGGGAATATATTGGAATTAGTGCACGCCGTTCATCAAAGCTGCCTCCAGGCGAGGGAGCCTGGGGGCAAGGGGAATATATTGGAATTAGTGCACGCCGTTCATCAAAGCTGCCTCCAGGCGAGGGAGCCTGGGGGCAAGGGGAATATATTGGAATTAGTGCACGCCGTTCATCAAAGCTGCCTCCAGGCGAGGGAGCCTGGGGGCAAGGGGGATATATTGGAATTAGTGCACGCCGTTCATCAAAGCTGCCTCCAGGCGAGGGAGCCTGGGGGCAAGGGGATATATTGGAATTAGTGCACGCCGTTCATCAAAGCTGCCTCCAGGCGAGGGAGCCTGGGGCAAGGGGATATATTGGAATTAGTGCACGCCGTTCATCAAAGCTGCCTCCAGGCGAGGGAGCCTGGGGGCAAGGGGATATATTGGAATTAGTGCACGCCGTTCATCAAAGCTGCCTCCAGGCGAGGGAGCCTGGGGGCAAGGGGAATATATTGGAATTAGTGCACGCCGTTCATCAAAGCTGCCTCCAGGCGAGGGAGCCTGGGGGCAAGGGGAATATATTGGAATTAGTGCACGCCGTTCATCAAAGCTGCCTCCAGGCGAGGGAGCCTGGGGGCAAGGGGGATATATTGGAATTAGTGCACGCCGTTCATCAAAGCTGCCTCCAGGCGAGGGAGCCTGGGGGCAAGGGGAATATATTGGAATTAGTGCACGCCGTTCATCAAAGCTGCTCCAGGCGAGGGAGCCTGGGGGCAAGGGGGATATATTGGAATTAGTGCACGCCGTTCATCAAAGCTGCCTCAGCAGGCGAGGGAGCCTGGGGGCAAGGGGGATATATTGGAATTAGTGCACGCCGTTCATCAAAGCTGCCTCCAGGCGAGGGAGCCTGGGGGCAAGGGGAATATATTGGAATTAGTGCACGCCGTTCATCAAAGCTGCCTCCAGGCGAGGGAGCCTGGGGGCAAGGGGAATATATTGGAATTAGTGCACGCCGTTCATCAAAGCTGCCTCCAGGCGAGGGAGCCTGGGGGCAAGGGGAATATATTGGAATTAGTGCACGCCGTTCATCAAGCTGCCTCCAGGCGAGGGAGCCTGGGGGCAAGGGGAATATATTGGAATTAGTGCACGCCGTTCATCAAAGCTGCCTCCAGGCGAGGGAGCCTGGGGGCAAGGGGATATATTGGAATTAGTGCACGCCGTTCATCAAAGCTGCCTCCAGGCGAGGGAGCCTGGGGGCAAGGGGAATATATTGGAATTAGTGCACGCCGTTCATCAAAGCTGCCTCCAGGCGAGGGAGCCTGGGGGCAAGGGGGATATATTGGAATTAGTGCACGCCGTTCATCAAAGCTGCCTCCAGGCGAGGGAGCCTGGGGGCAAGGGGGATATATTGGAATTAGTGCACGCCGTTCATCAAAGCTGCCTCCAGGCGAGGGAGCCTGGGGGCAAGGGGAATATATTGGAATAAGTGCACGCCGTTCATCAAAGCTGCCTCCAGGCGAGGGAGCCTGGGGGCAAGGGGAATATATTGGAATAAGTGCACGCCGTTCATCAAAGCTGCCTCCAGGCATTGGAGCCTGGGGGCAAGGGGAATGTATTGGAATAAGTGCACGCCGTTCATCAAAGCCTGATCAAAGCCGCCTCCAGACGGGAGCCTGGGGGCACGAGGAAAACGGAAATGTCGTTAATGGTGTTCATCAAAGCTGCCTCCAGGCAAGGGACCCTGGGGGCCTGGGGATATACCAGACTCTCGTGTGTTCAAGATACCAGTAATAGACGAGGAAGGGCATGAGGGATAGATAGTGCAGATGTAGGTCATGTGCATATGTGACAAATGTGGCGTTCCATTCTATTCCAGACTGCACCGAATGCATCAATGGACGTGATTTATTTATTTGCTTTTCGTGTGCGCTTACCCGTACTTTAATTTGTACCTCATACGGTAACGATTTCCTCCCTACCTTTTACCAACCCTGGATTGAGGGCACAGGAAACATGCCCCCATGGTATGTATTCTCTTGGTATACCGTATTCTTGTTTGCAATTATTTGCACTCCCAGTCATCAACCTACTGGGATGCCAGTTGGAAGGCGAGGCTCTTCAGGATCCGAATCGGGTCCAGGCGGCGCTGATCGTAGTGGTTGAGCATGTGGATGGCGCAGGCGATGTCCTCTCGGACCGACAACTCCTGCACAGCAGGCAAGCACGCAGTATTCATAATGATTAATCAAGTCAAATACGGTACATTGATAATGTATAATACATTCATTATGTACCGGTACAATACATTAATAATAAGTAAAAATGTATAATACAGTGCCGTACGGTATAATGTATTTTCGTCCAGTGTTGAGGTACTGGATCCAAGCAGTCCCGGATCCAATGCCTCAAAACTGGCGGGCAGCTAGCCGGCTTTCAAGGCACACAAAACATCCTCCACTGTGGCCTCCAAAGTGCAGCGAAGGTTTCTTACGTGCCCTGTGTCACACCACGACCCTAACACACGCAGCCTTTGCGGACAGCCATCCGTGCCCACTGATATTAAAACTGTCTGGCGGGCAGCTAGCTGGCTTTAAGGCTGTTTAACAAAACAGTCCCCACTTTGGCCGCCAACGTGCAGCGGAGGCCTCCTACCTGCCCGTGCCCACACCACGCCCCTAACACACACAGCACGGGCGCACCTTTGCGGTCGTCCATCTGTGCCCACTGAAGCGAACGCTGCAGGGCGGGCAGCTAGCTTTCTCTTTTCAGAGGCAGCACACAGCACCCTTTTCCCTTTTCACCCCTTTCACCCCCTTTTCCCTTTTCACCCTTTTCAAAGGCGGCACACAGCACCCTTTTTACCTTTTCACCCCTCTCACCCTTTTCCCTTCCCTTTTCCCTTTTCACCCTTTTCTGAGGTGGCACACAGCACTCACATAGGCATATGGGTGCTCCGTCTGCACCCACCTTCCAAAAGGATACTGGGCAATCAGCCAGTTTCAGCATTTCAGACACGTTACACTACACACCTTGGCCCACAACGCAGCGGATATGGTCGACTTGCCCGTGCCGGCACCCGCGAGCACGCAGAGCGCGCGTGTCCCTTCGCGGTCGTCCATCCACGCCTGCACGCCGCTGAACATCCACTTTGTATTCTCGCTGCGCCGAACCAGCTGATCCAGGTCCACCTGCAGATTTCAAAGTTCAAATTCAAGACTCAGGGTTCAGTATACCGTAAGGAACAAGATCTGCATTCGGATCTCGGATTCCAGGATTTGGATTTTCGGTTACAGGATTTGGATTTCAGTTTGTAGGTTTCGAAATCCAGGTTCATTTGTTCAAATTCCAAACGTTAGGTGTGGACATTCCCCTCATAGCATGGCATTTACCCCCCACCTTGTAACTCAGTGGGTTGAGCATGAGCTTGAGCTTCAGAGACGCGTCGAAGGCCTCGGTACTCTTGTGGTGCATCCTGGTCATGAGATACAGAGTTTGGGTGGAGGGTGAAGAGTCTAAGGTTTAGAGCATGAGATTGAGCTTCAAAGACGCGTCGAGGGCCGCCGTGCTCTTGTGGTGCATCCTGGTCACGAGGTACAGAGTTTGGGTTCAGGCTTTGGGTTAAGGTTAAAGAGTTTAGGGTTAAATGCTCACGATTTAAGATTTATAGACGCGTCGAGGGCCTCTGTGCTCTTGTGGTGCATCCTGGTCACGAGGTACAGAGTTTGGGTTCAGGCTTTGGGTTTAGGTTAAAGAGTTTAGGGTTAAATGCTCACGACTTAAGATTTATAGACGCGTCGAGGGCCGCCGTGCTCTTGTGGTGCATCCTGGCCATGAAATAAATAGTTTGGGTTCAGGTTTGGGGTTGATAGTCAAGGCTTTGCCAATTAAGATTCAGAGACGCCGCAAAGGCACCCGCAGTCCAGTGGTGCATCCTGGCGACGAGATCAAACAATCGGGTCCAGGGTAAGGGTTCTCCTGGCTTCTAGGATCAGGGTTCATGTCACAGTGCCTCTGACAGATGTCTGTCAGGTCTGTCAGATATCGGTCAGGTCTGTCAGATATATGTCAGATCTGTCAGACGTCTGTCAGGTCTGTCAGATCTGTCAGGTCTGTCTGTGCCTCACCCTGAACCGCTCACCTGATGTTCTCCAGGTGCATCAGCTTGTTCCCCTGGCTTCTAGGATGAGGTTTTATGTCACAGTGCCTCACCCTTAACCTTAACCCCTAAACCCTGAATGGCTCATCTGATCTTCTCCAACATCATCAGCTTGTCCCCCTGGAACTGGCACTCTGACTTCACCTGGCCTCTATGATTAGGGTTTATGTCACAGGGTCTCACCCTGAATCGCTCACCTGATATTCTCCAAGATCATCAGCTTGTCCCCCTGGAACTGGCACTCTGACTTCTCCACGTTCACCTCGCTGATCACCATTGCCAAGTCCTTGAGGCTCATGCCCTGAGCACAAGTACAGGAAAACAGACTCCGTCATCTCCGGTAGACAGAACGGACAGAAGGTTAAGTGCAGGTTAAGTGCAGGTTAAGTGCAGGTTAAGTGCAGGTTAAGTTCAGGTTAAGTTCAGGTTAAGTGCAGGTTAAGTGCAGGTTAAGTGCAGGTTAAGTGCAGGTTAAGTGCAGGTTAAGTGCAGGTTTAGTGCAGGTTTAGTGAAGGTTAAGTGCAGGTTAAGTTCAGGTTTAGTGCAGGTTAAGTGCAGGTTAAGTGCATATATACCGGGAGTGGCAGTCCGGCACTTTGGGTAGAGAAGATGGACAGAGGGCATAGCACAAGCACCAGCAAGGAAATTCCGTTTGTTTTTGAAGGTAGAGAGAATGGACAGAAGTCCTATTGTGCAAAACTGCAAACACCGAGAGAAATATTTCGTCATGTCAGGGTAAGGGAACGGACAGAGGGCATAGCACAAGCACCAGAAAGCATTGTGTGTCATTTCAGGCATGGAGAAAGGGCAGAGGGCCTAACACTCCGACCGGGGGAGAAATTCCGTCGTTTCAGTTCAGGAGGATGGACAGACAGCCTAGCACAAGCAGAGGGAAACAAAACCCGTATTTTTCAGGTGGAGAGAATGGATAGAGGGCCTAGTACGGGCACCAGATTAGGTAAAAAAAATGGACAGAAGTCCTATATTTTAAAACTGCAAACATCGGAGAAGATATTCCGTCATTTGAGGTATAGGGAACAGACAGAGGGCCTTAAATAAGCACCAGCAAGTAAATTCCCCTTGTCATTCTTCAGGTAGAGAGAATGGGCAGATGGCCTAGCACAGGCACCGGCACACGCCCTGTTCGTCTGTCACCCCACCCGCCCTTTCCTGTCATTTCAAACCTTGGCCACAAGACTGGGAGACTCTCAGCGCGCGTGGCATACAGCAAGTGCGCATCCTCGTCAAGTGTCCGTCACCCCATCCGCCTAGTCCTGCCATCACACCCCCTGGCCACAAGACTGAGAGAGTGTCGGCACGGGTGGCACACGGCAATTGCGCATCCTCATCACTCATCGATCACCCCATCCTTTAAGTCACATGCTCTCTGTCCCTGGCCACCAGACTGAGAGAGTGTCGGCACGGGTGGCATGCGGCAAGTGTACACCCCCGTCATTCATCGATCACCCCATCCTTTAAGTCACATCCTCTCTGTCCCTGGCCACCAGACTGAGAGAGTGTCGGCACGGGTGGCATGCGGCAAGTGCACATCCTCGTAATCATCTGTCACCCCGTCCGCCCCTTCCTGCCATCTTAATCTTTGGACACAAGACTGAGAGACTGTCGGTATGGGTGGCTTACAGGGTGGCTTACAGCAAGTGCGCATCCTCGTCATTTAAAGCCACCCCGTCCTTTAAGTCCCGTCGTCTCAGTCCCTGGCCACCAGACTGAGAAACTCTCGGCACAGGTGGCACATGGCAAGTGCACATCCTCGTCATTCATCCCTCACCCCATCCGCCCAGTCCCGTCCTCTGTCCCTGGCCACCAGACTGGGAGCTGTGTGCCGCCAGTCCTGTCAAAGGATGTGTACCGCTTTTCCCATCACTGCCTGTGTACCGCCGGCCCTGTCATATGATGTGTGCTGCCTGTACTGTCACTCCAGGTGTACCGCCAGCCTGTCATGGGTTGTATACCGCCTGTCATATGACTACAAGCGTACCGCACCTGCATGTGCAGGCCGTCCTGGCCATGGTACAAGAGTGCATGGCTCCACACACAAACCCTCAGCCCTAGACCCTTAACCCTAAACCGCACCTGCATGTGCAGGCCGTCCTGGCCATGGTACAAGAGTGCATAGCTCCACACACAGACCCTCAGCCCTAGACCCTTAACCCTAAACCGCACCTGCATGTGCAGGCCGTCCTGGCCATGGTACAAGAGTGCATAGCTCCACACACAAACCCTCAGCCCTAGACCCTTAACCCTAAACCGCACCTGCATGTGCAGGCCGTCCTGGCCATGGTACAAGAGCGCATAGCTCCACTCATAAAGGCACCAGGCCCTGAGTGCAGCACCCAGGGTCAGGGTTGAAAGGGGGAGGGTCCAGAGTTCAGGTTTAAGAGTGAAGAGTTTGGAGTGCAGGGTTCAGGGTTAAGGGTCCGTCTGAACCATGCGGTGTGGATGTTTCTTTTGTTGTTGTTGTCGCTGCATTTTGAACATCACGTTCACATGCCCACACTCGTGCCTCTGGCCCTCAGCCCCGCCAGCAAACTGCCACACCGGTGTGAGAAATTGCATCCGCTTGTCATGTCCAGCAACAGCGATTTGCAAAATTGCATCCGTTTGCCATGTCCAGCCACAGCGGTTTTCGAAATTGCATCCGTTTGCAATGTACACCATACTCAGGGCCACATTCACATCAAACACACATCCACGTTCAGACCTACATCCACCACCACAACAGTGCCACAGTGGCACCCATGTTCACACCCATTATCACGCCCACATTCACAGCCACATTCATCCCCTGCACACATGCTGTCAAACCTGCCGGAGGGATTGCATTCTCTGGCTTTGTTCACAACACCCTCATAACCATACCCACATCATAGACCCATGTGGACAACATCCGCATCAAACACACACACAGTTCCGGGCCACACTGCCGGCCAATTTTAGACCCCCCGGCCGCGGCCTGGGCTGGCCAAAACGAATACCCTGCCCGACAAAAAGCGGCTCCTTGGCTGACCCTCCGGCCCTTCCCTGGCACACAGACACACCTGCTGGATGGGTTGTAGCCACCATCACCACAGTGCCAACTTGGCACCCATATTCACACCCACATGCACCCCCTATCCACATGCTGTCACCCTGCTGGATGGGTTGCAGCCACCACCACAACAGTGCCAGTGGCACCCACATTCACACCCATATTCACACCCGCATTCATCCCCTATCCACATGCTGTCACCCTGCTGGATGGGTTGCAGCCACCACCACAACAGTGCCAGTGGCACCCACATTCACACCCACATTCACACCCATATTCACACCCGCATTCATCCCCTATCCACATGCTGTCACCCTGCTGGATGGGTTGCAGCCACCACCACAACAGTGCCAGTGGCACCCACATTCACACCCACATTCACACCCGCATTCACACCCGCATTCATCCCCTACCCTCATGCTGTCCCACCTGCTGGAGGGATTGCGCCACTGCCCACTGGCCATATCCACCACCACATCATCATGGACCTATACCCACATCATGGACCCATGTGGACAACTCCGCCTTAAACATACAGTTCCGTCCAGACTGCCAGCCACTTTTAGAACCCTGGCCGCGGTCTGGGCTTGCCAAAACAAATACCCTGCCCGGCAAAAAGCAGCTACTTGGCTGACCCCCCGCCCTTCCATTTCGCACAAACACACCTGTTGGAGGGATTTTCGAGACTGGCCATGTCCACCAACACCACCACATCATGGACCCATACCCACATCATGGACCCAAGTCGACAACATTCGCCTCAGACACACACACAGTTCCGCTCACACCTGCTTGAGGGGTTGCAACCGCTAGCCATATCCACCACCACCACGGTGCCTGAGGTGCACATCTGCAGCACTGGCTTGAAGGCTGCCACGTCCAGCAGATTCTGCGCCCTGTTTGTGTCGGTGTGCTGCAAAAGCGGGGAGACCGGCTTGTTTCAGATATTTCCAGGTGTTCTTGTGATAATGATAAGTCTGCAAGTCAAGTTCTGAAGCACAGGCTTGGAAGCGGCCACATCCAAAAGGTTCTGCGCCTTGTTGGTGTTGGTATGCTGCCAACGAGGAGCATGATTTGTTTTAGACCTTTGCAGGTATTTGAGTGGGAATAATTAGTCTGCAAGTCGAGTTCTGCAGCGCAGGCTTGACAGCGGTCACACCCGAAAAGTTGTGCACCTTGTTTTGGTGTCTGCATACTGCAAACAAAGAGCATGGTATGTTTAAATTTATTTTCAGGATATCCAGATGGCCAGTCAGGCTTTGCAGCTCCAGCTTGAAAGCGGCTACATTTAGCAGGTTCAACATCTTGTTGGTGCCGGTATGCTGCTAACGGGGAGAGTGATTTGATTATATTTTTTTTCTAGGATATTTAGACTGCTAGTCAGGTTCTGCAGCTCCGGCTTGAAAGCGGCCACATTCAGAAGGTTGTACATCTTGTTGGTGCCGGCGGGCTGCAAGCGGGGTGATTGGTTTGCTTGAGACATTTGCAGGTGTTTGTGTGGGAATGATTAGTCGAGTTCTGCAGCTCTGGCTTGAAAGCGGCCACACACGAAAGTTTGTACACCTTGTTGGTGCCGGTGTGCTGCAAACGGGGAGGATGATTTATTTTTAGTTTTTTCTCTAGGATATTAAGACGGCTAGTCAGGTTCTGCAGCACCAGCTTGAAAGCGGTCACATTCAGAAGGTTCTACATCTTGTTGGTGCCGGCGGGCTGCAAAGGGGTCGTGGGAGGCGGGGCCAGGAGAAGCATGTTCAGATGTTCCAGATATTTTAGATATTTGTGTTAAGGCTGCTATTCAGGTTCTGCAGCACAGGCTTGAAAGCAGCCACATCCAAAACATGGTATTCACCTTGCTGGTGCCGGCGTGCTGCAAAGGGTATAGACAGGAGAGGGTGAGGGGCAAGGAATATCATCCCCTCCCCCCCCTTCTCCCCCCCTCCCCTCTCCCCTCCTTCCTACTCTCTCCCCTTCCTTCCTTCTCTTCCCCCTCCCCCCAATCAGACCTGGTTGATGGCGATACAGTCGATCCATACGCGCGTCTCCTCAGAGGCGGTGTGCAGAAACGCGAACACCGTGTCCACCAGCTTGTTGACGGATCCATTCCATGCGTGGCTAAGGGGGGGAAGCAGCAGGCAGGCAAAGAGGAATTTGTGGCTTGCATGCGACAAACGCGAAGCACTTCAAACACCGTTTCCACCAGCTTTTAGAGGGATCCATTTCAGGTATGGCTGAGCAGGGGAAGAAGCAGGAAGGAAAAGTGAAATTGGTGGAATGCATTAGACACCCGCAAAACTCCTCAAACACAGTTTCCACCAGCTTTTAAACCGAGCCCTTTCAGGTTTGGCTGAGGGGAAGAAACAACCTTGGTCGCTTGCATTAGATGCCTCGGGAACATTTCAAACACAGAGATGCGGACACACTGTCCACCAGCTTGCTGATCTAGGCGTGGCTGAGGGGAGGCAATGCATGGTGTCTTGCTTCAAAGTATTAGGGCTGACGGTTTAAGGTTTAGCATGGTGGGTTGCATAAGATGGTAAGATCCAGAGCATTGAATGCTACACAAACATTTCGAAGGGCTTCCATTCGAGTATTACGCCCTACGCCAACACTTCACACGGCTTGTCACTGTGCTGTGAAATGGCACAGACTGCACCAATCTGGTAGATCATCCCAAAAGGAATCCAGCATATTCTCGATCATCCCTTGGTAGTGACAGAAAGCCCACCACCTACTCCCCCCCCCACACACACACACTACAAAATCGTGTGAAATTCGCTTTTGATCCAATGCCTTTCGACGGTGATAGCGCGCTAATGGCGCTATACCAGGTTGGCACGCAACGGGCTTGCGATATTCAGTATTGGATGCAGCACCACTTCAATGGGCTCCACTCCTTGACATGCAGGCAGTAAGTGATCAATGCGGTCTGTATTGTGTGCATTGGTTATCAAACAAAGGCACAAGTCAACACCCACACAGGTGCGGTACATATGCACTGTAGGTCTTGGGGTGGCTGTAGGTTTTGAGGGGTGCCGTAGGATGGGGGGGGGCATAGGACTGGTGGGGGCCAACGGTTTGGTGGGGGCCGTAGGATTGGGGCATGCCGTAGGTTTCGGGGGGTGCTGCAAGATTGGGGGGTGACATAGGTTGGAAGGCCGTCGGCCCAGAGATGCCATTTTTGTTGTGAAATAGGGGCTTTCATCCGTGAAACCTCAATATGCAGCAAATGAGCGGAACTTATAATCCTCAAGGTTTCAAATTTCGAAATTTCGGAAATCCGTCGTACCTGATGAAATACGAGCTGGGCCCTATGTCTGCCGGTTTGATGACGTTCGGGCAGTCGGCCAGCCTGTGGTTGCCAGATACTGATGGGAGCTTTATCCACCTGGTAGGGTGGGATGAGGAGCAATGTTTGTGTTAGGGTGCTTCAGCTACAATTCAGCTACATCATGGCCAATGGCCATGTGGGTCTGTCCCAGCAAGGTGCCTGCTGCAAAGGCCACCGGCCAAAGATCAAGGTTTGGTCCCCATCAGCCCAGGGGTGGCCCCCCGGTGGCCTGCCCAAGGTGCTCTAGTGTAAATAAAGCATACGCTGGTGAAGATAGGCAGTGGGGATGACTAGGGGGATGAGGGATGCGATATCAGGAAAGGGGAGGGGCAGAAAAAGTGGGAAATATCAGTCAGGAGAAAGCCGACAAGCCTCAACCCTCCTACCCCTAACCCTGTGCCCTGCAGGCAAGGCAAGACAAAGGAGGAGGAGTAATGGAGGTAGGAGATGGGGTCAAGGAGGAAAGGAGGGGATATGAGGCTGGACGAGTGAGGTGGGGCAATGGTAGAAGAAGCGAAGTAAACATTCTAGTGCTCGAACACATCCAAACAGTCTGCATGTGGTGCATGCTGCTTGAGGCGAGCCAGGCTCCCAATGTCACTCCATCTGCTCCTCCTCTACATTGTTTGCATAAGCACGTTTCGCCAGCATTGATCCTGTCCCTGCTTGGACTCCCACTACTGGCCCAGCTACAGCCCATGCTCCTGTCCCTGCTTGGACTCCCACTCTCGGCCCAGCTACTGCCCATGCTCCTGTCCCTGCCTGGGCTCCCACTACTGGCCCAGCTACTGCCCATGCTCCTGTCCCTGCCTGGGCTCTCAGTCTCCCACTACTGGCCCAGCTACTACCCAAGCTCCTGTCCCTGCCTGGGCTCCCACTACCGACCCAGCTACAGCCTGTGCCCCTGTCCCTGCCTGGGCTCCCACTACTGGCCCAGCTACTGCCCATGCTCCTGTCCCTGCCTGGGCTCCCACTACTGGCCCAGCTACTACCCAAGCTCCTGTCCCTGCCTGGGCTCCCACTTCTGGCCCAGCTACTGCCCATGCTCCTGTCCCTGCCTGGGCTCCCACTACTGGCCCAGCTACAGCCTGTGCCCCTGTCCCTGCCTGGGCTCCCACTACTGGCCCAGCTACAGCCCATGCTCCTGTCCCTGCCTGGGCTCCCACTACTGGCCCAGCTACAGCCCATGCTCCTGTCCCTGCCTGGGCTCCCACTACCGGCCCAGCTACTGCCTTTGCTCCTGTCCCTGCCTGGGCTCCCACTACCGGCCCAGCTACTGCCTTTGCTCCTGTCCCTGCCTGGGCTCCCACTACCGGCCCAGCTACTGCCTTTGCTCCTGTCCCTGCCTGGGGCACTACAGCCGGCCTAGCTACTGCCCGTGCTCCTGACCTGGCTTGCTGCACCAGACTCCGTAAGCCATAACTCCATAAGCCAACACACAGCCGGAGTGCACACCCTTTGCACTACAAATGTCATCACAATGTCTGATAATTGTCTAGAGGAGCACTTACAAGTCTATAAGCGTCTTTTATTCGTCTGGAGCTGCCCAAAGAGGGTGAAGGCGATTGACTCGCACCTGTACACCAACTGCGTTGTGGTGAGATTTTCAAATTTTCCATCGATGCCCTTGAAGCTGTTGCCATTGATCTCACAGTCCTGGTCGAAGTGCCCTTCTGCACACAGCTCCTTGATCTTAGCCACAAGCGATCGCAGGCCGCGCAACGTAATGCCCCTCCTCCAGGTCTGGGGGGAATTGAAGTCCTGCGTGCATACATTGCAACATTTCTTTTAGAAAGCTTCAGCTACACACCAGCTACATCATAAACAGATTCAGCTACATTTCGGCCTGCAGCTGGGAGGTCTCGTGCAGCATGTCCTACTTGCTCGGTCCTGCAGTCGTAGGCCGGGCATGGCTGGGCCCTGCTGAGTGGTTGCTACCCAGCAGGTCCACAAATACTGTCTGGAGCACACTAAAAATAACACCGGAAAGGAAGCTGGTAGAAGATAGCGCTGCTGCGGAAGCAGCTAGAAAATATCGTTGCTGCGGAAGCTGATACAAAATAATCCTGTAGAGGAAGCTGGTAGATGACAGCAACTCTGATGGAGCTGCTTGTGGCAATTCGTGGATCGATCCTCATGCTGCTTAAAAGCCCAGCGGAGGGTGGAGCCTGTATGGATCTCCTCTCCTGACTGCCATTCCAGTCCCAGTCCGGCTTGTCCCCAATTCTCGATGATCTCCAATCCTCAGCTTCTCATGTCTGTCTTAACTTGATCATTTGGTCCTCCGACAAGGCGCATGTGACATATATGCAAAAACACGTTGGCATGCATGGAGTACTGTCACTCCTGCCCATGACATGACATGCATGGAACACAAGATGCTCCAAGAAGGGGTGCCCATGGCAAAAGAGATCGCTTTACATCTATCATAAGCATTGGTACATTTTCACGAAAGTTAGAGCAGGTTAATTTCAGCCAAACCAAGGACACCGTCATCTCATTTGCTGTCTTTGTACCGGTACATATACGGGTGGGCTCAACTCGAGCCTCGACTCCCCCGGGTAGACAGGCGTCCCCTTTCATTCTTCTACCAGCGAAGTGCACGAAGTAAACGACCAGGCCGCGAATCGAGGACAGCGGGAAAACAATTTGTTTTTTGCCATGAGACTAGGATGATGCGGAGCCACGACAAATTTCCGTACATAGCATCAGCGAGGCAAAGCGGCAACATGGCAGGGAGAAGGTGGGATTTGCTCGAGTGCAGTGCCCGCACCTAACATGTCCCTTATGTCTAAATCAGGGAATCCCTCCCCCCCCCTGCGCGTTTTGTTAGCAACACAAGCATGACCACCCGCACACCTGTCGCAGATTTGAGGTACCGCAACCCATCTTCAGCAAGTCGATGTCCCGCGGCGCGCAGCCAGGATTATCTTGACATATAGGACACTTCCAACCTCTCCTCACATAACTGGCGGTATGATTGGCGTAATTGATGGATGTTGCATGTACAACCGCTGCCCTTGCTATCTGGCACGGGGGGTGTTCGACCAGTGGCGAGGATAGCGTATGGCAACGCGTCTAAATGCGGCTTGGTTTACATTTGAATGTGGCAAAGCGCTACACCTGGTGTTTGTCACCTTCGCTTTCACATACCCGACTACGTTGACACTCTGACAAATCTGAGGATCGCAGCGGCATACCGTATGCGCCCCACTTTTATGACCTTCTCTACGAAGAACTCCAGAATACGTCACAACACATCAACGACTCTTAAGAAATCCCTTTCGTTTCCGTCCCTCTCCGAACTCCGCGAAAGCGCAAATTCTGGACGAATAGGCGGCACGCGCGTGCATCCAGCAAGTTGGTAGCTCCAGTCTCCTGCTTCGGGTGAATTTCAGGTGGAGCTTCCAGGCGGGTTCCAGTTGACTTCCATAGCCATGCAGGTTGCATGCGCCACCTCTGGGCAGTTCAAATTCCTCGCCGGGTCTCTAAGCTGACACATTGGTGGAATGCAGTACATAAATATGGGTTCCTAGTGGCAAGGGCGGGTATGCTCAGTGTGCCCATTGCACCAAGTGGGATGTGATCAACGACAGCATGGCCCAGAAGTGTAACGTGTAGTAGTAATATTCCTGGAACCAGGGATCAATTAAGTCACACCACCAGGCCCCAGATGCCAATATCTTCACACCTCCATGGCCCATAGGTCTGATTATTAGGTCACTCAATGCCGTTACTCCTCCATATGACCCAGAGGTATTTCTTTACAAATCATGTTTGATGGGAGTCACATTCATGTGACACCACATTCCCACGCCACTGGTGTGGTTGTCTGCTGGTTGCTTACCCAGGGGGGGTATTGGGTGAATATTTTTTCGATTGCTGTCCTTTGTTATTTAATGCTCGTACAATTTGCGGGCACCTGTCCCATACACAGTTCCTTGTGGACAATTGACCATTTTTATGTCTTGGCATGCGCTGCATGGCTCCCATGCGGTGTCCACAGGTGCCCAACGCCCCCTAGGCGCATCGCAACATGGCTTCCCATTGTTCGTTTGTCACAGGTGATGTCCCTGATGTGCTCATTCCACCCGTCACCAGCCCTCAATTCCTCATCAGGCAAAGCAGTTATACTACTACTGTATTCGTTCACGATATGTGGCACCGGTATTGCATCACACCCACGCTTGATGTTTGTATGGGGAGCTGTTTTCAGCATGAGCTAATTCTGTGATCCCCAGCCACCGCTTTCAGCGATTGCTAGCTTGTTGAAGGCGCAGGTGTAGAACGGTGCATACCCGCTGGGCCATGCTGAACGCTCGGCCACGTGGGGCTGGAAGGGGGTGACTACGCCCAATTCCATGTACCATGCACAGCCTGGGCCATGGTGCAGCCATGCCATCTTCCCATGTCAAGTGGCAGGAATATGGAGCCCGGTGTGTGAAGGTGCATGTGCAATCGTTTCTGTATTTAGTATCCGAACTTGGTTGCGGGCATAGGTCCCGCGCACCTTCCTGGTGCACAAGGGCATGACGTTATGCCCCCGGGCCCCGCTAAAAAGGCTGGGTCGCGTGGGCGTCCATGGATCTGTCACACAATTAACCATAAGACCGAAACCATGAACCTGGACCTTTATGATATTTTACATATCCAGGTAGGAACTCGATCCCCTTCAGGCCGTGGCCCTTCATATTATTATATTGAGCTTGGATGAAAGGATACTTGGCTAGACCCATACGGGTACTGCCGTACTGGGTTTAGGGTAGGGTTTAGGGTTTAGGGTGAGTTTAGGGCATTGACACCGAGGTACGATGTAGCGGTATTAGCATTCATGGTGCTAGGGATGCTTCTGAGCCTATTAAAAACCTAATCGAATCATCGACCATCACATTGACTTTTAGAAATCAGAATGAGGGCAAAGTGGCAAGAAACCTAAGGTAGCTCAACAGCCACGGGCACCAGCCTCAAAATGTATGACCATGCATAGGCTACTCACAAGTAAGAAGGACCAGAGGCGGCTCCTACATTCCGATGCCCCATGGCAATGGATAAATTCAGCCGAGGATCAGGTCAGTCAGGCAGCATGTGCACTCCCATGCATCTGCGGGACATGCCATCATACGGTAGCCATGCATGCACACTTGTCTTGAAGCCTTACAAACTCATGATCACGGCAGCACGCCCACCCAAATGTGTAGTATAAAAAATCTTGGCCACCAGAAAATCCTTTGCCTTTCCTTCTTAGCCATTTGTCAGTCCCTTCACTTTTTTAGCCATTTCCCTTTTTTCTGCCCTTTTTACTCAGGCGCTCACGCGGCTGAGCCTTTTGAGCAGGGCCCAGAGGTGTAACGTCATTGACCAGACATTTCTAGTCATTCTTCATGCATATCACCCAGCTGCCATAAACCACACCTCCTTTATCTATTACATATCTATTGTAATGAGCGCCTGCGTGGCGCTTTGCCCGAATGACCATGTAAGAATGCGCGGAACGTGGTTGAAGAGTAGATCACGATGGCATCACGATACCTCTTGGTGTAGTGGCTTAACAGACCAGTGGTGGTGGGAGTGTTGCCATACTTGTAGCATGCGGGGGGTGCTGCTAAGATATGTTATGTGGTTCAAGTCTGCCAATGTTGCAGCCTTGTAGCAGCTGCCGCGCATTGCTTGTTGTTTTTCTGCCCAATATGCAACATGTGCTCTATTGTTCGACATTGCGTACAGTCTTCTGCCTGTTTGGCAGCATCCGCCATATGTTGCGGCATCTGCCATAGTCCATAGAGCAGCGCACTGTTTGCTGCCTTTCTGTCTGAGTTTCAGAGTGTCTGTGACTCCGCCATGCAATGTGTTGTCTTCTTGCTTGTTGAACAACAGTTGCGGTGCACTGCTTGGCTGTCTTGCAAAGTGGCCTATCATTGCAACATGGGCCGTCAGTCCGTCACATGCATGCGTTGCGGGCCCAAAGAAGTAACGTTAATGTACCCGAGTTTCGAAGACACGCCAGGGATCGCTCGTACAACCATCTTCAGTCGGATCCGCGTGCACTTTTCGAAGTCCGCGTTCTCGTCGGTGCCGTCTGCGTTTGGCCCCATTTTTGCGGCATTCTTGTTTTTCGCGGCTGCCGAATCTTTTTATTTTAGCGGGGGAGCAGGAGTCGGCCCAAGGCTGCCCGACAACCTGAAATTGCTGTTCTGACGTGTCCGCAGGTGGCCAACGTGCGTGCGCGCTGCCGCGTACCACCAACAGTTTGGCATCGAAATTCTCGTCCGCGCCTGCAGCGTTGGGCCCAATTTTTTTAGCTTTCTTCTTTTTGGAGGAGCGCGAACCTCCATTCGTTGTGGCCGCAAGGCAGGACTGGAGTGTTTGGTGGCCGGGTCTGTGACACCGAATTCGATCGGCACTGGCACGGACGTGGCTACTGGCTAGGTCGGCCATGTAGAGCATGGGATGTGCCAAACCGCTTGAATAACTAGGGCAAGACAGAAATCAAGTAGGCATAATGGGTGGAGCAACTGCAGCGTGCACAATTGGGCGCGGGCGGGCAAGGACAATGACTGGAGCGACCGACTTTTGAGCAGCCGGGCCTTGTGGACATGCCTGTGTAGGGCATGACAGGCCAACGATAACAAAAGTACATGACGCAGCAAACTGCAAAGCGAGGTGGAACCCAGGCCGACCTGTCGTTGCGTACTACTTGCGACCGACCTAGAGTTCGAACTTCGAAGGACGCGTCCGTTCGTGCTAATTACCATAAGGAGCGGGGCCAAAACCATGCAGAATGGGAGGCATGCACATGGAGCCTAATAAGCTCCCAGCATGCAGTCATACGCAACCTATGAAAGCCGGCGCCACAACAGCGCACCGCACAGGCATGGCAAGCATCGTTTGAGCATCAAGCATGATCGAATGAATGCAAGATGCATGGCAGATGTTACATCTCACAAGTAAGGAGAAGGATGGAGTAACAGCATTCATTGGCAAGGCAGAAAGGCAGAAAGGCAAATGCGGACCCGCGACAGAAGTGTGACACATGGTCATGCACAATGAGCGCAACGGCAGACATGCGTAGCTTTGAGCAGAAGTACAAGCATGGCAGTCTGCAAGCCCAGCTTTGGGACAGATGCAGCAAACAAGCAAGGAGTATGCATGTCAATGGCGTAACACCCCTAGGCCTTCCTAAAAGGCTGTGCGGACGCCCAGCTGCCCCGTTCAGAGCAAAAGGAAAGAGCCGGCGGGAGCCGGAGGGAGGCTGGAAAGCAGACAAATTAAAGAGGACAAAAACTGAAAAACTGACAGTGGCAGGGAACTGATGTTTTGTGGCAAACTTTTCAGCAACTCTGTCTGCCTAATATGTCTTGGTGTTGCATGAGAGAGCAGCTAGCAAGCCGGGCTGCAATAGCCGTGCACTTGCAATGGTCAAAGCAAAGCCTCCCTCATTGGCACATTCCTTGTAATCTCACCCCTCCCACTCTTGCAATACAGCTTGCAGTGCCATCCTGATGGGGTGCTCTGCCAAATCCAAACCTCCGCATTATCGGTGCAATGAAAGTATGAAACGATGCAACACGAAACGGGAAACTCGGGATGCGGGCCCACATGCCAGCCCTTTGATATCATACATGCCTGCGTTGTGTCACTGAAAAGCATGTTTTAGTTCGTCGACTTCGCTGCTGCTACTTACTTTAACTTTGCTAACAAACTGCTGTGTACAAACGTGCGGCACCGCTGGAGCATTATTTCGAACTACTGCTTAATTTGCTTATGCCATTTGTGTGTCACTCACGTTCTGCTTGTTTGGAAGCGTCTGCCATGCATTGCTTCCTGCTTTTCTGATTCGAAGCATCTACCGTGAACTGCTTGCAATCTCGCTGCCTGTGTTGTTGTATCTCCAATTCACCACACGACTGTATGTGCACAACCCCGCCACAGCAGCGCTGAAGCATTTCCGAAGTCCAATCCACACTTTTGTTTTGTGTGCCGGTCGCAGTTGGCGATACATAGAACATAAGTGGTTGGAAACAACCAATGTCTGGCTTCTGAATTAAAGAGCGATGTCCCTGCCGCTGCCACACCTCGGGGCCATGTCCGAGGTCCAAACGTCTGCCTACTCAGCTTTCTAACAGTTGGTAGGGATCCGATTCCTTATCGTTTTGCGCTAAAAATAATTGCATCGGTCGCGAAATGAGCTCGCTGTCGAGTTTTGAAACTGCATGAAAGCCCCATACTTCAACTGAAATCGGTTAGCATTCCCTTTCCGTTCCTTCCTTTCAGTCAGTCACTCGGGTACCTTACTAGGCGGATGCCAGCCTCCTGGATGGTCTTCAGCCCCAGCTCTGCCACCCCCTGGCCGGCGGTTCCCCAGCCCATGACTCGGACCCCCGGCCCTCGTAGCTAGCCGTCCGCCCAGGCAACTGCCGCCGCGGCCGAACCATTCCCTCCGGAGCTCGTCAAAAAAGTGCCTACAGAAAATAAAATGTAAGTAAACCATTATCCATAGAATGGATCCCGGCCGATATCATCTGGCGACCCTGGCATATAGCCCACTCATCGGGCCGTCCAATAACACTTCCTCAAACGCTCCGTCCGTCGTCTCGACTCATTCCTGCCGCGGTTCTCTAGTTTCTCGCATTCACGTCCAGTCTTGAATCTGATTCGGTCTTCGAACGACCAGTGAGCGAACGACCCGGCCGGCAATTCGTTGTCCGCACGCCGGAAATCCCGAGCTGCTGCTGCTGCTGCTGCTGCTGCTACTGTGACGTGCTGGCTGTGCGTGCGGTGGTGGTAAAGAATTCACTGTGCCGGGGCAGACCGGCGTATTTTCCGACATGAGCAACCTGAAGATGATCAACCAGTGCACATGTCTCGTGAGTGAATGGGATGCAGGCAGTAAGGCAGATGGTTGAACGACAACGAGCAATTACAAGTATGGCAAACTTAGTTGGAGTTTTTATCGATGGAAAAAAAATGCAATTTTTTTCTTACTGACGCCTCATGCTTTCGGCGGAGTGCATAGTATTTCTTTCTTTTCTGAGGCTCCTCTCCAGATACAAAGAGAAGTTTCGGGAACTCGGGGCCAATGCCATGAACATCCGGGATTCCCACCGCCGGCCTCCCCAGACTGGAGTGAACCTACCCCCGGCTATCTCTTTCTATATTTTTGGCACTTCAGCTACAGTTCATCAGCTACATTATCACGGCCTATGGCATTCAGCAATAGTTCAGCGATAGCTGGTAGGCCGTGGGAACCTGCTGATGATGCATTACTCAGGCAGGCTCTGCTTGGCTGATTGTAATGTTATGGATGTGGCTTCAACTCCGAGCTGTTATTCCCCTAACCCGCACGCCCCTAGGGGAACGTAGTTTTCTTTCCTTCTCATACCCTGGCTGCAGATCCCCATCAGCCCAGGGGCGGCCGCCGCCCAGCGGCCGTCCAAAAGTGTGTCTGGTTCACACTGAAACAAACTCCCCAACTGTCCCTTGCTAACTAAGGTGGTGTGGTGCCCGGTTAAGTGCACATCGTCTCGACTAACGTGGCTGCGGGTCACATTCTCCTCATTCGCTGACTCTCAGTCGCTGAAACGGCCTTATGACTGCAAATGCTTGCTGACATAGCGATGATTAAGCCATTGTTGTGAAACACAGCAGTTGTGAAACACAGCAGTTGTGAAACACAGCAGTACAGGACCATACCCCAGAGCAACCTCTCATTGGCACTCACTCTTGTGTCATTCACACTCTTTGTCTCATTGTCACCACTGCATGTGCTTGTTGTTGTGGCAACCGTGCTCCAATGCAGTTAAGATCCACATCCAGATCCAGATCCAGATAATCCAGATCCAGGTGCGACAGCCAGCGCTCATTGACACATGTCTCTGTGTTATCATGGTCGCAGGTGCTCGCTATTTTGACAACACTCTCCAGCGTCAGTCAGGCTCAGTACCAGATCCTGGATCAGCAGCCTTCGATTGTGGCCATCCATCTGGTGCACGTCCCGGGCACCAACCGCTATTTGTTTATGGAGCGTCCCTCGAACAACCACCCTGATGGCACGGGTAAGTACCCTTTGAATCCTGCCTTTCGAAATTCAAACTTTTCGTGGAACGCCCGCCCGTCCGATTACCAACCCCCAGATGATGGCACAGGTAAGTAACCTTCCCTGTCAAGACTAACTGTCGTACAAAGGAATTTAAGTTAGCACCAACCGCCACTTTATCATGAAGTGTCTTTGGAAAACATCCTCACCAGTTCATGCAGGTAAGTAACTACCGCCCAATGCATGTATTAAAACCAACTGCTTTCCTAAGATATGACCGTCAGGCAGTTGGCACCAACCGCTGCTTGTTTAAGAGCTTCCCCTCGGGGGGCCAACCGCCCTGATCAGATGAGCAAGAACATGTGTTACCTTTCTGGCCGAGTGGCCGTGCATTGTTCCATTTTCCGTTTACAACATGGTCGTACAAGCCACAGCTAAACCTAAGCCATATCCTGCCGTATCGTGCTGTATTGCGCTACCTTGGTGGCGCAATACGAATTAGCATGTGCCGTATCATCTGTATTGTGCGACTTTGGTGGTAAAAACGGCTTTATATGTGCTGTATCGTGCCACCATAGGTTATGAGTCCACTTTGGGCTTGCCTAACCTTGACCGGCCTTCGGCTAGTGGCCAGATTGGCATGGATGGTCAGGCATTGGGTGGCTGAAATGTTGCCAAACAGTAGCCAGCCCAGGAAAAATATATTTCCTAAAATATATTTCCTAATATATAATGCCTAAAATATAATGCCTAAAATAGAATGCCTAAAATATAATGCCTAAAATCTAATGTCTAAAATATAATGCCTAAAATATAATGCCTAAAATATAATGCCTAAAATACAATGCCTAAAATATAATGCCTAAAATATAATGCCTAAAATATAATGCCTAAAATATGATACCTAAAATATAATTCCTACAAAATAATTCCTGCTAGAAATTGGGGCTGGGCTTTGACGCTGAGCCGTGCTGCTCTCTTGACGGGCATGCCCCCGAATGAAGATGCCACGCGTAGCTGCCTCAGGAACCTTTTCTTTGGCTTTCGTACCCATAAAGTGAGGTTTAGAGTTACGGTAATGGTTTAGCCTAGTTTAGGGTTTAGGGTTTAGGAGTTTTCCCCAGCAACCCTTCCTACCAGGGCGCGAATGTATGTGGCGCTGGCCCCGAGCTGCATGCACAGCTCCCACAGTTTCTGTCTTTTTTCAAGAAGATCCTCTTCAGAATACCAGTATTGCAAAAAATCCAATCAAACCTGTACACCCTCACCCTAAAGCCCTAAATCTACAACCCTCAACCTTCAATCCTACACCCTGAATCCTACACCCTGAGCCAGGTTCTGATCACATCGCGGGGACCTTCGACATCGTCACGCGCACCTTCGAGCACCTCACCTCCCCCGACGACATCTTCTGCTCCGGTCACTCTTTGCTGTCCGACGGGCGGGTCGTAATTGCCGGCGGGAACCCAGGGACCACAGACGGAAGCCAGAGCATTAGGACTTTTACGGACGGAGAGCCTGGACTGGTGAAGCTGACCAGCTTGCAATTCAAGCGCTGGTAATAATGGACATCAGGTTCAGGGTTTGGGGTTCAGGTTTGGGGGTTGAAAATTTTAGGTTCAGGGCTCCGGGTTTAAGGCTTGGTTTCAGGGCTTCCGGTACATTTTTTTGGCAGTACAGTTTTACTGTTTTTTTCTTGCACACTTTTACGGTATGAGCCACATTCCGTGCTGTCCTAGGGTAGAAAACGATAAAACCATCGCTGGGTTTAAACACGACACAAGTAATACTACAGGATGGTCTGCGGTAAGTTAAGGGTTTAGGAAAAGGTTGAGGGTTCAATTCTCTATTTCAGGTTTGTGTCTGGTGTGAGCTGACTGTCAGGAGAACTGCCCTCTCTCATGCATTTCTGGGTTCGTCCCTGCTGCTCTGCTGTGGCAGCGCCCCTCCGCTGAGTCAGCGCCTCTTTGCTGAACCTGCACCTGTCTGCTGAGTCAGCACCTGTATGTGGAGTCAACTCATATGTTGAGTCAGCACCTCCCTTCTGAGTCAGTACCTGTCTGTTGAGTAATCGCCAGCCTGTTGAGTCAGCACATGTTGGTTGAGTCATCACCTGCATGTTGCTTCATTACCTGCATGTTGAGTCAGCACATGTCTGATGAGTCCGCACCTCTGCACCTGTATGTTGAGTCAGCACCTGCAAGCTGAGTCATCACATGCCTGATGAGTCAGCACATGTCTGCTGAGTCGGCATATGCTGAGTCAACATCTGCCTGTTGAGTCAGCATCTGCCTGCTGAGTCGGTGCCTGTCTGATTCTGTTTCTACTGCTGCCTCCAGGTACCCTTCAGTCACGCTGCTGCCAAACAAGAAGAGCTTGTTCATGGGAGGTACAGATGATACAGCAAATGTTACTTGTATGAGCTAAAATCCAGCCACTAACATGATGAACTTAGTAATGGGAGATGCAGAAACACTTGAGCCCTGAGCCAGGTCATGCAGCATCCGAAGTGGGCCCCTAACCTAAATTCTGAGTTACCCTCAACCCTGAACACAAACACCCAAACATGTACCTAGAACCCTGAGGGTTGAGTGAACAGCTCCCATGCTTGTACGCAAGCCGCTCACTCACTCCGTCGCCACAGGGCTCAGCGCGAGCCCATAAATAGATGCTGTGGTTACAGGAAGAAAGGAAGAAAAGTACGCCCCGCATGGGGCATGAGGGTTCAGGAAACAACGCGGCCTGGGCCGAGGCCGCATGCGCACCTGGGCTCGTTAAATGTGTATGTGCTTTCTAGGGTTGGGCAGCTGGCCTCACACTTTGTACAGTCCAAGAAGAAGATATCATGCAGAACCTCTCCTATTCCATACACGCTAATTATCCAGCATCTCATTCCCCTGGTACCGGCATTTTATTTATTTATACATTTCTCAACTTCCTGCCTGCTGCACATCCCCCACACAGGCACTCAGAACGCCAATGCGCCACCCTTCAACGATTTCTATGAGATTTGGGACCCCACATCCCCAAATACCACGCAGAGTTTTGAGGTGCGACTGGATCGATCCTCTCTTGCTTGGAGTGCATGCATGGGATGCATGTTCGCATGGGTGCATGTCCGCATGGGTGTCTGTATAGGGTATGTGAATGCATGCCTAGAGTGCATGGGTGCGTGTCTAGGGTGCGTGGGTGCATGTACGGTTTGCATGGGTACATGTGCACAGGGTTGCATGGTTGCATGTCTGGTTGCATGGCTGCATGGGCACATGGGTGCATGATTGCATGGTTGCATGTCTGGGTTGCAGGGCTGTATGGTTGCATGGTTAAATGTCTGGTTGATTTTTTTTCACGGGGATCCTATCTTGTATCCCCCCCACGCAGATCCTGCCATCTTTCCGGGCCGTCTGTGACTTCAACTACTACCCTTTCATTTTCGTGCTACCCAGTGGCGACTTGTTGCACTACTGCGGCCGGGCAGGCTGGATCTTTACTGCGAACACAGGCAAGTGCCATGGCAAAAAATCTCCTTAACCCTAAACCCTTCACTGTAAACCCTAAACACTTAACCCTACTTGGGTATTTAGTGCGAACACAGGCAAGTGCATGTCGCCGGCTTCGAGTCCTTTAGGTCGGGTAAAAAGCCTCGAATTGCTGCAAAAAATCCACACATTTCATACAAATCACCGGCAGGTACAAGGTCCATTTCCCTTACCAAACCGGTCCCGATCCATACAATTTCACACCGTTTTCACTCAACTCACAGGCAAATACATAGTTCCCATGCCCGATCGGCCTCAGTCCATCACAGCTCCCAACGTGACTTACGAAACCCGCTACCCCTGGACCGGCACATCGGTCATGCTGGCACTCCGGCCCGAGGACAACTACAAGACAAAGATCATGATATTTGGAGGACAGGTATGAAATTTGGTATGAACTGTTGGTGTGAACTCAAGGTGTGAACCCCTGAACCGGGTCACAAGCCATGCTGACATTCCGGCCCAAAAGCATCTTAAAAACAGAGATCATGACCTATCAGGGATAGGTATTAACTCCGGGTATGAACCCCTGGTTGAACACCTGGTATGAATGTGTAAACCGACTGCCGCAACTTCCATACTTTCAGCAGCAAGGCTGGCCGTGACGAGGCCCGCGCCGACCTCTGCGCTTCCGCGGAACTTTCGTATACCGTGATGTGCCTCATGTGCTGTAAGTTATTATATGGCCCAAGCGGGGGACCAAGCTGAGTTGTGCCCCAGTAAGGCGTAGCTTTCTCTCTCTCCTCATGTATGTGTCTCACATGCCGGAAATGTATTGATGCGTGATCTGCAACACGCGCGGGCCGGCGATTCTTCTGGGCCGTGGCCTTAAGACAATGGATTTAATCCAATGCTGGGCAATTTCGAAAGTAAGAGGAACTTCAAGCCTAGAAGTAGGAGGGGAAAACGTTGCTGGCAACTGCCAGTTACCAACCCGCAGACCGTCCTACGTCAGTACGTGTCAAGGCACTTGCCTTTTACAGACTGGTTGCTGGCAACTACCAGCTACTGCGTGCCGCTTGCCTTGTTATGTGATCCGCAGAACGTGCATACTGACTGCTGCAACTAATCAGTAGCATATCCTGGTCTTGCTGCAACTACCGGTTCCTTTTTACCCAAAACCGACCCTAATCTCATAGCCCATAACCCCTTAACCCCTAAACCCTTTATCCCTCACCCTAAATTGTAAACCCGAACCCTATCCACGTGCATGATCCCTAGCACGTGCAAACCGGATGCTGCATGCCCCTCTAAACCTAAATAGCCTGAACCCTATGCCCTGAACCCTACCACACATGCTGATGCACGATCTGCAGAACGTGCAGACCGGCTGCTGCAAATACCAGTTCCTGGACAACTACGCATGCAGGGAGTCCCTGCGCATCACAGTCACCATGCCGGACGACCCGGCCAATACCAATCCCGGCAGCTACAGCTTCTCTCCCGGAGGCTGGCAGATGGAGCAGATGGCGTTTTCGCGCGTGATGCCGGACGCCGTGCTCCTGCCCAACGGAGCGGTCATTCTGCTCAATGGAGCGCAGCAAGGGGTTGCAGGCGACCCCTCGTATTACGCTTATAATCCCACCTTCGCCCCCGAGATGTGAGTAGATAGGGTTGAGGGTTGAAGATTGAGGGTTAAGGGTTTAGGCACTGCATAGACTACGGTGTAAGCTTCAGGTGTTAGGGTTAAGGCACTACATAAACTAGGGTTCATGGTTAAGCCGGGGATGTAAGCTAAGCAATATCTAAACAAGGAGCTAGTCCCGGTTTTTATGTTCTTAGTTCCGGCACGTGCAATGTGTTTAAAACATATTTGTTGTGCCCAACACCTTGCATGCATTAAATGCTACCAGTGCAGGCCGATTTATGGTTACGGTATACCGTAATCATAATTACGGTGTAAACTACAGACCAGACTTCACTAGCAGCGTAATCACGGTGATTCTTTCCCAGTAAAATTACAGTCATCTCAGGGGCATAAACCGTAAAATTGTAAATTGCAGGTGCAGAGCCGTAAACTTACAGGCATAAACCCGTAAATCATTTATAAAAAACTCGGCCGAGCCTTGGGCAACGTGGGCCGGAACCCCGACCGGATTACTGATGCCTTCTCTTTTCGCTGTCTAGCCTCAAAAACGCTGCTGAATTATTCGGCTCGGAACCTTTCGCTTCGTGTTTGTCACCTAATTATCCATGGTGTGTGGCTGCTATGTCGATCGTGAGCCTAATTTGCACATGCATGGGACGGGCTCCACACTTTTACAGTTCAGAAAACCGTCAGAGTTTCATTCCTTTACGGTGGTTCACGGCGTAATCGCTTTACACTGAATACTTCAGGTACTTGCCCGACGCCCCCGTCGGCCAGCGCTGGAGCACCCTCCCCCGCTCCCAGATCGCTCGGCTGTACCACTCGACTGCCGCCCTCACGACAAACGGCACCATCCTCGTCTCTGGGTGCGACCGGTGCGGAAACGTCCAGAGTGGCGGCCAAGATTTCTCGCCGTCGCCGTTCAATGCGGAGTACCGCGTGGAGATCTTGTTCCCACCCTTTTGGTACGACTTTGCCAACAAGCCCAACATTCTGTCTGCACCGGATGCCATCAACTATGGAACCGAGTTCGCTGTCACCTATGAAGGTCTGCAGGGTGGAAACATACAGGTGAGGGAACTTAACCCTAAACCCTAAACCCTAAACCCTTAACCCTAAAACCTAAAACCTTAAACCTTAAACCTCAACGTTAACCCTAAACTACGGGTGAGGGATCAGTCATAGTTGAAATGGAAGGTTCTAGGTTTGTTGTATGTAGACATCTACCATTCGTATTGCCCCGAGCTCCATTCCTGACTTACTTTTTCAGTCCCTAACAATGTAAAAAAACGACTTGACCACAGCCCCAAAAACCCTGCCCTGTCCCAACATGGTCCACACTTTATTTCCTCCTCCAGGTGACCTCCGCCGTCCTTGTTGCCCCGAGTGCCGTCACCCACAGCTTCAACAGCAACCAGCGAGTGGTGGAACTGGTTATCACCTCAAACGCAGCAGGCTCGCTGATACTGACGGTGAGCGTAGAGATGCATGGTTCAGGGTTCAGGGTTTAGAGTTCAGGGTTCGGGGTTCATGGTTTTAAGGTTCAGGTTTCAGAGTTTAGGGTTTAGGGTTTAGGGTTTCCTTTCTCATGTGCAATAATATGGATGCAAGCAAAGAAATAAAAGCAACAGGGAGCCATGTCGAGCCTGCATGGTGTGGTTGGCATGCATGTCGCAAGGGGGGTTTAAATATCGTTAAATATCGTTAAATGTAATTGTATGGGTTTAAATGTCGTTAAATCGTTAAATATTGTTAAATATAAGTGCATGATGATTTCCCAGTCCATTTGGGGGGCCTTGGGACCTAAAGCTCCTGCTTAGCAAAGTAGCATTTCAAATCGCTTTAAAGAGTACTGTCCAATGTCTGCTTCTAAAGATTCTTTGGGAAATCCTAAATCTTAAGGTTCAATCAAAACCATCAAATTAATAATATGAATATATGATTGTGTGTCCCCGCAACCTTCATCACCTCCTCAGGGCCCACCAACCCCGAATCACGCTCCGCCTCAGAAGTACATGCTGTTCCTCCTGAACGGGCAAACCTACTCGTCAGCTGCATGGGTCCTCCTCACGACCACATCCGTGCCTTCCAACATCCCGGTCGTGGATCCACTCACCCTAGTCGTGGATCCGCCCGCCCCAGTCGTGGATCCGCCCACTCCAGTCGTAGATCCGCCCACCCCGGTTGTGGATCCGCCAACCCCAGTTGTTGATCCGCCCACCCCAGTCGTGCATCCGCCCACCCTGGTCGTGGATCCGCCCACCCCGGTCGTGGATCCACCCACCCCAGTCGTGGATCCGCCCACCCCAGTCGTGGATCCGCCCACCCCAGTCATGGATCCGCCCACCCTAGTCGTGGATCCGCCCACCCCAGCCGTTGATCCGCCCCCCCCGGTTGTGGATCCGCCCACCCCGGCTGTCGATCCGCCCACCCCAGTCGTTGATCCGCCCACCCTGGTTGTTTATCCGTCCACTCCAGTCGTGAATCCGCCTACCTCGGTCGTCGATCCGCCCTCCCCAGTCGTGGATCTGCCCACCCTGGTCGTTGATCAGCCCACCCCGGTCGTTGATCCTCCCTACCCGGTCCCCGGTCCCAACAAGTACCACGAATGCGGATGCGATGAAAAGCCAGACCCGAAGGGCAAGCACACAGTCTGCCTGAATGGCAACATGGAATTCAAGAGCAAGTGCTATGCAAAGTGCTATGCCGTAGTGCACGTGAAGCACAGCCAGAGCATGGAGCAGCTGAACAAGAGGATCAGTGAGAAGTTCGTCCTCACCCGCGGTCCTTGCCTGAATCATTCCCCCATGTCCTCCACCGTCCCCTCCACCGTTCCCTACTCTGTCCCCTCCCCCCTCCCCTCCCACATCCCCTCCCCTAGCCCATCCCCCTCCCCCTTCCCCTCCTCTCGCCCCTCCCCATCCCTCGTCCCCTCCCCTTGTCCATCCCTCCGCCCCTCTCCTGTCCCCTCCCCATATTTTCCATCAGGTCCAGTTTGCAAGATAACGCAAGAACAGGTGGGCATTTGATAGACCATCAGAGCAGTGCTTACTTCAGTGCTTACTTCAGTCCTTAGTTCAGTTCTTACTTCAGGGCTTACTCCAGTGCTTAGTTCAGGGCTTGGTTCAGGGCTTACTTTAGTCCTTAGTTCAGTGCATACTTCAGTGCTCAGTTCAGGGCTTGGGTCAGGGATTATTTCAGTGCATGTCAGACCACTTTTCTGGGGGATGCCGTTCAGCCCTCAATGAGTCAGTGGAGCCGTTATGATGAAGACCGGCCTGCACAATCGAGCCTGCCTTATGCGGCTGCGAGGCTTATAGCAGGATGGAGCAAAAACACTACCCTCCCCCCTCTAACTGTCCAGCAGAGCACATTTGATTCAAATCCTTAAAACCCTGGGCTTTAACCCTGGGCTTCAAACCTGGGCTTCAACCATGCACACTGAATGTTGACATACCCAGCTTGCAATGAGACACAAATCCTGAGCCCTCAAGCGAAAACCCGTTGCGCCCTGGGCCAATGTTTCTTTCTCGTGACTCAGCTATATGTCTGGTACACTCCGGCCACCGGCCGGAGACCCGAATCATGGCCAGCCAGGCCGCTTTGGTCACCAGTTGCAGGCCGGTCCAGTTTTGGTTACAATCAGGCCTTTGGCGGCTGCTGGTCGGCCTCCCCAAGTTAAACTTGTAGCCGGAACATGAAACACCGCCCTGGACCCTTCGTGCTTCACACCTACATGCTTTGTGGACTCCTTGTCTGTCGGTTGGTTTTAGTGAATGTCTCTGCTTTAGTGGTGCACGTGGTCGGTCCATTGTCTCTGTTGCTGGCATTTCTGCTTGTTCTCTGGTACTTGTTTCCATTTTCGTTGGTGGTTTCCTCCCGGTTCGCTCTGCCTGGTCCTTACGCAAGAGACTGTGAGTGGTTGCAGCAACTTTGCAACAACAACATGACACCACTGTCCCTTGCGTTAAAGGTGATGCACTGATGTTCCTCTAGCCTGAAAAATGTTTGAAAGAAAGAAAGAAAGCTACGCCCCGTGGGGGCGTGAGGGTTTAGGAAACAGCGCAGCCTGGGGGGAAATGTTTGAAACACCCGCATGCCCTCCCAGCTGCTGGCGTCGTGGTCAAAACCCTGATCCCTGAACCTGAAAACCCTGTGCCCTTGATTCTGAGCTCTTGACGTCCACTTGCCCTCCATGCTGCTTGCATTGTGGTCAAAACCCTGAACCCTGCACCTTGACGTCCACTTGCCCTCCCTGCTGCTTGCATTGTGGTCAAACCATGAAACTGAAAAAACTTGATGATGAGCACTTTCAGTCAACATGCCCTCTCTGCTGCTGGCAATGCGATGAAAACCCGGGCTGCCGTACCGGAATGGCTCATAAAGAGGGGGGGGGGAAGGGGGTATTTTGTACACTGACTGTCCTACTTTGCAAAATCTAGGCCTGAAAACCCTGCACCCTTGATGCTGAACCCTGGACCTGAAAACTTCTCCCTGCTGCTGGCAATGCGATGAAAACCCGGGCTGCCGTATCAGCATGGCTCATAAAGAGGGGGGGGGGGGATTTTCGGCTGAAGTTCGATTGGTTCAATGTTGACCTATGAGGATATGCCAAGCCGTGGTTGGTCAAGCAAATTGAGTAGCTAGGGGGGGGGGTGTACACTGGCTGTCCTATTTTACAAAATCTAGACCTGAAAACCCTGCACCCTTGATGCTGAACCCTGGACCTGAAAACTCCTCCCTGCTGCTGGCAGTGTGATCAAAACCCGGGCTGCCGTGCCTGCCTGGCTCAAAAGAGTCCTCTATACACAGCGGCTGGTCTATTCGACGTGTGCTCAAGGCAAGTGGCATGCCCTCCCTGGATTTCTCCCAGGTTAAGAGTTTGCAATACTTGTCCAAAGCCTTGGTTGTGGGTTTGCTCTTGCACGTGTCCTTGGTCCTCAGTCGCATGTGCTCTGAGGGTTAAGTGCTCAGGGTTAGATATTTTTGTTGTACATTGTTTTGAAACACTTGCAGCAAGCCTGTTGTTGGCTGTTCATCCGCCCATTGGTCCTCAGTTGCATTTACCCGTCACATGTGCTACATGTGCCTCTCTTGGGCGAGGCCCGGAAACAATTGTCTTAAGCCTGTTGTTCATCCTCCCCTTGGTCCCCAGTTGCATGTGCCCCGAGCTCAACAAGGCCATGCACACCATGTGCTACATGTGCCTCTCTTGGGCGAGACCCGGAAACGAGGATGGCGCATACTGCACCAAGTAAGCTTTAAGGGTTGAGGGATTAGGGTTCAGGGTTGAGGGTTCACCAAGTAAGCTTTGATGGAGGCTGATTCATATGCCAAGGGGTTGCAGGATTAGGGTTCAGGGTTATTGGTTTACCAAGTAAGCTTCATTGCTTGGGGTTGGTTCCTATGCCTTAGGGTTGAGAATTGAGGGTCGAGGGTTGAGGGCTGAGTTTAGGGTTTAAGGTTAAGGACTTACCAATTAAGCTTAACTTATTGGGGTTACCGGTCATTCATATGCCATGTGGTTCAGGGTTGAAGGTCGGGGTTGAGGTTTAACCAAGTTGGCTTGATTAACATTGTGGGTCATTCCTACAACATGGGGTTCAGGGTCTGAGGCAAAGGTGTGTGCTTGATGGAGGGTTTAGTTTACCAAGAAAAAAGAAAGCTTTGCCCCGTGGGGTGTGTGTGAGTTAAGGAAACAGCGCAGCATGGGCCGAAGCCACATCCACGCCGTTACCGTGTTTATATTAGATTATATAGGTTCAAGGGTTTAGGTTTACCAAGTAAGCATCTTTGCTTGGGGTTCATTCACATGCCACGGGGGAAAGTCTTGGGTTAGGGTTCAGGGTTTGGGTGAAGTTAGAGGGTTCAACTCTACCAAGTAAGCTTGATGCTTTGGGGGTTCATTCCTGCCCACTTTTGCCAGGTGTGCCTCACTCTACAACCAGCCTGACCTAGGAGGGCCCCCGGCTGCCCAAAAATGCTTCAGCTGCATCTCCGGGCTCGACGGCATCTGCACTGGCCAGGTGACAAGAACACAATTTGCAGGTTGACGGTGGCCAGGGGAATATTGGCTATGCGGGGGGGGGAAACGGCTCCGGATGAGACTTGGACGCTATTTTTTTCATGATCGGCACCTGCTGGTAAATAGTAATAAGACTTGCTGGCATGGCCAAGATGTGTGTCGCCAGGCCCAATGTAAGTGGATCAGCTTCACCGCCTCGATGGGATCTGCGCTGGCCGGGTGTGAGTGTATTACACTTCAGTTGATTACACTTCTGGGCCCTGCTTAAAAGGCTAGGCTGCGTGGGTGCCCAAAATTTGATGGGAAAGAGAAGGGGAAATGGGTGCGGTATTAAAGGGCCAGGTACCGTAGTTGTGCTCAGACTCCACGCAAGTTAAATTATCAACACTTCGGCATTTGTGTCAGTTGTGTGCCAAGGGTTAATAAGTTATTATTCGTTTTCAGCACTGCGAACGCTTTTTTAGCAAAACATTGCTGCACATACAACGAAAACGTGAAATGATTTCCGGCGGGGTCCAGAGTCCAAGCGGGATAACCAATAAATCCTGCTACAATAACAGATGATCACAGACCTGTGTAAAAGCAAGCGGGTAGACCATGTATGAATAAAATCATTCAGTTTGCATCATGAATTGCACTGCCCGCTTGATGGCATCGGTACTGGTAAGGATGTAGCTGAATTTTAAATGAACCGTAGCTGAATTGTAGCTAAGCAGCGCAATGACAACAGTGTCCGCAACTCCCCCTTTGCAGCACTCTTGCACCCAGCCGCCCAATGCGACTGATCTGGGCATGCCCTACAAGAGCAGCGCCAAGGAGATCATGAAGTGCTGGAGCTGCATGGTGAGTGCACGCCTGCTGTGGTAAGTGCATGCCTGGTGTGGTAAGTGCATGCCTGGTGTGGTAAGTGCATGCCTGGTGTGGTAAGTGCATGCCTGCTGTGGTAAGTGCATGCCTGCTGTGGTAAGTGCATGCCTGGTGTGGTAAGTGCATGCCTGGTGTGGTAAGTGCATGCCTGGTGTGGTAAGTGCATGCCTGGTGTGGTAAGTGCATGCCTGGTGTGGTAAGTGCATGCCTGGTGTGGTAAGTGCATGCCTGCTGTGGTAAGTGCATGCCTGCTGTGGTAAGTGCATGCCTGCTGTGGTAAGTGCATGCCTGCTGTGGTAAGTGCATGCCTGCTGTGGTAAAATATTTGTAAGCTTTAAGTATTATTTTCTTTTAATAATTACAGGGTGGACTGTGGTGCGGAAGTGCCATGTCTTCCGTTCACGTTCACGTCCAGGAAGGAAAGCTACGCCCTACTAGGGCGTGGAGGTTAAGATGGCAACGCAGCTTGGGGCCATAGCCACATCTGCGGCGTTACCATGAGGCAGTGAGCAAAAGCAACTTCCTCACGGCATTTTTCTCTGATGGGTATGCTATTTTGGCCCAGTGGTAGGCTTTTCGGTCCTAATATTTGGGTCTACGTCTGGTTTGTCAGTGGTATGCTGTATGTGGTGTGCCGTGCAGAGGTGCACAGCGTGCAGCGGGCAAGCAAAATACAAAAAATAAAAGTTAGAGCGCCTTGACTTATCCCATTGCCCAGCCCTCGTCCTTCTCCTCACATGACCAGCCTTGCTGGAAAGGCTGCAGAAACAATTCATTCAAATCACAAATCCGATTACCATCCCGCAGCCCTTTACCTCCCAGAACCAGTGTCGCTGTCACTAGCGGTTAACCCAATACTCGATCCTAAAGTAATTCAAATACAATCATTAGAACCATACACATGATTAAAAACAAGTAAGTGTATATTATAAATCCAATTTCCTTCCCACTGCCCTTTTCGTCCCAAAACTAGTGTCGCTGTTACCAGAAGGTTAAGCCAATACGCATTCCTAGCTAGTGATCATTGAAGTGAATGATTAAGAAACAATTAAACTTGATTCATAAATCCTATTACTCCCCCCCTCTCCCTTATTGACCTCCCAGGACCAGCATCGCTGGTACAAGTGGGGAACAAACTCGTGCGGCAGCATCACCCCGCCGGCAGCCAAGATCTAAGCAATGAGGTGGAAGTGTTTACTGATTTCTGTTCGAGGCACATGCCGCACATCGTGTGGATGAGCCTATGATATTACACCTCTGGGCCCTGCTCAAAACGCTTGGGCACGTGAAAGTCCAACTGTCAATGACTGTGTGGTTGGAGACTGAAAGGAACTTGAGCAAGTAAAAGACTCCAGACTCCAGTGAACATTTTCCGCATTTTGCGTTGGCATCCCCAATAGCATGTGTCCCCCTGCTTGCGACATCCTTGTCTATTTTCTTGACAAGGTTTTCATGGTTCAGATTTTCCCCTGCCTCAATCCAGTGTTCAAATTGACAAGGCGCTCCAGGAAAGTTAGTCCCATTTTCAGGGGATTTCAGGTATATTTGTAAGTAGGTGATTGATAGATTGACTAAATAACTGTTTTTCTACGTTTGACAAAAAATTGTGCGCTGAATGACGCATGACTTCCTTTGTTTCGACTTGACAAAGTGTGGGTGGCCGCCCAACCCTAGAAAACCTGAGACGCAAACACAGAAAACAGTCTGGGTGCACTCGTGGCCCTCGTTGACAACTGAGAAAAGGCGAGCAGGAACAAGAAAGGCACGAACATTCAGCACTCACAGAACCGCAATAACTTAAGCGTGCACAGTTAGATTCAGGTATGAAAAAATAGTTGGTACGCCACCTAGGCATCCCGGTAGCATAGGCACACCACCACCAGAATCTCACCCCAAAGCGGCTGCAATTGTCTCCACCAAAGCCGGAAAAAGGGCAAACAACCAGCAGAAGGAGACAAGAAATGACAGGAAGACAGAGCAGGAGCTGCCTGGACACCCAGAGGGAAAGGGGCAAAGCCCCCTGGGGCAAAGTATTACGCGAAGGCATGGCCCCCACCCGCAAAGACACAGCTCGCACACTATTATATCAGCCATGGTAAGCGGCCGCAGACTTGTCTTTGGTGGCAGTGTCTCTGGGGTCCCCCCGGCCGATCACCTCCAACTGCGCCCGCTCGTAGGCTGCGTGTACCAGCGCTAGCACCACTGTGACGGGTAGAGGTTGTAGGACAACCGCTGCCTGACACTGTTTGGGGACGGCTTTGCCCTGCTCCAAATCCTCCAAGGCATCTAGAAGGTCACCGCACTGGTTGCACCCGCAAGGATCTGTCTGAGCGCTAGCTGCATGTTGGCCGCCATGGCTGCCTCCATGAGAGGGCTGTCCTGTTTTGCTGCCGGCGCTACCGCTGCATTGTAGAAGCGGAGCTCGTGGAGCCACCAACCTCGCAGTATCGGTTGGATCTGTAGCTCCTTTATGACACCCCTGCTGGCAGTGGACGTAGGTAGCCCCGCCGCCTCGCACAGGTGCTGGAGGAAGCTGGACTGCATCTTGCTCTGGAGATATTTCTGCGGTCGCAGGTGACCGGTGGCCCACACCACATCACCGTAGTTGGCTGTAGATGCTGCGTAGGTATCCGCAAGCTGGATGCGTGTAGGCAGATAATGCCTAAGACGCATTTTGGCAGCCATGCAGTAGACACGCTGCATCCAGAGGCGCCTCAGCACTAGGTAAGTATCTTGACCATGCATGCCATGAGGGGCTTCTTTTTCTGACAGCCCGAGGAGGCCCAACAGGCTATGCAAAGAGAGGCACTAAGGCAGGTCATGCGATGGACGGCTGGTTAATGCATACGAAGATTCAAGCTACAACATAAAACTTGACATCAGAGCAGTCATGGAGAGTATTAATGTGCATCCGACAGATCTTCATCGATAAGTCATGAGTGATAGCCTGGGCATCAGCAAGCACTCTTTTCATGACAGTATCGATGATATCCCTCCTGCGACCTTCCCGTAACTTGCTTAGGCGTCTCCTGTGGCAGATCAGGCGAAATACCTCTGTCCTGTCCAGGGTTACACGAGCTTCCATAGCAGCGGCAGGTGGCAATTCTCTTTCATCGAAGTTTGAGTTAAGTATTGTGGGTGTTCTGCCCGTAAAACGAGTTACTTGAGTCAAGAAACAGCATCAGGTCCTTCGGGAGCTCCGTCTGAACTCACGATTCATGTAAAGCTGTCAAAAGAGCTATCTTCAATTTGAGATCGTCACCAATGAGGTAATGAAACACTCGCGAATGCACTCGGCACTCGGACAAAACTCGGAGCCAAGATCTAGGCATTGCCAGTTCAGCCCCCCCCCCTGAGGCCCTGCCCCTGGCCCTGGCCACAACAATCAAAAGTATGAACCCCGGTGGGGAGATCCAACTCGTGAAACACCCCTGCCCGGCTCGATTCTATGAAAATCAAGCCAGAGGGTCAGTATCCATGCAGCATCAGATAGCTTGATGCGTCTCTTCCGTCCCACACACGCTGGCGTAGTGCGATGTCCTCGGCTGGACGTCAGGGCGGTGGCATCAGCTGCCCACATGGACCCCGCTCGCCATGCAGGATCACGCGGGAAGCACGCCGTGGTGGTAGGCGGTGGCATTGGCGGCCTGATCACGGCCGGCAGGCTGGCCAAGGAGGGCATGTCGGTGACCTTGCTGGAGCAGAACTCAGAGGTACGGGGCATCAGAGCTCTTTCTAATGCACTGGTTTAGCTACAATTCAGCTACGTCCCAGCCACCGGCCGAGCGGTCCTGGTGCAGCATGCATGCCCTGCTGCTTGCGCCACCAGCAGCCGGCTGGCGATGGCTGCTCCCCAGCAGCCCACTGGTAGTCGCCCGTTAGGCCCCGAGGTGGGCTGATGCGCGGGAAAATCCCCTATGGCAGTGATGCCTTTGTGCGAGAGGGCATTGCGCACGCACATACGACAAATCCCCACTGTTGATAATGCCTTCATACGAGAGCATGTAATAAAGCACGCACACTGCACAGGTCATCACGGCGCACGGATGGATGCCATGATCCCCGATGTGCTGGTGCCCTGATGACAGGATGACACATTCTGGCATTCTGCATTAACCTCAAACAAGAGCTCCCAGCTTTTCCCATCCCCTGTCATACCGTAGATTTGATTTGCCTTCCCTCAGGTATGAACTTTTAATGCTATCCTCAGGGCAAACTGTCGACGAAAACTCATTATTTCTCACTAAATACTGGCGTCGACAATCAAGAACTAGTAAATGCATGGATCCCTCAACCCCAAACGACGTTAATTATAAGGGAAGGCAAGCATATCTTCGGTGTAAGAAACAAAGAAATTACGCCCAACTGGAGCGTGGATGTTGTGAATACACCCTTCTGATATACCTCTCTTGCTCTGAGGTTGACGGTTTGCGTGTAAATGTCCCACGTTGCCCCCTTAGCCACCGGCGAAGTGCATGCATCTGAATTTCCCGCTCAAGCACCCTAGGGGGGCATGGCGTTCATTGCAAGGGCACACCAGACTACCTTTGGCAAGCCGCTGGGCGGGGCGTCCTCCTGGGATGTACCCAATAGGGCACATTCACATGCCTACGGCGAATGGCCCGTACAACGGGGCTTCCTACGACAGTAGGCCATGACTCTGTGATTTACCTGATGGTAGCCGAAGCAAAATAAACCGTTACTAGGTAGCCGGAGCAAAGTAAACCGTTAAAACGTAGCTGTAACAAATGAACACTTACAAGGTAGCTGAAGCAAAATAAACCAGTGGTTGGACTGTGGCGCCAAATGCCTCTGCCCTCCTACCGGAACCAGGATTGCTGCCCGTATGCTCGACCAACCACCTTTTAAAAGAAGCCCATCCCCGGCCAACCGCCATTCAAAAAAGTGCATCCCATTCCCCTGGGCCTCCAGCTTTTCCCGAAGTCACTCTGCCAGACTCAATCGAACTCAAACTGCCTCTCTAGCTCTCCAACCGCTCCGCTCTGCCTGGTATCACAACTTCTATCCCAAGTACATAGCCTTGCCTTAACTTTCCAACTAGACAGTTGGACGCCCACGCGGCCGGGCCGTTTTGAGCAGGTTGTCTAGAGGTGTAGCGGCACTGACATCAGTGCTGTGCCGCTTTTGGTCCTTGCGGTGGCTGAGTTACGTAGCTATGCTTCAGACACTGTAAATTCAAGGCAAATTCAGCTACTTTTCAAGGAATGGACCGTAATTACTGACAATTCCACAGCACTGATTGACATGCTCACACCGTGGGTTCTGACCTCGATCCGACTGCTTACTGAACTTCTCTTCCGAAGAAACCCATAGTTTGGCTAACGGTACCTTCACGATGGAACAGCATCTGTCCGATGCAAAATGTTCAAATTTTATTCAGGTGGGAGGCAGGTGCCAATCCCTGACCATCGAGGCGTCCATTCCTACAGGACGCGGCCAGAGCACGTTAACCGAACAAGACTCTACTCCCTCCGGGTTTCCTATGACGGATCCAGTAGATGGAAATACTTCCCCCTCTTCCGCGACCGACGGAGAGGGTACCGGAAGCTTCCGCTTTGACACGGGGCCGTCACTCTTACTCTTTCCTGACACGTACCGCAATACGTACCGCAGCCTTGGACAAGACATGGCCGACCATGTAGAGGTGCGGCCTGGGGCTTTATGGTTTGGATGAAGAGTTCAGGGTAACGTGGAGGTGCGGCCCGGGGCATGATGGTTCGGGTTCAGGGTTTATGGCGGGAGCACCCAGGGTTTGATGGTTTGTGTTCGGGGTTTAGGGTCAAGGTATCAGTGGAGATTTGCTCTGGGGCGAAATGATTGGGGTCCAGGTTTTAGGTTATTTTGGACGGAGGGTCCAGTTTTTCATCATTCAGGCTCATGATTTATGGTTAAGGGTTTCAGGTTGAAGATGCAGGGTTACACGGAGGTGTGGCGTGGGGCATGATGGTTCAGGTTTGTAATTTATGGTTAAGGGTTTCAGGTTGAAGATGCAGGGTTACACGGAGGTGTGGCGTGGGGCATGATGGTTCAGGTTTGTAATTTATGGTTAAGGGTTTCAGGTTGAAGATGCAGGGTTACACGGAGGTGTGGCGTGGGGCATGATAGTTCAGGTTTGTAATTTATGGTTAAGGGTTTGGGGTTAAGTGTCACCGGGTTCGGTGGTGTGTGGCCTGGGGCTTGGGACGTGAGGGTTCGGGACAATGTGTTAGGTTTAAGTGTTCAGGGATTAGGGTTTACAAATGTGCTGGGCTACATATGAGCACTGCGCATGTGGGACATACCATGAACGGGGAGTTCCGCTTGCCCGCCTACCTGCCTGAGTGCCTGTCTGTTGATATTTCTGCCTGCCCACCCATGACCCATCTGCCTGAATTCTTCCTGCCTGCCCGCCTACCTGCCCGTCTACCTGCCTGGATTAATTCTTGCCTCCCTGTCTGCCCACCCGCCCACCTGATGGGATTTCCGCCTGCCTACCCACCTGCCTGAAAATTCCTGCCTTCCCGCCTGCCTACCTGCCTGCCTGAAGGGATCTGTACCTGCCTACCTGCCTACCTGCCTGCCTAAAGGGATCTCTACCTGCCTACCTGCCTACCTGAGATTTCTTTCTGGCTGACCTGCCTGCAGACCTGTAGCTAAACTCCAGTTACACAATTCAGTTGCAGTTAATTGTAACAGATGTTTTGAAACCCTGGTCACCACCCAGGTAGGGGTAGGCTTGGTGCAAGCTGGGCGCCATGCCCAGTGCTGATTATGCCCGTCTCCTACCCCGCCCACCTAAACACACCCGGCTCCAGCCCTATCCGCACCTTCCCCGCCCGCCCAAACACGCCCGTCTCCACCCCCCCCCACCTGCACCTGCCCGCCGGCGTGCACCTATTCGAACAGAGGAATCTGCCCCATCCACCTTACCACTCCCGTCTACATCCCGCCTGCCCACCCAGATTCGGCGAGTCGAGCCGGCCGCTTATCGGGTTTTCTTTGAGGCGGGCGGGCACCTGGACATGCTCTACGACGTGCAGAAGATGATGGAGCAGCTGGAGCGTGTGGAACAGGGGGCAGGTATGAACTGCAAGGGGCAGGTATGAACCGCAAGGTCAGGTATGAACATCGGTGCTACAGGAATGAAGAGCAAGAAGGCGCGTGTGGAGCAGGGGGAGGTATGAACCGCAAGGGCAGGTATGAACAGCGGGATTGCAGGAATGAAGAGCAAGAAGGCGCGTGTGGAGCAGGAGGAGATATGAACCGCAAGGGCAGGTATGAACAACGGGGTTGCAGGTATGAAGAGCAAGAAGGCGCGTGTGACGCAGGGGGAGGTATGAACCGCAGGAGGAAGGTATGGATCGCAGAGGGCAGATATGAAGCTCAGGGAGGGAGTTGCATAGCCAGCACTAATGTGAGGACGCGGGTGCCCACAGGGGAGCAGATAAGCATCTGGATCGAGCGGCGGCTCGGTATGCCTGCATCACAACCACCACTCATGTCCCCCACCCCCCCTTCAACCTTTAAGCCTAAACCCTTGACCCCAAACTTTAAAGCCATACCCTAAATCCTCGGTATGCCTGCATCGCAACCACCTCCGATGTGTCCCCCACCCCCCGTTAACTACTGAACCCTAAACCCCAAATCCTTGTTATGCCTGCATCGCAACCACCCCTGCTGCGCCTCCTACACCCCTACAACCCTTAAACCTTAAACCCACACCTAAACCCTCAGTATGCCTGCATCGGGGTGCAGGGGGCACCTCTGATATGCCCCCTGCACCCTCTTAAGCCCTTAACCTAAACCCCTGAACCCTGTACCCTAAACATAAAACCTAAACTCTCGGGATGCCTGCATCGCAACCACCACTGATGCGCCCCGTACACCCCCTTCAACCCAGGACGCATTGGATTTCCGCCCTGCGAAAGCACAGGACCTCTAGATCCTCCTAGTTCTCACTCTTGCCCCATGCCTCTGCAGGCTCACAGTACCTTGCTTTCCGGATCTCACCCCTGCCCACACCCCTGCCCACACCCCTGCCCACACCCCTACCCACACCCCTGCCTACACCCCTGCCCACGCCACTGCCCACACCCCTGACCACACCCCTGACCACACCCCTGACCACACCCCTGCCCACACCCCTGCCCACGCCCCTGCCCACACCCCTGACCACACCCCTGACCACACCCCTGACCACACCCCTGCCCATACCCCTGCCCACACCCCTGCCCACACCCCTGACCACACCCCTGTCCACACCCCTGCCCACACCCCTGCCCACGCCCCTGCCCACACCCCTGCCCACACCCCTGCTCACACCCCTGCCTACACCCCTGACCACACCCCTGACCACACCCCTGGCCATGCCCCACACCCCTGCGCACACCCCTGCCCACACCCCTGCCCACGCCCTGCCCACACCCCTGCTCACACCCCTGCCCGCACCCCTGCCGACACCCCTGCCCACAACCCTCCTCACACCACTGCCCACGCCCCTGCCCACAACCCTGCCCAGAAACCTGCCCACAACCCTGCCCACAACCCTGCCCACAACCCTGCCCACACCCCTGCCCACACCCCTGCCCACAACCCTGCCCACAACCCTGCCCACAACCCTGCCCACAACCCTGCCCACAACCCTGCCTACACCCCTGCCCACGCCACTGCCCACACCCCTGACCACACCCCTGACCACACCCCTGACCACACCCCTGCCCACACCCCTGCCTACACCCCTGCCCACGCCACTGCCCACACCCCTGACCACACCCCTGACCACACCCCTGACCACACCCCTGACCACACCCCTGCCTACACCCATGCCCACACCCCTGCCCACGCCCCTGCCCACACCCCTGCCCACACCCCTGCCCACGCCCCTGCCCACACCCATGCCCACACCCCTGCCCCTGCCCCTGCCTAAGCCCCTGCCCAAGCCACTGCCCAAGCCACTGCCCAAGCCCCTGCCCAAGCCCCTGCCCAAGCCCCTGCCCAAGCCCCTGCCCAAGCCCCTGCCCAAGCCCCTGCCCACACCCTTGCCCAAGCCCCTGCCCACACCCCTGCCCACACCCCTGCCCACACCCCTGCCCACACCCCTGCCCACACCTCTGCCCACGCCCCTGCCCACGCCCCTGCCTAAGCCCCTGCCCAAGCCCCTGCCCACACCCCCGGCCCCGTCCTCGTCAGTGTGATGAAGCACACCAGTACCTGGCTTTCCGGATCTCAACCGCGCCCGCGCCCACGCCCACGCCCACGCCCACGCCCACGCCCGCGCCCGCGCCCGCGCCCACGCCCACGCCCACGCCCACGCCAGTGTGATTTACCGCGCCAGAGCGCCTTTGAAGGCCTGCTGCGCGACCACCACTGTCGGGGTATACTGAGGGTCCACCTCAAGGGCTAAGGGTAACAACCTTGTCGCACCTACGGCCCGCGACCCTAGCAGCTGGGCTTGCCGCTTTTGGCCCTCTCGGCCGTAGGCCTGCTAAAACGATAAACAAGGCGCACCCCGCAAGCTGCCCATGCCTGCTGTGACCTAGCTGAATTGTAGCTGGAAATGTGTGACGCGCTGATACACTGCAGGCTCGCAGTATCTGGCGTGGCTGTCTTCCTCGCGTAATGCATTAGAGGCTGGCATGTCAGCCTTCATTGGGCGGGACTTCCATGGACCGCTAGATCTGCTGGATCCGGGCGTACTGCTGCCCCTGTTACCACGCTTGGACGTCTTGGAGCTACTAGGGCAACACTATGGCAGGTGAGCACGGGGTAGATCCAGGAATAGATCCAAGAGTAGATCTGCTGAATCTGGGTGTACTGCTGCCTCTGTTGCCACGCATGGACGTCTTGGAGCTACTGGGGCAACACTATGTCAGGTGCGTACCGAGTAAATCCAAGAATAGATCCACGAGTAGATCTACGAGTAGATCTGATGGGTCCGGGTGTACTGCTGCCTCTGTTGCTACGCCTAGACGTCTTGGAGCTACTAGGGCAACCTAATGGCAGGTGAGCCCTGAGTAGATCCAGAAATAGATTCAGGAATATATCCACAAGTAGATCTGCTCAATCCGGGTGTACTTCTGCCCCTGTTGCCACGCCTGGACGTCTTGGAGCTGCTAGGGCAACATTATGGCAGGTGAGCCCTGAGTAGATCCAGAAATAGATTCAGGAATAGATCCACAAGTAGATCTGCTCAAACCGGGTGTACTTCTGCCCATGTTGCCACGCCTGGACGTCTTGGAGCTACTAGGGCAACACTATGGCAGGTGAGCCCTGATTAGATCCAGAAATAGATTCAGAAATATATCCACAAGTAGATCTGCTCAATCCGGGTGTACTTCTGCCCCTGTTGCTACGCCTGGACGTCTTGGAGCTACTAGGGCAACATTATGGCAGGTGAGCCCTGATTAGATCCAGAAATAGATTCAGGAATAGATTCACAAGTAGATCTGCTGGATCCGGGTGTACTTCTGCCCCTGTTGCCACGCCTGGACGTCTTGGTGCTACTGGGGCAACACTATGGCTGTTTAGCACCGAAGTGGACCGAGGTGGATAATGACGCCCTTGAGCTAATTGTTTTGACGATGGCCTGCTTGTTTCACCATTTTTTGTGAGAGCACCTGAAGCAATTTGCGAGCGTGAGTCCCAACCACCATATCTGCGCCTGTTGTACTGTGGATGTCTGTGTGAACAAGAAATAAATCTGCCTGCAGATAAAACAAAATGAACAAGACAGAAATCTGCAAACTGAGAGAATAACGTGAACAAATCTGCCTGCAGGGGGCATCGCTGGCGATATGCTGCCGGGGCCTTGTTAGAGTCATTTCCTAGGAACACACCGCCCGGCCCCTTAGATCCAGACCACTTTGGGGGGGCATGCGTTGATGCTGGAAACCTGAAAGCAATGAGGGTCAAGGTCCTTGTTGTCTACTGGCTCATAACCTTAACCCTAAACCTAAAACCCAAACCCAAAACCCTGAAACCCTTGCCCTGAAGCCCTTGCCCTACAACCCGCAAGCCCTATATTAACATTGAGTCCTTGTCCGCTGACTCATAGAGTCTTAGCCCTTTACAAGTTTTTGACCACTGTCTCGCCCCCTCCCCCCCCTAAGCCAGACGCAGTGTGGACCAAAAGTGATCCCAGGAACCCTCGACTCACCAGCCCCAAACCCGAATCTTCAAACCCTAAAACCCTGGTGCCCCGACAGGTTGGCACTCCGGTTCAAAGACGAGAGGCTGAGGGCCCTCTTCACATTCCAGGACCTGTACGTAGGTGAGTGAAGCTTTTGTGAAGTTTTTACAGTCCATCAGAGCATCACATTTGATGCGTGGGACATGTGCCCGTAAAGCGGTACAGGCACTTGATCCTCTAGGACAGTAAGCGAAAACCAGTGACCCCCCTGGGCAAGGAAGTAGCACTCAACTGCAACAGTGTACGTAAGAGAGGGGGGATACAAGATGAATAGTTCAAGGTGCCGTCTGTTGGCCGGTCAAGGTTTGGTCCCCATCGGCCGGGAAACTGCAGGTTTTACACCCCTGTCTCATCTTATCCAACACTGGTGTGGTGTTTGTGTGCATCTCTTTCCTATACCTCTCCCTCTTTATCCTAAACCAATTGAATGCTTTGTGAGTCTCTTTCCCATCTCATCCTCCAGCTTGCACAGCCCTGTCTTATACCTCAAGACAGGGCCATGTAAGCTGGAGGATGAGGTACACGCAAGTCCAACTGAGTGCAATTGAGTTCAACCGAGTACTGGAGGATTAGGTACAAATGAGTGTATGAGGTGCAACTGCCTAGTACCTCATATTCTGGGATTTGGAATATTGGAGCTGGAAGCTTTGGGATCTGGGATCTGGGATCTGGAAGCTACAAGATCTGAGATCAAGACGCTTTGGGATCTAGGATCTACGATCTGGAACCTTTAGGAACTGTGAGTTAGTACCTGACAAGTCTGGAGTATGAAAACTCTGGGATCTGGGATATGGAAGCTCATTCAATTGAAACAAGGGTAAGTAAATCTTAGCTAGTCTGACCGGTGGCCCTCCTGCCTCCAAGAGCTGTCTCCTTACATGGCCCCCGGCGACTTAAGCTACACACCTACTTGTGCTCAGCTACACTCACACTAGGCAATCCTGATGCTCCCTACCAGCATTCATATCTGATATGTGGCTCTCCTGCCTCCCATGGCTGTCCCGTACAATGCTCCTGGTGCCTTCAGACTCCAGCGACACACCTTTGTGTGCTCAGCTACCACACTAGGGCACTTGGCAATCCTGATGCACTCTACCATCAATCCATCATTCAGATCTGATCTGTGATTCTCCTGCCCCCCAGGGTTGTCTCCGTACAATGCCCCCGGCGCCTTCAGCTTACTAGCCGCCACAGAGCTGACTGATGGCGTGTGGTACCCAGTGGGAGGCTTCAAGAAGGTGCGGAAGAGCTGCCTGGCACCCTACCATTTTTTGTTTATGATGTACCGCTAATGTGTACATCAGGAGTCTCTGTGATATTGCGTAGGTGTAGGAACGCTTCAGGTACCCACTACCGGTACCCAGTGGGAGGCTTCCTGAAGGTGTGAAACAGCTGCCTGGCACCCTGACACGTTTTGTCCATGCGCATGAGTTTGGGGGTCACTTCCAACCAGGGGTGCCCTGCTGTGGGGAGGTTTAAGGCAATTCACAACTGACGAACATAACCCTGGGGTTGGATTTTGCCAACCCCACTCACGTTGTCGTTCCAAGCCCAAGGACTCGTCAACCGATTCACACCACTTCATCCCGTTCATTTCGAAAGTCGAATCCTACCGCTTAGGGTGGGTTTATGGGGGTAGTGTGTTCTAAGCCAGTGGGGTGCCAGCTTTTTCTCTTCATACCTTAATCTAACTTTTTACACATGAGTTATTGCGGCCGTGTGAGTGCTGGTTGGTCGTGTGCCTTTCCTGTTTCCTGCTCGCCTTTTCTCGGCTGACGACGAAGGCTACATGCGTACCCGGGTTGTTTTTGTGTTCGAGTCTCAGGTTTTCTGGGGTTGGGCGGCCGGCCTCACACCTTAAGTCCCAGCAAAAGAGAGGAATCCTGCTCCTTTTGGTACGGCTTTTCCACTAGACATCCTGCTGTTTCTGGGCTTCAAGAATCTGTAGAAGGGAGAACATACATAGTAACGATACACCTGCCTCTGGTCCCTGCTCAAAAGGCTCGGCTGCGTGTGGGCCCATCCAAGCTGTATGGTTGGGAGAGGGGGTAACTGAAGGGGAAATATTGGTTACGGTATCTTAATTTTTTTTTTATCGTTTTTGGTTTGTGATGGTTTTTATATTCAACCAATCATACAAACCAATAGTTTCAGGTACAAAACAAAAAAATCAACCATACAAAACCAATAATGTGGGATCCACCAGGGTTTTCGGTCTCATTTTTGTCCCCATTCTCTGTCAGAGCGAACCAATCTCCATTTCAAGTGAAGAGGCAGTTAAAAGGGGGCTTCCGCCGATGAGGGCAGGAGGGGGGCGTCAACCGATGAGGGGGGGAGGGGGCCTCCTCCAATGAGGAGGAGGAGGAGCAGGTACCGTTAGTGGCTACAAGACAGAAGGGCTGCGCAGTGTTCGTGCATCTGAGGGCAATGGGCCACTTAACGGTAAAGCATGCTGGCATGTCTGACTATTGGTGCTGATTTGATTTATTTCGCAACGGTTTGACACTGCATTCTGATGGTCAGAGAATCTGTTTGTTGCACGTTTGGCCCCATGTGGCCTCTGGTTTCAGTTAGTACTTGTAGGTAGCTTAAACTATTGTATTTTCTGGCTAGTGAATACATGTAACATTTTAATCCTGAGAGCATACCAAGCTGCAGGTCTTGTTTAGGGACATTTCAGGAGGAACCCAAATTTAAGCCCCTAAAATGTATTTTTGATAAAATTGAACCTGTAAAAACAATAGTTTCTGGAACAAGAGAAAACCAACCATAACAAAAACCATGCTTAAAAGCAAATTCCGGAATTTAACACAAAAACTCAGTGGGGGGAAATCCGACCAAACCTATGGTAAGAATGCGGCAACGAATGCACATGCACCTGGATGGGGAGGTCAGAGGTGTGGGTGGATTGACATAATTACTGGATTTCGACCTTGGATTGCAGCCCATCCGTGCTTCCACTAATCCACCCCTTCATCAGGTGCGCGACAGCTTGCGCAACATCTGCGAGGGACTCGGGGTGTGCATGCGGACCGCCACGCGTGTCGCGGCCATCGACACCACGTCCGATGGCACGAAGGTCACCGGGGTGACACTGGAAGGAGGCGAGAAGTTGCAAGCTGACCTGGTTGTCGCAAACAGGTGCGGAACTTACGCTGTCGGTCACATTCGCGACGACCCCCGCAGTCAGGTCTCCCATAACCCGGATGTACCACAAGGGGTTACTGTATTATTATTAGTCTGATTTGATTTTTTGGAGTTGGTGGACTACTTGAGTAGACTTGACATCAATGGATCTCTGAACGGATGTGAAATCAAACAGGTGCGCACTAGCGTTTTTTTTGTTGATTTTTGTTGTTTTAATTCCTATCACGCACCGAGGGGGGGCAAAAAAAAACTGGGGACCCCATCCCCCCCCCAAAATCGAGCACCCAAACTACTACCCACCCACCTACCGCCTCCGGAACCCATTGAAATTAAAATATCTCAGTCAAAATTCAAAATTACAGGGCATGTAAGGGGTGTTTTTTATCAGCTTGTCAAGGCGCTTCTACTGGTATATTTCAACTCGTTAGGTGATGACAATTGATGCTAACAGTCAATTTTGGTACCGGGCTCAGCCAGGCTATTGAGCACCGACTACTTCTAGCTAGCGATCACATGTATCTAGAAGGCAGATAGCCTGGATGGCGGTGGCAATGCGATGGCATCAGCCTTCATCTTGGACATGAGCTCCCTCACTGCCTTCTTCCTCTCCCTCAGCGGGACCTCTTTGCCCACTACTCCCTCTAATTCCTCCACCGTCACCGCGTAGCTTGCCACATCTGCCTCCGCCAGCTGCTGATCGGGATAGGCTGTCAGCATGTGATCAAGGTAATGATAGCTCGAGACCGACGGGCGGGGGACGGGCGGATTGCGTTGTATCGCGGAAGCTATCACACACTCTCTCCCATTCTGGACGTTTGCAGGGTCAGCAGATTTGGAGGACCTTGCCACAACGACCATAAGTGATCTGCTTTTTCATGATCCACCAGACCAACACTACCATGTGCTACGTGTCATACAGCTCTTTCTTAGGCTGGCTCAGCTGGTTTCGGGGTGTCTCCAAAGGAGCCAAGCCCTCATTATGGGGGTCCAGGGGGTCACGTGGTAATTCAAGCAACATTTTAGTATGTAAATGGACTCAACTTGGCAAGGAGAACACAGAGGTGCCGCTGCCAGCCTCAACAGACCTCAAGAAAAAATATACGAAGTTTTCCGAATATTTAATATTTTTGGAGACCACCCACCCACCCCCTTCAAATTTGCCCCCTTATATCCCCCACCCCCCCTGGGCAAAAACATTTTAAAACAGGTATGGAACGCTCTCGTCAAGCTCTACAAAAAAAGGGGATGGGGTCGATATTTTTGTCTTTGCCCCCCTCCCTCGTCGCGCACCCCAAAATATTTGTTTGAGCACTTGACTGACACTCCGCCATTTTTGAATTATCGTAACCGCACAGCTATGTCCGCGCAGGCCAATCTTTAATTACATTGACCGAAATCTATCTCGATCTACAATATAGGGATGCCTCCTGGGTAGCAACTGGCCCCTAAAGGAGTAAAGGCAGACGTTGAACTTCCTCTCGGTCACCAAGTTGGTGACCACCAGCTTGGCCCAGTGGAACTTCGTTACTTTCAGTCACTCGAGTATCTTTGCGGTGGAGCCTTTTCTTCATCAAGGCCCAGAGTTGTTGCATCATAGACCGTATAAAAGCTGATTTCGTTACACTTGGTTGTGCTCTTTGTCCACCCTTCTTTGGATGATGCCTCTGCTTGATCGCTCTCATGACGCACCCAATCAGGATTCAAATGAGACTTTTGAGGTTCATGCGTACCTTCTTCCTTGTATCCTACCAAAATCTAGTTGGCCTCTCCTCCGGCCACGCATATCCCTCAAGGATCCATACCTCCATGGGCCCCATCCCCTCAAGGCCCTGCGTTCATATGTTGCTGACCCTACAGGGACCTGCCCCTATCGTACGGCCTTGTGGAGGGTGGCGCCAAGGAATACGCCCAACGACAGCAGGCTCGCATTTCGGGCATGAAGTACAGTGCTGGTGTTATTGCTTTCAACTGGTGCGTGGCTCTTGTCGTGCGATACTGAAGACAGCGAATGTTCATAAAAGGGGCAGTCCCAATGTTTTTATTTTCGGTAATAGCAGGAATCACGCTCATGCCGTGTGACACGCTGGCTTGTTGTGGGAGTGTCAGGGTAGGAGAGACTGAGGAGATGGAATATTCGAAATAGGATACCACAGACTCACAGAGCATGCGGGTTTCGATGGTGGTAATCGAAGAGAGGGTCTTGAAGTCTTGACATGGGATATCCACACTTGAGTAGTGTTCATTGTGGTTGGTGCCTTTGAAAGGATCTTGGGACTCGGGCCCTCCGTCCCTGCCTTGACACCAGGTGCTTCAGCCGGCCCCTTCCTGGCTTGCAGCACCACAACGTCTTTCTGTCCAAGCAGCACAAGGCCTCCTGGCAGCGGGCCAGCAACCCCAAGGATCTATGCCACTGCCCCAACTTCTACGTGCACGTGCCCTCGCGCACTGACCCCTCCGCTGCGCCTTCGGGCTGTGAGTCGGTCATGGTCCTACTCCCAGTGGCCAACCTTCAGGAGATGGCAGCGGACGTTGGGGCGCCACCTAGCAGCAACAGTGCATGCGGCGGCGGGGCGTACGCCGGGCTGGTAGCGGCCGGTAGGGAGGCGGTATTGCGGGCGTTCTGCGAGGCTGGCGTGTGCAATGCTTGTGGGTTGGAGGAGCTCCAAGCGAGCATCTCTGCTGAGAGCGTCACAGACCCCGTGGAGTGGGGGACAAGGTGGGCTTGACTAAATGCATGGCATTTTCTTGCTACCATCTGTCCATCTCTGATTGCCATTAGCATTGCAAGCCAAGGGAGTTGTTGGAGCTTTGGACTTTTTGCATACTTGTTTTTCAGAGAGGCAGGCCTGTTGCCCATTGCATCGTCCAAGCCTTTCCCTACCACTTACCTAGTTACCTCCATGGTCCATATGCAGATACGGGTTGCAGCATGGTTCTGCCTTTGGCTTGTCTCATGGTCTAGATCAGCTGGCTATCATGCGCCCAGCGCCTCGAGACTCCAGAATTCGGGGGCTGTATTTTGTCGGCGCCTCCACAAGACCCGGGAATGGAGTGCCACTGGTCATGATTGGGGCAGATCTCGTGGTGCAGCGCGTGTTAAAGGACGTGCAGGCAGGGCAGATTTAGGAAATGTACAGCCAAGGGCGATCACATAGCATGCATGAGATCCAGCCTGCCTCGGCCACCACTGCTGCCACCTGGCAGCCACCAAGGAGATGCAGTTTGCTGCACCGATTTACTTTTCCTTTTACGGTCGACTCTGATCTTGGCAGGACTGACACTTCGGCACTGTCAGGCTGAATGCTGAATCCTCTTAATTCCCCTCATTTCCAAGCTGTATGGACACTCGAGTGGACACCTGCCTGGTAATCCCTCAGGAAGGGAAGCCAGCGTTACCAACGAGCCATTATTACACCATTATTACCTGATTGTTACTCCGCTATCTTTACGATTTGTCGAAAGCAAGTCGCTGGGAATAAACATTCATCACTGCCCGATGCTTTGTGTTAAAGGATGTCTGATGCATTTCACACACGACCTCTGGAGGTCCTTGCATCGTGGAGTGTCATTCTTGTTCGACCCCTGCCAGGGCGTCAAGCTCCCCTGTTCAAGCCTGGTTCAAGCTCATGTTTTGCAGTTTTTCGGTACCCAGTTGCCGGCTTTTGACTCGTCCGGGAAACCGCAACTGCCGATAGCTTCAGCCTTGCCTCTCCAATTCATTTTAATTACCGGTGTCTTCCTCAAATCGTTGTTCATCTTGAAGTCGTTGATTAACAGTGCATCCTCTGAATCCACCCGTCGTCAAGCGATAGACAAGCATACGCATCATGGCTGGCGTAGAGGGTCGTTTAGAGGTATACTTGAAGAATGCGAGGTGAATAGCGAAGTTTTGTCAGCCCGGGGCAAATTCACAACACGATGCATGATCTTACAATTGTGTCCTGTCCGTCGCAGCGACTTAAAAGACGTGGACATGCTTGGTAAGCGTGTGCACACTTTATATTTGCAATATTGCGGCTCCGTGCGCCATGAATTTGCCCCTCAAGGTAAGATACTGTCCGCTGACGTCATCGCGGATGGATGCAGGGAGGCAAGATCCCTACTGCGTCATGTCATGCGGGCAGCAGCAACACCGCAGCAAAACGCATACAGGTGGGTCTTCCATCGTGACACGCAACATTTGCCCTCTGTTTGCAGACGTCTCATGCCTCTCTCACCCTCCCCTCTCCTTCAAACGCTATCATCAGATGGAGGGAAGAACCCGGTGAGTTTAAACATCCTTTGCATAATAACGATGGAGGAACCTTTCGCATGCTTCCCTCTGACCGGCTCCAAACTCGTCGTCCTCTTTGACCTGCCCAGATTTGGGAACAAGTGTTCACCTTCGAGGGGGTGACGTCCAGCTCATCGTTGAAGTTCGAGGTATACTCCGCAGTAGAAGGGTATGGTGCCGCCGGTGCTCGTCGAGTCAACATAGCTCTGACGCAGCCCCTCCTTGACTGTCATGCAGTTCTTCGATGAGAACATGGTCCTCCGCGACACTGCCATCGGTGGGAGTAAGGTCTCCTTGAGCAAGGTGCGTGAGCTATGCATTTTGCATGGCTGCGGTAGGTGTCGGGCACCTGAATATGACATGGGTAGTCGGGTATTGTGCCTGGCACATTGTGTGGGTCCTTTCCGGGCATCATGTTTCTCAATTGCCATGATAAAACACCCATGGCCTCTCCCTCCTCGATAAAGGCGCTGACCGACCTGGGATAACATACGACGACCCCCTCCGTGACAGCGAAGCACCATGCATGCCAGCATGGCATTCGAATATACCCACAGCCCGCCCGCTTCTGAAGGGGGCATTATTTCCACGCTCTCACTTCTACATGCGTTTCAAATGGAGCATGCACCGGAAGTTTGCAAGCGCTGCTGACGCGCCTGTGTTAATTAAAGTGAGCACCAGACCGCAGGCGCAGCCTGCTGGTCAACAACCACAGGCCGATTGGGTCCTAGCCTTCGCCCGCCTACTCCTGGTGGCCCAAGCAGCAGTGCTCGCTACACCTGGACCCTCCCAGCTTTAGACCGTAACAAATAAATAAATACAAACCTGAAGCATGCATCGAAGAAGCCGCATGATGCATCTCAAGGATCCTTAAATTCACACTGACATGGGAACAAAATGCAGGTCTGCGCATCTGGCAAAGAAGACACAACGCTACAGGTGCTGACCAGGAAAGGCAAGCACAAAGGGAATGCTTACGTCACCATGACCTTCAAGGCTGGGGCTACAAAGGTACACGGGGGATGACCCTTTAAGCCTTGAAATATTTTTGGCACCCGGCAGCATGCCGCATATTCACCACCTGTGGTCGGATCAGTTGTGCCAAAGCTGAGTGAATAAGTCACTGACGCTGAGTGACAGTGACTTATTGGCTTATTGCCCTCAACTGCTAGCTCCATTCCTCTATTTAGGACACCATCTTTATTATTGTGCCCCGCTGGCTGCTCCACTTGGCCAGCATAACCAAATGCAACGCTTCGATAGCTATGAAATATGGTCTGGCTCAGAGCTTCGCGTGGTGCCGACCCTCCGTGCACATCTAGCTCCGAGACCCTGAAGCCTGGGGTGCTGGATTAAGATCATGTGACCATGTCAGCCCGCAAAGCACTCAATCCGTGGCTGCGTTGCCAGTGTTGAATTTAGTGCCTACCAGACCGCCTTTGGCAGGCAGCACAGCGGCCAACCCTGGGCCGATGGGGACAGAACCTTGGCCGGCCAACGGCTGGTGGTCCAAGCAGCAAGGCATGCTGCACCAAGGCGACACGGCTGTTGGCAGTAACGTAGCTGAACTGTAGCTGAATCACCTTGAAATTAGGCTGAGGAGGCAGGGCGTACGCTGCACTGCTGCCCCCCAGTGTTCTCCACGCAGCTCCTCCTCCTCCTACAACCTCCCTCCACTCATCTCATTCTTCTCATGCCATGCCCCCCCGTCTTCCCAGACTGTTGCATTTCTTTTTTGTTGCACGCCCCTCTCCTCCCACGCTGTGTCTCATTGACCCTATTCCCTGAATCCCCTCGCTAGTAACATACCTTGTCTCACGCTGGTCCCGTGCCCCCCGTGCTCTTCCCAGGCTCCAGCTGCCAAGGCTGCCGGCAACTGGATCCTGCCCAACTATGCCAACACCGACTGCTGGAAGGAGTATGAACCTGGCACTATCCTGGGCAAGGGCACGTTTGGCACCACGTACCTCGCCACCAAGAAGGGCACGGATGAGAAGTTTGCAGTCAAGGTGGGTGGGCGACCCCGTGAGCCTCGCATTCAATGCGCTGTCCCCATGACATTTTCCTGGAGTGCTTAAGATAAAATTTAGGTCCATCACGTCCATTTTTACGGCCATGGGGGGCCCTGATTAAGTTTGCCCTGCTTCTTGACATGCTGGCCATGGGTCGGTCGAGAATCAGGTCTCTCTGTCCCTATCCATTCAGGGGTGGCCACCCAGCGGCCTGCAAAAGTTGGTCTGAGAGTTACACAGCTGATTCGAATTGCCTTTCCTTCAATCTGATGCTGCCTAGGGGAGAGGGATTGTTTAAATACTAAATATGGATTGTCAACGCTAGTTTCAGCTGGAATTCCTTGCCCGATGGAAGGCATTTTAAATCTACGGTGAACACTGCAGTCCACATGGTTTTAACATATGGTCTGGGAGTGCCCTTGCCCGGATGACATGAGAGAACTATGGAGTGCAATGTTCACCACCAAGATTTGAACCGCCTTTCCTCGGCCATAAATTCATTGTTTATTTAACGCCCCTGTCGGGACGACGGAGCGTGCACTGACTGGGGCGCCCTGCTTGTTGAGCTTGACGCTATGGGAGAGTGTCATCTCCCAGCGGCCACCGTAAGGCCCATGGGACCCAAACCCTGACCTGTGGCCCAAGCAGAAGGGCCTGCTACACCAGGCCCCCGCGTCCGTTGCCCTTCACATACCTGAATTGCGGTTGAGCCGCACTAATATATAAAAAATGGTCATCTGGAAGTCCAAAACCTGAACCTGAAACCCTGGAGGTGATCTCCGGAGTGCAAATTTTTTGAGCCCTGTACCCCTTTCCCACAAGTTACATTTCCTAGCACTGAAAAGTGTTTATTTTTTCGTGACTCAGCTACATTCCAGCCTCTGGCCGGGGGCCCTGTTTGTGGCCAGCCATGCTGCTTGGGCCAACAGCCGTAGGCCGGTCCGGGTTAGGTCACAATCAGGCCTGTGGCGCCGGGGCGGCCTGCCAAACGTTGACTGGTGGCCAAAACAGAAAGCACTGCTCATCTCCTACTCTGTGGACCTAGAACCCTGCAGGTCACTCTGTGAACCCAGTGAGCCAGTGAACTTGGTCACACAGGGAACCCTGAACCCTGCAGGTGACTCAATGAACCCAGTTAATTAGTGAACTCAGTCACCCAATGAACCCTGAACTCTGTGGACCCTGAACCCTGCAGGTCACTCAGTGAACCCAGTGAACTCAGTCACCCAGGAAACCCCGAACCCTGATCCCTGCGGGTCATCTCCAAGCGCTGGGCACAGAAACACTGGGCACATCTCCTAGCGCTGAAATCTGCGAACCCCGAACCCTGCAGGTCATCTCCAAGCGCAAGCTGAGCAGCCCCGAGGAGATTGAAGACGTGAAGCGGGAGGTGCAGATCATGCACCACCTCGCCGGCCACCCCAACGTCGTGTGCATCCGAGGCGTGTACGAGGACAAGAGCAACGTGTGCCTGGCGATGGACGTTTGCAACGGCGGCGAGCTGTTTGACGCCATCGTCAAGAAGGGGCGCTACTCGGAGAAGGATGCAGCGGAGCTCATCCGCGTGATCGTCGGCGTCGTGAAGCACTGCCATCAAATGGGCGTGATCCACCGTGATCTCAAGGTGGGAAATGGTCTAGGGCTTAGCGTTGTGACTAAACACAAGACCCAGGGGTTATGACTAAACACACGACCCAAGGGTTTAGGGTTGTGACTAAACACAAGATCCAAGGGTTTAGGGTTATGCGATCTAACACTATACCCAGAGCCCATGCCACCAAATGTGTGTGATCTTAAGGTGGGAAGTGGTCCAGGGTTTATATTTGTGTGACTAAACACTAGACCTTGAGCCAGTGCAACCACATAGGCGTAACGCACCGCAAACTCAACAAGCCTAACTGTTTGGGGTTTAGGGTTATGACTCAACTCTGTACCCTGAGCCATCGCGACACAATGGGCGTTATCCTTCTTAACCTCAAGAAGTCTAAGTGTTTCAGGGTTTACGGTTGTGACTCAACACTAAACTCTGAGCCACTGCTACCACATGGGCGTAATCCACCCTGACCTCAGAAGCCCCATGTGTTTGAGACTTAGGGTTGTGACTCGAAACTAAACCCTGAGCAATTGTGGCCTTAAGGTGTCCAATGGTTCGTTAGCGAGCGCGTGAGTGGAGGAGCGGTCCTCTCGATCATGTTGATAAAGGGAAAGGTCGATGCACCCTCAACAGCCTTGTAATTGAATCAACCAGTGCTGTGACAATTATGGTCCTTGCAGTGGCTGAAGCGTAGCTGTGTTGCGCTGCTGAGTTTTAGTCACCGTAAGTTTAAGGCGAATTTGAGCTCTACTGTTACCCAGTAAGACACAGTAACTACTTACAACAGTTCTGAATTACGGCACATTGGCACAGCACTGCTTATAACTGGGTGGAATGGTGTGTCATCCTTGGGACCTGGCCAGGGGGGGGTGGACGGAGGCTCATGGAGTGAGCACTTGTAGCCTGCCTGCCTGGCTTTGGGAAGGAATTACGTTTTTACATTGGCAGGCTGGCTTAACATTGGGAATGAAATACATTTTTTGCATTGGCAGAAGCAGGAATCTTGGGAACAGCTGGCCCGCCCTGGCTGATGGGAGAGCTCACCCGGGCAGGCCCAGCGCTAGGACAATCATTTCATGTCTTGTGGTTGCTGTGCCTGCATGACCACTGATTGTTTCCTGCCGCGCCGTCCTCCCCTTGCATTGTGCGCAGCCTGAGAACTTCCTGCTGTCTGACAAGACGTCGGGCGCAAGGCTGTGTGCTACTGACTTCGGGCTGTCTTCTTTTTTCCAGGTTAGTAGCACAAGCAAATACACACACACGCCCATGCCCTGCATCCCCATGCAGCACACAGCCATGCACATCCCTTGCTTTGTAGCTCCCCATGGTAGCCCACCTAGTGCTACGGCCTAACGGGTGGCTTCCTTGATCCACGCCTCAGGGTGTATCGTTTGTAGCCCCTGTCTCGCACCCCCTCACACTGTGCAGCTACTACGCTGTGCAGTCCCCATGCAGCGCAGCCCATGCTGATATGAGGCCTAGTGCGTCATCTCCTCCCCTGCCAACTTCCTCGCCCAATCATCATGCTCCCTCACCAGCCCCTTCCTGAACCTGTCCCTCCACCCTCCCTGCGTCAACTCACCTGAACCTGCCTCCACCCTTCCTGCATGCTACTGCACCAGCCCCTTCCTGAATGCTCCTGAACCTGCCCCTACCCTTCCTGCATGTCCCCTCACCAGCCCCCTCCTGAACCTGCCCCTCCGTCCCTCCACCCCTCCCGCCCTCACAGGAAGACCAGGTCTTCCTCCCCCTTCCCATTTGACATGCGTACTGCAGGAGGCTGACATCCTCGCATCCACATCCCCTTTGTGCAGGAAGACCAGGTCTTCTCCGACATCGTTGGCAGCGCCTACTACGTGGCGCCGGAGGTGCTGCGGCGCGCGTACGGCAAGGAGGCCGACATCTGGAGCTGCGGCGTCATGCTGTACATCCTGCTGTGTGGTTTCCCGCCCTTCCACGGGGACAATGAGAAGAAGATCTTTGATGCGGTCAACTCAAAGCCACTGGACTTCCAGTCCGACCCCTGGCCCAAGATCTCGGGTGGGTGGTGCCTGGCAGCCATCTGGTGGAAGGGCGGAAGGGCGGGGGGGTCTGCTGCAGGGGTCTGCTGCATGTTTGGACAGCGGCTTGCAGTTATGAGCAAGCCGCTGGACTCTCAGGCTGTCCCCTGGCCCCAAAATCTCGGGTGGGTTCTGATGGTGTGAGATGCAGATGGGTGGTGCCTGGCAGCCTTATGGTGGAATGGTTCAATGACAAGGGACCTCTGCCAAAGGGGTATGTTTCATGTTTCAACAGTGGCTCGCGGTTATGAGCCACTGGACTTCCATTAAGTCCGCTGGACTTCCATTCCGACCCCTGGCCCCAATATCTTAGGTGGGTTCTGATGGTGTGGTGTGTGGATGTGCGATGCCTGGCAGCCATCTGGTGGATAGACTCAACGGCAAGGAGCCTGACCAATGGGCCTGTTGCATGTCTTCGACAGTTATCGGCAGGCCGTTGGACGTCCAGTCAGACCCCTGGCTCCAGATCTTGAGAGAGGGCTATGGCGGGATGTGCAGAAGGTCTGTACCCTAAACCCTTAACCCTAAACCCTGCTGCCCCGGACGGTGAGGATGGGAGAGCTGGGTGGTGCTTCATTACCCCAGGCGGCCTCTTTGGGCAATCAGCGTTTTCGGCAAGCGACTGGACTTCCAGGGAGGCTGCCGGCGGCTGATCCCTGTGTGGGAGCCCCCTGGGCCGTGCTGTACAGCTGTGCGTTAAGGCTTCCGGCCTTTAGGGTTTTTAACCCTGAACACTTGCGGCTGATTCCTGCGTGAGAGCCTCCAGGGAAGGCCCTCGTCACCTTGGGGGCCGGGTCCGCCCCTGCTTATAATGCCAAGATGTGTTTACAATTGGTGTAATTAAAAGATTTGAGTTGCCAGGGTTGCCCACGGGGCTCCCATGGATTGATCTGTGACGCGAAAAGCACCGCCAATCAGTATTTTGTCTGGGTCATTCGGTCCATAGTCTCCACAACAGAGTTCGAGAAATAGATTTTCCTGGGCTGGGCTGTGTGCGTACTGCAGTCCTTTCGGTGGCTGAGTTGCGTACCTGGGTCACAGCCACTGTCAGGGTAAGAATTTTGTTTGCCAGTCCAGGACAGTAATAACGTTGCAATGATTCCAGAGGGAAGGAAATGTGGCATCATTTCCCCAGTGGGGAAATTGGGGGCTGCTTATCTCCCCCCGCCCCCGACCACGCCCAGCACCCTGGACGCCATAGCCAGCGTTTTTTATATGTTCTCACTGTCCCACCTCCCAGCCACGACAACCCCCCGGCAGGCCGCATCTGACGCATATTCTTTGCACACATTTGCCATGTCCCCATGAGTGCGATTTGGGCAGGTTTTGGCGGTATGGTCCTGAACCCTCGGCTATAGACCGGGTGTGACCCAAACCCTGACCGGACATACGCTCCCTCGCCAGTTTCTTGTTTCCAGCATGCACCAAATCACCTTCCAGTCCTTGTTTCTCCAGAGGGGCGGCCACCACTGGGGAAACGAGGACTAAACCTTGATTGGAGCCTAGGGGCCTGAGCAACGTGGCAGGCTGCATGAGAACCCCTCGGCCGCAGGCTGGGACTCGACTGCTGATGTATATACTGGAGGTGCAGCTGAGGTGAAGCTGAGGTGCTCTAGACCTGAAGGGACTGAGGCGTAGCTGAAGTGCTCCGAACCAGCGTCGCCTGCCCTGCCCACCTGCAGATCCTGCCAAGGACTGCGTCCGCCGCATGCTTCAGCGCGACCCCAAGCGCCGCGCCACGGCGGCCCAGATTCTGGCGCACGACTGGATGCGCGAGAATGGCGTGGCGTCCGACGCGCCGATGGAGATGGAGGTCGTGACACGCATTAAGAAGTTCAGCGCGGGGAACAGGTTCAAGAAGATTGCCATCAAGGTGTGTGGAGCAGCAGTGTTTGTTTTTTCTAGGCTACGAGTTTACCTTCGGCAGGCCGCCCCGCGGCTGCCAAAGGCCCGATTGGGACCAAACCAGGACCGGCTTCCAACTGGTGCCCAAGGCAATTTGGCCGACCACAACTGGGGCCTCTGGCCAGAGGCCAGAGTGTAGCAGACATGTAGCTGAGCCTCAAAAAAAGAAGCACTGGTGTGGAGGGGAACAGGTTCAAGAAGATCGCCATCCAGGTGTGTGGAAGGGTGACCTTGAATCCTCTGCCTTAGCCAAGAAAAGGCTCAAGAGGGAGGCGATCTTGGTGGATGGTTTGAAACTTTAACCTTATACCTAAACCCTTAAGCGGGGAACAGGTTCAAGAAGATCGCGATCGAGGTGTGCTTGAATGTGTGTGTGTGGGGGGGGGGGGGACCTAAAAATCCTTTGCCTGAGCCTTCATCCTAGAACAGCCTCGAGAGGGAGGGGATCAAAGCGGGTGGGTGTAAACGTGAACCCTAGACCTGGACCCTTCAGCCTGGAGCAGGCTCAAAAAGGAGGCAACCTTGGTGGGTGGCTAAGTCCTAAATCCTGAAAGGGAGGGGGAGGATTTATAGTTGAAGTCCTAAACCCTGGGTGGTTAAGTCCTTAACCCTGAAGGGGGAGGGGGGGTGGGGTTAATTTAAGCCATGCCCTGGGAACAGGCTCGTGGAAGAGGTGAGCAATGTGTAGGGAAGGGAGAGGCGATCCTGGTTTGTTGGAAGAGGAGAAGGGGGCTTATGGTTGATCAGGAATGAGAGGAGTGGGAGGTACAGCGGGAGCGGAGGGGGAACATGTTGCTGGCAAAGAGCTAACAGCAACTTTCATTGCCAGGCTGCTAGCTCCCCTAAACCAATCCGACTGCTAGCTCCCCTAAACCAATCCCTGCTTCCCACACTGAACGCACCTTTGTTTCTCCACCCCGACCCCGACCAAGCTCATTCCCCCCCTGGAACCAACCTCTCCTTGTCTCTGCTCTGTTTTGCAGATGATCGCAGCCAGCCTGCCCCAGGACGAGATCATTGGTATGCGGGAGATCTTCATGGACATGGACAAGGACCACAGCGGGAGTATTACGGTGGAGGAGTTCGCCCAAGCGCTGCGAAAGAAGGGGAACAACCTGCCTGAGGAGGATGTGAAACGGCTCGTGGATGTGAGTTTTGTTTATTTTAGTGGTGTTGTCGAATTGTGGCTGGATGGCTCTTCCCAGGAGCTGCTGCCCCTAAACCCTGAACCCTAAACAGTGGTGCATAAGAAAGGGAATTATCTGCCTGAGGAGGATGTGAAACGGCTCGTGGATGTGAGTTTTAAATTTTGTAATAGTGTTGCTGAATTGTGGCTGGATGGCTTCCAGGTAAACAGTGGTGCAGAAGGAGCGGAACTATCTGCCTGAGGAGGATGTCCAGCGGCTTGTGTTGTGCTGTGCTTATTTCAGTGGTGTAGCTGAATTGTGGCTGAAGCGCTTCCAGTTAAATGGTGGTGCTGAAGAGGGGGAGCGACCTGCCTGAGGGGGATGTCCAGCGGCTGGTATTGTGCTGTGTTTATTTCAAGTGGTGTAGCTGAATTGTGGCTGAAGCGCTTCCAGTTAAACGGTGGTTCAGAAGAGGGGGAGCGACTTGCCTGAGGAGGATGTCCAGCACAGCTCGTACGGTTATATTTTGTAGTGGTGTAGCTGAATTGTGGCCGAAGCGCATCATCTACTTAACAGTCGTGCTGGAGAAGGGGAGCAGCCTGCCTGAACAGGATGTGCAGCGGCTCGTGCACTTGGGTGATAAATGCAAACATGGTGGGGAGGATTTTGCGAGGTATGCGCAGGCACTGCAAAAGAAGGTAAAAACAGGAGCCTGTCTAGTGCTACGGCTAAACGGGTGGCTTCCTTAATCCACGCCTCAGGGCGTGTTATTTTGTCGTTGATTTTGTTGAGTAACCTGTCTGAGGAGGATGTGCAGTAGCTCGTGCAGGTGGGCGCCTGGGTGTGTCCGCGGTGCGCGGCGTGTTGCAGATAAGGAGGGGGGAACTACCTGTCCGAGAACAGGAGACGGCGCCATAACTACAATCTCCCTGGCACCTGCCTCCGTTGTTTCAATACTTGACTGTATAATGCCGACAGTGGCAGTGACAGCACCATTGATTATGAGGAGTTCCTGGTGGCCATCATCTGCCAGTGAAAGCTTCTCCCTGGCTCCTGACTCGGTGTTTTAATACATGACTGCAGAATGCCGACATTGACGGTGACGGCACCATTGATTACGAGGAGTTCCTGGCGGCTACGGTCTGCCAGAGCAAGCTGGAGCGCGAAGACCACCTCAAGGCAGCCTTTGAAAAGTTCGACCTGAATGGGGACGGGCAGATCTCGCATGATGAGCTGACGCAGGTGTGGCAGAAGGGGAAGGGGGGGAGTGGGAGGAGGGCAAATGATGCACGAGGAGCTCATGCAAGTTTGGGGTTGGGCTCCAGGAGGAGCTCGTGCAGTTGAGGGGGGGGGGCTGCGGAGGAGGATAAGGAGGCTACAGTGACGCCCTCTCTCCCCCCCCGAGGGGGGGGGGAGGTATGGTGTTGCCACTGATACCGTTCAGCACTCTCGCATGTTGGCTTGTGTGCCATGCCTGAGCAGAAAGCGGGGAGCTTCGGGCATTTGGTTTAGCAGGGTCTGAAGGGCTTGTGTATACTTGGCTATGCGCCTCCCTTTCTGCCTGCTTCGCTTGAATGTGCGACTGTTTCCCTGTTGCTCATTTTCATGAAGGCATTGATTCATTTATTCTAAATGTTACGGTGCCGGCATGTCATTTGTTCGCACAAATTGATTTTGTGTGCTCTTCGTAATTTGTTCAATTCGTTTTCCCCCTCATATTTCCGCTTCCATTGCCCACACAGTGCTTGGAGAAGATCGGCATGAACGCGGAAGGCATTAGAGCAATCATCGCCGAGGTGGATAAGGACGGCAACGGCAGCATCGACTTCAACGAGTTCTGCATGATGATGCGCAACTTGTGAGCCAGCAATGCATGACAAGGAGGAGGAGGAGGAGTTGGGCATCCTGCCAGCAAGCAATGCACGAGAGCAAGCTGTGGTTCTGTTACGCATGAGGAGGAGGAGTAGGACTTGCATGACCTGTGGACAAGCAATGTATGAAGAGGAGGTGCTTGCCTGGCGTCCGACAGGCTGTAAATATCTGGATCCGAAACGCGCAGCGAGCCTGCTGTCTAAAATGCGGAGGCTCGCGCATGGAGGGAGGCGCAGCAGCTGATCGTGACGCCACTTGTGCCAGCATAAATTAGGCTTTACTATGGGCAGCCCCTGTGCTGGATGCACTGTATGCTGGAGGAGGGATTTCAGACGGACGCTGCGTTCCGGAGGAACTTCTCATGTCGGTGACGGGTGCTCTGTGGCGCGGACGTACGGCATGTCTGTTGCTGCTGGCATATCAGGGCATCGCACCCTAAACAGGTCTTGCTGGCAGCGTCAATGCCAGCTCGGATTGGTCTTGTCAGGCCTTACAATGCATGTGTCTGTTGTCAAACATCAGGGCAGCTGCTGGGCTGCATGGCGTTGCCCTGGATGTTGCTAACTCTGCAGCCTGTAACTAGCTGTCAACTGCCAGCCTATTTGTTTCTGCCTGTTTTATTTTGTGACGGCTACAAAAATTTGAATGAAGCAGCTGAGTATGCGAGTTGTTCAAGTCGATTGTGATGGGGTCTGTGTTCGATTTGCTGTACATCGATTCACGTTTGAGCCTCGTCCTTTTGCCTCTATAGTGTCAGCTGCTGTCAGCTTGTGACCCTTGAATAATAAGGAACGCGCAATGCGATCATACGTTGTGTTCGTGCAGGTTTCGTTGATACCGGTGGAGGAGGTTATATTGGTTGGTTGTTTGTGTAATTAAGTGTGGGTACGTGATCGACTGATCGTGTCGACAAAGGCGTCGCTCACCAGCCTGGTCAATTGACGCGCGCACGCGCGTAGAGGTTGTGGCTTTCACGAACCTGTGTTTCTATATGGCCAGGGATCCAAATCATCGGATGGACGGTGGGCGGACAAGCCCTGTCGGGTCCCATAATTTGATTGATAGGAGCCTTGACCTGATAGGATGGACAGCTCACCAGAGGCCTGAGGCAAGTGACCGTTGTGTGCCATTCATTGGCGCTTATTTCGTAACGGCAGGTCGTTGCTCGTGAAATAAATTGGCTGAAATAAAATATTGTCCTGATTGAGAGTTAGAGACAGACCGACACCCCTGCCGACACCAGCCCTACCTAACATTTTACAAAGATTCCCGATATTCCTTCAAGTCATCGCCCGTGAAACATAAGTGGCTGAAAGACTCTATTTGAAACATGCCATGAAATATACCTTTCCTTCACTATTTTTATTTTAAGCTGATACCGAGTTTCGTTTCACTTCCATCGATTTGGATTCAGAAGCTACTGGTTCTTCTGTTCTTCAGCAGCAAGTGCTTATGCGCGGGACCTGCTTCGACAAACTCTAGCTGCCAACCAAGCCATACCAGGTGACAGAGGTTGAGTATCCGAACTGATGTCATTGGCACAAGCAGAAGCAGGTCTGTAGGCCTGTTGTCAACACCCAAGGGCAGGCCAGATGCGGTTTAAGCTAGGCCCAGAAATATATCTGGAATAAACTCCGGAGTGTAAGATTACTAACGTCAGGCACAGCCCAGCTATTCATCGAGATGGGGTGGCTTGCAATCACAGGACAGATTTCAGGAGCCTCAGAGATTCCTCTGGTTGACCTATATTTGCTTGCAGGGCAAGAATGACAGCTTGCCGCCGCTGCGGGGTCCTGCTCAACTGCTGGGCGTTGCTGCTGCTGTCCGCTTGCATCCAAGGCGCTGTCGTCAAGCAGCGGCTTCTCGTGACTGAGGTGGGCGGAAGGGAGGTGGGGCTGAACGAAGGGGAAAGAGAGGAGGGGAGGAGGGCAGACTGGCGGTCCTACCTACATCTACCCTGTAGGTAGGAGCGGGCTGTAAGCTGCCGAACTGTGCCTAAGTGGTTGACGTGCACTTGTCCCATGCATCAAACAAGACCTGGATCTTGGGCTTAGCCTGCAAGACATGAGCACGAGACCCATGCCCGCCAAATGCAGAACATGCATGCAAACACCACACCAACTAGAGGCAGGTGGAAACCGCCTGGAGGAAGTGTACAGGCATCATCAATTTCTCCAGCTGTTGTTTTAGCACAAATGCTATCACCTGACCCCCAGCAGGAGGCTGCGGCCATTAGAAGGAAATGCTCCATGCCCTCTGCCCATTTTCCCCCCTGAAAACAAGTGCTATAAAAAAAAAAAAAAAAGGAAAGAATGCTACGCCCCTGGGGGGCGTGAGAGTTAAGGATACAGCGCAGCCTGGGCCGAAGTAAGGAAACAGCGCAGCCTAGGCAGAGTTGAGGAAACAGCGCAGCCTAGGCCGAAAACAAGTGCTATCAAAACACAGCTGGGGTAGATGGATGTTGCTTGGAAGATAAAATACCGTGTGAATATCTGAACGGACACGTACCACAGGGAAATAAGATTGCTTGCCGGGTTTTGAGCCCCCCCACTCACTAAACCCGCACCCAACTCGCTCCCAAACCACGATACACCAAGCCCCAAACTGGTTCAAACTACAAACAAAACTTCTGCTTTAAACAGGCAGTTCACGGCAAAACGGCTAGCACATGTGAAAAGCATGGAGACATAATATATGCATATTGCTTGTGGTTTTTTGAGCCCACACCGCCCCCCCCCAAGCAGGTGGGCGCAGCCGCCAACACCTCATTCTCTGGGGGCTGCGAGGCAGACGTGTTGGGTTCTCCCTGCCGCGACCCCGTCCCGTTCGTTAACGGCAACAATTGGACGACGGACTACCCTCTCAATGCTTCCGAGGTGTGCCCTGGCCTTCGCCCCCAGAGTCCTAAAAATAATCGGAGAAAAATAATAAGAGTCCGGCGAACCCGGGCAAGTCATAGACCCCATTGTAGGGTCGTCCCCCTGGACCTCTCAGGTTCCGGGTCCTGCATCCCAGGCTGCCGAGCTTCCACGGAATCTTTTTAGGGGCATGGTATGACACTCCGTCTCAGGCTGTGGCATTTATGTTCTGGTGTTCAGAGCCCCGCCTCGCTCCATCATACTGTCTGTGTCTTGGTAAGGAGATTCTCATGGTCTACTCTCACACAGTCCTTATAGAGTCTGAAGCTCTGTACCTCAATACATGATGTGCTTTCCCAGATCTGCCAAACCATCAGTCTCGAACGGCAGCCTTTCCCATTCATACCAAGTCCTGGACTTGAAACATAACAAATTGTATTCCATGTCGGCTCAGGAGATTATTTGAACCTACAATTGGTCCATTTGACAATTTGTGTTAATTTGTTTTAGTCAGATACCGGTACAGCCTTCTCATTCAAGGGGACCACACATGCCAGAAGCCCACATAGCACTATTTGCGCTGGAGCTGCTGCAGCCTCGTAGTCTCAGCTTGGTACTCCCTGCCTCCTGGACCTCTCCGCCACTCGAACTTGCGGCATGCACCGTTACCGCGGCCATCTCATCAGCACTGGGGGCTTCCAAAAATGCAACTAACGCTAGGACTGGGGGATCAGGGGCTACTGGCTCTGGGGATGGGCGCTCGAGCTCTAAATAACAGACCTTTAGTCGGAGAAAATTGTCCCGCTGCTGAGCTTCGTAAAATGAAGTCAGAATGAAACGGATTCCGACTGATACAACGGTATGTAATGGAACGCTTAGTGCATGGTGAAGCTTATGCTTATGCATGCTTATGCTTATGCATGCGTATGCTTATGCTTATGCATGCTTATGCTTATGCATGCTTATGCTTATGCATGCTTATGCATGCTTATGCTTATGCATGCTTATGCTTATGCTTATGCATGCTTATGCTTATGCTTATGCATGCTTATGCTTATGCATGCTTATGCTTATGCTTATGCATGCTTATGCTTATGCATGCTTATGCTTATGCATGCTTATGCTTATGCATGCTTATGCTTATGCTTATGCATGCTTATGCTTATGCTTATGCATGCTTATGCTTATGCTTATGCTTATGCATGCTTATGCTTATGCATGCTTATGCTTATGCTTATGCATGCTTATGCTTATGCATGCTTATGCTTATGCATGCTTATGCTCATGCTTATGCTTATGCTTATGCTTATGCATGCTTATGCATGCTTATGCTTATGCATGCTTATGCTTATGCATGCTTATGCTTATGCATGCTTATGCTTATGCATGCTTATGCTTATGCATGCTTATGCTTATGCTTATGCATGCTTATGCTTATGCATGCTTATGCTTATGCTTATGCATGCTTATGCTCATGCTTATGCTTATGCTTATGCATGCTTATGCATGCTTATGCTTATGCATGCTTATGCTTATGCTTATGCTTATGCATGCTTATGCTTATGCATGCATATGCTTATGCATATGCTTATGCTTATGCTTATGCTTATGCTTATGCTTATGCTTATGCTCATGCTCATGCTTATGCTTATGCATGCTTATGCATGCTTATGCTTATGCATGCTTATGCTTATGCTTATGCATGCTTATGCTTATGCTTATGCATGCTTATGCTTATGCTTATGCTTATGCTTATGCTCATGCTCATGCTTATGCTTATGCATGCTTATGCTTATGCATGCTCATGCTTATGCTTATGCTTATGCATGCTTATGCTTATGCTTATGCATGCTTATGCTTATGCATGCTTATGCTTATGCATGCTTATGCTTATGCATGCTTATGCTTATGCATGCTTATGCTTATGCTTATGCGCATGCTTATGCTTATGCTTATGCATGCTTATGCTTATGCTTATGCTTATGCTTATGCATGCTTATGCTTATGCTTATGCTTATGCGTATGCATGCTTATGCGCATGCTTATGCTTATGCTTATGCTTATGCATGCTTATGCTTATGCATGCTTATGCGCATGCTTATGCTTATGCTTATGCATGCTTATGCTTATGCTTATGCTTATGCTTATGCTTATGCTTATGCTTATGCTTATGCTTATGCTTATGCTTATGCATGCTTATGCTCATGCTTATGCTCATGCTTATGCTTATGCATGCTTATGCTTATGCATGCTTATGCTTATGCATGCTCATGCTTATGCTTATGCATGCTTATGCGCATGCTTATGCTTATGCTTATGCATGCTTATGCTTATGCTTATGCATGCTTATGCTTATGCATGCTTATGCTTATGCTTATGCATGCTTATGCGCATGCTTATGCTTATGCGTATGCATGCTTATGCTTATGCTTATGCATGCTTATGCTCATGCTTATGCTAATGCATGCTTATGCATGCTTATGCTTATGCATGCTTATGCTTATGCTCATGCTTATGCTTATGCTTGCTTATGCTCATGCTTATGCTTATGCATGCTTATGCTTATGCATGCTTATGCTTATGCATGCTTATGCATGCTCATGCTTATGCTTATGCATGCTTATGCGCATGCTTATGCTTATGCTTATGCATGCTTATGCTTATGCTTATGCATGCTTATGCTTATGCATGCTTATGCTTATGCTTATGCTTATGCTTATGCATGCTTATGCTTATGCATGCTTATGCGCATGCTTATGCTTATGCTTATGCTTATGCATGCTTATGCTTATGCTTATGCATGCTTATGCTCATGCTTATGCTTATGCATGCTTATGCATGCTTATGCTTATGCATGCTTAAGCTTATGCTCATGCTTATGCTTATGCATGCTTATGCTCATGCTTATGCTTATGCATGCTTATGCTTATGCATGCTTATGCTTATGCATGCTTATGCTTATGCATGCTTATGCTTATGCATGCTTATGCTCATGCTTATGCTTATGCATGCTTATGCTCATGCTTATGCTTATGCATGCGTATGCTTATGCTCATGCTTATGCTTATGCATGCTTATGCATGCTTATGCATGCTTATGCTCATGCTTATGCTTATGCATGCGTATGCTTATGCTTATGCTTATGCATGCTTATGCGCATGCTTATGCTTATGCTCATGCTTATGCTTATGCATGCTTATGCATGCTTATGCTCATGCTTATGCTTATGCATGCGTATGCTACTGCAGGTATCTCACCCTCAGGATATGAGTCCTTGGGGCATCCACCTGACAGGACCCTACCCTGATGGCAGCACCTACCTGATATCTTGGTGAGCCACAGGGATAGAGGCTGCTGCAACGGGGTCAGGGTTGGGTAGTAACACCGTAAAAGGAGGTCCGTTGTAATTTATAATGGTGTATAGCGCAGTTACAAAAAACGGGTTTACACCGCAAATCCGCCAATTCTCCTGTACCCTAATTGTTGCCGGAAGTACAATGTTATGTAGTACCGTAGTGCTACCGCAATAGTTCGTAGCCCAGCACTGAGCGGGATGCAGCAGATGGAGCTGGGTGCAATAGGGGTGAGGGGGCTGCAGTGGGGAGATGGTGAGGGGGTGTTGCGGGATGCAACAGGGATGCAACAGGGTGCTGCAGTATGGCGGGGAGGGGGTGCTGTCGTTGCAGGGTGCAGCCGGGTGCAAGGGGATGGAGAGGGCTGCAGCGGGGGGAGTGGGGTGTTGCGGGATGCAACAGGGTGCTGCAGTATGGCGGGGAGGGGGTGTTGTCGTTGCAGGGTGCAGTCGGGTGCAAGGGGATGGAGAGGGCTGCAGGGGGGGGGGGGGGGATGTTGCGGGATGCATCAGGGTGCTGCGGGATGGCGGGGGGGGGGGGCGTATCGTTGCGGGGTGCAGCCGGGTGCGAATGGGTGGAGAGGGCTGGCGAGGGGGGGGAGGGGCAGTGGTGCAAAGGGATGCTGCGGGATGTCGGGTGTGTGCTGTGGGTGTGTGCTGTGGGTGTGTGCTGCAGGTGTGTGCTGCGGGTGTGTGCTGCGGGGTGTCGGGTGTGTGCTGTGTGTGTGTGCTATGAATGTCTGTGCTGTCGGGTGTGTGCTACGGGTGTGTGCTGCGGGTGTGTGCTGTGGGGTGTCGGGGGTGTGCTGTGGGTGTGTGCTGCGGGTGTGTGCTGCGGGGTGTCGGGGGTGTGCTGTGGGTGTGTGCTATGGGATGTGTGCTGTCGGGTGTGTGCTGCGTGTGTGTGCTGCGGGTGTGTGCTGCGGGGTGTCGGGTGTGTGCTGTGGGTGTGTGCTGTGGGTGTGTGCTATGGGATGTGTGCTGTCGGGTGTGTGCTGCGTGTGTGTGCTGCGGGTGTGTGCTGCGGGGTGTCGGGTGTGTGCTGTGGGTGTGTGCTGTGGGTGTGTGCTATGGGATGTGTGCTGTCGGGTGTGTGCTGCGTGTGTGTGCTGTGGGTGTGTGCTGTGGGTGTGTGCTGCGGGGGTGTGCTGTAGGGGGTGTGCTGTGGGGGGTGTGCTGTGGGGGGTATTGCCAAACATGTGCGGTCGGGGGTGTGCTGCAGGGGTGTGCTGCAGGGGTGTGCTACGGGATCCAGGGGTTCAGGGGGTTCTGGCTGCTGCTTTGCACATTCTTCTGGCAGGGCATTTTGGAAGGGGGGGCAACTGGCTTGCCGGCACCACATCTCAGATCTACACAACTGGATATTGTCCCTACAGAAGCACCTACCAGAGATTTCGATGACCTGGCTGCAGTGGGGTGCAAGGACAAGGCAACGGCTTTGCACACATTTCAGACTAGGCAGGTCCTTGACACACATAAATTTCAGACATGCCTTGTTTGGAAGGGGGGGGGTGGCTTGCTGGTACATGGGGAGCCGCATGATAGGACCCTCCCCTGATGGCTGTACCTACCTGGCATGCTCGTGAGCTGGCCTCAGCGGGACGCAGTGGGGTGCATGGGAGCAGGCAACTGTTGTACACAAATTGCAGGCAGGCTTTATGTGGAGGGGGTGGGACATGGTCTGCTGTTACTTAAGTATCCACTTGATAGGACCCTCTCCTGATGGAAGAACCCACCTGGCATGTTAGTGATCTGGCCGCAGCGGGACGCAGCACGGCGCAGGGGGATGCAAGGGAGCAGGCAGCTGTTGTACACAAATGTCAGACAGGCCTTGTTTGGAGGGGAGGGGGCATGAATTGCTGGTGCTTGGGGCTCCGCTTGACAGGACACACCCTGATGGACGCACCCACCTAATTTCTTGGTGAGCCACTGGTCTGCATGCATCGGGATACATGGGAGCAGGAAGCTGCTCAACACATATTTCAGACAGAAGAGGGGACACAGGGTTTGTCACTGGCTCTACACGACAGGAATGTTGCGACACTGCGACCGCTTACACAATTCACAAATCCCAACCCCTTAACCCTAAACCCTATAGACCATAAAGATTCTAAACAGGGAGCGTACCCTGCTGGCAGCATCTTTCTGATTCCTTGGTGAGCCCTCGGACTGCAGCGGTTAAAACCGGGAAGGATCGACTGCTTTTCACAATCTGCAGGCAGCACTGGCTTAAAAGGAACAACAATATTGCTGCCAGCTCTCACTTTCTCCCTAATGCTCCCGCCTGCCCTGCCCCTTTCCTCCCCACCCACTTCCTCCAATACTCCAACCTGCCCTGCCCTCCCCTGCCCTGCCCTCCCCTCCCCACCCCTCCCTTGCCCTGCCATCCCTTGCCCTCCCCTCCCCTCCCCTCCCCTCCCCTCCCCTCCCCACTCTCTCTCCACAGGCACAGCGGCACCGCCATTGTTGGAGATGCTGCCTCCCTGCCACAGCCCAATACCTCCTCCCTGTCAGCTGTCGCTCGCTTGTCAACCCAAGCGGACGCAAGTGCTGAAGGTGAGCCAAGCCAGCTCAAAGAGATCCAACAAGGGATCTGGACATGGATCTGGACCTGGATCTGGACAATTTGCAGCCCATCATCATTTCATCATTGGTTGGGCCATAGGGCACTGTACTGGATACATGCCAAGCGTCACTCCCTTCACTCCTGCTTTCAAAAATATTCAAAACCTGATTTGTGTGGACCTGAGCAGGCACTGCCTACAACGGTTCGGTGTTGATGTACACCAGAGTCAACGTACCGGAACAGTACATCAATTTCAGGTATGTGTCACGAAAAACCCTAGTGCTTTGATGTTGAGGTGGCCAGGTGCGCAAAGGCCCTTAGGCAGAGGGCCAAGGGGGGAGGATGGTGCCTATGTAACTTGTAAGCTTGTGTTCGTCCTTCTGGTTCCCCAGGGACTGGAAACAATTTTTTTTTAAAGTCTTGTCCTCCGTGATCTTTCTGTTATTATTCAGATCTGGATACACCCTGCCTGTAAGATCTAAATATACCTGACCCATCAGATCTGAACATGCCTAACGGCCTGACCCCTTAAGTATAATGTGCCTGATAAATTATATCGCAATACACTTGATTGATTAGATCTGAACACGCCTGACCCATCAGATCTGACTATGCCTGACCCATCAGATCTGAATACGCCTGACTCATCAGATCTGACTATGCCTGACCCATCAGATCTGAACACGCCTGACCCAATAGATCTGAATATGCCTGACCCATCAGATCTGAATACGCCTGACCCATCAGATCTGAATACGCCTGCCCATCAAATCTGAATACGCCTTACCCATCAGATCTGAATACACCTGGCCCATCAGATCTGAATACGCCTGGCCCATCAGATGTGAATACACCTGACCCATCATATCTAGATACACCTGACCCATCAGATATGAATACGCCTAACCCATCAGATCAGAATACACCTGACCCATCAGATCTGAATACACCTGAACCATCAGATCTGAATACACCTGACCCATCAGATCTGAATACACCTGACCCATCAGATCTGAATACGCCCGGCCCGCATCCGCACCTGCTCTGCTGTCACATCCCCTGCAGCTACCTGTCACCAAGGATCAGCCACGTCGTCCTCCCCACACTCCAACCGTCAACCAGCTACTTCTATATCGTCGGGGACGGGCAGTTGTGGTCTGCAGAGCGGAACTTCACGACGCTCCCTGGCAGGTCTCTTAACCCTTAACCCTAAACCCTAAGTCCTAGGTCTCTTAACCCGAAGCTCTCAACCCTAAACCCTCAACCCTCGGTCTCTACGTGGCAACAGCTATTTGTTGCACTGCTCTCTCTCTTACTCTCTTTGATCACAATTGGGTGTTCAGAAGATCCACATTTCTGGGATATGTCGAGCCCCCGCCGAGTTTTAGTGGCCATGTCTCCTCACGCGGGGGACACCGAGGTGGGCCTTCTGAGCCTCATGTGCGCATACAGATGAAAATACCGCAGTGCTTACTGTAGGTTACTTCAGCCACACCTCAGCTACAACCCAGTGAGGCCTGCAGGGCCTGGCCCTGCAGGCCCTGCTGCTTGGGCCACAGGCCACAGGCCGGTCTAGTTTGGGTCTCAAATGTGCCCAGTGGTGTTTTAAACCACCTTATAGGGCCCCCTCAAAGGTGGGCTGACATGCACTTAAAGTCATTTCTGGGGTCAGTCATGCACTCATGCCCGCTCGTGCCTTTGCCCGTGCAGGCCTGTCTATCCTCTATGAATCAGCGTGTTTGAGGAGCCAGGCCAGAGCGGTAATTCCTCCGTAACCCCACTGGGATTCTTCATGTCTGAGGTGTCAGCCACACAAATTCCCATAAAATTCCCGTGCAGGCCCGTCTATTCACTACGGATTGGTGTGTTTGGATGCCTGAGCCAGATCCGTCGAGACTCCGTAACCCCATTGGGTGGCTCCCTTTTTTATGAGGCAATGATGCCTATTCCCGTGCAGGCCTACCTACCCACTACGAATCGGCGTGTTTGGGGACCTGGGCCAGAGCCGGAACGCCACCGACACTATGCGCCACATGGCAGCCAACAAACCCGCTGTCATCATCAACACCGGCGACCTGTCCTACGCCGACCTGTACAAGCCTGACGTGAGGGAGTGATGAGTGATGAGTGATGTGCACGCCTGATGTGAGAGAGTGATGAGTGTTGAGTGCATAGTGATGTACCCGCCTGATGTGAGGGAGTGATGAAGGGGCCTGAAACTGAAATCTGGAACCTGGGACCTGGAGCCTCAAAACCTGGAGCCCTTGGACCCTTGGACCCTTGGACCCTTGGACCCTTGGACCCTGGAACCCTGGAACCCTGGGACCCTGTGACCCTGTGACCCTGTGACCCTGTGACCCTGGAACCCTGTGACCCTGGAACCCTGGGACCCTGGGACCCTGGAACCCTGGGACCCTGGAACCCTGGGACCCTGGAACCCTGGGACCCTGGGACCCTGGGACCCTGGAACCCTGGAACCCTGGAACCCTGGGACCCTGGGACCCTGGGACCCTGGGACCCTGGGACCCTGGGACCCTGGGACCCTGGGACCCTGGGACCCTGGGACCCTGGAGCCCTGGGACCCTGGGACCCTGGGACCCTGGGACCCTGGGACCCTGGGACCCTGGGACCCTGGGACCCTGGAGCCCTGGAGCCCCGGGGCCCCGGGAGTCCGGGACCCCGGGACCCTGGAACCCTGGAACCCTGGAACCCTGGAACCCTGGAACCCTGGAACCCTGGAACCCTGGAACCCTGGAACCTGAAGCCAAAACGTCCATACTGTAACTTGAAACCTGAAGTTCGAAGCCTAAAACCCAGCCATGAAAAAAGGAACAACAAGACGATTGCCTAGTGCATAGTGCCTCGTACCTCATACGGTCTAAACGCAATATTTGTGCCGCATGCATCAGCCTGACGTCAGCCCAAAACCCTGAACCTGAAAATTAAAACCCTAACAGACCTGACAGCATGACTTAAATCCCTCGTTTTAAACCCTGAATGTCTGAACAGGACCCTGAGACGACACTAACCACCAACGCATACGGCTCCAATCAACTCCGCTGGGATGCATCCGCGCAGCATTACCAGGAGCTCATCTCCCACGTCCCGATGCTGTCAGTTCCAGGCAACCACGAAATAGGTAAGGAGTGGGCATGCCCTGTAGGGTTGTGCCTGGTGTGGAGGTATGCCCTGTAGGGTTGTGCCTGGTGTGGAGGTATGCCCTGTAGGGTTGTGCCTGGTGTGGAGGCATGCCCTGTAGGGTTGTGCCTGGTGTGGAGGCATGCCCTGGAGGGTTGTGCCTGGTGTGGAGGCACGCCCTGTAGGGTTGTGCCTGGTGTGGAGGCATGCCCTGTAGGGTTGTGCCTGGTGTGGAGGCATGCCCTGTAGGGTTGTGCCTGGTGTGGAGGCATGCCCTGGAGGGTTGTGCCTGGTGTGGAGGCATGCCCTGGAGGGTTGTGCCTGGTGTGGAGGCATGCCCTGGAAGGTTGTGCCTGGTGTGGAGGCATGCCCTGTAGGGTTGTGCCTGGTGTGGAGGCATGTCCTGTAGGGTTGTGCCTGGTGTGGAGGCATGCCCTGGAGGGTTGTGCCTGGTGTGGAGGCATGCCCTGGAGGGTTGTGCCTGGTGTGGAGGCATGCCCTGTAGGGTTGTGCCTGGTGTGGAGGCATGCCCTGTAGGGTTGTGACTGCCTCAATGAATGAAGCCTGCATGCTACCTGCCGTCTGCCTCAAGAACGCTGCATGCTACCTCAATGGACAACGCCTGCCTATTACCTGCTGCCTCAGCAGATGCTGCTCACTACCTCAATGGACACAACTTGCCTGTTGCCTGCTGTTGATGGTTGCAGCCTGCTGCATGCTGCCTCAACAGACGAAGCCTGCCTGCTGCCTGCCTGCTGCCTGTCTGCCAGCTTGCCTGCCTGCCTGAACAAATAAAGCCTGCATGCTATTTGCCTTCTGCCTCAATGAACGCTGCATGCTGCTTCAATGGGCAACGCCTGCCTACCACCTGCTGCCTCAACGGATGCTGCCCTCTACCTCAATGGACGATACTTGCATGCTGCCTCAATAAACGATGCCTGTCTGCTGCCTGCTGCCTGACTCATTAAACGATACCCGCCTGCTGCCTGCTGCCTGCTCCCTGCTCCCTGTCACCTGCTGCCTGCTGTCTGCCTCAATAAATGATACCTGCCTGCTGCCTGCTGCCTGCTGCCTGCTGCCTGCTACCTGCTACCTGCTACCTGCCACCTGCCTGCCTGCCGCCAGCCTTCCTTCCTTCGGCCTCAAAAGACACTGCTGCTGTTGTGGGTGCAGAATGCGATAACATCAACTGCACACTCAGCAACACCACGGTCGAGTTCGAATATCCCTCCAACTACCCTTTCCAGGCCTATGCAGCGCGCTACCCTGTCCCTGTGAGTGGTTGGGCTTTAGGGGTGAGGGTCAGGGCGTAGCCGGGGTCTCACTGGGTGGCCCTAGCTGGGGACCAGGGTCTCACTGGGTGGCCCTAGCTGGGGGCCGGGGTCTCATTGGGTGGCCCTAGCTAGGGGCCGGGGTCTCATTGGGTGGCCCTAGCTGGGGGCCGGGGTCTCACTGGGTGGCCCTAGCTGGGGACCGGGGTCTCACTGGGTGGCCCTAGCTGGGGTCCTGCTGGGAGGCCCTAAGACAGATGAGGCATGGCAGAGTGACCTTCAGATTGTGAGCGTTTTATGACGGTGCGCCGGGTCACTTTGTATTTGTATGCATCACTTGTGTGCCTCTGGCTGTTACTACATGTAACATGTAACGTGATCAGCTCAAAGGGAGGACAATGTTAAAATCCGTCTGTCGTCGCACTCCACTGATCTTTTGATTGTGTGGGATATTTGTCGGATACTTTGAGTTTTGGGTAAATTGGGATGTTTGAATTTTTGTCTTGGCTAGCTGTTCATGTAATGGCAGGGCTCCACACTTTGCTGCCACACAGTCGAGCGTGCTCGTCAGACAAAGTGAGGAGGTTTCACACCGGTCACACATTATGAAGTACATATTTGGGATTCTGAAATCGTGACATGTATCGCTGCATTGCTGTTCCATACTTCCATGCATGTGCCATGCATGTGCCATGCATGCACCGCTGTATCTCTGTGTTCCGTTCTTGTACCATTCATATACTGCTATATTGCCGTATCACATTCATGTGCCGCTGTATTGCTGTGCACCATCCATGTGTTGTCATGTATGGTTGTACTGCCTTGTTCCACTCTTGTACCGCTGTATTGCCGCATGCCATTCATGTACCGCTGTATTGCTGTGTTTCATTCAGGGTTTGACCTCTGACTTTGGCACCATCAACACCAACTTGTGGTACTCGACGGTCATCGCGGACACGGTGACGCTCATCACTCTCAACAACTACGTACCATTCCATGAAGGTACCCCCCCCCCTGCCCCCCGTGTGAACCTTCACACTTATCACACACCATCCCACCTCACACCATCACACACCACCACTCTCAACAACCACGTGCCATTCCATGAAGGTAACCCCTCCCCCCCCGAGTGTACCTTCACACTCATCACATGCCATCCCACCTCACACCATCCCACACCATCCCACCTCACACTCACCACACACCATCCAACTGAACAGCTACAGGCCATTCCATGAAGGTGCACACTTTTTGTTCCCTCCTTCTCAAGGAATATCCAGAGTTTCCACCTGTTTAGGAAATGGGTATGCTTGTACACCCTCTTTGTGCACGCAAAGTGGCTGTTTTGTACAGGAACTAAATACCGTTGTAGACTAGGACAAACCGAGGTCAGAGGTTGCAGGAAACGGCACGAAATGGCACAGGCTTAGCCGGATTGTACTACAACTAAAGGTAGCACGATGCAGCATGATACGGCCCAGACTTAGCCGCATTTACTACACAAGTAGCACGGGACGGCACAGGCTTAACCGGATTGTGCTATCAAGGTAGCACGAAGCGGCACAGTACGGCACATGCTAAGTATGATTGTACTACCCTGGCAGGAACAGGCCGCTAGACAGAAGCTCTGCACCTGCTCTCTCGACATATCACACCGAGCACCGCCACGGGCCATTCGGCAGCTCCAAAACCGGCGGTCTGGAAGGACCAAATTATGCAAACTTTGAGCGTTTCCTATAATAAGGCCAACCGGCCCAAGTTACCAACTGCGAACCACCATTGGATACCTTGGCGGTACTTACCCTGGGAACCCACAACCAAATATGGACACTGCCTGTAACCGGTTATTTAGCTACAATTCAGCTGCATCATGGCCTGCGGCCGAAGGAACCAGGTGCAGCAAGCCCTGCTGCTCAAGCCTCCAGGCATGCCTCCAGGCATGCCGCTCAGGATTTGGTCCACCTCGTCCCTGTGGCGCCCGCAGGCCGGCCTTCGTAAATGGCCTGGTGCACACAAAATGAAAACCGTCGCTGCATGTCCCTGTCCCCCTCCATCAACCGTCAACCGCCAACTGCTAACCGCCAACCGTCAACCGTGAACCCCGGTCCTTGCAACCCAGGCACTCCGCAGCACCTGTGGGCTATGGAGGCGTTTGAGGCTTTTAACCGCACCGCCACTCCCTTCCTGTTTGTCGCCATCCACGCGGCTCCCTACCACACGTCCTTCAAGCACTTCAAGGTCAGCGGGAAGGCCCTTGTGCGTGCGCGGTGCTTTTCGTTGAGAATTTTTGTGCCGGTGTTTGTGGTTTGCTGGGTGATTAAATGTTTTGTTTGTTGGGTGATTAAATACAATGCTTGTTGTGTGTTTATTTAAAATATGCTAGATAGTATCTGTTGTGTGTTTCTTTTTGTAAAAACTATGTTTGTAGTGTTCCCTGTGATCAAAAGGCCATACCGTTGATTTAATTTGCCTTCCCTCGGTTATGAAAATATGATTTCTTTTGAATGCCCTCAAAGCAAATGTTCGACCAAAAACTCTTCATTTCTGACTGAAAGCTGGCGTTGAAAATCCATAAATGAGGAGACTTATGGATCGCTCAACCATTAGGTTTAATTTGCCTTCCCTTGGGCGTCAAAACATAATTTCTTTTGATGCTGCCCTCAGGGCAAACTGTCAACAAAAACTCTTAATTCCCGACTGAAAACTGGCGTCATCAATTGATAATCAGTTAATTCATGGATCCCTCAACCCCAAACAATGCTAATTATGAGGGCAGGCAAAGCAAATCTACGGTACTGTCTTTTGCTGAAATGAGTGATGCCAGTAAGACAGCAGATCGGTCGGAGGGCCATGATCTTGTGTAACGGTAAGATCTTGAGTGGTAGGGTCTAGGCCAAAAAAGAGAAGATTCCATACCCATTTCCATACACTTATATAATATCCCCACCACACACCTTCCTAACTCTTAAAGGTTGGTGTGATGGTAGGGCAGGGAGGGCCCAAAGACAGCTGTTGTGTTTTAAAGCATCAAGCATCGTGCGTCGGACAACTTTTCGTTCGCTTCGCTGCCAGCGAAGCTTTTCACATTTTAAAGAGCGTCGGACAAAACCTCGTCCATAAGATTATGTTTTTGGCTGCGCTGAAAAGCGGCAGCGGAAGAGAAGGGGCGAATGTGGGGGAATGTTTGCTGACCAGGCAGGCATCCAGACCCGGCCAGGGTTAGGGTTCAGGTTAGGGTTGCTGACCAGACAGGCATCTCGGCCGTATGCTCGCTTAAGAAAACCCACCTTACACATTTCAAACCCTTCAAGGTTTCGTGTGTTAGTAGGACAGGAAAGTGGAAGCGGGAGGGAAGAGGTGTGTGTGTGTGTGGTGGGGGGGGGTGCTGACCAGGCAGGTTTCCAAGCCTGGTAGGGTTCAGGATTTGGTGTACAGAATTTAGCGTTGCCGACCAGGCAGGCGTCCAGGCCTGATAGGTTATATAATGTAGGGTTCAGGGTAAAGAGTTGCTGATCAGGCAGGTGTCCAGGCCCTGCAGGATTAAGGGCTTCCGACTAGGCAGGCGTCCAGGCCCAACAGGGTTCAGGGTTGCAGATCAGACAGGCATTCAGACGCGGAAGGGTTAAGGGTTTAGGGTTGTTGACAAGACAGGCATCCAGGCCCGACAGGGTTGAGGGGTCCTGACTAGGCAAGCATCCAGGCCCAACAGGGTCAAGGGTTAAGGTTGCAAACCAGGCAGGTTTCCAGGCCCGGCAGGGTTAGGGTTGTCGACCAGACAGGCATACAGGCCCGGCAGGGTTGAGGGTTTAGGGCTAAGGGTTGCTGACCTGGCAGGTGTCTAGGCCTGGCAGGTTTAAGGGTTTAGAATTGCAGATCAGGCATGCATCCAGGCTTGACAAGGTATAGGGTTAAGGCTTCAGTGTGAAGCGTTTAGGGTTAAGAGTTTAGGGTAGTGACCAGGCAGGCATCCAGGCACGGCAGGGCTTTGGGTTTAGGGTTAAGGTTTTAGGGTTTCTGACTAGGCAGGCATCCAGTCTCGGCAGAAATGTGACCAGATTGGCAGATACTGCGCCGCTGCAGCTGATCTTGTCAGTGCTGGGTGCGGGCAGCTAAGGTGCGTGCAGCTGCTCTGGTGACGGGACATTGTTGGGAAGGTCGCAAACTCCAGAGCCAAGGGCCAAGTCAGCTCATGAGTTTGATCTTGTCTCTGAAACAGATCTTTGCCCTCTCTTGATTTACTGTCATGTTGCTGGTACGTTTTCGACTTAACCTGACGGGAAATAATGTTGAAGTCAAGCCTGTCCAAATCATGACTGTCAAAGCCCTTGCTCGAGGATTCTTTCAGCTACACTCCAGCCAGAATGCAGCGACTTCTCGGCTTGCGTACGAGGGGGCCTGCTGCAGTCAGCCCTTTTGCTAAGGAGCCACATGGGTCATTGTATGGTCCTATTCAACCCACTTACCATCCGGCCGTCTGGCCGGCCGACCGGCCCCCTCAGACGGCTTGGTCCTCGGTCCAGTAGACATTGAAATAACAATGTCATGCACAATAACTACCCCACTCCCCAGGAGATGGAGTGCTTTATGTCGATCTACGAAGATATTTTCTATCAGTGAGTCACAAAATATATCAAAATATATGCGAGCTGATGCCCTCAGAGGACTGATTCGAATAGGGTAGCACCATATTGACCTGGTGCCAGGTAGGCACTGTCCTGCGTCACTTGTTCAGAACGCTCCTGACCCTATAACCCAAAGCCCAGCACGTTTACCTCCTTAGACGTGGCCAAGAAACTGCCTTGCCGTGCAACCCTATGTACTTGTTGTTGCTGAGTGTTGCCGAATGTTGCTGAACTCAGCTGAATGTTCGCTCAGTTTTCCCTGTAGTCTCTTATGAAATTTCCGAAATTTAGCTATATTATCCTCCCTTGCAGGCATGGCGTGGATTTGGTCCTTAGCGGCCACGTGCACGCGTACGGTGAGGCAGCATCGCATGTTTGAGTGCATGTACTGCATTTCAACAGGCTGCTGGACTGTTTAGGCTCAGGTTCCTGTGCTGTAATGAATAAGGTTTAAGTGTATACCGGTAGTCCTGCACGAACCTCAATGATTTGGGGCAAACAAAGTGGAAATCCCCGATTGCAACCCTAAACCCCAATATGGGGGATCAATTATGAACTGCATCACGGCCGATTGCCACTGCGGCCTATGGGTCAGCAAGCCCGGCTGATCGGGTTGCTGGCCCAAGGCTGGGAGCCCACAGGGTAAGCTTCAGAATACCAACTTCCATTCAGTTCAAAAATATTAAGACAAAGTAAGGAGTCTGTTCATATTTGGTCTGAATTATATGTATAGACCTTCTGCGCCCGCCGTGCCAGTGTGCCACTAGGGTTTAGGGTCTAGGGTAACCCTGTGGATCCTGTGCTGATAGGAGATCCCACCTCCTGAATCATCCATGCTCCCATCCATGCTCCCATCCATGCTCCCCTATTCCTGGGGTTAATGAATAATACATGCACAGACAAAGTGCGTGGATTAAGGAAGCCACCCATTTTGGCCTAAGCATGGGACAAAGCTACGAGGTACAATCCTATTGCGCCTATTACACCTGTCCTGCCCCACCTCACACAATCCTCACATTTCACACTGTTCACACATTTCATACAATTCACAATTCGTCTGTGATGTGTTTTTCGGCTATGAGGCCACTTTCAGCGGGGCATTCAGCGGGGCTTAAGGCCCAATTGGGACCAAAGCTTGCCCGGCCTATGGCCGGCTGCCCAAACATCATAGCTAGCCACAACTGGGGCTTCCGACTGGGGGCCGGAGTGTAGCTGACAGGTAGCTGAATCACGAAAAACAAAACACGGCCCGTCGGCCCCTCTCCTGACACTGGCAACCATGTCGTACATTCCTGTTGCACCCATGTCACCTCCGCTGCCCCTCCACACCCAATTTATATGTCCACACAGTTCATACAATCCATACCCTATTCACAACGTTCACACAATTCACATCCATTCCACGTTGCCCTCATGTCTTTAAAGAGTAGGTGAACAAGCGGAGCCCCCCTCAAAGCGTACCGGCCACACGTTTATGTTCAAGGGTGACAGCTGTTCCCCACAGTTTCTGAACCTGAGCAACTCTGTCGCCACCACCACACTAAATCCACCATTTTCATACTATTCACACATATGCAGCATTCGCACCAAAATCATGCTGCCCTCAGATCTCATGCATCCAGTGTACCAGCGCCGCGACAGCGCCCCGCTGTACCTCACCCTAAGCAACTCCGTGACCCCCATTACACCCAGGTCACCCTTTTCATACCATTCACACGTATGCCAAACTTTGCATACCATTTGCATAGTTCACACCATTTGCGTTGCCTTAAGGGTTCATCCACCCAGTCTACAAGTTCTAGCGAGACACCTGCGCCCCGCTGTACCTGACCCTCAGCAACACTTCAGCCACCACCACACACAATTCACACTGTTCATACCCCCTAGTTCATAATACCATTCACACACATGCATCATTCACCCCCCATTCACTTTGTCATCAGAGCGCACCCACCCAGTCTATAAGTACCAACGGGATGACTGCGCCCCGCTGTACCTCACCCTCGGAGACGGCGGCAATTCCGAGGGCCCCACCCGGAGCTACGTGGACGATGTCCTGGACGCAGCAATCAGCGCTTACGTTCTGGGAGATGGCGGGCAGAACCCCAACAAGCTGAAAGAGGGCGCACAGCTGCACTACTGCCAGGTCCTGACCTCGGACGGCAAGCCAAAGGGGAAATCGCCGAACGAGGTCCTGGCCGCAGGGGACACTGCTTGGGGCCCTGAATACCAGATCCGGGTGAGCATCAGATCCAGATCCGGATGAATACCAGATCCAGATCCGGGTGGACATCAGATCCAGATCCAGGTGAATTCCATATCCGGGTGAGCACCAGATCCAGATCCGGGTTAATATCAGATCCGGGTGAGCAACAGATCAAGATCCCAGTGAGTAACA